>CM062819.1:1714186635-1715386635 GCA_031772625.1 Pinus tabuliformis | reverse complement strand
AAATCTGCTGTTGCATTCTAGGATCTAGGAATGGGAGAAGTATTAAATGCTATAAAATTAGATACAAGGTCTTGTACCAAGGATTGATAATATTTAAGGTGATTAGAAGGACAATGTATAGTATCTCTAACTTGTTTTATAACAATTTCTGAATCACCAAACACTTTCAAATATTGTACCTTAAGACCTATTGCTTTATAAAGTCCATGAATCAATACTTCATACTCAGCAGTATTCTTTGTGCACTAAAATTCTAATCTAAATGATAGCATGGCCTTTTCTCCCTTAGGACTAACTAAAATACATCCTGTCCCCGCACTTTCATTAGATTTAGACCCATCAAAATATAATGACCAAAATAAAGGTTTATCTAAACTCTTATTTACAATTTCCTCAGTAATTTTAACACACTTTGATGTATCTGTTTCTGAAAAATTTTCAATTTGAGATATGAAACTATTAACTGAGAAAGGTGATGATTGAGCAGTAAAATTACCAAAGAATGATTCAGATGAGTAATTACCAAGAATATTATTGCTGAATGCCAGAGGCTGGTTTTTTTGTTCAAACTCTGTCAAAGTATGAGTCATATGCTTCTCCCGATCAATCTTAATCTGATTTGGCTTTCATTTATAGGGCAGCCACATGTGAGACCAATTAGTAGAAATATAACCATGAAATTTCTCGGACCAGTCTCTAGTTAAAATCAAACCATAAAACTCAGGAATATCAGCAATTAATATGTCAATTCTCTGAACCACTCTTGGATCAGCTTATAACTTGATGGTAACTGAGTTGATTTCTTCTAATACTTGGACCTTAGTTCTATCCAACTGGACGATATGCATAGCAGACTTTTGGGGTTCAATATTTAGTTTAGAATAAACTGAGGCTGGCATTATATTTGATGAAGCCCCTGAGTCTATCAAACAATTGTGCATATTTCCATTATAAATCTCATAGGTCAAGAGAAAAGGAGGAGTATGGGAATTTGATCTATCTTCGATTAGAATAGTATTAATGGCTTCCACTCTACCAGGGGGTGGTTTACCTGTCTCATTAGCAGCTTTGGATATTACAACATTTGGAAGTAGAGAAGAAGGTACTGCATCTAATTCTTTGAGAAGCAATTTTTCTTGATGCTTGAGTTTAATAACCTCAAACATAGTGATATTTGCCTTCGTTTTCTTCACGTCTTCAGTAATGTTGTAATCTATAGAATCTGCAACTACTAATGTTTTAAATGTTGAAGGTGGATTGGAAGCTGATGGCTGATTTTGAGTAGGTGTCACTGTAGACTTCTTGTGGGATCTTTTTCTTTAGTAGTAGTACCTGTGTTCTTTTTCTTCTGAGTTGTTTGAACAGGTTCAGGAGTGCCTTTACTCCTGGAACTTACTGGGAAAGCTTCCTGTTCATTTTCTATATCGGAATTGGGCAAAATGAAGTCCCACATCCCATGACATTCTACTGTTACCTCTTCTTTGGTTTCTTCAGATTATAAGACTGTATCTTCTTCTTCATCGTCCTCGGGGTCTGACTCTGCATTGGATATAGCATTAGGGTGTTTTGATTCTGGCCTTCTAAAGTTTGTAAATGGCTTTTTAGTTGAAGTTTCAGCTACTTGTTTCTTGATTTCTATCATTTCATTTGACATAGTCTTTAGAAATTTTTGGAGACCTTCCATATCGTATGGATCTTTAGCCATTTTCTTCTTTGAATCGTCTTTGAAGGAGATTTTTTTAGATTTTCTATCTTCAAGAGAAGCTTTCTTTTCTAAGGTGATGATGTGTTTCTCTATAGTAAGTGCCTCTTTCATATTTTCTGCTAGGGTAGGTTTCCCAACTCTATCTACAAAGATAACTATGTTTGAAAGGTAAAGTTGCTATATACCATTCACTTCTAACTTGTTCACTTGGTTTGGAGGCAGTAGGAATCTTATTTAAGAGTTTATTAAATCGTGAATTGAACTCTTCAATAGGTTCTCTAGATTTTGTTCTAAGATTTGAAATATCATTTATTAACATTGCTACTATCTAAACCAACAAACTATGCAATAAAAATGTTGTGTGCTGGTATAACCAAATCATAAATATATGAAAATCTCCCCGAAATAGGCATGCTTGCAGTCGGTTAGAATGATTCACTGTTTTGGCTGACTATCTTGTGGCTTAAGCTGGAAAATGGCGAGCATCGGTTACAGTTCTGGAGGGTGACTCATGCATGAATGTAACTGGGCAGTATATGTGGCATCAGTAATTTTGGGAATCATGTAACCGATTGCATTGGTGAGGCATTTCATCACTGTCCTCTGACTATGTGGTTTAACAAGGAAGAACCAAAAGGTTTCCCATGTTAAATTTTGAATACCTGCGATTAATATTTCCCTCTACTCCAGCTCCTGCTTCCATGTTTGTTCTAATGCTTTCACCAATGGAAGTTTCCCTGGAGAACATTTTGAAATTAAATTTGACAAATAAAGAGTATCATTAATCAATTCAACCAAATTACTAGTTTTCGATCTACATCTTCATGTCGCCTTTTCTACCTTCATGAGTTGAGGTTGATATTCAAGGAATAGGATTTCCTTATGCGATTCGAGAATTTGAGGTAGATTTGCAGCTTGTCCTTACTTGGTTTCTTGCCAAGAGAGAAACTCTGTTAGTCTTTCATCTGCTTGCTCCAATTTTTGTCTTGCATCAACTAACTTATTAATCATAGATGATGAAATTTCACATAGGGGAAGAACGAGAGAAATATTATGACATAATAAGCTCAACTGATTAGATAGTGCTTTGGTATTTTGGAGAGCTTCAGATCTAAATTCTCCCACTTGGGGATATCCTTTGAATCTTTCTATTTGCAGTGACAATTGAGCGATTGGTTCTTCCTTTGATTTGCTCAACTGTTCATTTATTATTTGCATCTTGCTCAATGCTTGTGATAGTTCTTGTTTCTTCTGAATTGCATGTTGATCAATCCTTTGTTTTTCTTTGAGTAATTGCTCATTTAATTGATAATTTGACTACCTCTGGGCTGCTAACTGTTATAGACATTTTTGTGCCTTGCATCACTGAGCATGAAATGTCAATAATTAAGGGATCCAAAGTCCCTAAACATGTTGTTCCTACCCCTAGAGGAACAAGGCCAGCAAACCACAACAGTTTACAAAAGTTCTCCACCTGAAAACACTCAAAAACAAGCAATTTCTGGATCATGTCAACTGCTCCACTGAGCATCTGCGCTGAATGTCAAGTGCTCCACTGTGAACCTGCGCTGAATGTCAACTGCAAAGAAGGCCACCTACGCTGAGCGTACTTGGACAAGTGGCAGACTCATTCCTCAAGGTGTCAATGCCCAGGAAGCTTCCAAAATGACACTTGGATCAGGGAATTTGACTGGTGATGAGTAAGAGGTTCCAAATCTCCAAGTGGAAGCAAGAACCTCCAAGTGGACTCAAGAACTGAAGTGGGAGAGGACACTAGTCAGCTTCATGCCAGCCTCAAGCTGACTCATCCTTTCTCCAAAACTCCTATATATAGATCTCTCTCATGAGGTCTAAGGAGGCCGGAATATTTTATTTGCAAAGAATTACTGTTGGTTTGTGGTTGGATCATTGGGTGCTTATGCTTTGAAAGGGGCTGAAGAAGGAATTCTATTCTGCCGGGAAGGAGATGCTGGGTTAGAACCTTATGGGTTGTATCTCTTCCTGAACCTTGTTTATTAATCAATAAAGCTTCTTGGTTCTTTCCTATATGCTGGTGTTTATTGTATGATTTGCATTAGTGTATTTGATTTACTTCTAATCCTGAATCATTTATGAATATGTATATTTGCCTTTGTATTGTGTCCTTCTCTTGTTGCATGTAGCTGTTCTCTTGTCACAGGTAGCTGTTCTCTTGTGATCTCGTGGGAGCAAAAACGAGGAGGCAAGTAGTTGTGGACACACAAAGAGGAGAGGATCTAGATCGAGGGACAACCGAAAGATAACGGTAAGTCCACCAATCTCCTCTCTTTCATATTTCATAAAGGAAGAAACCGAAGTAGCTGTATTCGTTTGTTGCTAAGGTACTGTCACACCTTAGGTGGATAGGATCGTCCTGCATAGGCATTTTTCCCCACAACAAATTGGCGACTCCGCTGGGGAAGAACTTTGTTTTAGTCATTTTGTTTGTTTGCATCATTGTTTACCTCATAGACTTAACAGTGACAATCGAACTGCTTTGCAAAGTAGAATGTTGCTGCTTTGACCCTTCAGTGGGTTTTTGTCTATGATATCAACAATGGACTCACAAATGACTTGATGATCCTTTGTGATAGTCTTTAGTACCCTCTCAAAGCATCCCTCTGTTTATACCTTGCTTGTGTTTCTGATTTGGCCTGAAACAGTTGATTTTTGAGCATTTTATGACCCGGAAACCAAGAGAAACGAGAGTTTCTCCTTTCAGCGCAGACACTGTGAAGGCAGTCTGCATTTCAACGCAGGTCCCGTGAAGGCTACCTGCGCTGAATGTCAAACTGACAGTGTTGTACCTGCGCTGAACCAGTGTGGCCTTGTGCAGCTGGGGTTCCTTGCTGTCTTTTGCCCTGTTTTGATCTCTGTTTTGCTGCCTTTAACCAGCATAGGTACCACCTCTGAAACCCCTTTTCTTTGCTTGAATTCCACCTCATTTTTGTACAAAAAGACTGTAAGTGTTTTTATGTGTTTGTGGCGTCATTTATAGTTTTCCTTTGCATGAGCGAAATAGTCATCCTGTAGCCTTGATTCAGATCTGATTGAGTGATTGATTGTGATCTTAGAAGAGAGTTCATTGGCTGTTTGCAGTTTGATTTATCACTTGCTTTTGCTTATTGGTTTGAATTTGTCATTTTTAAGTGTCGAAACAAGTATTTCTTTTGAAAAATCGCAAAGTGCTTGTAATCTCTTCTACCCTTGCTGATTTTGGGAAAAAGTAAACTTGTTTATTTTCAGTCATTTAAAATCAAATTCAAAGTTGTACAAAAAGCTTTCTTTGTAGGCATTTATACTAAGAAAGTGAAAACAAACACCTGCATTGTGCATTTTGCATTTTGATAAGATTGCATGTTTGATTTAGGAAGAGTGCATTAGAGTGTGCTGATTTCTCTTTGAGAAAAGATAGTCGCTCTCTTTTCCCTTAGTAGCTAGGATTTTCAAAGTTGAAAGATTATAAAGCTTTCTTATCATCTTAGACTGCATTTAGGAATTTGTACCAATACATCTCGTGGTGATCCTGAAAGACAAACTTTAAAAAGATCAACTTAAAATATATTGAATGAACCTAACAACGCTTTGCAACATAACACTCATAGTAGAGATCTAGGTAGAGACGTGTTCCGGCATCGTTAAACGTAGTGACTGTCGATCTCTAAGAAGGTGGGTGATTCCTCCTGAGGGACGATTGCACTAATACGGACTTGTGCTCCCACGTACCGTCGCGTATATATTGGGAGACCCCTATAGGCATATATCCTTTATCCTTAGGAAGCCGTGTCGGCCGCCCTACTGATCGCAATGCAGTGAACACAGCATTCACGAAGATCGACCACCCATACCGTAAAAAGTATTATGTGGTTTTGCGAAAAGTTTGGCACACCCTCTGCCTAGATCTCCAGAGCAGTTTCTTTTGGCCTTTTTCAGACTCTATAACAGAAAAAGTCCAACCGAGCATTTGTCACTTCGGGCTCGTTAAAACATCGAAGGAGACTAGAGTCATCTTTAGCTTTTTCTCGACTCTTTAAAAACTGAAAAAGCAAGTTGTGTCTAAAAGCGTCGTTAACAATTTATTTTAAACGGAACAATCACCCTTATTCCCGCGTTGATCTTTAGGTTGAAAAGATGGAGCACACCAAACAAGGAGTTCCCCTTGATGGAAATCCTAGTCCTTTCTCCTCTTGGGGAGATGTTGGTGCGCCCCACATGGCCACATTGTCGCTTCCAGGACTGACAATTGGCCTACCAGTTTGGCTCTTTTCAACCAGTGTCGTTCAGAATACCACCATTCCTGAACAGTCGAGTCAACAGTTAGATCAGACAAGAGTTGCCCACCAGCCTTCCACTTCATCTTCCTCTCCTCCTTCCTCTTCGCTTGACGGAACTGGTCGGTCAAAGAACCGAGTTCCTAAGGAGAAAAAGGAGAAGAAGAAGAAAGAAAAGAAGCAGAAGGAGCCTAAGGCGACTGGGGGCAAACAAGCGTCATCTAACAGAAATCCACACACCGCACTCGTAAGGCCTAAATCGCCATGCGTCATATGCAGGGGAGACCATTTCCATAGAGATTGTCCATGTATCCCTCGGATACTAAGAGACTGGTCCCCTCGTTTTCACAATTCGGTAGCATCGACCTCTGATAGCCATGTCGATTGTTCACCGTCAACTAGTGGGGGTGGAGCTCCAGGACATAGTGGGAAAGCTAAATTTCCCTGCAGACTGTGTGAAGGCGATCACGCCATCCACCGTTGTCCCTTCTTAGACGAGGCGAAAAGAGTTCTGGAAGATCGCCCGATATTACGAGCGAATCTTCCTCCTGGATATCAAAAACTCTTACCCAGTCCCTCGCTAGTTGAGAATCTGGTTGACCCACCCAGGTGGTCAGCCGAAGCACCTGTCATTGAAGATGAACCATCTGAAACCATTCCTGACGAAAGTCTAAAGGTCGATACAGCAGTTGACCCGGTTTTGCCTTCAGAGGCTCTATCTTCGAATGACACCATCACGGAGGAGAATAAAGACGACACCGTCCAAATTCTCTTCATCAGCACCGACTCTGATGATCAAGGGGGCAATGCCACCATTCCTTTATCGCAGGAAGGAAGTTCATCAGAGCACTATTCGGCCGTATATTCGGTCCCACCACCAAGCAACCTGGTTGTGTCCTTTGATTGGAACCAACTAGGCAGACCCCGGTTGCCAGCCAGTATACCGTTCAGAATTATTTGTCAAATATACAAAATGGTAATGGCTGGCACTATCATTGATGAGGGGGCATCTGTGAGTATCCTTTCCTCTATTGCTTGGAAAGCGCTTGGTTCGCCTGCGCTTTTTCCTGAGATGAGAAATCTATCAGGCTTTGATAAAGGAACCAGTCGCCCTTTAGGGATCCTCCCCAATGTGCCAATAACATTGAAAGGGAAGACCGTTCAAATGAACGTGATGGTCGTTCAAGGACCCTTGGATTATAACCTACTCCTTGGACGAGACTATATATATTGCATGGGAGCTGTAGTCTCCTCACTCTTTAGAGTAATGTGTTTTCCGCATGAAGGAAGAATGGTCAAGCTCGTAGACCAACTTTTGTTTCCCAGATCACGCATCGCAAATAGTCATGTGCCATCCCTAAATGGTCTATTCATGCAAGAAGTGTCTCAACCCATGGTCCGTCCTCCTGATGAGCGTGAGTAATCCGGGAGGATATGACCGGAACCTAGGGGGCATGCATCCTGGCCTGCTTCGGCAGGGAAACTTTGGGTATAGGGTAGGTTTCCGCGGGAGAATATGACTAGTCCGTACCCCGTCCGTTGATGGAAGAGGGGTTGTTCTAGAATAAGATTCTTTTGTCAAAGTTATGTGAGAGGGCGGGGGTCGTCACTCACCTCTGTCTATTTCGGTAGACATTGCCGAGGAAGTGTTTTGTTTGAAATATTAACGAGACAATCTTTGGGTAACCTGAAAGAGGTAAGCCTCTCCCGGTGAAACGAAAGTTTCGATGGAATTGAAGTAGAGGTAACCTTGAAATCATACTTTATGCCTGGGGGCATGCAAACCTTTTTGAGTGCAAGCAAGGGGCGGCTATTTATTTTTTAAAATTTTTAGGTCCTCCCTTTAAACCTGTAGGTCTAACCCTTTAAACTCGTAGGATTAGCCGTTTCCGAACTTGCATAAAGAAAGGAGAGTGAGCATAGCTTTGGTAAGGCGCAAGCTCGATAAAAAATGGGATCTTTCATGAGACAATCTTATCATATGACTGGTATATCGAGCAGTTTTAGTAGCATAGTTCATGCTCGTTAGAAAATAAACATAAGCTTTTGAGCAGTTTTAGTAGCATAGTTCATGCTCGTTAAAAAATAAACATAAGCTTTGAGCAGTTTTAGCAGCATAGTTCATGCTCGTTAAAAAATAAACATAAGCTTTGAGCAATGTTTTGGTGCATTCAAGCTCGTTAAAAAATGAACCCATCCCGGTAAATAACTATTGAGTATGTAACCTGATCAACCATAAAAGCCTTGGTCGTGTTTGTGTACCGTCACCTCCACCGTTCATTTGGCCGATCGTTTACCTCCATATGATTGTTTACCCATTTTGAGGAACAGCTGCGAAGAGTGATTTCACCTAGCCATCCTTGTGACACTGCCGTGATTGGAAAATTCCAACCTATACCTCGAATCAGCTGCTATCCCTGTTCATCACTCGTTCCTCAAAAGACGAGTCTTCTTTAAGCTCTTTTCAACTGACTCGTAAAATATGAAAAGATTGCCGAGTTTTGGCCTTCCAGCTCGTTAAACGACCGGAAGAGCTATCCCTCCTCTAGATTTTAATCTTTTTGGACCTGAGGGATTATTGCACAAAAAGATCGAGCGCTTGTTTTGTTCGGCTCGTTAAAACTATCGAAAACTCATCCCTTCTGTATTGTTTTATACTTTTTCGGACTTAAGGGATTAGATGACAAAAAAGGAATTTTGGAGTTAACTTTATGTACCTTTTCAGACTCTCTAAAAATGAAAAGGGCCGAGTTTTCTTTGTCGTTAGACTCGTTAAAATCATTAAATAGCGACAAACTTGTCTTTAGACGAGAACGAGTTTCCCTATCGCTAGGCTCGTTAAAACATAGCGATGGGCTTGCCCAAAGGGCAGGTTATAGAACAAGCATATGTTATCCTCCTCAAGCTTGACAAAAATAAAGAGGTACTGGTCAGCAATGACTGGGGAAAAATTGGGAAAAATCAAGAAGTCTTTGATGGTAGCAGGTCGCTCTTGAACATGACACTTTTCGTCCGTACCACATCGGGTTGGGTTGTTTCATTCACCGGTCACATCACCATGGTCTTTCCCACACCATCCATACTTGGGGTAATGCTACCAATCCATCACATCAGTGTCGCCATATGTTCAAGAGAAGTCGTTCAGAAAGAGTCAACCAGGTCCCATCCACTGCCATACATTATCCTTCATCCATTTCATGACCGCCACCCTGAATCATATGTCACAGATTGTTTTCACCTCCATTAAAATCATTAGCTCCGTTCCATGTCACTGATGTGGGATTCATTAAGGCCCTCCTTTGACGGATCACTTCTTGTCGACATCCGCTCATTATCCAAGAAGTTGATCTAGGAACGACCCCTTCAGTACTTTGAAGCTTGCATGCCTCAATGGCAAGTTTCTCACTTCCGGCGACAGGTATACATCAATGACCTTCGACCAGAAGATTTTGCGTGGTGTTCGACGCCAAGTCCTTTATTTACACCACGTGAATTGTACTGCAGTACCTTGAGGGTCATTATCATTATCGGTGATTCCTCTCGCGCTTGTTAACGGTTTACATCATTGACCGGTAATCAAGCGATGTCTTTCCATGTTCGACCTCAGCGCAATTCTCACATGGATCGACTTGTACTTAGAGTGAAGATCGAACGAGTTTGAAGACCCCGGATCTAGTTTCATCCATCCGGGCTGCGATATATATTCAGGAAAATAAAGACATTTGACATGTACATCATTGCAGCAGATGATCATCCTACTCAAAGGATGGTAGTTTCGCCAGAACTATCAGTCTACCATCAGACAATCGTCTGTTCTATGTACCAAAATGTATTTATAAAGCTGAGCATGGGAATGCCCACCTCAGCTAGATCATGAAAGCAGAATGAATCATAATGTATTGTATTGTATCTTATTACAGGTCTCCTCCCAGCAAATAGATGAACTTTGGATTCCCCTGGATAAAGCATTTCACCCGATGAACGGCCTCATACTTTAGGGGGCAACTGTTATAGACATTTTTGTGCCTTGCATCACTGAGCATGAAATGTCAATAATTAAGGGATCCAAAGTCCCTAAACATGTTCTTCCTACCCCTAGAGTAACAAGGCCAGCAAACCACAGCAGTTTACAAAAGTTCTCCACCTGAAAACACTCAAAAACAAGCAATTTCTGGATCATGTCAACTGCTCCACTGAGCATCTGCGCTGAATGTCAACTGCTCCACTGTGTACCTGCGCTGAATGTCAACTGCAAAGAAGGCCACCTGCGTTGAGCGTACTTGGACAAGTGGCAGACTCATTCCTCAAGGTGTCAATGCCCGGGAAGCTTCCAAAATGACACTTGGATCAGGGAATTCGACTGGTGATGAGTAAGAGGTTCCAAATCTCCAAGTGGAAGCAAGAACCTCCAAGTGGACTCAAGAACTGAAGTGGGAGAGGAAACTAGTCAGCTTCATGCTAGCCTCAAGCTGACTCATCCTTTCTCCAAAACTCCTATATATAGATCTCTCTCATGAGGTCTAAGGAGGCTGGAATATTGTATTTGCAAAGAATTGTTGTTGGTTTGTGGTTGGATCATTGGGTGCTTATGCTTTCAAAGGGGCTGAAGAAGGAATTCTATTCTGTCGGGAAGGAGATGCTGGGTTGGAACCTTATGGGTTGTATCTCTTCCTGAACCTTGTTTATTAATCAATAAAGCTTCTTGGTTCTTTCCTATATGCTGGTGTTTATTGTATGATTTGCATTAGTGTATTTGATTTACTTCTAATCCTGAATCATTTATGAATATGTATATTTGCCTTTGTATTGTGTCCTTCTCTTGTTGCATGTAGCTGTTCTCTTGTCACAGGTAGCTGTTCTCTTGTGATCTCGTGGGAGCAAAAACGAGGAGGCAAGTAGCTGTGGACACACAAAGAGGAGAGGATCTAGATCGAGGGACAACCGAAAGATAACGGTAAGTCCACCAATCTCCTCTCTTTCATATTTCATAAAGGAAGAAACCGAAGTAGCTGTATTCATTTGTTGCTAAGGTACTGTCACACCTTAGGTGGATAGGATCGTCCTGCACAGGCATTTTTCCCCACAACACTAACTGTTGTTCCAACTATTCTATCCTCTGCTACTTCTCTTGTAGCTGCATCTCTAGCAAAACAGTTGCTTGATCCTTTTCTTTGAGCAAATTACTTACCTCTGATGCTTTGTCCATAGTAGCTGTTGTGTATGCTCTAGCATACTAAGAGAGTTTAGTGAGATCTTCAGAAGGGTTGACTTCTTCTCTCCATACCACATTTGTTATCTCCATTTTTGAAGGTAAAAGAGAAGATTGATAAAGTTTTTTCTTTTTCCTTTGTCTCTTGATTACAACCCTATGCTTAGGGTTGTAGAGGACATCCAAGGGTGGTATTTCTTCTACATGTAGAACAATTTCATCGGATGGATTCTCGGCAATTATTTCTACATCCTTTTATGTCACGGGTGGGCTACTAGTTCCTTCAGTCATAACTATATTAGTTGTTGTCTTCTGACCAGTTGTCACCTCAGGTGTTCTAAATCCTTGTAGGCTCTCAGTATTACTGATAATAGAATCGAATTGTTTCCATTCTTTGAGAAGTTTGGAATCAACATAAATACTTGAATCCATGAGTTTGCTACTCTTTTCTTGTTCCTGCTCCTGCTCTGGCAATTTTTCTTTTTCATGAACCTTTTCCACTGTAGGGGTCTTGTCGGCAACATTCTGTTCAATTTGACTTGGTGGCTGAATAGTAGGGGTTGTAGCTAATAGGTCTAAACGCAGAGTTTGCAACCTCTGGTCTCCGAGCCTATTGAAATTTTCTGACCCTTCTTCTTGATATCTTATTCTAGCCAATCATTTAACTTGAAAAAATGTATGGGTCGAAGAAAATAAATCATCAAAGTCATCCACTTCATGATCGAATTTGGTCAGTTTAGCTTGAGCGATGACATTATGGGCAACCTTATTTGCGTTATATTGCCTGTTAGGAATGGTAGCAAGATTCAACATCTGAATCTTCTCTACCTCTTTTTCTGCATGCTTATAGTCATGTAGGGTAAAAATGCCACATCGTAAGGGAAATATAGGCCACATCTGTTTCTTGGAGTCCCTAAGGGTTCTTAATGTCCCTTCACCAGTTATCTTATATGCGAATTCCCACGCTAACAATTTATCTGGCACATACAAGGGGAGGACATGGGGTTTAAGGAAGCTGCCAAAAAGCCTTATATAGGTAAATTTCTCCTCCCCGAACCAGCTGCCTACTAGTGTCAGGTCAGTTTATGCTTCTTGGGATATCCTAGGGGCATTCTTATTGAAAATAGAATAATATATAGGTAAAACAAAACCATTGCAAATTCTGTATAGGTGATTTTTGTGGTGTGCTTTCCACAATTGCTTATGACAAATATGAATCAGGTTCGGGTCTTGGGCAGTCCATTTACATCTGATACCGGGTATTCAGAATTAAAACAAATAGTCGTTATGAAACCAGCTTACAAAAAGATAGAAAATATAGATCAATGCCTTAGAATTCAGCCTCTTCGAGGGAGCAACCTCCTTTACATTACATAAATGAACAATTCTTGGATGATTCAAATGACAAAACCTCCTTTCTATATATAGGAGTCTAAGGAGTCACAATATAACCCAACCCACCTAACAATAATAATATAAAGCCACAAAAATAACAATAGAGGGATTCTATGGGGTACAATAATAATAATATGGGGACAATAGGGGCACAACAATATTAATAAGGGATACAACTACAATAGTAATGGAGTAATCACTAGTATTATAGGGACCTACATGCCCCTCTCCTTCAAAAAAGTGTTGTCCTCAATGCTTGAGTAGTTCTGGATGCTTCTGTATAAAATTCTCATCCTCCCATGTGGAATCTTTAGTGGATAAGTTCTTCCACTTGATGAGATAGTCTGAAATTGATCGATTTTGTAGCTGTCGAGTTCTTGTTTCTGTGACTACTTCTGGTTCCAATATAATTTTTCCTTCCTCGTTAAGTTCTGGCAACACTATTTGAAATGGGAGCTTGTCGCCTATAACTTTATTTAAACATGAAACATGGAAAACTGGGTGCACTCGAGAAGCTGTAGGAAGCTCCAATTTGTATGCCATAGTACCAATCTTTTGCAACACCTTGTGCAGACCATAATACTTTGGTGATAATTTATTATCCTTCTTAGCTTGCTTGAGGGACATTTGTTTATATGGTTGTAGCCATAGGAATACCCAATCACTTACATCAAAACTTCTTTCGTTGTGATCTTGATCTACCTGTTGTTTCATTCTATTATGTTCCAACACGAGGTTATCCTTTAAGAGTTGGAGGACTTCTTGTTGATGTTCAATGTGATGTTCCATTGCTTGAACCTTAGAATTTTCTCTTAAATATGATGTGATGGATGGTGGCTGATATCCATAAAGTGCCATAAATGGGGTCATTTTTGTTGCTGTATGGAAGGAAATGTTATACCACCATTCAGCCAGAGGCAACCACTTGACCCATTGTGTCTGTTTATTAGATACGAAGCAATGAAGATATCCTTCCAAACATTTGTTTACTATCCTAATTTTCCCATCAGATTGAGGATGATAAGATGAGCTATGAGCTAACTGAGTACCAAGACAAGAAAATAATTCTGTCCAAAAATTTCCAGTGAAAATGGGATCTCTGTCACTTACAATAATCTTTGGGTTTCCATGTAGCTTTTGAATTGTTTCCATAAATACAGTAGAAACTATAATAGCTTTAAATGGATGTGATAATGCACAAAAGTGTGCATACTTGGTAAGTCTGTCAACTACCACCATGATGACACTCTTTCCCTTAGACTTGGGTAAACCTATGATAAAATCCATTGAAACCTCCTCCCAATGTTGGCTTGGAATGGATAAATGTTGTAATAGACCCGGGGTCTTAATTGTTTCAACTTTATCTTGTTGGCAAACCAAACATTCCGCCATAAACTTTTGAATATCCGATTTAAGGCCATCCCAAAAAAATTCCTTCTTAACCTTGTGGTTAGTTTTTAAAAATCCTGAGTGCCCTCTTAAAGGAGAAGTGTGCAATTCCATAAAAATCTTTTTTTGAGTTGGGAATTCTTACAGAGGTATAAGTGATCTTTGTACCATAACAAATCATTTTTCCAGCTAAATGTATCAGATGTACTGGAATCTTGTTGTAACTTTCGAATAAGTGCCCACATTTCTTCATCATTCTTCCATTCCTCCCTTGCTTCGTTTATCTAATCTGGTTGGATAATAGAAATGGCGCACAACAATGCTTCCACATCCTCATCCTTTCTTGAGAGTGCATCTGCCACCACATTTTGCTTCCCTTTTTTGTAGATGATTTCAAGGTCATAACTCAACATCTTTGTGACCCACTTTTGTTGCTCTTCGAAGGATAATGTTTGTTCTAAAAAGTATTTAAGGCTATCATGATCTGTTTTTACCTTGAAGTGTCTTCCCATTAGGTAGGGTCACCATTTCTTAAGTGCATGTAGTATTGCCAACATTTCCTTCTCATAAATAGCTTTATGTAAAAACTTTTCCTTGATTGGATGACTTTAAAAAGTAATGTGCCTTTCATCTTGCTTTAAAACAACAACGATTCCATTTCCTGAAGCATCACATTCCACAATAAAGGTTTTTGTGAAGTCTGGTGTAGCTAAGGACAGTGCTTGGCACATTGCCTCTTTAAGATCTTTGAAGGCCTTTGTTGCTTCTGGAGTCCATGAAAATGCATCTTTCTTCAATAATGTTGTTAGAAGTGCTGCTATTCTCCCATAATTCTTAACAAACTTGCGATAATACCCTGTCAACTCGAGAAATCCTCACAGATGCTTTATGGATGTAGGTATTTTCCATTCCTTAATGGCTTTGATTTTGCTAGGGTCTACCTTAACTCCTTCATGAGATACAATATGACCTAGATATTCCACCTCTTGTACTCCAAAGAAACAATTTGGATCTTTTTGCATATAAGTGTTTCTCCTCCAATAGTTGTAGCACCATGTCAACATGTTCAACATGATCCTTCCAAGACTTGTTGTAGATTAGTATATCATCAAAAAATACTAACACAAATTTTCTAAGGAAGGGTTTGAAAATGGAATTCATCAAACCTTGAAATGTAGAAGGTGCATTGGTAAGGCCAAAAGGCATGACCAAAAATTCATAATGACCCTGATGAGTTCTAAATGTTGTTTTCAGAATGTCTTCAGTGTTCATTCTGATTTGATGATATCCTGAATGAAGATGAACTTGGCGAAGTACATTGATCCACGCAATTCATCCAGTAATTCATCAATGACAGGAATGGGAAACTTATCTTTAATAGTGAGCTTGTTGATCTCCCTATAATCCGGACACATGTGCCATGATCCATCCTTCTTGTGCACCAATACTACTAGAGCAGAGAAAGAACTTTGACTAGGTTGAATTATACCAGCCTCTAGCATTTTTGCAACCATATGTTCAATTTCACTCTTTTGGGCATAGGGATATCTGTACAGCCTGATGTTTGGAGGAACACTTCCTGGAATCAGATGAATAGCATGATAATGATCATGAATAGGTGGGATGCCTTTGGGAGCCTCAAATACCTTAGAATGATTGTCCAAGACTTTTTGGAGATATGGAGAAATAGATGATTCTGATGTGGAAACATCTAGCGAACATAATTGTGCAATTACACCTCTTTCTTCCCTTTTTAGAAGCCTTGTCATATCGTTAGAGTTGATTATCTTTCCCATTTTCCCTGCAATACCCCTTAATTCAACTTCCTTTCCTTCTACAGAAAATTTCATGAAAATTTCTTGAAAATTAAAAGCTATTGTACCTAAGGATTATAGCCATTGGACTCCTAGTACAACATCAACACCTCCCATTGGAATGGAAAGCATTAGGCTAGTCAATACATATTCTCCCATGGATAGCTTGATATTATGGCACTTTCCAGAGCAATTTATCGCTCCCCCATTTGCAACCATCACTTGACACTCTGGTGCTAGATATAGGAAGCAATTCAATTCTTTTGCTATCTTATAATGAATAAAATTGTGGGTACTTCCTGAATCAATCAACACTATTACCTTTTTCTTCTTGATTTGTCCTTCTATCTTGATGGTTTGAGGAGTGGTAATTCCAGCGAATGCATTACAAGATATGGTCGGATTCATTTCTTCTTTATCTAGGCTTTGTTCCTGGAGTATATCCTCTTCTTTTGACCTTTCTTGCTCCTTTTCTTCTTCCTCTTAACAATATATGTAGAATAATTTCTTCTCAGCACACTTATGACCTTTAGTGTATTTTCTATCACAACTGTAACAAAGCCCTTTTACTCTTTTTTCTTCCAATTGTTGTGGTGTCAACCTTATAGGTTATGGAAGACTAGGGGAAACAACACTTCCATCTTTATAGTTGTGAGTGGTATGCTTCTTGGTTCCCATAATATTGCTTTCCATTTTTCTTGCTAACTTGAATGCCTTCTCTAATGAATCAAGTTCCCAAAGGCGAACATCATGTTGGATATTATCCTTTAAAGTCCCTATGAACACATCAATCCTATGCTTCCCTAGAATATTTTTTACCCTTATGTTCAATTTTTGGAACTCCTCAATGTGCTCCATTATTAAACCCTTTTGTTTGAGACTTATCAATTGGCTAAAAAAAAGTGTTGCTTTTTCTATCCTCATAATGTGTTGTCAATTCTTTCCTAACAATTTTCCAAGTGATAATTTGTTTACGAGAGAAAAGCCATTGATACTATACAAACTGATTTGGTTCCAAATATATAGTTGCAATATGCACCTTTTGTGTGTTTTGCACATTATTGAGATCGAAATATTGCTCCATTTGTAATATCCATGTTGCGGGATCCTTGCCATCAAACTTCCTCATATCGATTTTTGGAATATGGTGGGTCTTCGGTCTAACATTAGAGTCTATGAAATAATGATTAACATTTATTTTCTTCTCGTCATGAGTTTCCTTTACTACCCTTTCACCATTAGTAAGCATTTCTTGTAGAACCTTTGTCAAATTTGTCTTCAAATCTTCCATGCCTGTCTTCAAATCTTCCATGACTGTTATCAAATTGTCCATCTTAGCTTCCACGTCATTCATCTTAGCTTCTACGCCTTTCTTTAAACAATCCATCTTAGCTTCTACGCCTTTCTTTAAACCATCCATCTTAGCTTCTACATCTTTCTTTAAACCATCCATCTTAGATTCTGTTATTTTTTGTGCAAGTCACACTTGTTGCACTTGGTCTCGTAATTTTGATATATCATGTTGCATTTCTTTCTCTTCTACATGATTCATTCTAGAGCTTTCAAGTTGCTTACTGGGTGTTTGGATTTTCTTTCCTAGGGGCATCAGTTATCGGTAATAATGCTTTACTATGCCCTTTGAATTCCTTCAAACTATTTTTTCAAACCAAGCTTATGCAAAAATTTAAAAAAAACTACAAACCTTTTTTCACTTTGTAGGATCTTGATATTGAATCTAATGTATCTCTGTAATTTCAAATCATCTAGTTCTAAAATTGTTATCTATAGTAGCCCTCTGCATCCTCTTTCCAATTCCACCAGCTTGATCCAAATTGGATTCTTGAGGGAAGAATTATGCCAAATCTCCCACAGTGACCTTATTATAGACTAGTTCAGTAGAGCGAAATTGTACGACGTGCCACAAGTAACTATTTTGACCTCTAGCTCTGAAAATATATATATAAGAAACTACAGTCTATCCTCTTTCTATAAATTCTGACGAAATTTCAATCCAATGCTTAGAGAGAAAGTTATGAAGATTTTCCCCGGTCACTTGTTTGGAATGTAATTCAGGAGTCTGCAAAAAGACCAACTTCCTCAGATCATATCTCCGCAAATATAGTGCAAAAGTATCTAAAATTCGGACCTAAGATTAAGTTCTATTTCATCTCAAATGGTTTTTTCTTTTATCTTCTGAAACGTCGCAGAAAAAAAAGTATAGCGAAAATTCCACGATGACCTATTTGGAGGAGTGAAACCCTAGAATCCATAGCTCTGATACTAGATGTTATGAAACCAGCTCACAAAATGATAGAAAAGATAGATCAACGCCTTAGAATTCAGCCTCTTCAAGAGGGCAACCTCCTTTACATTAAATAAATGAACAATTCTTGGATGATTCAAATGACAAAACTTCCTTTCTATATATAGGAGTCTAAGGAGTAACAATATAACCCAACCGACCTAATAATAATAATATAAAGCCACAAAAATAACAATAGAGGGATTCTATGGGGCACAGTAATAATAATATGGGGACAATAGGGGCACAACAATATTAATAAGGGATACAACTACAATAGTAATGGGGTAATCACTAGTATTATAGGGACCTAACAATAGTATCCATAATATATGCACTGTAGTAGAAAGGGGGAATGGTCCGGGAAGGTTTATATGCATTCCTTCTGTATTCTAAAATCTCAATCGCTAGTCTATGAGACAAAATATTTGCCCAATATATAACATAACCATTAATTGTTGCTTCCATTAGCGGTACCATATCTATAGTGAATTTGATAAAATCATGTTTTCCCCACAGTCTACACATCATAGCTCCAACATAGTAATAAGGGGAAGCTAATGAGTCAACAAAGTACTTACCCAATGACTTGTGTTAGTGTTTCTTTGGAAAATGCCTCCATTGCTTGATCGGGGCTAACTCCGAGTCGTTTTCCTTTGCAAATGCTTCTAGGAACACCTTGTTGTATCGCTTCTCGGGTGGAGGTAAATGGTACATTTTCCTAAGATCTTCAGGCTTGAATGAGTCGAATATACTTCCATCTAGCATTGAAAATGTTCTATCTGACGTTGGAATTTTCTTTACCACCCATTTTACCACATCAGTATATGGTAGGACTTTGGCTCGCGCTGCTATTCTGTGAAGATAAGAACAACCCAACTCCTTGAGAGTTCCTTTTGACTTGTTGGTTGAATCGGTAGTGGCTTCCTCTAATAATTCCTCAGGATCCTCTGCTTCTATCAGATTATAAATGTTTTCCCAGCTAGTATTTCCCATACAAAGACATGCCGTATCTGAGATTAATCCCTTCTTACTCTGTTCTGGTTCTTTGGCCGCAGGAGTTGCTATGGACTTCTTTGATTTCTTCCCCATTTTCTCTGGATTTCTGGATTCGGAAAGACTATGCACAAATAGTGGCAATCCATAACACAAAGATACTATTGCTGCAAGCCAATATGAAAATGAATAGAATTACGTTGATTGACATACGATAAATGTAATACGGTTAAGGATTAGCACATATAATTTTTTTTAAAGGATCTATCCTTAACTGTAAAATTTAATATCCATTCGAACCACCAATCATGGTGAATTAATAGCATAAATACCCATCTCGTCAATCATATACCAAATGATTATTTCAAGCGTGCTTTAGATTTGATCGATTGGCGATCGACGATAAATCTCAAATCACAATCAGGAGTGTCAAAGGGAGGGGCTTAATTACTTGCAATGAATATCTCCGATTACCGAAAGTTAATATTATAATATAATGGAGGGGGGTATTATGCATGCAAACCGTTATTCAGCGTATATTTACCTTTTGAGATGCATGCCCAATTAATTGATTGCAGTCGGGATTTGGCTTAAGATTTTATCCTTTTGTCATATGACTTCGCCGATTGTCGATTGCCGATTTCGATTTACTTTATCGCATCGGGATATTTGATTAGTCCTTTACATATGTCCCTTTATCAACGAATATCTCCAATTATCGATTGCGATATCGGATTAGAAGATATGATGAGCCCTTATGTGTGTACCTTTGGCATTTGACTTCTATGATTGTTGGTTGTGATTTTCTTTTCGATTCAGAAGATTAGGTGAGGTCTTGCTTTTATGTGTGTTACCTTTGTTTTTGCGACATGCGATTTCCGATCGCTTTATCACAAATACGGAATTATTTATGATCTTTTGAAAGGAACATTTTGTTTTCTATCAAAAGGCTTTATAAAAAGACTATTTACATTGGACCTTTTAATAAGAATTTTTCTTGTAATGAGGTTAATACCATTTTATTCATTAATTCACAAATCTAACAAAGTTTATTTTTTAAAAAGGGACCAATTTCTTATTCAAATTTTTTTGTTAAATTTTTATAGAAATGGGGGGTTGTTTGTACAACACAACACATGGGTACATGTGTAAATTGTAATATTATTTGTAAATATGTTGTAAGTGAAATTTCAAGTGTCATTAGTGGAATGTGAATGGTCATCATGTTATGTAATGACTTACTTATAAGGAAGTTGAAGAGTCATGAGGGTAGTCAAAGAGTCACAAAGGGGAATGTCAAGGGTCACCCCACCCTTTGTTATAAATAGAACCTCATAACTCATAGGACAAAATTTTGGGAGCCAAAATTTTGGCTAGGCTTAGGCTTAGAAAAGGCTTTGGAGTATTATGATGAGCCTTGGCTTCTCCACAGTGTAGAGCCAGTATACTTCTTTTAACGATAAGGTGTTCTTGACTGTAATGTTCCACTATTGGGTCTAGTGGTCATCAATGTTTTATGTATGGATGGCACTTTCACTAATAATAATAATAGCAGATCCAACATTCTTTCATGCATATGTTGTTATTGTATTTGGAATATTCTGGTTTCTTTACGAATGTGTGTTGTTTAACCTACACATTATCTTATGAACTACTTTGTATGAAATTGTACGAATCCTGAATGCGTGTTATTGGATTAACCCATCACTTTAATTTGTGGATTATTCTGTATTCTAGCTTATGATGTCATCCGCTCGTGTGTTCCTTTCAAGATGCGTACTATTATAGGTTTCTAAGGGGCGCACTTCCTTTTCCCCTCCATGTGTCAAAAACTTCATCCATCGCACTTAACTCTCCACATGGTCACATGCTTTCTCTCACCCAAAGTTATCTTACTTATCTCTGCACGCTACCGTGGTCAAGGCATTACATTACCACCCACTACTGGGACTCCTACTCCAAATGGTTTGAGGTTTAGTTGGGACTTCATATCAGGGACATCCCATCAATTTTGGTGGGTGCAGCACCATCAGCATTTTTGGAACTAGAAGGAGGTTCAAATGAAAAGCTGAGACCTTGATATTTGTTTTGAATTTCTACACATATTTCATGACTTTTGTCCAAATCACAACCCTGACATGTTTCTCTAACTTTTTTGATTTCGATGTGTCGATAAGAATTATAGATGAACTTTCAAAATATAAGCTCAATGGCGATAATGGAACACCCCTGTTCAGGCACACAATTTCCTTTGATGGCTTCTATGATAGGCATGATGTCCCTTCAGATGACATTTCCTGTGGGTTATTTGCTTTCACATTCGAAGGGCATGCACAGAAATGGTGTCATACATTGCCCATAGCCTCTATACCCTCTTTTACACACATGTTCATAGAATTATGTTGTTCTTTCATTATTTATGACTGCAAAGCACTTAATAGAAAAAAGTCTAAAATTGTGAAAATCACCTCATGAATCTCTTGAGTATTTTCACGATCATTTTCTTCATTACCTTTATGAATTTTATGAAGATGAAATTGACTCAAAACTTTTGGAGGAATTATTTCAATATCTTGTTCACATTTTTGAGAATCCACGTTAGTTAGAATATTTTGAACCCCTCCCAACATAACTTTGTTGTCCCAAATGACCCTTTGTCCCCTTCTCATCAAACAAAACTAGTTCCGCAGGTTGAGTTGGGAGAAGTTGAAAATACACTTGGTTATCTATCACCATCTCCTCCTACCCCACCTACTCAGGATTTTTTGCACAGATTTCACTTGTAAGACTGATGGTTTTCATGTGGTCTCATCTCCTCAGCCTCCGTCCTTTGGTTCCTTTGGTCCTTCGAATTTTGGTGTGTTGTTTTCATTCGTCTTAGATCTCACATGCGATGTTCACGAGGATCAAGTTTTGGATAGAGGTTGTGTTGAACAACCAACCTGCACTATTATTCTTTATGAGTATGTATGGGAGGCTGAATAAGAATCTGCGGTGAAGGATGACCTCCTTCTCTCTGCACCTCATCCGCTTTATCTAGACATCTTCCATGGTTCTGCAATTTCTGTTCCATCTTGTGAAACTTTATTTCCAAATTTTTCTACATCTGATCATTCGCAGAACACATGGGATGCCAGTCTTTCATTTGATTGTGGAGAGGATAAATATTTCTTCCTTGATCCACCCAATATCTCATCTTACTTTTCTTAAAACACAGAGGGTGAAATTTCTCATTTTTCATCATCCCCTCTTTATGATTTGTCATATCATTAGGATATCGTTGTCCATCATTTTGAAGTTTCTGATCATGGTTGTCATGATCTTTTCATTCATTCATATAATCACGATACCAATTTTCCTACTATTGATATTTCTTAGCCACTGGTCTTTGATGATCCATCTTATGATGAAGTGGAAACTCCTGAAGATGTCAAGGAACTTCAGCTCAAGCTTATGATTATGTCAGGTTGTCGTAGCCTTCAGGTTAGTTCCACTTTAGATGAGAAATCTACTATTTTTGTACAAGCTCCTCATCACTATTTTGTTCACATTGGAGATCAATCTAATTCACAATTTTCACATCCTCCACCAGAATCACATGACCATATTTCTCATGCATTGGAGGAGTCATATGTAACAAGAACAATGTTATGAAATCAGCTCACAAAAATATAGAAAAGATAGATCAATTCCTTAGAATTCAGCCTCTTTGAGGGGGAAACCTCCTTTACATTACACAAATGAACAAATTCTTAGATGATTCAAATGAAAAAACCTCCTTTCTATATATAGGAGTCTATGGGGTCACAATATAACCAACCCGACCTAACAATAATAATATAAAGGCACAAAAATTACAATAGAGGGATTCTATGGGGCACAATAATAACAATATGGGGACAATAGTGGGACAATAATAACAGTAAGGGACACAACAACAATAGTAA
Source organism: Pinus tabuliformis (assembly GCA_031772625.1). Taxonomy (NCBI): domain Eukaryota; kingdom Viridiplantae; phylum Streptophyta; class Pinopsida; order Pinales; family Pinaceae; genus Pinus; species Pinus tabuliformis. The sequence continues at coordinate 1,715,363,589 of CM062819.1, read as the reverse complement.
TGGGGGGATCACTAATATTATAGGGACATAAAATGCCCCTCTCCTTCAAAAAAGTGTTTTCCTCAATGTTTGACTAGTTCTGGATGCTTCTGTATAAAATTCTCATCCTCCCATGTGGAATCTTCAACGGGTAAGTTCTTCCACTTGATGAGATACTCTAAAATTGATGTATTTCGTAGCTGTCAAGTTCTTCTTTCTTTGACTGCTTCAGGTTCCAATATGATTTTTCCTTCCTCATCATGTTCTGGCAATATTGTCTGAACTAGAAGCTTGTCACCTATAACCTTCTTTAAGCATGAAACATGGAAAACTAGGTTCACTAGAGAAGCTGCAGGAAGCTCCAATTTGTATGCCATAGTACCTATATTTTGCAGCACCTTGTATGGACCATAATACTTTGGTGATAATTTGTTATCCTTCTTAGCTTGCTTGAGGGACATTTGTTTATATGGCTGTAGCCGTAGGAATACCCAATCACCTACATCAAAACTTCTTTCGTTGTGATGTTGATATGCCTGTTGTTTCATTCTATTCTGTGCCAAGGTGAGGTTATCCTTTAAGAGTTGGAGAACTTGTTTCTGATGTTCGATGTAATCTTCCAGTACTTGAACCTTAGAATTTTCTCTTAAATATAATGTGATGGATGGTGGATGATATCCACAAAGTTCCATAAATGGGGTCATTTATGTTGTAGTATGGAAGGAAGTGTTATACCACCATTTAGCCAAAGGCAACCATTTGAACCATTATGTCTGTTTATTAGATACAAAGCAACGAAGATATCCTTCCAAAAATTTGTTTACTATCTCATTTTTCCCATCAGATTGAGGATGATAAGATGAGCTATGAGCTAACTGAGTACCAAGACAAGAAAATAATTATGTCCAAAAATTTCCAGTGAAAATGGGATCTCTATCACTTATAATAATCTTTGGGTTTCCATGTAGCTTTTGAATTGTTTCTGTTAACACCCAGGTTGTTCCCTTTGACTCCTGAGGGAATACGGCCGGGGTAACCACTAACCAAGCTTTGGATCACAGGTTCTAGCCAACCTGTAATCAGAGAGGGCTCTCTCTTTCACTGTTTACCTTTGTTCTTAAGAATCTTAGGCTAGATATGAGGTAAGGGTTTGGTTTGGTTTGGTTTGTAATTTTGGTTGAATGATGTCTTTCAGTACTTAAGGTGATATCTTCAGACAGTTTTAGACCATTGGGCAATGGAGTCTGTGGTTACAGGTTGTTTGAAGTGTTGAGTGGGATTGTCTAAACTGCAGGGCCATTTAAATATTCCATGAAACAAACTTAAAATTGTGGTGATGAAATATGATTAGCCAGTGGAAGGCAATTAAGAGTTTTCCACTAAACTGGTGATGTGAGAAAGAGATGTATTGACCAGGAGCAGGCTTGAATTCCTGAACAATAATCACTGTGAAAGGTATAGTTTGGAAGTGCAGCAATTAAGAATTACACTCTTATAACTATAACTGAGGTAAACATACATAATAGCTTAGATTGAGTTCAGGGTATTCTATGAATAAATCCTGAAGCTATTCTTTTTCTTTGCCATTAACTTGTGAAACAGAACATGAATGGATTATGAAGAAAATAACAAACATAACGAACAGGTTAAAGAAACTTATTGTTCCATGAAATACGCAGGAATCCTGTAGCATTCAGCAAGCACATCAAAACGCATCAGACAACACAGAACTTTGGAAATTCCATCAGCTTTGTTGTATTAAAACTCTGAACATTTATAGCATGGTATCTCCTGAAGAGAAAATCAACAACCCCTGCAAGCTTATGCGAGGGGGAATATATACAATCAGTTATACAAAAATATATGAACCGCTGAGTCACTTGATAAATAAATACGCTCACCAACTTTACAGAATAGCAGATAAGGAAGTTATTACTACTCTAAATACAAAATGAATACTCTTTAATTCTGTCAAAAGTCTTTTTGACCTTTGGAGGCCACTGAGTCGGTTGAGCGTTCTGCATTAATGCTGAATGATGTGTCTTTATGGCTTTGTCATGCTGTAGCTTTCTCGGCCCTGTCATCTGTAGCTGTCAGTATTGCTTTAGTGGCTGAATTGGTTTGCTGAGCTGGCTCAGTCCATTCTTCTCCAGATATACTGAATGCATCAAATCTTTCTGAACATGATGACTTATGTTTTTGATGGAAAAACTTGATGAAAGCCTCTTGTTTACAGCAACAACTGTATCATTTTGGTCCACCATTCCTGTGTAGGCAGCTGATGTCTCAAAATTGCATCTAAGGTTTCATCTGCCTCTGTATATTTGTAGAAGTTTGGAGGCACTTCAAACAAATGTTTGATCTCATTCATAATAAAAAATAAGTTCTCTACTCTGTCATAGAGACTTTGCCCAGATGCTGGCCCTGTTTCTTCTGAAGTACTTGCTCCTGCAGTGATCTCGTTAGTGGCAAATGTATTCACCCTTTTGGCATAATTTTCATGTGATAATAGCCTCCCTGCGCTGTTCAGCAAGCCAGGAAGGCCTCTGCTATGTAATGCTGTAAACTTATCCATGAATCTGTTTACTTCTGTTTGCATGTCCTGGCTTCTTCTATCCAGTGTTTGTACCAGGCTTCTCAATGTAAGGACCCTCTTTATTAGCAGGATGGTTTCAGTTCTATTGGGGATTCCTATTGCTGCCAGCTGAGGACCTGTACGGTTATTGAGAACGTTGATCATTCTATTGGCTATCTCAGGCATATTGCCTAGAGATGCCCTTGCCCTTTGGACTTCCCTGTGTGCCTTGGCTATGAGCTCCATTTGCTCATGAATTGTCTCTATATACTGCCATTGATCTGTTATGGATTGGCCAATGTTGGCCCATAAGACTTTCTTGATTTCAGTTACAACCTTGTCAAGGGTGAGCTCTTTCTCCAGCTCCTTTATCTTCTCTTTGAGAGCCTTTATTTCTCTTCCTTTTTCAGCTACATTTTGCTTAGACTTGTCATATTTTTCATTCAGCTTAGCTAGATTTTCCTTGGCCTCATTTAGCTCTGCCATTTGGGCTTCCAGGGCTTGAATTTCATTCATCAGCTTCTGCATGTCAAGGCTTGGAGCCTGCTCTGATGTTGTTGCTGGTGCTGATGTTGATGGAGCTGTCTCAACTGTTTGCACTGTAGGAGGAGTGACAATTTGAGGGGGTTCCTCAAGGTTGATTACTTGTGGAGGGGGCTGAACTGCTTTGCCTCCTTCTTTCTGCTGTAGGGCTGCCTGCAATGCAGCCTCTGTTTCTATTAATTTTTCTTCAGTCTGCACCAACTGTTTGTGCAGTGTTACCAGCAATGTTGCTGTATCCTGGTCCTTCCTCTGCTGAGCAATCTCTTCTGTTTGGGGGTGAAAGGTTGCTGGGATCTTTATCATCTTCCTTAGAGCTGCAATATCTGCATCTCTTTCTTTTAGCAGTGCCTGCACAGCTTTGGGGTCCTTTGGGTCATGCCCAAGCTCTATAATTATTTCCTCCAGAGACCTGATCCTGTTGTCTTTAGCCTGGGAGGATGCCTTTTCTAACTCCAATTGTGCAGTGGTATTATTCAAAGAATTCTGCAATCTATAATTTGTCAATGTATTATCTGCTAGGGTAGCATACACCATCTCACCCGTCTGTTTATGCAATTCAATTTGATCCATTGGGTGGATTTCCTTGGACAGGATTTCCAAGTTTGTTCTTATATAATCAGCTGCAGACTGTGGCTGCAACGCTATGGGCTTGAAATGGCTCATTATCATTTTGCCCTCTTGCACATCATATGCAGACATCAACCTCTGCTGGTTTGTAGGAGCCATTTTCAACAAGTGGTTGTATAGCTGTAACCTCAATGGCTCATTTCTGGTCTTGATGTCTATGAATTGTTTCTTTATGCTAGACTCACCCTTTCTTTGTTGCCCTAAGGAGCTGACCTCTCCTCCAAGTATTCTTTGTTGTTCTTGCTATAATGAGCTAGCTGATACCTCTGTGCTGGGGGGACCCTTCTGTGCTTGACCAAAAAGCATCTCCTCCTCTGAAAAAGGATCGAGCCTTTGTCTCTTTTCCCCTTGTTGTGATGTTGCGGTACTAAGGGGAGTCTATTCCTCTCTATCTCTCTTCTTACCCCTCTCTTCATTGATAGGGGTTTGGAGCACCGAAGTCTCCACTGTAACATTTTGCACTGAGGCCTCCTTTTCTTGCGTTTGCTCATCATTAGGACCAGGAGCCTCTCCCATTTCTTCCTGCTGTTTAGGATGATTTTCAGGCTGTTCTTCTTGGGTTGATTTCTGTTCTGTTTCCTTGCCTTTATCCTTGGCTGAAGTCTCTGCTGTGATTGGGGCTTGGACTGTCTTTTGTGGAGTTGTAGATGATGAGGCAGCTGCTCCCACTTGAGTGCTTGGAAGAGAAAATACCTGTGAACAGAGCTCTAAGTCAGCCAACTTTTGGAGATTTCTTTTTCCTCTTTGAGCTAATTCTTCTTGTGTAGTGGCCTCTTCTAAGGTGCCTTCCTTCCATTCTAATTGATTTGCATATTTTTCTATGTGAGGCAACCTTATGTGATCATAACCGGCCAGCCTATATCTGACCCTTCTTAAGCTTATGAAATGATTGGGGTCGTATGGTTTCCAAAGGAAACTGGTCTGTAAGCCAAGGCTTTCCAGCATTATATCTGCCTCTTGCCAACCTTCCTCCCTTTTATTGTAGATGAAGTGGCCTAATTGGTTTCTAACTTTAAGCTGTGCCTTCTTGCCCCTGCTTGAAAAATGGAGTACATCAGCATTCCCAAATTGCCTGAAATACTCGAGGGCAAACAATCTCATAGGCACATATCTGGGCAATCTGTATGGGGGCAACTCACACCCATATATTCTAATAACTGTGTGGTTTTGGTAAAAATACCAATCCCCAATGCTGTATACCTTGGACAACTGAAGAATCCTCTGCATCTCATCAGTTAGTCTTGGAGGAGGTGAGCTCAGGAGCAGAGACATGGCTGGGTGGATGAAGAGGTCTATAAACTCACAATAAGTGTATGGGGAATAAGATCTGCAGTGGAAAGCAGAGGACCAATAGACCACTGACCTTGGATTGCCTTGTGCATCCACTCTTTTCATAGGAAAATGAAATTTCTCATGCTGATAGTATAGGATTAAATGGTAGATATAGGAGGTGTATCTGAACACCCTTTCTCTTGCTAAGTCTATCAATTGCTCATGTATTTTATTGGAGATGTAAGTGGCATTGTCATAACAGATTGGGGGCTTACCAGGGGAAAACATGGCCATCATTACCAGCACAGTTTCATCAACAAATTCTATTGAATTATAGCCCAGTATGGGACTAATCATATCTGCAAGGTCTCTGCCCAATTGATTCAGGTATACATGAGAAATGGGAGGGTACTTCATAGTCTCAGAGGTTGAATCAATGAACAATTGATTTATCTTAGTGATTTGAGCATCTGTCAGTTTAGCTCCTTGTTTTATCAGATCCATCAATGATAAAGGAACTAATTTCTTATCAGTCTTGAAGTTCAGCATCTCTCTGATGGCTGCAGGGGTGACATAAAAAACAACTGAGCCTGAAGGGTCAAGCACAGCCCTCTGAGTGGGGTCATAGCAGTCAGCACATCGGTGGATTAGGTCAGGGAACTGGTTGACCTGAGGGAGCTTGAAGATGGGGAGGAAAGAGTCCCAAATGCCCAATATATCCATTCCACTATCATGCTTGAGTTTCAATTCATTTAGCAAGTGAATGTGATACTTGCTATGCATTAGCATTTCCTCTGATATTTGGTAATCTTGATCTGCTAATGATTTCCACTCCAACTCTCTCTGAGGGGCATTCAATGGAGCAACATTCAGGGCAACAGGTGGTACTGGTGTATCCATGTTTTACCAGTGAATTTGGTTTGAATTTCGACTATTTCTGGAAGAAATACCGTCCTGCGCGGTGGGTTAGGTAATTTGCTGAATTACAGCCTATTTCAGAGCAACAGGGGTGTAATTGGGCACAATTGGCCGGTTTAAAAAAGGAATTAACTTAGTTTCAAGGTGTAGCAGGCCTATTTCTCAGGTGAAAATGGTCAATTTCCTGGTTTTTTAATCAATACAGAACGTAACAGAGTGTGCAGTCGGAGAATTGGTAAATACCTGGTGTTATAATGATGGAGGAGCTTGGTTGCAGTCAAATGCTGAGCGGCAGCAGCTCTGGAATGGTCTTGGTAGGTTGGCGGCAGCAAAGGACGTGAAAATGCATGCAGGAGGCAGAGCACAAAACGTTGAAAAAGTGCGCAAAAATGGCAAAATTCGGCCAAATATGGGCTTTTTGGCGTTGGCGCGAAAATTTGGATGACATCAGCATGACGTCATTAGGTGGGGTCAGGGTCGGGTGACGTGGCGGCCTGTGAGTGGTGCACGGGGACTGCATAGGTGGCGTGACAGCTCGGAGCGATGGCGGGCGGGGGCGCTGACGCGGCGGTGAAGTGGCGTGACGTTGGCATGACAGGACAGCTGAAAACCGGGAGTGGTAAGCGGTATGATATCGCACCGCTCTTCATACGGAAGTGAGATTGTCAAAAGGCGGCCCGATAAGATTTGGGGGCGACGCGTGGTAGAGGCCTGACGTCACCCTCTGACAAATTTCGGGAGGTAACGTTCAGTCTTTGGGGCCCGTCCGATATGGATGTGGGCCGTCGGATGGGAAAGCCCAGATCCGACGGTCGACGGGTCGATAAGGTGCCAGGACAATACGGCAGCGGGCGAGGAATATTTAATTATTTTTCTGGAAATGCGCGCCCAAGCGGACCTTTGGACTTTGGTAGGTTTTATGGGTTTTTTCAATGTATTTTCTGTGAAAATGCGCACCGCACCAAAACTTTGGATAAAGCGGAACAATGGGTTTTTTGGTGTGTTTTGCAAATAGCGCAGGTTAGGGGTAATAGTGGGTTTTTACAAGGCCTTTTGCAAATGAAGTGGGTAAATGATTTCAAAGGTTTGCGAAGGGAAAAAAAGGGTAGGACTTAGGTTATTAGACTGACCAGAGGTCAATTTAATCCCTGCTTTTGGGCATATGGCTATAATTGCCAGGGGGAGGGAATATTTATACATTGCTTGGGGTTTATACACCATAGTGTTTATAATAGTAGGGGAAAAGGGGAACATAGGGGATTTAGATAATAAGAAGTTAGGAGTTAATATGAGTGGAAAAGGTGGATGAAGGGGGAAAAAACCACTAAGTTTATATGAAATCAACTTAGTTTAGGAAGTAGATCAAAATGAAAAGAATTTTACACAAGAAATGTGGCTTTTAAAGAAACAAGAACCAACACAAGACTTTGACTTCTTTCATGAACATAGGTAGTATTGGGATGTTAGCAATGAATGTGATGGGGGATAATCTGGAAGTTAGACATGCTTCATTGAGTTGCTGCAAAAACTGCTGAATGAGAGACCTGCACTGGCACCCTGTTTTTCCTTTGCTTAGGCCAGTGAAATGCCATAAACCATGCTTTCTGCAACCCCAACTACCTACCCATTCTATTGCCTAGCATTTTTTGTTACTTCTAGGAGGGTGCACTTAGACTTGCAAACCCTCATGTACCTTTTCTTTTCCTTTGGCTTTTTCTTTTGATTTTCTATCTAAGGCTAGCCTTATTGCTTCCAAGGCCCCAGATTAAACAGTTGGGAACCTTCATTCTCTACCTAACTACTTTATCTGCCAAGATTGAACTGTTTGGACAGACTTCTTTCTCTAATCTACAACAAAAATTGAAACATGGCATGATCCAGCTTAGACTGTTGGATCACCCATCCAAATTCAGTTAACATCAAGCTATGTACACATATTGCATTCCTTTGGAAATATGGGATCTTTGCATCACCAAAGCAGAGCATATTTGGAACTTTCTTTGCCAATCATGAAATATGAAACCTATTGGTATAGGTATCTAACAGTGGCTCCACTTGGGGATGGTTTTTCTTCTTGAAAGACCAAGAACAGCAGGTCAGAATGCCTTGGCCCTTGACTTCTTTTTACCAAAACTTGGAGTTTTCCTCCTTGAAATCTCAAAATTGTGCCCTTTTCATCTTGGTAGATCTCTGAGCTTATTTGTCTTCTGCTGATAACTTACAAAACTTGGGAAGCTGCCTTTTCTACATGTTAACAGAAAGTAATATATACACCTTATAAGAAAGTAATATATACACCCTATAATGTACAAGGGAAAGTCAAACTATATACATGGGAAGTAGTCAAAATAGTGCTTCAACATCCTGCCATTCACAGGACCTTCATCCAAGTCAGTTTCATCCAGATTTTTTAGGAAGTAAGTATTGTTTCCTTGTACTGCTTGAATTACAAAAGGCCCCCTCCAAAGGGAGTCAAATTTGCCATGCTTTCCCTTGTCTTCTCTTCTAGCATCCCACTTGAGGACTTTGTCACCCATGTTGAAATCTTCAGCCTTAGTTCTTCTATCAAAAGCTTTCTTTAACTTTTCTTGTAGAACTTGAACCCTGTGATAAACTTGGTCTCTAGTTTGCTGCAAACATATAATTTGATTTACTCTTCTTTGCATATCATTTGGTTCAGCCTGACTTTCTTGAAGAAGTTTCATGACAGGGATCCCTAAGGATGAAGGGAATTTGGCTTCCAATCCATAGACTAACTCATATGGGCTGACCCCAATGGATCTCTTGGTTGTTAGTCTATCTGCCCATAAGGCATTCACAAGTTTCGTATGCCAATTCTTCTTATTTTCTTCCAACACCTTCTTTATGATGTTTACAAGGCTTTTATTTGATGATTCAGCTAGGCCATTTCCTTGAGGGTAGTATGCAGTGGAATGGCCCAAAGTAATATGAAATCTGTGGCAGAAGTTCACCATCTTCTTGGATCTAAAAGCAGCAGCATTGTCTGTTATAATTTTGTCAGGACAGCCAAATCTAGCAAGAATATTAGTCTCCAGAAACTGAATGATAGTAGAATCATTTGCTTGTCTACATGGAACAGCTTCAATCCATTTAGTAAAGTAATCTGTGGCTGTTAGAATCCATCTATGTTGGCCTGAAGAAGAAGGATGAATTTCTCCAATGAAGTCCAGGCCCCACTGCTGAAAGGGCTTCTCTGTTGCAATAGGCCTCAAAGGAAGGGGCAGTAATTTTCTCTTTCCCTCAAATACTTGACACTTGTGACATGAAGTGGTAAATTTTTTAACATCAGAGAACAGGGTTGGCCAATAGTAACCTGCCCTTAGTATCTTGTCCATAGTGGACTTCCAGTACAAATGTCCACCACAATCACCTGCATGAAATTCTTTCATCACATTATCAGTTTCATCCATATTCAAACAGTTCAGCAGTATACCTTCATAATTTTTCCATAGTAAATTACCATCTATAACACAGAATTTTGCAGCTTTCATTTTTAGAATCTAGATTTGGTTCTGGACAATCCTGGGGGAGCACACAGGTTTTGCAATATATAACAGATATCAGAATACCACTGGGATTGTTCAAAGGCTGCATTGATCTTTGGAGTCGCCAGCTCCGGTTCACTGTCCAGTTGGTTAATGTCCAAGGCTTGAAAATTAGTTTCAGACATTAATTTAGCCAAACCTTGCCCTTTTATCAGTTTCGTAGGTCTTATCTCAATATCAAATTCTAAAATGTTGGCAATCCATTTTCCTCTTCTGCCTTCTAAGTTTTCTTGAGTGAGTATGTCTTTCACAATGGGACTTGGTACATAAGCTATAACATGGGAGTACAGGATGTAGATCCGGAAATCTTTGATGGCTTTGACCAAAGCATAAGCTTGTTTTTCCATGATCTGATATTTCAGGGGTGCATCTCTAAGAGCTCTACTAAAGAAAGCAATAGGTTTCTCATTTCCTTGGTCATCTTTCTGCAATAAGACAGCAGCAATGGTATGCTGGGAGGCAAAAGAGAAAATGATAAACTCTTTGTCAAATTGAGGATTTGTTAAGACTGGAGTTTGGGTAAGGGCCAATTTGATACCTTCAAAAGCTTGATTTGCTTCTACTGTCCACTTTACTTTTGAATCCTTTTTTAGCATGTTGTTTAGTAATCTGATTAATTCTGCTAAGTTTGGGATAAACCTCCTTAAAAAGTTGATCTTTCCCAAGAAGGCTTGTAATTCTTTGATGTTTCTTGGATGGGGCATTTGCAAGATGGCCTGTATTCTGTCTGGGTCAATTCTAATGCCATCCTTAGAAATGATGTGACCTAACAATTTACCTTCTTCCAAACCAAATAGAGACTTCTTAGGATTTAAGGAAATCCCATATTTTCTACATGTCATGAATATCTGTCTCAAGTGTTTCAGATGTTCTTGGTCAGACTTTGAGAAAGGTGTGAGGTCATCTAAGTAAATGACAAGAAAGTCATGGATCTCTTTAGCAAAAGCAATGTCCATTTCTCTTTGAAATGTAGCTCCTGCATTTTTCAATCCAAAAGGCATTTTAACATATTTGAAAGTTCCCCATGGGGTTGTGAATGATGTTTTATCTTGATCATCAGGGTGGACTAGGATCTGGTTGAAGCCTGAGAATCCATCAAGTAATGATATTCTTGAAGCCCCCACCACTCTTTGGAGAATGTGATCCATTTTAGGTAAGGGGTAATTGTCTTTGAGGGATACTTGGTTTAAATTTCTTAGATCAACGCATAGCCTAATCTCACCGGTTTTCTTTCTTGTGGGCACCAAATTTGAAATCCAGTCTGAGAACCTGATTGGTGTTATGATACCAGCTTTAAACATTTTTTGTACCTCTTTTTCGATTGAAGGGAGAAGCATAGGATTGATCCTTCTCAATTTTTGCTTGAATGGCTTTTGATTAGGCTTGAGAGGGATGGTGTGTTGGATAACTGAGGTGTCATAGGATTTCAAATCCTCATAACTCCATGCAAACACATCTTGGAACTCTTTAAAGAGGTCAATGTATTTAGGCTTCTGGTCGGGAGGTAAAGATGCAGATAATTTTATTATTTTGGGTTTTTCAAGAGTCCCAATGTTGCATTCTTCAATGGCAGCATTGAGGGGCTGCATTTTCGGTTTTCTAGGGACATCATTTGAATAAAAATGTCCTCCAATGGAGTTAGGCCTGTTGGCAGAAAGTTATCCTTTAACTCTATGATTTCAGCCTCTGTACCAGCTATTTCATCCAAATGCAGTTGTTCAAGTTCTTGTATTTGTGGCTTGTCAAAGCTTGTTGAACAAAGCATTTTACTTGCTGTTTTGGGTGATATAGCTATTTGGTCCTGTTCTCTCAATGGTTGTATGTCTTTCACAGAATCAACATCAATGTTCAAACCTGAAAATTCGTGCTGCAAGGTTAAGAAATTATTTATCTGTGTGTCATCCTCAAATACTTGCCAGTCTTTAACATTGTTTGGGACAGAAGGTCGGTGTTTTATCTCGGCTGTAAAACTATGGTTAGGTTCAAAAGGCAATTTGCATGTACTAGCAAATGTGGCTAAACTGTGTGCATGAAGATTGTGGGCTCTAGCTATCTTGGTTATCTGAAATTCAGTGAAATTTTTAAGCATTTCAATAGCAGCAGACCTATATGACCTTAGTCTTTTGTCATTGGTGACAAAATTACCTTTCACTTGTTGGATAATAAGGTCTGAATCTCCCATGATTGAAAGTTTTGTGGCATCTAATGATTTTACCAGTTTGAGGCCCAGCAAAAGAGCCTCATATTCTGCCATATTGTTGGTACATCTGAAATTAAGCCTATAAGCCCGACCTTGTGCATGATTGCTTTGTTTGTTATGAATCCACACTCCAGCTCCTGCCCCTAATTTGTTGACTGATCCATCAAACTCAAGAAACCATAAGATCTCCTGTTTTAAGGGATTTTCAACATTCTTTCTATAATTTGGGATTATAAGTTGGAGTTCTTGTTTTTCATCTGGTTTATGCTTTAGGAGTGACTCATAAATTGGTTTCTCAATTTTGATCTCTTGGGGACTTGGTTGCTTACTCTCATGCATATTTTGTTCAAGTGTGACCGATTTATTATCACCCTTAGGACTTGTATCATCATTGAACAGAATAAAGGAATCCATATCTGAATGGACTGCATAAATGGGGAAATTTTGAGGCTTTTCTTCACTGCTCACCATGTATTTCATAAGTGACTCTCTATATAGCCTCTTGGGTTGACCAAAGACTGAGATGGTGGCATATGACATGTCTAGTTGTAGGGAACCTTGGAGTTTAGCCCCCCATGATCTTGATAACAACATTCCGTATTTGGGTGGGATATCTGCAACTACAACATCCATTAAGATTGTTTTGTTTGGATACTGGACAAGGGATACACATAGATCTTTTATCAAACCTAAACACTTAACTTGGCTAGAGTCAAATGAAAATAGATCCTTATATGGTCTTGTAATGTCTAGGTTGAGTCTCTCCATCACTGATTTAGGCATAAGGTTATGAGAGGCGCCTGAATCAAACATTGCATTGTGTAATATCTTATCATGAACATGCAGGCTGACATAAAAAGGTAGGATCCCTGTAACTGCTGTCTTTCCATCAACCTCTGGACCGAAAAGTAATTCTGGGGTATCATCCAACACATTGACATCATCTTTATTATGGGTAAGTTGAAGGGATTTTTTGATTTGTTGGTTGTAAATGTCATGCTTGGCTAGCTCTGAAAGAGGAATGGCTATCTTCAATTTGCCAATTTCAGCTTCTAAGTCAAAGGGTTTTTCAGATTGGACCTTGGTATTGTGGTTGACAACCCTTTCTTTGTTATACAAATTTTCTTCTTGGTTTTCACTCTGATCTTGAGGTTTGTCATTTTTACTCATCTTTTGGGAAGTAATGCTTGGATTTGGCTGCAAGGGTGATGTAGCCATTGATTGTTGATTTGGGGAAGATGCTTGAGTTATTTCTTCAACTATTACTTCATTTGTAATTGAATCAGTTTTGTCAATTGGCTCTGTGACAATGGTCTTCTTAGGCAGTGGAGTGTCCTTTGTTTTTTCAGGCTGTGTCACATTTATAGTCCTGCTCCTTAGCTTGTATTGCTTATGAACTTCATAAACAGCTGTGTCATAGCCTTGTTTAAAGTCAAAAGACTCACCTGACTTGGTTTGGAACTGCTTAATGTCATCATCCTTATGATCTTCTTGACTTAGCAAAATTTGTTGATCGTCGTTTAGGCCCATTAGGTTAATGTGGGTATCATCTCTCTGTTCATTTGAAGTGGATGTTTCAGCATAGTTTTCCTGGAATGGTGGTCTAATTTCTGGTTCAGGGCTTGCTCTACCAACATTAGGATTCTGATTTCTCCTAAAATTTGGATTCCTGATAGGGTTATTCTGCGGTGCTTCCCATGATGACTTCCTCTCAACTGATTCTACTCGGTCACCTAATCTATGCATCCCAGTGATTATTGCATCTAATTTTTGATCCCAGCCTGAAGGCTCTTCTTTGAAGGTAGTTTTTCTTTCAGTTCTAGTCCTATTCCTCTTGGCTATCAGGTTGGCTTCCACACTCACTGCTATGTCTTGCATTTCAGCTAAAGTCCGAGGAGCTCTTTCTCTTAATTGGTATGCCATATCTGAATCAAATCCATCAGGAAAGGTGTATAGAGCTAAATTAGGTGGGGGTCTGAGATTTTGGGGAATAGCATTGTAGACATTGTTAAAATGAGCACAATAGTCCAAGACAGTTTCTTGGGGACCTCTTTTGATAGTATTGTATTCAGATAAAATATGAAGTGGGTCCTTTTTCTTCTCCTATCGGTTGATAAAGCTTTGATACAAGGCTTCAGGGTCAGCTATAGAGTTTGCTGCTAGTGATCTAAACCATGTTCTTACATCTCCTGTTAGGCTTTGCACAAAAATTTTCATCCTTACCCCATCATCATCTATCTCGTAATTTTCAAAGTAATCCTGCAATTTTTTAGTATGTTGAAGGGCTGAATAAGAGCCAGTACCATCAAAATATGATATCTTAGTTTGATAATCTTGAGGCATAGGTCCAAGATTAGCTGGTAACTGCAGTGGGGCATATCTATTAGCCATGTTTGGTGGGACAACAGGGATAACAGGGATGAATGGGACAAGTGGAGGAAATGGGATGAAAGGGGTGTGTGTAGTTGATGGAGTGGTTGAAGGAATACCTTGTGAAGTGGATGAAGAGTTAGGAGATTGTGGACCAGTTGTATAAGGATGTAGAGAAGGCTTAACAGGGGTTGGAATGTCAGTTTGAAGACCTACTTCAGAACTTGAATCGGATAAAGTCCCTTCTGATTTGTGTCTCTTGAGGATTTTTGAAATCAAATTCGGATTTTGAAATTCAGGTGCTGGATCAGGATCTGGGTTTGATCTTGTGTAACGAGTTTTCTTCTTAGGAGCCAGCTTCTATAATTTTCTTCAAGAGAATTTCTAAGGAGGTAGTAATGTTTTGAAAAGGACTGGTCAGTTATGGCCCAACTATATGAAAATTAAAACTGAATAAAGATTGACTGAGGCAGCTTTTATATACTCCTGCAAATGCAAAGCAAATGCAGTTTCTAAGGCTATCTGGCTGTCACTCATGCTTTATCTACAACATTAAGATTTAGATAGTAGGTTACAAAGTTCATCGAGGTCCCCAGTGGAGTCGCCATTTATGTTAACGCCCAGGTTGTTCCCTTTGACTCCTGAGGGAATATGGCCGGGGTAACCACTAACCAAGCTTTGGATCACAGGTTCTAGCCAACCTGTAATCAGAGAGGGCTCTCTCTTTCACTGTTTACCTTTGTTCTTAAGAATCTTAGGCTAGATATGAGGTAAGGGTTTGGTTTGGTTTGGTTTGTAATTTTGGTTGAACGATGTCTTTCAGTACTTAAGGTGATATCTTCAGACAGTTTTAGACCATTGGGCAATGGAGTTTGTGGTTACAGGTTGTTTGAAGTGTTGAGTGGGATTGTCTAAACTGCAGGGCCATTTAAATATTCCATGAAACAAACTTAAAATTGTGGTGATGAAATATGATTAGCCAGTGGAAGGCAATTAAGAGTTTTCCACTAAACTGGTGATGTGAGAAAGAGATGTATTGACCAGGAGCAGGCTTGAATTCCTGAACAATAATCACTGTGAAAGGTATAGTTTGGAAGTGCAGCAATTAAGAATTACACTCTTATAACTATAACTGAGGTAAACATACATAATAGCTTAGATTGAGTTCAGGGTATTCTATGAATAAATCCTGAAGCTATTCTTTTTCTTTGCCATTAACTTGTGAAACAGAACATGAATGGATTATGAAGAAAATAACAAACATAACGAACAGGTTAAAGAAACTTATTGTTCCATGAAATACGCAGGAATCCTGTAGCATTCAGCAAGCACATCAAAACGCATCAGACAACACAGAACTTTGGAAATTCCATCAGCTTTGTTGTATTAAAACTCTGAACATTTACAGCATAGTATCTCCTGAAGAGAAAATCAACAACCCCTGCAAGCTTATGCGAGGGGGAATATATACAATCGGTTATACAAAAATATCTGAACCGCTGAGTCACTTGATAAATAAATACGCTCACCAACTTTACAGAATAGCAGATAAGGAAGTTATTACTGCTCTAAATACAAAATGAATACTCTTTAATTCTGTCAGAAGTCTTTTTGACCTTTGGAGGCCACTGAGTTGGTTGAGCGTTCTGCATTAATGTTGAATGATCTGTCTTTATGGCTTTGTCATGTTGTAGCTTTCTCGGCCCTGTCATCTGTAGCTATCAGTATTGCTTTAGTGGCCGAATTGGTTTGCTGAGCTGGCTCAGTCCATTCTTCTCCAGATATACTGAATGCATCAAATCTTTCTGAACATGATGACTTATGTTTTTGATGGAAAAACTTGATGAAAGCCTCTTGTTTACAGCAACAACTGTATCATTTTGGTCCACCATTCCTGTGTAGGCAGTTGATGTCTCAAAATTGCGTCTAAGGTTTCATCTGCCTCTGTATATTTGTAGAAGTTTGGAGGCACTTCAAACAAATGTTTGATCTCATTCATAATAAAAAATAAGTTCTCTACTCTGTCATAGAGACTTTGCCAAGATGCTGGCCCTGTTTCTTCTGAAGTACTTGCTCCTGCAGTGATCTCGTTAGTGGAAAATGTATTCACCCTTTTGGCATAATTTTCATGTGATAATAGCCTCCCTGTGCTGTTCAGCAAGCCAGGAAGGCCTCTGCTCTGTAATGCTGCAAACTTATCCATGAATCTGTTTACTTCTGTTTGCATGTCCTGGCTTCTTCTATCCAGTGTTTGTACCAGGCTTCTCAATGTAAGGACCCTCTTTATTAGCAGCATGGTTTCAGTTCTATTGGGGATTCCTATTGCTGCCAGCTGAGGACCTATACAGTTATTGAGAACGTTGATCATTCTATTGGCTATCTCAGGCATATTGCCTAGAGATGCCCTTGCTCTTTGGACTTCCCTGTGTGCCTTGGCTATGAGCTCCATTTGCTCATGAATTGTCTCTATATACTGCCATTGATCTGTTATGGATTGGCCAATGTTGGCCCATAAGACTTTCTTGATTTCAGTTACAACCTTGTCAAGGGTAAGCTCTTTCTCCAGCTCGTTTATCTTCTCTTTGAGAGCCTTTATTTCTCTTCCTTTTTCAGCTACATTTTGCTTAGACTTGTCATATTTTTCATTCAGCTTAGCTAGATTTTCCTTGGCCTCATTT
Organism: Pinus tabuliformis; assembly: GCA_031772625.1. Lineage (NCBI taxonomy): Eukaryota > Viridiplantae > Streptophyta > Pinopsida > Pinales > Pinaceae > Pinus > Pinus tabuliformis. The sequence continues at coordinate 1,715,346,861 of CM062819.1, read as the reverse complement.
AGCTCTGCCATTTGGGCTTCCAGGGCTTGAATTTCATTCATCAGCTTCTGCATGTCAAGGCTTGGAGCCTGCTCTGATGTTGTTGCTGGTGCTGATGTTGATGGAGCTGTCTCAACTGTTTGCACTGTAGGAGGAGTGACAACTTGAGGGGGTTCCTCAAGGTTGATTACTTGTGGAGGGGGCTGAACTGCTTTGCCTCCTTCTTTCTGCTGTAGGGCTGCCTGCAATGCAGCCTCTGTTTCTATTAATTTTTCCTCAGTCTGCACCAACTGTTTGTGCAGTGTTACCAGCAATGTTGCTGTATCTTGGTCCTTCCTCTGCTGAGCAATCTCTTCTGTTTGGGGGTGAAAGGTTGCTGGGATCTTTATCATCTTCCTTAGAGCTGCAATATCTGCATCTCTCTCTTTTAGCAGTGCCTGCACAGCTTTGGGGTCCTTTGGGTCATGCCCGAGCTCTATAATTATTTCCTCCAGAGACCTGATCCTGTTGTCTTTAGCCTGGGAGGATGCCTTTTCTAACTCCAATTGTGCAGTGGTATTATTCAAAGAATTCTGCAATCTATAATTTGTCAATGTATTATCTGCTAGGGTAGCATACACCATCTCACCCGTCTGTTTATGCAATTCAATTTGATCCATTGGGTGGATTTCCTTGGACAGGATTTCCAAGTTTGTTCTTATATAATCAGCTGCAGACTGTGGCTGCAGCGCTGTGGGCTTGAAATGGCTCATTATCATTTTTCCCTCTTGCACATCATATGCAGACATCAACCTCTGCTGGTTTGTAGGAGCCATTTTCAACAAGTGGTTGTATAGCTGTAACCTCAATGGCTCATTTCTGGTCTTGATGTCTATGAATTGTTTCTTTATGCTAGACTCACCCTTTCTTTGTTGCCCTGAGGAGCTGACCTCTCCTCCAAGTATTCTTTGTTTTTCTTGTTGTAATGAGCTAGCTGATACCTCTGTGCTGGGGGGACCCTTCTGTGCTTGACCAAAAAGCATCTCCTCCTCTGAAAAAGGATCGAGCCTTTGTCTCTTTTCCCCTTGTTGTGATGTTGCGGTACTAAGGGGAGTCTGTTCCTCTCTATCTCTCTTCTTACCCCTCTCTTCATTGATAGGGGTTTGGAGCACCGAAGTCTCCACTGTAACATTCTGCACTGAGGCCTCCTTTTCTTGCGTTTGCTCATCATTAGGACCAGGAGCCTCTGCCATTTCTTCCTGCTGTTCAGGATGATTTTCAGGCTGTTCTTCTTGGGCTGATTTCTGTTTTGTTTCCTTGCCTTTATCCTTGGCTGAAGTCTCTGCTGTGATTGGGGCTTGGACTGTCTTTTGTGGAGCTGTAGATGATGAGGCAGCTGCTCCCACTTGAGTGCCTGGAAGAGAAAATACCTGTGAACAGAGCTCTAAGTCAACCAACTTTTGGAGATTTCTTTTTCCTCTTTGAGCTAATTCTTCTTGTGTAGTGGCCTCTTCTAAGGTGCCTTCCTTCCATTCTAGTTGATTTGCATATTTTTCTATGTGAGGCAACCTTATGTGATCATAATCGGCCAGCCTATATCTAACCCTTCTTAAGCTTATGAAATGATTGGGGTCGTATGGTTTCCAAAGGAAACTGGTCTGTAAACCAAGGCTTTCCAGCATTATATCTGCCTCTTGCCAACCTTCCTCCCTTTTATTGTAGATGAAGTGGCCTAATTGGTTTCTAACTTTAAGCTGTGCCTTCTTGCCCCTGCTTGAAAAATGGAGTACATCAGCATTCCCAAATTGCCTGAAATACTTGAGGGCAAACAATCTCATAGGCACATATCTGGGCAATCTGTATGGGGGCAACTCACACCCATATATTCTAATAACTGTATGGTTTTGGTAAAAATACCAATCCCCAATGCTGTATACCTTGGACAACTGAAGAATCCTCTGCATCTCATCAGTTAGTCTTGGAGGAGGTGAGCTTAGGAGTAGAGACATGGCTGGGTGGATGAAGAGGTCTATAAACTCACAATAAGTGTATGGGGAATAAGATCTGCAGTGGAAAGCAGATGACCAATAGACCACTGACCTTGGATTGCCTTGTGCATCCACTCTTTTCATAGGAAAATGAAATTTCTCATGCTGATAGTATAGGATTAAATGGTAGATATAGGAGGTGTATCTGAACACCCTTTCTCTTGCTAAGTCTATCAATTGCTCATGTATTTTATTGGAGATGTAAGTGGCATAGTCATAACAGATTGGGGGCTTACCAGGGGAAAACATGGCCATCATTACCAGCACAGTTTCATCAACAAATTCTATTGAATTATAGCCCAGTATGGGACTAATCATATCTGCAAGGTCTCTGCCCAATTGATTCAGGTATACATGAGAAATGGGAGGGTACTTCATAGTCTCAGAGGTTGAATCAATGAACAATTGATTTATCTTAGTGATTTGAGCATCTGTCAGTTTAGCTCCTTGTTTTATCAGATCCATCAATGATAAAGGAACTAATTTCTTATCAGTCTTGAAGTTCAACATCTCTCTGATGGCTGCAGGGGTGACATAAAAAACAACTGAGCCTGAAGGGTCAAGCACAACCCTCTGAGTGGGGTCATAGCAGTCAGCACATCGGTGGATTAGGTCAGGGAACTGGTTGACCTGAGGGAGCTTGAAGATGGGGAGGAAAGAGTCCCAAATGCCCAATATATCCATTCCACTATCATGCTTGAGTTTCAATTCATTTAGCAAGTGAATGTGATACTTGCTATGCATTAGCATTTCCTCTGATATTTGGTAATCTTGATCTGCTAATGATTTCCACTCCAACTCTCTCTAAGGGGCATTCAATGGAGCAACATTCAGGGAAACAGGTGCTACTGGTGTATCCATGTTTTACCAGTGAATTTGGTTTGAATTTCGACTATTTCTGGAAGAAATACCGTCCTGCGCGGTGGGTTAGGTAATTTGCTGAATTACAGCCTGTTTCAGAGCAACAGGGGTGTAATTGGGCACAATTGGCCGGTTTAAAAAAGGAATTAACTTAGTTTCAAGGTGTAGCAGGCCTATTTCTCAGGTGAAAATGGTCAATTTCCTGGTTTTTTAATCAATGCAGAACGTAACAGAGTGCGCAGTCGGAGAATTGGTAAATACCTGGTGTTATAATGATGGAGGAGCTTGGTTGCAGTCAAATGCTGAGCGGCAGCAGCTCTGGAATGGTCTTGGTAGGTTGGCGGCAGCAAAGGACGTGAAAATGCATGCAGGAGGCAGAGCACAAAACGTTGAAAAAGTGCGCAAAAATGGCAAAATTCGGCCAAATATGGGCTTTTTGGCGTTGGCGCGAAAATTTGGATGACGTCAGCATGACGTCATCAGGTGGGGTCAGGGTCGGGTGACGTCAGCATGACGTCATCGGGTGACGTGGCGGCCTGTGAGTGGTGCACGGGGACTGCATAGGTGGCGTGATAGCTCGGAGCGATGGCGGGCGGGGGCGCTGACGCGGCGGTGAAGTGGCGTGACGTTGGCATGACAGGACAGCTGAAAACCGGGAGTGGTAAGCGGTATGATATCACACCGCTCTTCATACGGAAGCGGGATTGTCAGAAGGCGGCCCGATAAGATTTGGGGGCGATGCGTGGCACAGGCCTGACGTCACCCTCTGACAAATTTTGGGAGGTAACGTCCGGTCTTCAGGGCCCGTCCGATATGGATGTGGGCCGTCGGATGGGAAAGCCCAAATCCGACGGTCGACGGGTCGATAAGGTGCCAGGACAATACGGCAGCGGGGGAGGAATATTTAATTGTTTTTCCGGAAATGCGCGCCCAGGCGGACCTTTGGACTTTGGCGGGTTTTATGGGTTTTTTCAATGTATTTTCTGTGAAAATCCGCACTGCACCAAAACTTTGGATAAAGCGGAACAATGGGTTTTTTGCTGTGTTTTGCAAATAGCGCAGGTTAGGGGTAATAGTGGGTTTTTACAAGGCCTTTTGCAAATGAAGTGGGTAAATGATTTCAAAGGTTTTCGAAGGGAAAAAAAAAAGGGGTAGGACTTAGGTTATTAGACTGACCAGAGGTCAATTTAATCCCTGCTTTTAGGCATATGGCTATAATTGCCAGGGGGAGGGAATATTTATACATTGCTTGGGGTTTATACACCATAGTGTTTATAATAGTAGGGGAAAAGGGGAACATAGGGTATTTAGATAATAAGAAGTTAGGAGTTAATATGAGTGGAAAAGGTGGATGAAGGGGGAAAAACCACTAAGTTTATATGAAATCAACTTAGTTTAGGAAGTAGATCAAAATGAAAAGAATTTTACACAAGAAATGTGGCTTTTAAAGAAACAAGAACCAACACAAGACTTTGACTTCTTTCATGAACATAGGTAGTATTGGGATGTTAGCAATGAATGTGATGGGGGATAATCTGGAAGTTAGACATGCTTCATTGAGTTTCTGCAAAAACTGCTGAATGAGAGACCTGCACTGGCACCCTATTTTTCCTTTGCTTAGGCCAGTGAAATGCCATAAACCATGCTTTCTGCAACCCCAACTACCTACCCATTCTATTGCCTAGCATTTTTTGTTACTTCTAGGAGGGTGCACTTAGACTTGCAAACCCTCATGTACCTTTTCTTTTCCTTTGGCTTTTCTTTTGATTTTCTATCTAAGGCTAGCCTTATTGCTTCCAAGGCCCCAGATTAAACAGTTGGGAACCTTCATTCTCTACCTAACTACTTTATCTACCAAGATTGAACTGTTTGGACAGACTTCTTTCTCTAATCTACAACAAAAATTGAAACATGGCATGATCCAGCTTAGACTATTGGATCACCCATCCAAATTCAGTTAACATCAAGATATGTACACATATTGCATTCCTTTGGAAATATGGGATCTTTGCATCACCAAAGCAGAGCATATTTAGAACTTTCTTTGCCAATCATGAAATATGAAACCTATTGGTATAGGTATCTAACAGTTTCCATAAATGTAGTAGAAACTATACTCACCTTAAATGGATGATATAATGCACAAACGTTTGCATACTTGGTAAGTCTGTCCACTACTGCCATGATAACACTCTTTCCTTTGGACTTGGGAAAACCTGTGATAAAATCCATTGAAACCTCCTCATAATGTTAGCTTGGAATGGATAAAGGTTGTAATAGCCCTGGAATCTTAATTGTTTCAACTTTATTTGTTCGAAAACCAAACATTTCGACAGAAACTTTTGAATATCTAATTTAAGGTCATCCCAAAAAAAACCTTCTTAACCATGTGGTAGGTTTTTAGAAATCCTAAGTGCCCTCCTAAGGGAGAGGTGTGCAATTCCCTAAGAATCTTTTGTTTGAGTTGGGAATTCTTACATAGGTAAACCCGATCCTTGTACCATAACGAATCATTTTTCTAGATAAAGGTATCAGATGTATTGGGATCTTGTTGTATCTTCTGAATGAGTGCCCACACTTCCTCATCATTCTTCCATTCATCCCTTTCTTTGTTTATCCAATTTGGTTGGATAATAGAAATGGCGCAAAGAAATGCTTCCACATCCTCATCCTTTCTTGAGAGTGCATCTGCCACAACATTTTGCTTCTCTTTTTTGTAGATGATTTCAAAGTCATAACCCAACATATTTGTGACCCATTTTTGCTACTCTTCCAATGATAATCTTTGTTCTAAAAAGTATTTAAGACTATCATGATCTGTTTTTACCTTGAAGTGTCTTCTCATTAGGTAGGGTCACCATTTCTTAAGTGCATGTAGTATTGCCAACATTTCCTTCTCATAAATAGCTTTGTGTAAAATCTTTCCCTTGATTGGATGACTTTAAAAAGTAATGGGTCTTTCATCTTGCTTTAAAACAACACCGATTCCATTTCCTAAAGCATCACATTCCACAATAAAGGTTTTTGTGAAGTCTGGTGTAGCTAAGACTGGTGCTTGGTACATTGCCTCTTTAAGATGTTCAAAGGCCTTCGTTGCTTCTTGAGTCCATGAAAATGCATCTTTCTTCAATAATGTTGTTAGAGGTGCTGCTATTCTCCCATAATTCTTAAGAAACTTCTGATAATACCTTGTCAACCCGAGTAATCCTCGTAGATGCTTTATGGATGTGGGGATTTTCCATTCCTTAATGGTTTTAATTTTGCTAAGGTATACCTTAACACCTTCATGAGATATAATATGACGCAGATATTCCACATCTTGTACTCCAAAGAAACATTTGGATATTTTTGCATAGAATTGTTTCTCCTCCAATAGGTTGAGCACCATGTCAACATGTTGGACACGATCCTTCCAAGACTTGTAGATTAGTATATCATCAAAAAATACTAACACAAATTTTCTAATGAAGAGTTTGAAAATGGAATTCATCAAACCTTGAAATGTAAAAGGTGCATTAGTAAGGTCAAAAGGCATGACCAAAAATTCATAATGACCCTCATGAGTTCTAAATGCTATTTTTGCAATGTCTTCAATCTTCATTCTGATTTGATGATATCCTGAACAAAGATCCAACTTGGTGAAATAAATTGATCCATGCAATTCATCCAATAATTCATCAATGACAAGAATGGGAAATTTATCTTTAATAGTGAGCTTGTTGAGCTTCCTGTAATCTGGACACATGCGCCATGATCCATCCTTCTTGTGAACTAATACTGCTGGAGCAGGGAAAGAACTTTGACTAGGCTAAATTATACTAGCCTCTAGTATTTTTACAACCATACATTCAATTTCACTCTTTTGGGCATGGGGATATCTATATGGCCTGATGTTTTGAGGAACATTTCCTGGAATCAAATGAATAGCATGATCATGATCATGAATAGGTGGGAGACCTTTGGGAGTCTCAAATACCTTGGAATGATTGTCCAAGACATTTTGTAGATTTGGAGAAATAGATGATTTCGATGTGGGAACCTTTAGCAAACATGATTGTGCAATTACATCTTGTTGTTCCTTGTTTAGAAGCTTTTTCGTAGGTTTTAACCCCGTACAGAAATTACCTACATACGAATTCTAAAACTTAGAAAATAAACAATGTGAGATCATAACACATAAAACACATATACAAAGAGATTTTCCCCTAGATCCCAAAAACGGGACTACTAGCTTGATTTTTCATTATGTTCATTTGAATGTTATAATACATATTTATACATGTCGAAGCACCCAATACCATGGACGGAAAACCATCACATCTAAAAAACATGTGGAAAAATCATGCACAAAACCACAGGTGGGTTTGCCCAACCTAACATAGGGTCCAAAACTAAAAATTTCTAGGGCACTACCCCAAACCCCTTATTAACTATGTGGAAAGAATATAACACAACCCAACATTCTCCCACTTGTAGTTTTCTTTCCACAGGGGGCCACAAGAGAGCTTAGTCATTTTCCTAGCCCTGAAATGCCCATTGTCTCTCTACACTAGGAGAAATTCTCAGAGCTCACAGATTTTGTCAATGCATCTGTAGTATTCTTCAAAGTGTCCACCTTTACCAGCAACACCTTTTTGTCTTCTATCATATCCCTCACAAAGTGATACTAAACATCAATGTGCTTTATCTTTGAATGATATGCAGGGTTCTTTGCCAAGTAAATTGCACTTTAGCTGTCACAGTCTATCCTTATAGCTTCCTATACTAACCCCATACTTCAACACAATCTCTGCAACCAAACTGCTTCCTTGCTTGCATGAGTGGCTGCCATGTATTCTGCCTCTGTAGTTGATAGTGCCACTACAGATTGTTTCTTACTCATCCAACTAACTCCACCTCCAAATAGGTTAAACACATACCCACTTGTAGATCTTCTCTGATCCAGATCTCCAGCCCAGTCTGCATCAATAAATCCATGAATATCCAACACTCTATCCAATCCTGGTCTTCCTTGGTAGCACAAACCATAATCACTAGTGCTACACAAATACCTAAAAACTTGCTTCACTACTATCCAAATGCTCCTTCCCTGGTTTTGACATAGACCTACTCAATACTCCCACTGCATGTGCAATGTCTGGTCTAGTACAGACCATTGCATAGATTAGGCTACCGACTGCACTTGCATATGGAACATGGGACATGTCCTCTTCCTCTTCTTGTGCCTTGGGACACTATTTAGCAGATAACCTCATACCTACAGGAATAGGAACCTTCACCAGTTTACTATCCTGCATATTAAACCTCTGCAATATTATCTCAGCATACTTCCTCTGGTTTAACCGGAGCTTCCTCTTCTCCCATCTCTTTTAATTTCCATGCCCAAAATATAGTTTGTAGCACCAATATCTTTCATGTCGAATTTGGAGGATAATTGGGTCTTCAAATCCTGGATAATTTCTTTGTCATTTCCAACCAGCAACATATCATCCACATACAAGACCAGATAAATAACATAGTGACCAATTAATTTAAAATACACACAGTGATCTGCTTTGCTTCTAGTGAAGCAAATTCCCCGTATAAATGTATCAAATTTCTGATACCACATCCTTCGTGACTGTTTTAACCCATAGAGAGACTTCTTTAACTTGCATACTAGTTCTTTTTTACCCTTCGTTGCAAAGCCTTCAGGTTGCTTCATATAGATTTCCTCTTCTAGATCCCCGTGAAGAAATGTTGTCTTCACATCCATCTATTCTACCCAAAATCAAAAGCAGTGGCAACATATAAAAGTAATATAATAGATATTACCTTGGCAACAGGAGAAAAAATATCACAAAAATCAATTCCCGACAGTTGGGAATAACCTTTTGCTACCAACCAAGCTTTGTATTTCTCCACTTTTCCTTCTGCATTTGTCTTCTTTTTGAACACCCATTTACTACCAATGGGTTTCCTTCCAGCTAGAAACTCCACCAGATCCCAAGCCTCATTTTTGTGCAAAGATGCCATTTCATCAACCATGGCCTCTTTCCAGAGTTTTCCATCCTCTGAGTCCACTGCTTCCTTCACAGTCTGGGATCATCATCAGTAACAAACAAAGAAAAATTTGAACAGAGAGCAGATGGACTATACCTTTCTAGCTGCCTTCTTTCTCGAACTGATCTTCTCACAGCTGGAGTTTGTGGCTCTTCATCTTCTGATTCCTCCTCTGCTGTAGAGTTTGATTCTTCCTCCTTTAGCTCAAACTCTATCTTCTCAGGTTCCTTTCGTTGGACTTCATGTTTAAGAACATCTTTCACCTCTCTGAACACGACATCTCGGTTATACACAACCTTCCTTGTTACTGGGTTCCAAAGCTTATAACCATTTAAACCATCCTTATACCCAATAAATATGCACTTTTCAGATTTACTATCCAACTTGGTTCGTTTCTCATTTGGAACATGTACATATGCATCACATCCAAATACCCTCAGATGTGAAAGAGAGGGTTCCTTACCAGTCCATACCTCTAGTGGTGTCTTATCTTCCAACGCTGATGAAGGTGACGTATTGACTAGGTAACATGCAGTATCCACCACCTCTGCCCAGAATTCTTGTCCTTACCTAGCTCCACTGAGCATGCTTCTTACCCTTTCCATCAATGTCTTATTCATTCTTTCTGCAACTCCACTTTGTTGAGGTGTATATGGAGTAGTCTTCTGCCGTGCTATACCACATTTCTTATAGAATTCTTCAAAGTCCTTATTACAAAACTCTCTACCATTATCTGTCCTCAGCACCATTATCTTCTCCTCTGTCCGGTTTTCCACCAGAGCCTTGAATTCTTTAAACTTGTCAAAGACTTCAAATTTCTTCTTAAGGAAATATATCCATGTATTCCTTGAGAAGTCATCTATAAATGATGCATAGTACACAGACTTACCCAGTGATGGAACCTTCACAGGTCCAAACACATCACTGTGCACAAGTTCTAATATCTATTTCACCCTCTTACTACCAGAGGGGAAACTCACTCGATTCTGCTTCCCATATACACAATTTTCATAGAAATCAAAATCCAGAGATCTATTACTCATACCTTATACCATACCTTTACCATGAAGTATTCAAAGGCCATTCTCTCCAATATGTCTAAGCCTTTGATGCCACAACATGGTCTTTTCTCCAAAGACCACTAGATTTTTTGCTCCACTTTCAGGAACCACAGAACTATTGCACGCATCAACAACAGTGCTACCTTGCAGCTTGTACAGAGTTCCAATCTGAACTCCCTACATCAATACCAGTGCTCCTCGAACAATCTTGCAAGTATCCTTCTAGAACACTATTTTTACACTTGCATCATCCAACTTTCTTACAAAAATTAAATTTCTGGCTAATGAAGGAATATGTAGAACACCCGGAAGTGTTCTAACCCTTCCACCTTGTAGCTTCAACTTTACTTTTCCACGACCAATGATTCTAACCTTCCTGTCATCCCCCAACAATACATCACCACCATCATATTTCTCATACTCACAGAACCACTCTCTATGGGGAGTGAAGTGAAAGGATGCACCTGAGTCAATCAACCATGCCTCATGATCTACATGTGTACTTGAAGAAGCCAAGTACACATCCCCACCTTCATCTGAGGTGGTTTTTGCCTTTGTATAAGGAGCATCATCAGATCCCTTTCCTTTATCAGGAGATTTAGATTTACAGTCCCTTTTGAAGTGCCCTTCCTTTCCACATTTCCAATACACCACCTTTACAGGTTTTCCTAAAGATGTAGATCTCCCTCTAGATTTAGGTCTCCCACTCGATGACTTATTTTTGTTTCTGATCTGGGACCGTCCTTGTACAGATTCACCATTCTGGCTCTCCATATTTTTCTGTCTCATCTCCTTCGTCAACAAGGATGAGACTATTTCATCAAAATGCAAGGCAGTTGCATTGCTACCTATTGCAATAACCAGACTATCCCATGAATCTGGTAGAGAACACAACAAACTGATGCACTTATCTTCATCTGAAATTTTAATATCAACAGATGCTAACTAACTTACCATAGTATTAAACACATTCATATGCTCTGTCACCGAGTCTCCATCTTTCATCCTCAGGTTAGACAACTTTTTTTGTTGAAATAGTTTATTTACCAGAGACTTAGATTGGAACAAAGTCCCTAACTTGTCCCACAAAGCCTTTGTCATAGCCTCTGTTAGAGTCGGTCTGGTCAGTCCTCCGTCAGAGATCAAAACTCTTTATGCATTTCATTTTTAGGTGTCCCTCTCCATTCACTCATCTACATTCCGCTAGGGGCATGCCATAATCTGACGGAGAAGGTCATGCTAGTCATTTCCCATCATGTATGGTTCCTGCTGGCTTGGGTCTTTTGTAATTAATCACTAAAGTCCATGACAGTCAAGGTCTGGTCCTTTAATGGACAAAAGTCATTTTTGGTCATTAGGTCTAGGGATTGATCAATTTGATCTTTAAATATGTCCAGTAAAGCCATGCAGGCCAGAGTGATGTTCTTGCAAAGTAATGATCCACAGAGTTTCATCATCATATTGATAAACTTCGATTGTTCTTCAAAACTTTGTTTTGAAGAAAAGTCAAGCAGTGCTATTGGTGACAAAATTTTCAAAAGGGGTCTATAGTTTATTTCTTTAGGTACAGTCATGGTTTCCGTCGCCAAAATCTCTATCATGCAATCCCCGTAAAAAGTGTCAAAAATTTCATCGTTTGAGCCCAAAATTCATAGAAAAAGTGAAAATCAGGGTTATATTAAAATTAGTGAAAAAGGTGCCAAACAGGACATTAGAAAGTGGGTTTTTTAAGAAATCAAATTTAAAACATGACCTCCAAGCCTATATACACGAATTCCATCATGAATCCAAGTCATTATGCAACCAAGTGCTTCGGAGAACATTTCAAACTATTTGAGTGAGAAATCGCACGATTTGGAGCAGTTTGAGGAGGTTTTAGGGTGCGCGGTGCACACAGGCAGGGGCCCGGCGCACACACAGGGTGTTGCACACACAGAGCCCACCTACAGTGTTAAATTATAATGCGCAGTGCACACCTGGAGTGCAGTGCACTGGGCTTTGCGCGCGGCACATAGAGACAAACCGCCCAGAAATTGCCAAACTCACCCAAATTTTTTGTGAAGACACTCTAATTGCAAGGTAGGCTACCTAAACTCACTTGTGCATCAAATTTGGTAAAGATACGATGGTTTCATGCCTGTGATTCAATGCAAAAAATTTCTTAAAGCAACCACAAAAAGACACCAAGAAATCATCTTGCTAGCGTTGTATAACAGTGTTATTGCTACCAAGGTATTTTCCCTTCCCTAAACCTATTCCTTATTCCCCTATTGCATTCTTCCTACTATCACTACCCTAACACTACCAAACTCATATTCCCTTACCTCTCCTCCCATTATTCAATAAAAACCCTAAAACCCTACCTTGCTAAAAACCCAAACCCTATCCTATCAAAAATACCCAAACCCCCTACATGTCCCTAAACAAAATTCTCCCTATAACCCCTATTCCCATTATATTATTCCCCTCCTAATATTTCCTTGTTTCATTGTGCCCTTGGTGGCAGATTATCAAAACAACCTAGCTTTCACCATCATCAAAAGGGCAGCCTAAATTCAGCTTATAAACAGCAATCATGGCATCCGAGGTTTCATCAAAGTATGAGGTGGAGACCCACAGTGATACATCTTCAGGAGAACAGGCCCCCAAGAGACATCACAGGAGTGGCAAACATGTTAGCGATAAGACAAACACCCTCACTGAGTTGCAGACATGCTCTCTTGCTATGTCATGTTTCCAGCACCTAGCATGTTTTGAATTTTGTCAAAGGGTGGAAAATGTCAGAGTTCATCATGAGTTGGCCCGTCTTTTTGCACTTCACCTACATGGAGGTCAGTGTATCTTGGCTGGGGTCACTTTCACATTGACACCCGAAGCCATATCAGTGGCAACAGGCATACCAAATGTTGGAAAATAGTGGCATAAGAAGAAGGTGGAGAGGCATCATTATGAGCCTTACATTAAGGCCAGTTGCTTGAGTCAGCTTACGAGAGTTTTCCCATTCATATTTTTGAGAGATGAGTATGCTCTGCTCATGAAATTGATCATGAAGTACTTCAGTTGTGAGGGGAGGTTTTCTCGCCTTTATGCCTATCACATTAAGTTACTCATGCACTTTACCAGGGTGCGGATGATGAACCTTCCATTTTTCATTTGCGAGAACATAGAGAGGATGAAAAATTTCATGCAGCATAAGACCCCTTAGCAGCAACTCAACAGTGTTTATCACTTTTCTCTTATCCGGATTTTGGTGGATCATCAGTTGGGATTGCAGGGTATTGCTTGGGAGGACTTCATCTCCCGTGACTTCTTCAGCACTCCACAGGTAGTATCAGAGGCAGAGCACGAGATAGGTGGTCCATCACATCAGTATGAGCGCCATGAAACTGCTACTATGAAAGTATTCATCACCTGTCAGAGAGGCAGTAGACATTTGTTTGCAGCGACAAAGTGAGTGTTATCTCCACCCGGGGTGGAAGGGGCCTCGCTTCTGACATCAGCATCACAAGAGCAGGGTAGAGGTAAGGAGCCAGTGTAGGAGGAAGGGCCATCAAGTGAACGAGAGACCAAATTTGTTCTCCTTCATGACGATGAGACAGATACAAAGCCATCAAATGCAGAGCTCAAAGAGATCATCCAGGAGCAGCAATCTGAGATTGAGGCCTTATCCCTTGACTTGGAGAGGGCCAAGCGGAACATGAAGTACCTGGAGTAGAGAAACAAACAGCTAGAGGATCGGCAGGCGATTATGGAGCTGCAAAACATTCGTGAGCACCGCCATGCTGCTCAAAGGAGAAGAGTTGGGCTCACATCATTGGAGCAAGAAATCAATGAGGATCGGGAGGGCCATCTCAAGAGCATGAAAATGCACTTCGAGAGGCTATTGGACAAGGCTGATTAGGACCTTGTCTTGGTAAGACACATGGCTTATCGTTACAGGACACGAAATATGAGTGCAAGGGCCCGGATAAGGAGTTTGAAGGCGAAATTGAGGAAAGCAATAAGAAAGGCAAAAGAGGCAAAAGAACAAGATCAGCTTTGAATCTTGGCTGAGGCTTCCTTGGCCCATCATAACACCCCATAGAGAATCTCCAGCCCAAATTTCAAGAAATTTGGGGAATTTTTGGTCACATGACAAATTTTTGGGCAAAATACAGGGTTTTTCTCCCTGTGGCGCGGCGCTAAATATCTAGAGCTCCAAATGAGGAATGGTTTGTATTTTTGGATTCAGCATGGAAAATCACAACTACTAGTTCTCGAACAAGAAATTTGGGCAAGATATGAGTCTCCAGAAGGTCAAAAACACCCAAAAAATGGCCTCTCTGCCCCTTTTTTGACACACAGGAAGTAGTCTTGGGAGAATGGAGATTTGGAGGGGCAAATGAGCACCAAATTCAAAAATTCTAGTGGAGTTAGAAAGTAGACAGGATAGGCTTTCCAACAAGCCAACTTGGGCACATTTTGGACACTTTCAAGTGCCCCAAAATAGGACCCAAAATAGCGCGGCACACAGAGAAAATGGCGCAGCGCACAGAGGAAAAATTGCCCAATTTGCTTCCGTTTCGCGAATTTTCGATTCGCGACTTCTCCAAGTGGGCCCGCTCATCTACACTTCAATTTTTTGGCACAAAAGGAGGCATTTAAAGCATTTTCTTTCCATATGGACTTCTATCCAAGTGGCGAAGGAAGACAAATGGTCACCCAAGCCAAATTTCATGTTTGTAACGCTGCACCTGTAGCTGATGGTTGGCTCTTCATCTCCATTTTGTAATGATTCGAGTAACTCCCCAACCCTTGGGCATTCTATCTCTTCATGGCACATTCTATATATTGTATGTAAGCTATTTGCAAAGGGTTGGTTAGTTTGTAACTTCTGGGAGACTGTGGGAAAGAAACTCTATTTCTTCACTATGTATTTTTGACAGAGAATTAATGAAAGGCAACGGCTCTGTTTCATGAGATTCTTGTGGTTGTGAGTGTAGAAAATGTGTCTCTTATGTTTTTATATGTATTTTGTTACGTTTCATAATTCAATTCATGTTCATTTCCAGTGAAATTTTCTGAGTGAGATTAGGTAGAATTCAATTTTATTGCTCTGCATGTGGGAAAATTTCATGTTCAGTGTTCTTCTTCTGTTGAAAAGGATTCATGTTCCTATGCCCTTTTCACACTCCTCAGCAATCTCTCCATTCCACATTATTCCAAACTAAGTTGCTACACTTTCCGCCTACCTTGCCGCATGAAGTAATATGTGCCTTTGTATTAAATTCTCTGTTCTTTTCTAACCGTTGGTCCCATACCATCCCAGAAGCTCTGTCATTCATAAAAATTGTTTCTTGTATCCATATTCACTTACTAACCTAAGATCAATATTTCATTGTAAGTCATCTCAGACCATTTTCTACTTATCTATTCACTGAGCATGACTCGAAGAGAGCCCTCTCCTATTCTGGTAGGGCTAGCTATCAGACTGAGCGTGGTTTGTGGTTACCTTGAATTTTGCCTTCCTTCAGCCTAGGGCAGATTTAGGTGCTAACATAGTGGCGACTCCGCTGGGGACAAAACTGAAATCAAATCCCCTTGTTTCATAATAATTCTAAGCTTCTGGATGATGAGCTTAGGATTGGATAGGCTGAGTAAGTTGGTTGTGTCCTCTGATTTTTCTCAATAGCATGCTGGCTTCGAGACGATATACCAGAGCCAATCCCGACCCAGATCCTCCTCATATTTACGAAAACCCCAATTTGATTTCGAGACTCCTTCGTCAAGAAAGCACCATAACTCCTGTGTTCAAATCCCATTCATGTCCTGACATTTTTGAGTATCTTGGAGAGCTTGAGTTTGACGAGCGGTTTGAAATATATTAGATATCATTTTGGGATTCAACTGCGTTAAGTAAGTCATTCATGTATGACCATTTCCATGAGAGGTAGTCGTAACTGACTAATTTCTCATGATTTTTGAATAGTTCACTTAGCACTCATTGCATCGGGTGATGCTCACAGGGGTGAAGAAGTGGGATTGAAACTAGTGAAATGAATCACATAGCATCAATCATCACTTCCGGGGCTTGCACCCGGTAACCAAGACTTCCCAGGAGGTCACCCATCCCAGAACTCCTCTGGCTCAAGCGCGCTTAACTGTGGAGTTTTCCCCACAATCAAGCCCACTTAGCTTGCTACCCCATTTGCAAAACCTTAGCAAGTATTGTGCCTCATGAACCATTCAAGTAGAGATCCCTTGACTCTTTTTGAATTTAAGTATGGGGGTTTACGCAGTGCATTATATTAGATATCATTTTGGGATTCAACTGCGTTAAGTAAGTCATTCATGTATGACCATTTCCATGAGAGGTTTGAAATATCATTATTTGAGTCTAACTCTGAAAGGGTTGTTGACTATACTATCCCCAATCCTCAATTTCTTGTAGAACTTGAAACAGAAAGAGCTAATCGGTTAATTGATAATTATATTGCAACACAGCCCCAAACTCCAATTGCCAGCCCCTTACAAACTTTGCACACTCCTCCAACACCTCCAAGGCCAAATCCACCGAGAGTGATGGCTGCCCATTTCGCACCCCTTGTTCTGCCCCAAGTTCTAGATGATATACCAGTGGATTATCAAACTAAAATCCCATTTTTTGATGGCACTCCTAACAACATTACTGCTCAACAACATGTGGACAAAATGGTAGACTTCTATGAACTCCATGAGATCCATGTGGAGAATGTGGCAATGAGACTCTTTGTACAGACATTTGCAGGTGAAGTGAGGAAATGGTTCAGAGGTTTTCCGGCTGCACGTATCGCTACCTTGGCTGAACTACAAAGACAATTTTTAAACCGATGGGAAGTGAAAAAGAATCCCCTTCAAATTCTGGCTGAATATGAACAAATCAAACAAAACACTGGTGAGTCGGTCCAAGATTATTGTGTTAGATTCAATACAGTTTATAACGAGATTCCAGATCATCTAAAGCCACCTATGCGACTGGCTATGATGAAATTTCTGGATGGTTTTGATGCTGATATGGCCTACCAATTAAGACAGAGAGAACCGGCCGCAATGGAAGACATGCAAAAAATCGTGGTTAGTGTTGAAGCGAATCTGTTGCCCAAAAGAGCTAGAGCGAAAGCAGAAAAGAAAGTCACTATTAAGGAAGAGTCTTCTTCAATGGATCAATTACTCAAAAAGGTAGAGCAGATGCTTGAAAGGGCGAAGCTCGACAAGCCTGAGCCACAAGTTAGGAATCCTAACTTCCGTGGCCAGCAGCAGCCACAATATAGAATAAGACAAAGAGATTAGCGCGCCCAAGAGCAGATAGCACAACAGCCAGTACAGACACCTTTGCAACAAAAATTTGTGCATGGACCAGAGTCAGATGAGGACGGGAATGTAATAGGTGAAGAAAACGACCTCTTTACTCTAGATGAGTTGCCTACTTACATTACCGAAGAAGAGGAGTGTGCGGTGAGTTCAGCTGCACACAAAGATGCAGATTTCATTCTAGCAAGTGACACTGTTTTACAAGAAGAATCAGAGGAGTATCAAAGGGGGTATATGAATGCTCTATCCACACAGCAGCAACGATATTTGCTTAGAAACAGAGATGTGCCGACCAAACCAATTTAGAAAAAGAAGGATGTTGAAGCATCAAAGAATGATTCATCAGTTTCACAAAGGAAAGGAAAGGAGGAGGTTGGTCCGGAGAGCAGCAAATCAAAATCAGCAGAACAATCACAGTAGCAAGCTGCATCAAAGGAAAAGGAAAAGAAAGAAATCCCAGTCAAAGAGGTAGAAAAGATTCCCGCTTTTAATTTGGAGAATGAGATTTCCAAATTAAAGGTATTCATCCCCTTGACTGAAATAATGAAGAACAGTAGTTATAGAGGACAAATATCTAAGATGTTGAATTTGGACCCAATGTCCGACATGGTAAATGTTGAAGATGATCAACTTGAAATGATTTTTGGGCCAGCATCGAATGGTGAGTCTCCTGATGGCAATGTGCCACCCTTTTATATCAGTTTAAGATTGCATGATTTTGTGTTACATAATGCCATGTTCGATTCTGAAGCCTCTCACAATCTCATGCCCAAGGCTATCATGGATAAGCTTGTTCTGGACATCACCTGGCAATACCATGATCTCTATTCATTTGATTCCAGCAGAGTGAGATGTATAGGACTCATCAAAGACTTGGTTGTGAGTCTAGATCAACTTCCAATGAAAAATGTTTTGATGGATGTGGTGGTAGCAGATATTCCTCCAAGGTTTGGGATGCTTCTTTCCAGGTCTTGGGTAGCGAAATTGAAAGGGACACTACAGCTAGATTTCTCCTATGCAACGATTCCGGTGTTTGGACAAATGAGGAAATTGTATCGGGAACAAAAAATGAAATATATGATCACAAGCAAGGAGAAACCAATAAATCATCCAATTAACTATGTACATACAGATTTAGAGTCTTTTGTTTTGTATTCAGATAGTTTAAATGATATAGATAGTCAGGTAGTAGAAGCAGATGATATTCCAGAAATAACAGAAAATTTCAGAGAAATTTTAAAGAAAGAAGGACAAGAACAGTAGAACAATGTTGGGCAATCAGCTGAAAGTAATGGACAGCATGCAGACAAGGCATAGCAAATAGATTTCCAGCACTTACAAGAAGAGGAAGAAGGTTTGTGGACCATGGATTTTGATGGAGCAGTGGGAAATGATGGCACTGGAATTGGAATTTGGGTATGCAGTCCTTTCTCCGCCCCAAACAAAGTGCCTAGTAGCGTGAGGGTTTTCTCTTACAAGTTGGCTTTTGAGTGTTCAAACAATGAAGTTGAATATGAAGCTCTGATTGCTGGCCTAAAGATTTTAAGAAAGCTGAATGATAAAAGGATTTCAGTATATGGCAACTCCAAATTGGTAATAAAGGAGGTCAGAGGTGAGTATCAAGCAAAGCATCCTAGGATGCAGGCCTATCGTAATGCAGTTTCAGACATCTTAAAATTATTTTCAGAATACACCTTGACATGTGTACCTCGTATACAAAATAGTATTGCTGACGCTCTTGCCAAGGCAGCAAGTAGTTTGAAAATCCCAATGAACTCCAGCAATAAATTTGAAATCCATGTCAAGCATTGTCCAACAATTCCAGAAAATTAGAGATATTGGAAAGTGTTTCAAGATGATGAGGAAATTAATGATTTTCTGCAAAACAAAGGCAAGTTCAAAGAAACCTCAATCGATACAGAAAATGACGATGGTAAAGGGAATGGTACAGATGAAGTGCAGATCAATCAAATGGACATGTTGCAGCTGAAGAATAACATTATTCCTAAAGTCTTGATACCTCTAGAAGAACTTTTTGATCAAGATGATGTAGCCCGCAAGCCAACATTACAGCCAACGAAGAAGGGTGTAGAAGAGGTCAACATCAGAACAGCTGCCAATCCTAAGCTGGTAAAATTGTCTAAATCATTGCCGCCAAAGATCAAGGACAAATATATCAGTTTGATGGCTTCATTTGCAGATGTGTTTGCTTGGGATTATTCTGACTTAAAGACCTATGACACCAATATAATTCAGCACACTATACCCATCAAGCCCAATCAAAAACCATTTAGACAGAAGATGAGAAGGATAAATCCAAAGTTGCTGCCATCTATTGAAAAGGAGGTAAACCGGTTGTACAAGTCAGGTATCATTGTGCCCATCAGATTTTCAGATTGGATCTCTAACTTGGTGCCCATATGAAAGAAGACAGGTGAGATCTGCTTGTGCATTGATTTCAGAAATCTCAATAAAGTTTCATTGAAGGAAAGCTATCCACTACCCAAGATGGACCATATACTTTAGCGAGTAGTGGGGGCATCTCATATGTCACAACTTGATGGTTATTTCGGATATAACCAAATTTTTGTCCATGAGAATGACCGAGACAAGACAACATTCACCACTCCATGGGGAACCTTTCATTATGCCAAAATGCCTTTCAGTTTAAAAAATGCAGGTGCCACATTTCAGCGGGAAATGGACTTGGCTTTTGCGAATGAGAAGGATGTGTTTTTGGTGGTGTACCTGGATGATTTGACAATGTTTTCCAGGTCTGATGAAGAACACATGCACCATCTAAAAACTATCTTTCAAAAGTGCAGAAAATATGGTTTATCGATGAATCCTAAGAAGAGCTTGTTTGCCATGGAGGAAGGCAAATTGCTCAGGCACATTATTTCAAAGGATGGAATTCGTATTGACCCAGCACATGTGCAAGCAATTCAGCAAATCGATCTGCCCCGGAATAAAAAAGAGATACAATCGTTCAATGGTAAGATGAATTTTTTGTGTCGCTTTGTGCCTAATCTTGCTGAACACTTAAGAGAGATGACCAACATGCTCAAGAAGGACAGCCAAGTGAAATGGACAGAGGTGGCTGTAAAATCTTTCAATTTGGTTAAATTGGCCCTTTCTTCAGCTCCAGTTCTAGTTAGCCCGGACTACACTTAGGATTTCACATTGTTTTCCTTTGCTTTGGAGCACACTATGGTAGTAGTATTATTGTAGAAAAGAGATGATCATGAAAGACCCATTGCATTCTTCAGCAGAGCCATAAGAGATGCAGCTTTAAAGTACAACATCATTGAGAAGCAAGCCCTGGCACTGGTGAAGGCATTGAAGGATTTCCGGGTATATATTCTACATTCTCATATTTTGGCCTATGTTCCTAACGCTGCTGTAAAAGATGTTTTAGTGCAGACCGATCCGGAAGGAAGAAGAGGAAAATGGATTGCAACCTTGCTAGAATATGATGTGGAAATAAAGCTCACAAAGCTGGTCAAAGGATAGGGGTTGGCGAAGTTAATGGCCAAATCAAACTTGCATGCCTTAGACATAAATCTAATCGCTGCTATGTCTGATGAGAACGAGGAAATATCATCCATTCAGGTATCTAAAATGTTTTCTCTGTCCCCATGGTATTCATATATAATATATATGCTAAAAAATCTATCACCATCGCCCGACATGACTAGAAATAAAGCGAGAACACTCAAGTTGAAGGCTGCCAAGTTTTGCATTCTAAATTTTGTGCTGTATTGGAAAGATCCCGATGGCGTTTTTTTGAATTATTTGGTGGAAGAGGAGGCAAAGAAAGTCATGGAGGATTTCCACAGAGGAGAGTGTGGTGGTCACCTTTTTTGGAAGTCAACAGCAAATAAAATTTTGAGAGCAGGGTACTATTGGCCTACATTGTTTGCTAATGTGTACAAGATGGTCAAGCGCTATCATAAATGTCAGATTTTCGAAGGAAAATAGAAGTTATAGCCTTTTCCACTTAAGCCTATTGAGGTGAGCGCTCCTTTCCAGCAGTGGGGGTTGGATTTCATTGGTGAAATTCATCCCGCTTCTTCCGGTTAGCATAGATAGATCCTCACAGCAACAAACTATTTCACAAAATGGATTGAGGCAACTCCCACCAGACAAGCTACAGATACGGTAATCATTTCATTTCTTGAAAATAACATCTTGCCTCGCTTTGGTTTTCCGAATAAGTTAATCACCGATAATGCAGCAGCTTTCAAATCAAAGAGGATGGTAGAATTTTGCCATAAATATCACATCATTTCGGGTCACTCAACTGGCTATCATCTGCAAGGCAATGGATTTGTGGAATCTTCGAATAAATCAATGGTCAACATCATCAAGAAGCTACTGGAAATATATAAAAAGAGCTGGAATAAGAGGTTGGTCCATGTGCTTTGGGCAAATCAGATCAGTCAAAAAAAATCCATTGGTATTGTTAACACCCAGGTTGTTCCCTTTGACTCCTGAGGGAATACAACCGGGGTAACCACTAACCAAGCTTTGGATTACAGGTTCTAGCCAACCTGTAATCAGAGAGGGCTCTCTCTTATGATTGTTCACTATGTTCTTGGGGATCTTAGGCTAGCTATGAGGTGAGGGTTTTGGTTTTATATTTTGGTTGAATGATGTCTTTCAGTACCTAAGATGATATCTTCAGATAGTTTTAGTCCATTGGGCAATGGAGTCTGTGGTTACAGGCTGTTTGAAATGTTTAAGTGGGATTGTTGAAACTGCAGGGCCGTTTAAATATTTCATGAAACAAACTTGAAATTGAGGTGGTGAGGTATGTTTAACCAGTGGAAGGCAATTAAGAATTTTCCACTAAGCTGGTGGTGTGAGAAAGAGATGTATTGCCCAGGAGCAGGTTTGAATTCCTGAACAACAATCACTGTGAAAGGTATAGTCTGAAGGTGCAGCAATTAAGAATTACACTGTTATAACTATAACTGAGGAAAAAATTCATAACAACATAGATTGAGTTCAAGGTATTCTATCAATAAATCCTGAAACTATTCTTTTTCTTTGCCATTAAACTGTGAAACATAGAACATGAATGGAATATGAAGGAAATAACAAACATAACGAAGATGGTTAAAAAAACTTATTGTTCCATGAAATACGCAGGAATCCTGTAGAATTCATCAAACACACCATAACGCATCAGACAACTCAGAACTTTGGAAATTCCATCAGCTTTTTGTATTAAAACTCTGAACATTCGCAGCATACGATCTCTTCAAGAGAAAATCAACAACCCCTGCAAGCTTACACAAGGGGGAATATATACAATAGGTTTTACAAAAATATCTAAACCGCTGAGTCATTTGATTAATAAATACATTCACCAACTTTCAAAATAGCAGATAAGGAAGTTATTGCTGCTCTAAATACAAAATGAATGCTCTTTAATTCTGTCAGAAGTCTTTTTGACCTTTGGACGCCACTGAGTCGGTTGATCATTCTGCATTAATGCTGAATGATGTGTCTTTATGGCTGTGTCGTGCTGTAGCTTTCTCGGTCGTGTCACCTGTAGCTGTCAGTGTTGTTGTGGTGGCCGAATCTGTCTGCTGAGTTGGCTCAGTCCACTCTTCTCAAGTCATACTGAATGCATCGAATTTTCTGAACATGATGACTTATATTTTGATGAAAAAACTTGATGAAAGCCTGTTGTCTACAGTAATAACTGTATCATGCTGGTCCACCGTTCCTGCGTAGGCAATTGATGTCTCAAAATTGCACCTAAGGTTTCATCTGCCTCTGTATATTTGTAGAAATTTGGAGGCACCTTGAACAAATGCCTGATTTCATTCATAATAAAAAACAAGTTCTCCACTTTTTCATAAAGGCTCTGCCCAGATGCAGGCCCTACTTCCTCTGGGGTGCTTGATCCTGCAGTGATCTGATTAGTGGCAAATGCATTTACCCTTTTTGCATAGTTCTCATGTGATAGTAGCCTTCCTGCGCTGTTCAGTAAGCTGGGAAGGCCTCTGTTATGCAATACTGTGAATTTTTCCACAAACTTATTTACTTCTGTTTGCATCTCCTGGCACCTTCTATCCAAGGTCTGCACCAGGCTTCTCAAAGTGAGCACTCTATTTATCAGTAATATGGTGTCAGTTCTGCCAGAGATACCCATGGCTGTCAGCTGAGAGCCTGTACAGTTGTTGAGGACGTTGATCATCCTGTTGGCTATCTCAGGCATGTTTCCAAGAGATGCCCTTGCCTTTTGAATTTCCTTGTGAGCCCTGCTGATGAGATCCATCTACTCATGAATAGTCTCTATATACTGCCATTGATCTGTTATTGATTGGCCAATATTGGCCCATAAAACTTTCTTGACCTCAGCCACCACCTTGTCAAGAGTGAGCTCTTTCTCTAGCTCTTTTATCTTCTCCTTAAGAGCTTTTATTTCTCTTCCTTTTTCAGCTACACTTTGTTTGGATTTGTCATATTTTTCATTAAGAGTAGCTAGCTTTTCCTTGGCTTCATTCAGCTCTGCCATCTGGGCTTCTAGGACTTGAATTTCATTCATCAACTTCTGCATGTTGGTGCTAGTGCTAATGTTGATGGAGCTGTCTCAACTGTCTGTACTGTAGGAGGAGTGACAATTTGAGGGGGTTCCTCAAGGTTGATTACTTGCTGAGGGGGCTGAGATGTTTGGCCTCCTTCTTTCTGTTGTAGGGCTGCCTGCAATGCAGCCTCTGTTTCTACCAATTTTCCCTCTGTCTGTACCAGTTGCTTATGGAGTGATATCAGCATGGCTGCTACATCTTGGTCCTGCCTTCGCTGGGCAACCTCTTCTGTTTGAGGGTGAAGGGTTGCTGGGATTTTCACCATCTTTCTTAAAGCGGCAATGTCTGAATCTCTTATCTTTAGGAGCTCCTTTATAGCTTTGGGGTCCTTTGGGTCATGCCCAAGCTCTATAATTATATCCTCCAAAGACCTGATCCTGTTGTCTTTGGCCTGAGAAGATGCCTTCTCCAACTCAAGTTGGGCAGTTGTATTGTTCAGGCTATTTTCCAACCTATGTGCCAAGAAGGTCTTATCTGCAAGTGTCGAATACACCATCTCACCCGTTTGCTTGTGAAGTTCTATTTGATCCATAGGGTGGATGTCTTTTGCAAGAACCTCAAGGTTGGTCCTTACATAGTCTGCAGCTGACTGTGGCTGCAGCATGGTTGGCATGAAATGAATCATGGTCATTTTCCCCTCTGTTATGTCATAAGCTGACATAAGCCTCTGCTGGTTTGTAGGGGCCATTTTAAGCAATTGATTATAGAGCTGGAGCCTGAGTGGCTCATTTCTCTTTTTGATGTCAATGAATTGTTGCTTGATGCCTGTTTCAGCTCTCCTTTGCTGACTTGAGGAGCTGACCTCTCCTCCAAGGGTTCTTTCTTGTTCCTGCTGAAAGGAACTGGCAGATGCCTCTATGCTTGGTGGGCCCATGCCCAAGGATTGCCCAATAGGCATCTCTTCTTCTGAAAGGGGATTTATTCTCTGTCTTTTCTCCCCTTGAGTTGTAGATGTGGTGAGGGGAGTCTCCTGCTCTCTATCCCTCTTTCGGTTTCTTTCTTCATTCTGTGGAGTTTGGAGCACCGAGGCCTCCACTATCGTTTCTTGCCTAGGAGGCACAGTTTCTTGTGCCTGCTGCTCTTTGGATTTTGGGGCCTCAGCTGTTTCTTCTTGCTGCATTGGCTGCTCTTTTTGCTGTTCTGCTGTAGGAGGTGGTTGCTCCTGCTCCATCTGCTTTTCTTTACCCTTGCTTGATACCTGATGAACAGTTCTAGTTGCTTGCTGGTGGGCTATAGAGGATGAGGCAGCTGCTCCAAGTTGCCTTTGATAGTTAGAGGAAACCTGCCCACAAGTTTCCAAGTCAGCCTCTTTCTCAATATTCTTTGCCTCTCTTTGTATCATTTTCTCTCTAGTAATTGCCTCTTCTAGAGTGCCCTCTTTCCAAGTTAACAAATTGGCATATTTCTCAATATGAGGCAATCTGATGTGATCATAGCTACCCAATTTATATTTTACCCTCCTGAGAGAAATGAAATGATTAGTGTCATAAGGTACCCAGCGGAAACTGGTTTGCAAATGGAGGTGCTCTAGGATGCTATCTGCTTCCTTCCATCCCTCCTCCCTTTTGTTGTAAAGAAATGGGCCTAGCTGGTTCCTGACTTTTAGTTGCACCTTCTTGTTTTTACTGTGGAAATGGACCTGGTCTGCATTCCCAAACTGCCTGAAATACTCTAAGGCAAAGAGTCTCATAGGGACATATCTTGGCAGCCTATAAGGGTTCAACTCACAGCCATATATTCTGATTACTGTATGGTGTTGGTAAAAGTACCAATCACCAATGTTGTAGGCATTTGAGAGCTGGAGTATTCTTTGCATCTCATCGGTCAATCTTGGAGGAGGGACACCCAATAACAAGGTCATAGCTGGATGGATAAAAAGGTCTATGAATTCACAGTAGGTGTATGGTGAACAGGAGGTGTGATGAAAAACTGAAGTCCAAAATACCACAGACCTTGGGTTTCCCTGGGCATCAAGCTTCTTGAGAGGAATAGGGAAACTGTCAGGCTGATAAAATAAGAACAAGTGATAGATGTATGAAGTGTATCTAAACACCTTTTCCCTTTCTAGATTCATCAATTGCTCATGAATCTTATTGGCGATGTATGCAGCATAATCATAGTGCACAGCAGGAGGCATTCCAGGGGAAAAAATGGACAGCATGGCCATAATGGTGTCATCAACATCCTCACATCCCCTGTATCCCAGGACATAACTGATCAAGTCCACAAGCATTTTGCCCAAGTCATTGAGATATGGATTTCCAATAGGAGGTGTTCTCACAGCTTCAGAGCTTGGCTAAATAAATAATTGATTAATTTTGATGATCTGGGCGCTGGATAGCTTGCCCCCTTTCTTTAACAAATCCATCATAGAGAGAGGAGTTAGTGGCTTTGCAGTGTGAAAGTGCAGCATCTCATTTATGGCCTCAGGGGTGATATGGAACAAGACTGAACCTGAGGGACTGAGAACAGCTCTTTGACATGGATCATAGCTAGAACAACATCGATGGATCAGGTCTGGAAGGACATTGACTTGGGGAAGGTTGAAAATGGGCAAATTGGAGTCCCAAATCCCTAAAATATCAGCTCCACTGAGGTGTTGAGCCTTTAACTCATTTAGCATATGAAGGTTAAACTTGGAATTCATTGAGAATATCTCAGTCATCTGGTAATCTTTATCACCTAGGGCCTTCCAATCTAACTCTCTATGTGGGGCATTCGAAGGTGGAATGTTCAGTGCTATTGGTGTTTCCATGATTGACTAGTACTCTGAATTGTATTAGGACTTGTTTTACTGGACTGAGCAACACAGAGGAGTATTTTTGCAAGAGTGAGGCAAATTGCAGGGGAAAACGGTGTAAATTGTGGTGAAAGCAATTGAAATGCTCCAAAGAGAGTTGAGTGAGCAAATGCTGGGACTAGTAACATTGTTTTCCCGGTGAATTAGTGCAGCACGGGTTTTAAGTTCACGAATGCGCGAACTAACTATGAATTTATGAAAACTTGACTCAATGTGGGCTCTGCAGGTGAATTTCGACCCAACAACTGAAAATAAACGCGGGACACCGGGGATTTACTGGTAATTACACTGCTTTTCACTCTCCTTTCTCCATGGTTTTGGGAGAATTTATACAAAAAGCAGGCACGGAAGAGAACTTGGATAAATACCTGGTGAACCTTCGGCAATGGAGGCGAGTGCGGGCAGACTGAGAGCGCCCACGGTCCTTAAGTTGATTTTTGCAAGTTGGCGGCCAAATGGTCGTAATTCGCATGTAGAGCGGAACAATAGTTCTTTAGGCAAAAGTGACAAAAAACACGAATTTTGGCGAAAATATGGACTTTTTGGGTTATTGGCGCTTTTTTTGGATGACGTCAGCATGACGTCACCAGGTGGGGTTGGGTACAGAAAGGTGACGTGGCAGCCTGCGAGTGGTCCACGGGGACTGGTGAGGTGGCGGACAGGTCAGAGCAGTGGCGGGCTGGGCGCTGACGCGGCATTGAGTGGCATGACGTGGGTGTGACGTAGCGGCGACGTGGGCAGGTGGTATACAAAGGGTGGTAAGTGGTTCCATCAGACCGCTTATGGTACGGTGGTGGTATTGGCAGGCGGCCTCCCGATAAGATTTGGGAGCGACGCGTGGCAGAGGCCTGACATCACCCTCTGCCATTTCTCAGGAGGTATCGTCCGATCGTCGGGGGCGACCCGATATGGATGTGGGCCGTCGGATGGGATAGCCCAGATCCAACGGTCGACAGGTCGATAACATGCAAGGACCATATGGCAGCGGGGCGCGAATATTTTATTGTTTTTCTGGAAATGTGCGCCCAGGCGGAACTTTGGATTTTGGCGGATTTGTGTGTTTTTCCATGTTTTTGCATTCAAACGCGCATTGCACCAAAACTTTGGATAAAGTGGAAAAATGGGTTTTTTAGTGTATTTTGCAAATAGCGTAGGTTAGGGGTAATAGAGGGTTTTTACAAGGCTGCTTGCAAAATAAAGTGGGTAAATCATTTCAGAGGGTTGTAGAGGGAAACGGTGTAGGGTTTAGGTTATTAGACTGACCAGAGGTCAATTTAATCCTTGACTTCAAACAGAGCATCCTGTTTCAGACTTGGACTCAGCATGGTTGTCCAATATTCGGACATATGGCTATAATGCCAGGGGGAGGGAATATGTACATATTTGGGATTTTTCTATAGGATTAACCTATTAATAGGGGAAAGGGAGTATAGGGAGTTTAATAATAAGAAATTAGGAGTTAATATGAGTGGAAGAGGTGGATGAGGGGGGAAAAACACTAAGTTTTATATGAAATCAACTTAGTTTAGGAAGTAGATCAAAATGAAAAGAATTTTACACAAGAAATGTGGATATGGCATATAATACAAGTGAAAATAGGATGTTAGCAAGACTTATGATAGGGAAAGTTGGGAAGTTAGACATGCTTCATCCTGATGGTGTAAGATGATGGAGAAGAGGACCTTCTCTATCCAATGATGTTTCCTTTGCCTTAGACCAAAAAAATGAAAGGAATAACACTTCTGCAACCCCATCTACCTACCCATCTACTTGCCTAGCATTTTTTGTTACTCCAAGGAGGGTGCACTTAGACTTGCAAACCCTTATGTGCCTTTTCTTTTCCTTTGGCTTTTTCTCTTGATTTCCTATCTAAGGCTAGCCTTATTGCTTCCAAGGCCCTAGATTAAACAGTTGGGAACCTTCATTCTCTACCTAACTACTTTATCTACCAAGATTGAACTGTTTGGACAAATTTCTTTCTCTAATCTACAACAAAAAATTGAAACATGGCATGACCCAGCTTAGACTGTTGGATCACCCATTCAGAAGTGGGGCAGCATCAACCAACTGTAAACATGTGTCTTTCACCAAAATATGAGATCTTTGCATCATCAAAGCAGATCATATTGGCACTTCCCCTGCCGATCATGAAAAATGAAACCTATTGGTATAGGTAGCTAACAGGTATGTCACCGTTTGAGCTTGTTTATGGAGTTGACATAGTATTTCCCACCTCTCTTGAAGCCCCGGTAGTCAGACTTCTTTAGGAGGTAGGAAGTGAAGAAGATCCCATGCAGAGAAGGTTGAATCAAATGGTCCACTTGCAGTAGAGAAGAGAAGAAGTTTTCAAGAACACATCCAAATTGCAGGAGAAAATAAAGAAAATCCATGACAGAAAAGCAAAGGCTGATGGATTTCAGTTGGATGATGTGGTACTGAAGTGGGATGCAAGGAATGAAGAGAAAGGTAAGCACGAAAAGTTCGAAAATCTTTGGAAAGGTCCTTTCAACATTGCAGCATATAGGGGTCAGAATGCCTTTCTTCTAAAGGAAATGAACGGGGAAGATTTTCCAGGAGGGCCGATCAATGGTTGGCTGCTCAAGTGATACCACTGCTGATTTATTAACACTTCTTCCACTGTCATTGTAAATACAATTTTTATTTTAGTTCGGTTTGAGTCTGTCAAGTTAGTTTTTGAGTCATTTCAATGTCAAGTTTGAGTCAATTTCTTGGTCATTTCAGTTTCATAAATAAGTCAGAGTCCTATGTTGTAGTCGAAATGATGACTCCATAGCCCAATGAACAAAAGGCATTGTCTAGCTCCTCCAGAGATCTTCTGTTCTTGGCACCTCCAAGGAGCTACCATCCCCCATTGGAGCCAATGTTAGAGTTGGTCTGGTCAGTCCTCTGTCAAAGATCAAAACTCTTTATGCATTTCATTTTTAGGTGTCCTACTCCATTCACTCAGCTGCATTCTGCTAGGGGCATGCCATAATCTGATGGAGCAGGTCATGCTAGTCATTTCCCATCATGTCTAGTTCCTGCTGGCTTGGGTCTTTTGTAAATAATCACTAAAGTCCATGACAGTCAAGGTCTGGTCCTTTAATGGAAAAAAGTCATTTTTGGTAATTAGGTCTAGGGATTGATCAATTTGATCTTTAAATATGTCTAGTAAATCCATGCAAGCCAGAGTGATGTTCTTGCAAAGTAATGATCTGCAGAGTTTCATCATCATATTGATAAACTTCGACTGTTCTTCAAAACTCTGTTTTGAAGAAAAGTCAAACAGTGCTATTGGTGACAAAATTTTCAAAAGGGGTCTACAGTTGATTTCTTCAGGTGCAGTCATGGTTTTCGTGGCCAAATGCTCTATCATGCAATCCCCACTAAAAGTGTCGAAAATTTCATCGTTTGAGCCCAAAATTTAGAGAAAAAGTGAAAATCAGGGTTATATTAAAATCAGTGAAAAAGGTTCCAAACTGGACATTAGAAAGTGGGTTTTTTAAAAAATCAAATTTAAAACATGACCTCCAAGCCTATATACACAAATTCCATCATGAATCCAGGTCATTGTGCAACCAAGTGCTTGGGAGAACATTTCAAACTGTTTGAGTGAGAAATCGCGTGATTTGGAGCAGTTTGAGGAGGTTTCAGGGTGCGCGGCGCACACAGGCAGGGCCACAACACACACACAGGGCGCGGTGCACACAGAGCCTGCCTGTAGTGTTAAATTACAACTAGCACGGTGCACACCCGGAGCACAGCGCACTGGGCTTTGCATGCGGCGCACAGAGACAAAGCACCCAGAAATTGCCAAACTCACCTAATTTTTTTGTGAAGACACTCTAATTGCAAGGTAGGCTACCTAAACTCACTTGTGCATCAAATTTGGTAAAGATATGATGGTTTCATGCCCGTGATTGAATGCAAAAAAATTATTAAAGAAACCATAAAAAGACACCAAGAAATCATCTTGCTAGGGTTGTATAACAGTGTTATTGTTGCCAAGGTATTTTCCCTTCCCTACCCCTGTTCCTTATTCCCCTATTGCATTCTTCCTACTATCACTACCCTAACACTACCAAACTCATATTCCCTTACATCTCCTCCCATTACTCAATACAAACCCTAAAACCCTACCTTGCCAAAAACCCAAACCCTACCCTATCAAAAATACCCAAACCCCCTACATGTCCCTAAACAAAATTCTCCCTATAACCCCTGTTCCCATTATATTATTCCCCTCCTAATATTTCCTTGTTTCATTGTCCCCTTGGTGGAAGATTATCAAAATAACCTAGCTTTCACCATCATCAAAAGGGCAGCCTAAATTCAGTTTATAAATAGCAGTCATGGCATTCGAGGTTTCATCAGAGTATGAGGTGGAGACCCACAGTGATACAACCTCAAGAGAACAGGCCCCCAGGAGACATCATAGGAGTGGCAAACATGTTAGAGATGAGCCAAACACCCTCACTGAGTTGTAGGCATGCCCTCTTGCTATGTCATGTTTCCAGCACCTAGGATGTCTTGAATTTTGTCAAAGGGTGGAAAATGTCAGAGTTAATCATGAGTTGGCCTGTCTTTTTGCACTTCACCTACATGGAGGTCAGTCTATCTTGGCTAGGGTCACTTTCACATTGACACTCGAAGCCATATCAGTGGCAACAGGCATACCAAATGTTGGAGAATAGTGGCATAAGAAGAAGAAGGTGGAGAGCCATCATTATGAGCCTTACATTAAGGCCAGTTGTTTGAGTTAGCTCACGAGAGTTTTCCCATTTAGATTTTTGAGAGATGAGTATGCTCCGCTCATGAAATTGATCGTGAAGTACTTCAGTTATGAGGGGAGGTTTTCTCACCTTTATGCCTATCACATTAGGTTTCTCATGCACTTTACCAGGGTGCGGATGATGAACCTCCCATTTTTCATTTGCGGGAACATAGAGAGGATGAAAAATTCCATGCAGCATAAGACTCCTCAGCAACAGCTCAACAGTGTTTATCACTTTGCTCTTATCCAGATTTTGGTGAATCTTCAGTTGGGATTGCAGGGTATTTCTTGGGAGGAATTCATCTCCTGTGACTTCTTCAGCGCTCCACAGGTAGTATCAAAGGCAGAGCATGAGATAGGTGGTCCATCACATCAGTATGAGCGCCATGAGACTACTACTATGCCAGTATTCATCACCTATTAGAGAGGCAGTAGACATTTGTTTGCAGTGGCAAAGCGAGTGTTATCTCTGCCCGGGGTGGAAGGGGCCTCGCTTCTGACATCAGCATCACATGAGCAGGGCAAAGGTAAGGAGCCAGTGCAGGAGTAAGGGCCATCAGGTGAACGAGAGACTGAATTCGTTCTCCTTCATGACGATGAGACAGATACAGAGCCAACAAATGTAGATCTCAAAGAGATCATCCAAGAGTAGTAATCAAAGATTGAGGCCTTATCCCTTGACTTAGAGAGGGCCAAGTGGAACATGAAGTACCTTGAGCAAAGAAACAAATAGCTAGAGGATCGTCAGATGATTATGGAGCTGCAAAACATTCGTGAGCATCGTCAAGCTGCTCAAAGGAGAAGAGTTGAGCTCACATCATTGGAGCAAGAAATCAATGAGGATCGGGAGGCCCATCTCGAGAGCATGAACATGCACTTGGAGAGGCTGCTGGACAAGGCTGATTAGGACCTTTCCTTGCTGAGACATATGGCTTACCATTACAGGACACGATATATGAGTGCAAGGGCTCAGATAAGGAGTTTGAAGGCGAAATTGAGGAAAGCAATAAGAAAGGCAAAAGAGGAAAAAGAGCAAGATCGGCTTTGAATCTTGGCTGAGGCTTCCTTGGCCAATCATAACATACCATAGAAAACATCTAGCCCAAATTTCAAGAAATTTGGGGAATTTTTGGTCACATGACAAATTTTTGGGCAAAATACAGGGTTTTCCTCCCTGTGGCGCGACGCTAAAAATCTAGAGCTCCAAATGAGGAATGGTTTGCATTTTTGGATTCAGCATGGAAAGTCACAACTATTTGTGCTCAAACAAGAAATTTGGGCAATATATGAGTCTCGAAAAGGTCAAAAACACCCAAAAAATGGCCTCTCTACCCCTTTTTTGACACACAGGAAGCAGTCTTGGGAGAATGGAGATTTGGAGGGGCAAATGAGCACCAAATTCAAAAATTTCAGTGGTGTTAGAAAGTAGACAGGACAAGATTTCCAGCAATCCCACTTGGGAACATTTTGGACACCTGAAAGTTACCCAAAATAGGCCCCAAAGTAGCATGGTGCACAGAGAAAATGGCGCGGCGCACAGAGGAAAAATTGCCCAATTTGCTTCCGCTTCGCGAATTTTCGATTCGCGACTTCTCCAAGTGGTCCCACTCATCTACACTTCATTTTTTTGGCACCAAAGGTGTCATTTAAAGCATTTTCTTTCTAGATGGACTTCTATCCATGTGGCGAAGGAGGGCAAATGGTCACCCAAGCCAAATGTTATGTTTGTAGCGCTGCACCTGTAGCTGATGGTTAGCTCTTAATCTCCATTTTGTAATGATTCGAGTAACTCCCCAACCCTTGGGCGTTCTATCTCTTCATGGCACATTCTATATATTGTATGTAATCTATTTGCGAAGGGTTGGTTAGTTTGTAGCTTCTGGGAGACTGTGGGAAAGAAACTCTGTTTCTTCATTGTGTATTTTTGACAGAGAATTAATCAAAGGCAGCAGCTCTGTTTCATGAGATTCTTGTGGTTGTGAGTGTAGCAAATGTGTCTCTTATGTTTTCATATGTATTTTTTTATGTTTCATAATTCAATTCATGTTCATTTCCAGTGAAATTTTCTGAGTGAGATTAGGTAGTATTCAATTTTATTGCTCTGCCTGTGGGAAAATTTCATGTTCAGTGTTCTTCTTCTATTGAAAAGGATTCATGTTCCCATGCCCTTTCCACTCCTCAGAAATCTCTCCGTTCCGCGTTATTCCAAACTAAATTGCCACACGTTCTGCCTGCCTTGCCTCACGAAGTAATCTGTGCCTTTGTATTAAATTCTTTGTTCTTTGCTGACCGTTGGTCTGATACCATCCCAGAAGCTCGGTCATTCATAAAAATTGTTTCTTGTATCCATATTCACTTACTAGCCTAAGATCAATATTTCATTGTAAGTCATCTCAGACTGTTTTTTGCTTATCTATTCACTGAGCATGACTCGGAGAGAGCCCTCTCCTGTTCTGGTAGGGCTAGCTACCAGACTGAGCATGGTTTGTGGTTACCCTGAATTTTGCCTTCCTTCAGCCTAGGGCAGATTTAGGTGCTAACAGCTTCCCCTAATACATTCATCAATACTGAATCTGAGACACACAATCATATTGTGCTCTTTGCCTTCTGATCCAACTTCTTACATTCTTCATCGGTCACTCCCATTCATTTAGTACTTGGATTTACCACGATACACTGATCTTTATCCACCAACAGATCCTCCATCTTGAGTTTCCACAACTCAAAACTCTGACCATTAAATTTCTCGATCTCTATCTTTCAACTACTCGACATCTTCTTTTACCACCAGAATCGATCTCGCGGATCTCCCATTGAACAAGGTCTACCATAGGCCTGAGCGAAACCCCTCAGCAACAAAGGCGTCCCCTTGAAGCCAAAATAGCTCCGATACCAAATGTAGGTTTTAACCCCATACAGAAATTACCTGCATGCGAATTCTAAAACATAGAAAATAAAAAATGTGAGATCATAACACATAAAACACATATACATAGAGATTTCCCCCAAATCCCAAAACCAAGACTACTAGCTTGATTTTTCATTATGTTCCTTTCATTGTTATAATACATATTTATACATGTCGAAGCATCTAATACCATTGACTGAAAACCATCGAGTCCAAAAGACATGTGCGAAAATCATGCACAAAACCATAGGTGGGTCCACCTAACCAAACATAGGGTCCAAAACCAAAATTTTCTGGGGCGTTGCCCTGGATCCCATAAAGTGGGGTTATGGGTGCCGTTCAAACCCCTTGTTAACTACGTGGAAGGAATATAACACAACCCAACATTTGTCATACCATTAGAGCTGATTATCTTTCCTAGTTTCCTTGCAATACCCCTTAATTCAACTTCCTTTCCTTCCATAGAAATTTCATGAAAAGTTCTTGAAAATTAAAAGCTATTGTACCCAAGGATTGTAGCCATTGGACTGCTAGTACAACATTAGCACCACCTGTTGTAATGGAAAGCATTCGGCTATTCAATACATATTCTCCCATGCATAACTTGACATTATGGAACTTTCCAGAGCAATTTATGGTTCCTCCACTTGCAACCATCACTCGACACTCTGGTGCTAGATATAGGAAGCAATTCAATTCCTTTTGCTATCTTACAATGAATAAAATTATGGGTACTTCCCGAATCAATCAACACTATTACCTTTCCTTCTCGATATGTACTTCTATCTTGATAGTTTGAGGAGTGGTAATTGCAGCCAATGCATTACAAGATATGGTAGGATTCATTTCTTCTTTATCTAGGGTTATTTTCTTGGAGTATATCCTCTTATTTTGACATTTCTTGTTCCTTTTCTTCCTCCTCTTCACAATCTATGTAGAATAATTTCTTCTCAGCAAACTTATGACCTTTAGTGTATTTGCTATCACAACTATAACAAAGCCCTTTTGCTCTTTTCTCTTCCAATTGTTGTCGTGTGAACCTTGTAGATTGTGGAAGGCTAGGGGAAGCAACACTTCCATCTTTATAGTTATGAGTGGTAGGCTTCCTGGTTGCCATAATTTTGCTTTCCATTTTTCTTGCTAACCTGAATGCCTTCTCCAATGAATCAGGTTCCCAAATGCGAACCTCGCGTTGGATATTATCCTTTAATGTCCCTATGAACACATTAATCCTATGATCCTCTAGAATATATTTTACCCTTATGTTCAATTTTTGGAAGTCCTCAATGTGCTCCATCATTGAACTCTTTTGCTTGAGATTTATCAATTGGCTAAAAAGGGTGTTGCTTTATGTATCCTCATAATGCGCTATCATTTCTTCCGTAAAACTTTTCCAAGTGACAATTTGTTTACGAGAGCAAAGCCATCAATACCATACAGACTGATTTGGTTCCAAATATAGAGTTGCAATATGTACCTCTTGTGTGTTTTTCACATTAAGGAGATCGAAAAATTGCTCCATATGTAGTATCCATATTCCAAGATCCTTGCCATCAAACCTCCTCATAGCGATTTTTGGAACATGGTGGGTCTTAAATCCAACATTAGAGTCTATGAAATCATGATTAACATCTATTTTGTTCTCATCATGAGTTTCCTTTACTACCCTTTCACCATTAGTGACCATTTCTTGTAGCAACGTATTCAAATTTATCTTCAATTCTTCCATATTATTGTCCATGCCATTCATCTTACCATCCATGCCATTCATCTTAACTTCCATCTTAGCATCCACACCATCCATCTTAGCTTCTACGCCATCCATCTTAGTTTCCACGCCATCCATCTTAGCTTCCAATTCATTCATCTTAGCTTCTACACCTTTGTTGAAACCATCTATCTTAGCTTATACGTCTTTCTTTAAACCATCCATCTTATTTTTTGTTACCTTTTGTGTGAGTGAAATTTGTTGCACTTGGTTTTGTAGTATTGATATATCATGTTGCATTTCTTCCTCTTCTTCATGAGTCATGCTAGAGCTTTCAGGTTTCTTACTAGGTGTTTCCATTTTCTTTCTTCGGGGCATCAATTACTGATAATAATGCTTCACTATGCCCTTTGAATTCCTTCAAACTATTTTTTCAAACCAAGCTTACACAAAAATTTAAAAAATACACACCTTTTTCACTTGTAGGAGCTCGATATTGAATCTGATGTACCTCTGCAATTTTTATCTCCCAAATCTGAAATTGTGAACTGCAGTAGCCCTCTACGTCCTCTTTCCAATGCCACCATTCTAATCAAAATTGGATTCTCCAAGGAAGATTTATGCCAAATCTCCCACGGTGACCTGATTATAGACTAGTTTAGTTGAGCGAACTTGTACAACCTACCACTTGCCACTGTTTCAACCTTAATACCTGAAACTAATATACAAAAGACTACAGGCCATCCTCTTTTTGAAACTTCTGACGAGATTTCAATCTAATGCTCAAAACAAAATTTATGACTATTTTCCCTAGGTCACCTATTTGGAATGTAATTCGGGAATCTGCAAAAGAACCAACTTCTTCAGATCATATCTCTGCAAATATAGAGAGAAAAGCTCTGAAATTTGGACCCGAAGTTCAAAACTATTTGTGCCCAAATGGGTTTTTTTTATCCTCTGAAACATTGTAGAAAAAATGTTATAGAAAAAATGGCACAATGACCTGTTTGGAGCAGCGAAACCCTAGAATCCAAAGCTCTGATACCAAATGTTATGAAACCAACTCACAAAAAGATAGAAAAGATAGATCAATGCCTTAGAAATAATCCTCTTTGAGGGGGAAACCTTGTTTACATTACAGAAATGAACAATTCTTAGATGATTCAAATGACAACACCTCCTTTCTATATATAGGAGTCTACGGGGTGCCAACATAACCAAGCCGACCTAACAATAATAATATAAAGGCACAAAAATAATAATAGAGGGATTCTATGGGGCACAATAATAGCAATATAGGGACAATAGGGGCACAATAATAACAATATGGGGACAATAGGGGCACAATAATAACAATAAGGGATACAACTACAATAGTAATGGGGGGATCAATAATATTATAGGGACCTAACTTGTGAAACATAAGTTTTCTTCTATCTTTATGTTCTATCATTTTTCAAGTTCGAAGGTGTGTACATGCTTGTATTCCATGAGCAATGTGACAGGACACCATGATACATCCACAAAGTTCCTTTCATGTGCTTTCCATCTTTATTTTTCTGTGGATGCATTCAATCTTTGAATGTATTGGTTTTCATTGCTTTATCTCTCTTTTTGTTCAGTTTTCTTGCATATCTTTCTTTTCAATGATTCTCTTGCCTACATGGGCCAATGAATGCACTAATGGCTGCATTGGAAGTATCACTTTATGTGAGTTGGCCTATGCTTTGCTTAGGTTAGTGTTAGTGTGAAATTTCTTGGAAGGTGTACCAAAAATACTTCACTTAAGTCACTAGGATACAAGTGACCCTAACAACAAGTTGATGGCTTCTTATGATTCAAGGTATAGATGATATAGAACAAGAAACAACAGTAAAAATATCCAATGCAATAACCAAAATGGAAATACTTTAATTAAATAATTTTTTTATTAAAAACACATGGTGAAGGATATCTACAAAAGGGTCTGTAAGTCCCCCTTTGTGGGATGGGTCGTTTTATGTCATTGAAGCTTTAGTAAATGATTTTCTCTTTCAAAATGTGAAAAACAGATACAAAAAGTGGAGAACTCGAATGGGAGCTCAAAAGAAAAAAAATACAATAATGGTGACGATGATTATTGTTGGACACCTAATCCTCTATGGGTTGGAGTGGAATGTGAATAGCCTCTAGAGTCCAAGAGACCACTTGGAATATGAATCCAAGGGTCACACCATGTACTATAAATGTATATCATGTCAATAATATATGAAACTAAATTCTTATCTTCCACCTTAGTTGTTTACATTCCATGTATGTTTAACATGGTATCAGAGCATCAGGTCTACAGGTCTGAGTTTCTTATGCTATGCATTTCTCATATATGTCTTACAATCCTTTCCATAATGCCTATGCTCCTACTCCTGGCCAACAAAATTTCCATTAAGGTTTGACCATACTAACGTATCTTGGATTTGAATGTCAAAGGGAATACAAAAGAATTTGGCATTGTATTCAATTCCATAATGGTGAATGAAGCAATGAGTCTCTCCTTTTGTTATGTGCTTTACAATTGTGTTGAAGCTCCTTTTGTTATGTGTGTTGTTTCATATGCTGAATGTATATGGAGCGTTGTATTCATATATGCACATTGTGTTAGTGTTTTGAAAGCCATGCGTAAATGTTTCTGGGTTAACTCCCCATACCAATATTGTCATAAATAATGTTGGGCTGACATATTAACACCTCTCACCTCCATGTTGTCCATTAATATAATTGTGGCTTAGTTGAACGGTGTATTACATGCCATATTTGAACACTTAATCAATGCAATGCCACCAGTCCGCCCTCCTCAATGCGCTACCATCCACACCTAATTAAAAGTTATCAAACTGTCATTCTCTGCATCCTTGCCATATTTGGTCATTGTTTACCTTGTCAGGAGCATTTCTTTTTCTCACCAAACCAACGTAGATAAAATTCTCATTTTCTGAATTAATTGACAGCGTAGTAATGTCCATTCTCTTGTAAACCACCTCGTTGTGGTATATCGAAAGGCCAAGCATGAGGGGCATCCCAGGGATGGTGCTAGATCTACTTCCTTTTTTAAGTCGTTTCTAACAATCAATATCATTTAAAGTCATCCATAACTTCTGCAATCTTCTCGATTTCGTGAATTTCAATTTTTCCATCATACAAAGATATCTTCTTTGGTTGAAGTAAGACGCATTCCAACCAACGTCTTTGTTGTTGTATTCATTTCTCTGCATTTTCTAGTTTTCTCAATGCATTGTGTCTTTCTCCACTATAATTCCTTCAACGTTGAGCCTCGTGCATGTCAACTTCAAACAAAGTGAGGAAGAAGGGAAACAGGTGTTTGCGAGAACAAAACTCGGTTGCTTCTTTCTATATGAATGCCATTGACGAATCTCTACTTTAGCTCAGGGAGAGGCCATCGAATAACACTAATAATATCAATTTTGGTCTCCTGCATGCTTATTCCAATAGGGTGGAGATGTGGTTGTAGATGAAGGAATTCAAGAAGGCATTGGAAGAGTCTCGATGGTCATCTTGGTATGTGTTGGTATGTCAAATTCACTGAAAATCATTGATTGAAGCTTAGAATCTGTGCTTAGGTGTTGAATTGGCTTCAAATTGTGCAAGGATGTATATGATGAAGACTGTGAGTTTGGTTATATTTTAGTTCACACATTTGGTTATATGCACATTTGTTTGTATGCCGTATAGGTTGCCCAAATATTCAACGTTGTTTGTTGGATTATATTTTTTGATTCATTTATGCGTTAAAGAAATTTTTTGGGCTCATACTCTTGATAGGAGGCTCTTGTTGGTGCTACGAAATGCAAATGAGTGTATAGAGTTATTCTTCCCGCAGCCATGGGAGACCTACAAGATTTTTAATTTGATTTTTTTCTCCAGAAATTATTTCCATGTTGCGATTTTGTGTGCGGCTCCCTTCTGTGGAACTAATCTAGTGTCAAAACCCTAAGCAGTGATATGAAGGCAACTCAACACACTCATTTGAAGAAAAAAATAAATAAATTATTGCACTATCAGATACCCATATTCCATCTTGAAGTAGTTGTTGCAATATATTGTGACTAGCTCACTCATGATTCATTATGCTCCTCCATTGGCTACAATTTGAAGAAATACACTTAAGACTTATTGAAAAAATGCATGTATGCAAAGGAAATATAGGAAGAAATCAAAGGTGCAGCTACAAATCTCCTTCAACATACCCATTGCAGATTCAAAACATCATATTAACATTTGTCACTTCCCTGTTGAAGATTGTTTTGGCAATTAAAATAAGTCTTTCTTGGAGGAAAGTTTAGTCATTTGTATTGTCAGAACATATAATTGCATTCTATATGTTGGTCATATGAAATGGATTTTAAATTAACTACAGTCATTCTTTCTTGTTGCTTGCACACTCGTTATTCAGTGCACATTTACAAAGGATATTGCAGTATCTTTACATTGTGAGTGGATGTTAGCTTTTCTCCTTGGGTCATAGTTGTGATCGATTTTTTTTAAGGTGAAGAAAATGGCTCAAATTATTGAAGTATTAAAGTTCTTGAAAACTCTAATACACTCTACTGATCATGATACAATAAAAAACAGCAAGAACACTATCTATGATATTAAAACCTTTTTGAAGGATACATAGGAAAAAATAGATTTTTTGGAGCTTGAATCTCAACCAAGTAGAATTACAGTAGTGGAGTCATCATTCTAAACCTGTTTCTGTTCAAAACATTGAAACAAACTACCATAAGTGGAAATTTGATTCAGATCCAGTGCCCAATGGAGCAACAGAGTTACATGCAGATGCAGAAATTTAGCCTGTACTTCCCAAGTCGATCATCAGATCTTGGGAAGAGATTATCCATAACAAGGATAGAACAAGTCTTGGATATGACACAAAAGTGTCCTTTCATATTCTAGATTACTCAAATCCCATCAAATTTCAAAGTGTTGGGTTTCTTCATGAAGGTTCATCTTCACATGATCCATATTCTGCTCCTCCACAATCGCAGCAAAAAGTTGTTAAATGCCAACACTACAACCGATTTGGCCATATGAAAGATCATTGTTTTGATCTTCATCCATGTGAAAACTATCATAAAACCACTCATTCTTCAAATAGATGCTTTAAAAACAAGCCTCCTGCAAGAACAAATATTCATATTGGATGGATCACTTCTTGGAAATGAGCTTGAAAAACCAAGAAGATATTTCAGTCATATGTCAAAATTTGTTCTAGAGTATTGAACAATGTTGCAGTGGAGTTTTCTCGATCATCTCACCTTATATCTGACAGGGGGGGAAGTGATGGTCATCTACAAGCTTCAAAGCCACATCAAGTGAGCTTGAGCCACAACATGCCATACCAGATTTAGAGTTGTAGCCAAAGACAAAGATGCCCCTGATCATGTCTTCAGTTGATGATCAGCCTTAGACTATCTATGTGGGGTTGAGACATCTCTTCAAAGACTTTTGGACACTTTCTCTATCATAAGACTTCAACTTCTTGCCAGTTTTGGAAGAGTTCCAGGTATTGCATTAAGCATTCCAGAGTTGGTGGTCATCCTTAAACCATCACAGATTGAGACCTCCCTTTTCAGGTTGAGGTTCTCCATTTTTATGCTGGGTGAGACCTCCCTTTCAAGGTTGAAGGTTTTCCCCTTCAAAACATGAGGATAACTTCCTCTAGTAGAAGACCTCAGCCTCATGCCAGATTTGGAAGAGTTCTAGGAACTGCACTAACATTCTAGTGTTGCTAGTCATCCTTAAACCACCCCCTCTTATACCAACATTTCAGGGAGCACATTCACCCTAGTGATTCACATTTTGTATTACAACTTTGTTCTTGGACTCATACATACCCCTTCAGATTACGGGGAGGAATGTTGGACACCTAATCCTCTATGGGTTGGTGTGGAATGTGGACAACCACTGGAGTCCAAGAGACCACTTGGAATATGAATCCAAGGGTCACACCATGTACTATAAATGTATATCATGTCAATAATATATGCAACTAAATGTTTATCTTCCACATTAGTTGTTTACGTTCCATGTATGTTTAACAACTATGATCATGGTGAAGAATGAATGAAAAACCATCCTATTTATAAAAAAGCATTGAGTTAACCTTGAAAATGGAGAATAATAAAACAATATTAATCAAATCAAGATCTAACCTCTTGGAATACTTTATTATATTTATTGGAGAGGGAAAAGATATTTAAAATGCTTAAATATCTTTTTTAGAAATAATTAACAAATAGGATGATTTTTCAATTATTTTCCATATATTAAGAATGGTGTGAAATTGAAATAATTATTAAATAGTGATTTAATATTTATTTCAATAACAAAATTAAGTAATAATAAACAAATAGTGATTTATTTAATTATTCCTAGGGGATTTAGTCAAATGTGACAAGGAATAATTATTTAAATAGTGATTTAATAATTATTCCTAGAGAAAATTTAATAAATAATGATTTGTTTATTTATTCTCATGGTTTTTTTAATTTAAATTAGTAAATAATTTAATAAAAGTGGTTTACTAAATTATTTTCCACAATGAAAGTGATTTTATTATGGTAAAATTAAGCCTACATGGTGTATTTGGATCCACCTAGTTAGAAATGGCTAGAAAGAATCTTCCCTAGGATCTAGGGATCTATTATTAGTTTCCCAAAGGTGGCACATTGTTATCCTTAGAAGTTTCTGCCAAGTGTCACTTTTGTCCTTAATCTCAAGCATGCACATCATAAATTCCAATTTTCTTAATTATATGGAATGGATGCCTCTAGATCTCGTTTGTACATTCGATTATCAAGATTTGGCATTCCCGAGTAGATCAAGGAGCCTTCAAAGCATTGTTGTCACTTTTCCGAGTGAGTTTTGCTTTTATCATCTTTTACGTTTTTGTCGGTCGCTTTTTGTTTTTTAGCTTGTGAGAATGTTGTTTCAAGTTATAGATTTCCTTTCCAAAGTCTTGCATGAATTTTCCCATTTTTGAACCAAAGGTCGTTGTTGTGGTGACTCTCTTCACATGCTTCATTTTCCTTCAATTCAATCAATTGATGCAGTTTTTCCACATGCATGCATCAACACTTAGTCATATATGTCCCTAGCATCACATCATCCTTCATAT
This sequence comes from Pinus tabuliformis, assembly GCA_031772625.1. NCBI lineage: Eukaryota > Viridiplantae > Streptophyta > Pinopsida > Pinales > Pinaceae > Pinus > Pinus tabuliformis. Next base: position 1,715,303,596 of record CM062819.1, on the reverse strand, counting down.
CTACTTCATTTTCACACTCCGCATGGGAAGGTCTGGGCTCCCCTTGCCTAGATCTCACACGTCATTGCATGAACTACGCAATCTAGGAGCTCAAGGCCTCTGCCTTAGCTTCTAGAATTGCACAGATCCTGTCTTGGCATTTCTCCAACTGCACACCACATTGTTCTAGGAGGTAGTATCCCATAATGGCTACTGATACTGCACAATGTGAAATCTCTCCTAGGCCCTGGCCCAGACTAAATTGCACATTTCGCAGTTCCAATCGTCAAGCTTCCACACCGACTACTGGGACTACATAGTGCACAATTCCCGTAGTCACTCATTCACGCCTGTTAGTCAAAATTGTGCAATCCCTCTCATTATATTCCCTAATTGTTGCTTGATCATGTTGTGAAGTTGGATTTGTAAGAGATAATGTTTACTTGCCATGAGTGTCCTTTCTATCTCACAGGTACCACAGTCGTGAAGCACTTCTCTCGAGCAGTAATTGTACCATGGAACAAAAGAGATTTTCTCCAAGAGAGACCACTAAAATTAGCACTAGGGAAGTAGTTGAGCAAGAACTAGTTTATTTTCCAATATATGTGGACACTCAACTATTCATAGAAAAGGCATCAACACTAACATGGAAGCAAGTCCAGTAGTAGTGGAAAAGGGAAGAAATCTAGTACAAGATCATGGAAAGAGGAAGTTGTTGACATAATGAAGGGAGAAAAAAGCTCAGAGTGAAAGGGGATTCAATCTTCATGCATACAACATTGGCAACAAAAGTAAAAGGAAGCCAGGGACACAGACATCAGAGAAGAGGAAGAGAGTAAAGAGAGATTGCAGGTAGCAAAATTGAGATCGCAACACGCAGAACAAGAACCAAAGGAAGGATGGGAGCTGAGGAGGAAAGAACATGAATAAAAGAATAAGTAGGAAGAAGAACAAAGGAAAAGCATAATGATAGAGTAGACAATGCCAATACAGGTTGATGAGCCAGAACAACCAACAACTAAGGAAGAGACTGAATAGATGCAACTTCCCTCACCAATGCTAAAAGCAAGAAGCAAGTGTGGCTAGAGATCGATGAGTACGTGGAGTAGCTAAGATGAGAGGCCACCAGGGAATACTTTGAGATAAACACACATCATGTATAAGTACATCGATGGTCCTGTCATGGTCAACAACATGTTGCATATGATTCAGAACAAGTTCAATACAAGTTCCAAGGCCATATAGCCAGATGTGATGGAGGCAAGAGTCTTCTATTAGAGAGACACCATCGAGAAGTTTGGGGACATCATCACACAGTACTAAGCTTGGCATCAATATGTGACTAAGAAGCACTAAGTGGAGGTTTCCAGGTTAGCCTTTCCCCAAACTTCAGAGTCATAGTTTTTTGTCTTGTTAGGTTGTCTTGAGCCTATTTTGTCTTACATGGGTACATGTGGAGATTGTGATATTATTTGTAAATATGTTGTAAGTTAAATTCCAAGTGTCATTAGTGGAATGTGAAAGATCATCATGTTATGTAATGAGTTACTTGTAAGGAAGTTGAAGAGTCATGAGGGTAGTCAAAGAGTCACAAAGGGGAATGTCAAGGGTCACCCCATCATTTGTTATAAATATAACCTCATAACTCATAAGGCATGCTTTTTGGAGCCAATATTTTGGCTAGGCTTAGGCTTAAAAAAGGCTTGGGAGTATTGTGATGAGCCTTGGATTCTCCACAACGTAGAGTGAGTATAGTTCTTTGCAGGAGCAAGTATCCTTGATTGTAATGTTCCATTATTGGGACAAGTGGTTTTCAATGGTGTATGTATGGATGGAATTGTCACTTATAATAATAATAATAGAGCCAACACACTTTCATGCATATGTTGTTATTGTAGTTGGACTATTCTAGTTGCTTTAGGAATGCATGTTGTTTAACTTGTCCATTTGTTTATGAACTACTTTGTATGCAACTGCATGAATCCTGTTGAATGTGGGTTGTTGGATTAACCCATCACTTTAATTTGTGGAATATTTTTCATTTTATCTTCTGATGTCATTCCTCGTGTGTGTTCCTATCAAGATATGTACTATTACAGGCTTCTATGGGGAACACTTCCTTTTACCCTCTGCATGTCAAAACCTCATGCATCACACTTGATTCTCCGTAGGCTCACAAACTTTCTCTCACTCAAAGTTATCTTACTTATCTCTGTGTGCTACCATAGTCAAGGCATTACACTACCACCCACTGTTGGGACTCCTACTCCAAACGGTTTGAGGTCTAGTTGGGGCTTTATATTGGGGAGATTCCTTGAATGTTGGCGGGTCTAGCACCATCAACATCGTTATAAATTTGGGCACAATGTAGCCAATCGTAGAAGAAACATTGCAGGAGGATCATGAACTCCCAAGAACTAAGGTTTCTTTAATTTATATTGTTTTTATTGCAACATGTTTGGTCACAAAGCTACTAATTGTAGTAGGAGAAATATGAAAAAAAAATATTATGATTCTTTTTCTCCCTTCTTTGGTCTTGTAATATTTTACACTTGTAACACTTTTGGGCATGTAGAAAAAGAATGTAGGAAAAAATCAATGAATTCTTTCAGATAACAAAACATGTAGAAAGATAAGAACATTGTGAGATCCACCAGCACTACTCACATGAAGTAGAAGGAAGAAGAACAAGTAAGGTGTGGCATTGTTTTGTATGAAATTGAATAAAAATATCAATGGTACATGGACAACAAATTCTCTCATCATATGTTCAGAAATAGGGACAAATTCATCTATCTCAAAAATAAGAGTGGGAAGATTATTCTTAGAAATGGTACATCTGCAAAGGTTCTAGGTAACAGTAATGTTGATGTTGATATTAAGAATACAAAAGAAGTTAATGTACTACTAGTTAATGGTATTAAGGATAACATCCTAAGTGTAACCCAAATAGTTGATAACGGGCATGTAATTGCATTCACATGAGCTAGAAGAAAAATTATAGACAAAGACATTAGGAAATCTATAGCGAATGGATTGAAAAATTAAGAAAACTTGTATGTGCTTAAGAAGCATCCAGGTAGAAATAAGATATCTAGCTCCTCTTTAGATTAAGAGAAAGGTAAGCATATCCCCTATCGTAATATATTGTACTTAATGCATAATTCTAACAAAAACTGCAAAAGTAAATGCAAGGTAAATAGCCACATGGAAAATAGGTTATGATTATCAGGTCCAGAAGATCAGTGGTGTATGATATCAGGGAGACCTATGCATATGTACTTTGATTATGATTATTTCGGTGATGTTTATACTCATACATCTAATGAAGTGACTATGAACAGGGATAGAGATGACATGTTGAGGGGGAGTTGTGGCTATGAAAAATCAATATTTTACATTATGTGTGTGTTTTGTATGAATGACAGCTGTGCATGCGTGCATTTTTTGACTTAGACAATCATGTATGGCTTCCTATGATTATAAATGAATGGTACAAATTCAGGGGGAGCTTCTCATATGCTTCCATCATTTAATTATTGGCATTCTAGCTCTAATATTTGTTTATTGTGGTGTGATAATGATGCCCATATGTTTCTTGGGAATGGTGTTGGTTCATGATGAGTCTATGACTTGCTACAAAATCCTAGATTATTATTCTTAATTTTATGATTCATTGGTGAATTTATTATTGGTAAGAAATATATAATTTTATGATAATTGATGATGAAAAGTTAGCACAACTTGAGGGGGGCATCTTTTATGCTTCTAGTGGTTCATTGTTGGAATTGTGGACTTTTGAGCACTTTTTATTTCATGGTGTTTCTTAGGATGAATTCATGTTTATTGTTGTTGCCATCAGTCTTACTCACTACTATAAAATATATGTTGTTTTCACTATTTCATGGGTTATCAATGATGCATATATGTTTCTTGAGTTTTTCTTGATGAAGTTGTTGATGGTATCTTATTCTGCTGCTATTAAAACTTGATATAGTTGATAAGGAAGATATGTATGCTATTTTCACTGAAGATATTGGTTATAATTTTGATCAGCTATATTCTACTTAATGGCTTGTGATGCAAAGTTACTCTTATTTTTCACATATGTTGTTGATGCAAGGAGAAAATATGTATATGCTACCTATGGTTTTGTGGTCCTAGATATTGATATGTTTTTTTTTCTTGAAGATTGTGGATTTTCCTATATGTGGACCTTAATGGCACAATTTTAAGGGATGAGTTGTTGACAAATCATTATTTCACAATCTTATGCTTCTACAATAGTTACTTGGTATTCCTCAGATACATTACATATTTGTTCATGTATTGCCGATATTGAAGGGACTAATGCTACAATATATTATATTACTAATGATATATTGGATCTTCATGATGAGGATGATCATGTTGTTATAATATTAGTTTTGTTGTTGTTTCCAGATGATTATGCTTCAGATGGCTATATGGTGCGTGGTTGTTATTGCTAATTATCATGGTTTTTCTACAAAAGATACTTCACTGTTGAAATCCTTCTTTATGGTTGTGGATGTCATGTACATATCTTGATGTAAAGGTCATGAAAATAACCTTTTTGTAATCATTGTTAAATTCATTCATGTATGGGCCTTTGGGATCAAGTCATGTTATGTATGTTTTGGGTCATCAATGTAAAATATGGGTCCAATATGTAACCCCATTATGTTGGGTGATTGATCATAGATTTATTGGTGATAGGAAAGTTCATATTTGTTTATGGATAGCCTTGTACTTGAATCATAAAATATTCTACTTTTATTGCATATCTTTGGAATGTCCAACATCTTCTAAGGGGGGTCATCATCAATATGCAAATGTCATGATTCATATAAGCATATTAGACTTACAGTGATGAGCGCTACAAAGGAAAGTACTTCCTTTAGCCTATTTTAGTCCTTTTCCCTTAATGTCAAAGGGGGAGTGAAGACTTGGTGTTTTCAGACGTTTTCCAAACACCAAATGGGTTGCCATCAAGTCTAAAGGGGGAGATTGTTGGAATTATAGTTAATGTTTTGTCCTTGATGGAAACCTGCTTGAAAAATATATCCTTGATGTCAACCTACTTATAAAATGATGATTATGAAATTAATGCTGATGATAGGAATATTGGTATAAGTATTGTAGAAATGAGGAATTGTGTTAGCATCCTTGCTACAAGCTTCTCTTGAGGTAAGATGAAACTATGAAGTTTGAAAAACTATCAGATTTGCTATTGGCTTTCAAAAGGGAGAGTCCAGTACACAGTAAGGTAGAAATAGTAATGCAAAACCTAATATGCATGTAGCAAAAAATGGTAGCAATGTGAGAAGAAATAAAGGAAGAAAGCAACAACAAAATTAGTAGTCAAAGAATGGAGCAAGAAGAGGACCTACATTATTATGACCATTCACTCCAACATAGGAATATGGAAAATTTCAAAAGAGGAACAATAATCCCTTTAGTCCTTTGATGGATGAAGTCAAGTGCTATATATGTACAACTGTGGAAACATTGCATATAACTGTAGAAACATAATATTCAAATCTATATAGCCTAGGATGCAATAGTATGGGTAGTTTAGGCGAAGAAGGAGAAAAACAACCTTCAGGTATACAAATTCATTTAATGTTTATTCTTTTTCATGTAACCTAGTTGGCCACAAAACAATTGATTGTATATCCCATGCATGGTGTAGAAGCATGATCGCTGCAATGCATATATGTGATGTTAAAATTCAAAGGTATGACACTCTTGCCTCATATTCTTGTCATGTGAGTTGCTACACATGTGACAACCTTGGTTACATAGCTAAAAACTATAAGCTCTCTAATTTTCCAAAGAAAAATAGGAAAAAGAACAAGCTTACTCAGAGTAGGCGTAACATAAAAGTAGAAGAGAAGGCACATACTAAGAATCAACTTACCATAGTGTGGAAGAAGAATATGTAGCAGTAAGTGAAATAGGAGAAGCCAACCCACAATAAAATCCATTTTTATATGATGTCTATTCATAAATGATTGCAGAATAGAAATATAAGCATGCATGGTCTCAAGGGGACCATATGGGAAAAAAATGAGTGCATAAAGATGAAATGAATATGAGTTGCAACATAAGCATGTAGTGACCAAGAGCCTAAAAGCAAGATTAGGTTTGTAGGATCAACAAGAGACTTGGAAGGTGAATGAGCTCAATGGGAGTTGTGACAATCTAGATCTGAATGAAAAAAAATGAATTTCACAATCTATATGTGATTTATATTAACAAAAAGCCCATATGTACACTATTTTTTCATTAGAAAAACATGTATTTCATCTTGTGGTGACATGCGTTTAAAGGTTTTCATTCTTTTTCCATATTAATTTTAGTTTCGTAATAGATGTGCATGTTTTGATCAACCATGCACAAAAGAGAGTCACTTGTTTCATCCTTGAATGATAATGTATATCATTTGGCCAGTTGAATGATAGCTTAAGTTTCGTAGAAGAGAAGTAGAAAATTAGTTGTGCGACAATCATGAAGTGTAAATCCCTTCAGAGGGAGAGTAGTTCAAGCAATGGTATTCAAAGTTTGCATTATGATTCATTTTACTTTAGATTGCTAGCCACTATATGCATGCAACATTCTTGATTATAAAGAAGAATTGATATCCGTGTTTATCAATTGATATAGCCATGTACTACCATTTTTTTAGCCCATGTAACATCATTGTCTATCATTTGGTAATGGTATGTTGAGGGGTCCTTGGATTAGATGAAGCAGCCACTTGCATGCATAAGGAAAATTGAGAAATTAATCATTCAAGTTTCCAACCATTGGTATTAGTCAAGTGGTTCATTTAACAATAACATACCAAGTTGATTATAACCAAGCACATCTCAAAGGGGAGCATGTTAAACAAAGTCCTTTGCATCATTTCCGAATTCCTCAAGAAAATCATTGTTGGAAAGAGTGAGTAGATAAATATTTCCTTGGTTCTAATTTTGACTTTGCAAGAGTGTTGTAGCTAGTCATTGTTTATTTTGTCACTAGAAAACAATTGGTATCAACATAGTACATAATTTTCTAGCATGGTGTTTCAGTGGGGTTTGGTCAGCCTCTTTAATTGATGTCAAAGGAAGAGAATGTAACTAGCCACTAGTGGAGAATGAGGCCAATCAATCAGAACAAAATGAATGTGAGTAGAGAAGATCAGTCAGTGACATGGTTGTCATGTTGCAGTCAATGATAAAGGGGGAGATTGTTTGTAGCATGGTATTGGCATTGATATCAAGATGTGTGTAAATATGTGTTGTCATTTATGTCAACAATTGTAGGAGTTTTTTTGCATGATGTCGGTGCATATATGATGGTATAGAGAAATACAAGTGTTCCAAGCATGTGCTCAAATGGCTTGAATCAACAGAAGAAGATATGGGTAGAGTCAATTTAAAAAGTGAGTTTTGCAATCCTTACACAACGTCTATGTGAGAAACTCATGCATAGACACTGTTGGGTGTGGATTTTTTCCTATTTTCTGCACCTTCTTTCCCTAGTTTTGATCATTTTATCTTCCAGGCCTATGAACTTTACATGATTAGTTCCCCTATTTTCTCACTTTTATAAACTATTCTACTGTCATTTTATTTTTCCATATTTTACTAAATAATATGATGCTTTATTCCTTTTTGTGGCTAAGTGGGGAAGCATTGAAGGATTATTTTGGGAAATCTCTTCTCTTTTTTAGATGTTGCTCGCGAGAACAAGGTTATGGAGTAGACAGGAAGCATTGATTAACCATATAGAATGGTAGAATAGTTTGTTGTTACACATTGTATGTTGTTACAAAATGTTGTTACACATTGGATGTTGTCACAGGTTGTTGTTACACATTGAATGTTGTTACACAATTTTGTTACACTACGCGCTGATACAATGATCTGTTGTTACACCAAGGGTCTTGTCACCAGTGATTTCCATAACGTCCCAGACCACTATTCACTCATAGGATGATGTTGCACCGGAGCTAGCAAATGTGGGTACTATTCCACATAGCAACTGTTGGCATTAGGAATTGTTTATTTTGAAAGCAACAGACCCAAGCGGTTGCAATCCTAACTAATGCATATTTGTATTTAGAAATAGTTTGTAACTACTTTTATTTTTTATCAACATGTTAATTGTGAGATTCTCACGAGTGATCTGTTTATAATTTCGGGTATGTACTAACTATAAAGGGACTTGATTTTCCATGTACAAGGACACGACATATAGATGAGTATTGTTACTCTTCTTCTGTAACTTTGAATTATTTTTAATATTAATTAGCATGGTGATGTTGTTACTTCTCTTCAGTTGATTTGCTAATTACTTTTGTGTTAATCTTGTGCCCTATTAAGGAGGAAGGGCCCTCCTCTTTGGCATGGACTGCAGTAATAAAGTTAGTGTACATTCTAGTTTCGCTAATTATTATATTGTCTCTTAATGTTGCTGTACAAATTGTGAATTACATTCGCTATTGTTCCAATTTATATTATGTTGTTACATTGAGTTAATCAACAAAATGGTAGTAACCAGCTGGAGTAGATATTAGTCACTACGTGGCGTGCCCTTACTTTGATAGTTGTGAAGTGTGATTCAATTATGTGGAGTGTTTTTATGTCTACATGAATGATTTGATTTAGCAATTTGGTTCAGCGACATCTTTTACTGTTTTCTCCATTTTCTCATTCTTGGTTGTAGTGTATTGGCACAAACAATGTGAACTCCATTGAAATAGCAAGACCTACCCTGGGTTGATAATTAAATGTTGCAATCTTCGTAAATTAGGATTGATTAAAACAACACTGCATTTTGGCGTCGTTTCCATGGATGGCAGTTGACGATACAACTAACCAAGTTGTTTGCTTGATGTAGAATGTTCCTAGTACATAATTGTTGGGCGATAATACAAGAGGTAAGAACCTGTGCATTACTCTAACATACCTGGTAGGGCTCACCATTGTGATCAGTAGGGAACTTAGGGAATTTTGGTGTTTTGTCAGTGTGTATTCAGCTCTTCAGTCATTGGGTGGTAAGACAAGAGGTAAGAACCTGCGCATCGCTCTAACATACATGGGTGGGCTCACCACTGTTGAAGACTGAGACACTCAAGGTGTGAATTAATACACATAGGGTCCATGTCTGCAACTGTAGGAATTACAGAAATACCAAAACTAACCCCACTCTAATTAGTCATAGGAAAAACGGGTCATAAAAAGGAAAGGAAGCATTTATATTTGGGAAGGAAAACATTTATCCAACAACTAATCTCTAAGGTAGAAAAAGAACAGTCCAGATCTCAAAGGGATTCAAGGAAAACAGGGCCACAGAATGCTATTACTTTTGTCGTAAGAGCAAAAAATTTTGATTCCTCTATCTCGAAACCATATCATTCTAAAGCTAGCACCCATACCCCGAAGATCAAGAATCCAATTCAGGAGCAGGAGGGGGAAGCTAGTAGCCAGAACTTGAGAATAGAGGGGCAAGGGGAAACTGAGGGGGAACATCGAACACATGAGACGGAAGAAAACTTGTTCATTTATCAATACCCAGATACATGTAGTGTGGTGAAACAACCAATCTAAGGATACTTGAGCCATTAATCACACCTGCAATATCATCACAAGAATAGTTTGAAGGATGTTTGTTACAACAAGAGTTAGAAGAATTAGTCATGGGGGACAACAATGGCAACAATGCTAAAACAGATGCTACTATCACCACTTTTTAGTTCCCAATCGGGGATATCATAGGTAAAGCTCCTATGCCAAATATTCCTCTATCATCCTTACCATCCTTCCAGGGGATGACTGTGGAAGATCGAGACAACTTTCTATTTGAGTTTGATGTCTTATGCAAAAGTTATGATTTTACTACAGATGCTAAGAAATTGAAATTATTTCTTTCTACTTTTAAAGGGGTAGCCTTCAGATGGTTCATGGGATTGGGCTCCACTTCTATTTGAACATGGAATGATATGAAGGAGACGTTCTTATCAAAACACCAAGACTATTGAAGAACCAGGGACTTAAGGGATGAGATATTTAGAATGACACAGAAGGAGTATGAGAGCCTGGAAGATTATGTGGAGCGGTTAAACTATAATTTGCAAAGGTCTAAACATAGCGATTTAGACCAGGAAATCTTGAAGACTATATTTATAAGAGGAATGACAGATGACTTCCTTGACACCTTAAACCTATTAGGGAAGGGGGATACATCGCAGGAACCATTCACTGAAATTATAAAGCTCTGTCTAAGATGCTCTAGTCAATCGTCAAAGGGGAGGGGCACAATTCAAGATGCCTTTGCCCGAATACAAAAATCTACAGGAGGAGGAGTAACCAGAGCATAGATTGGGAATTTGTTCGAAAATTTCAAGACCGATATCCTCAGTACTCTCTCTGCCTAGATAATGATAGTGCAGATCAAGAAGGCACAAGTAGAAGCTAACACACCTTTGGCTGTGTTCTCTGCAAATTTCTGGAAGAAACATCCTTTGAGGGAATGTGAATTGAACAACATCAGCTTGTGTAATATTTGTGAGTTGGAACATTCGACAAGGAAATGTACAGAGCTTCCTAGACTGAAGGCAGTACTTAGAGATTCAAGTGAGGAGGTGCAGTCCTCTTATTTCATCGCACCAAGGAGGCCACGGCGACTACGATATCCAGGTATGTGTCAAGATTTTTCCTCTTCCAATTCATGGAACAATGCATATAATACTCAGTATTATCCATGGAAATATCATACTCCTTCTCTAGCGTAATTGCCTTCACCCTAGAACCACTAGTCTCCATCTCCCTCTATCCAATATCCTCAATCTTAATCATATCCTTGGAATCAGAACTAGAGAGGCAATACCTAGAATTCAGCTCTACCTAGATTACACATGCAACAATAGCTACAGTTACCTGTTTCCAAACTCGTACTCTTCCACTGCCTGTGTGACCCCAACTACCTATGCAACCTAACCCAAAGCCGAACAATAAAGCAACTCAGGGCATAGAGGCTCCGACTACCTTCCAGACCTCTCTTATTACCCCCATGGGGCTTAATGAAATACAATTGTGACCAGGCAAGGTAATTAAACCAAGTCACTCCCCTATCATTACAGAGGAGGAATGTGAACCATCCAAAAGAGATGTTGGAGGCTCTGAGGCGGCTATTGTGCCTATAACAACTGATATAGAGGAAGTTCTTATGTCTGTAACGACCAACCCATGATGAAATTTTACTATTGTAAAAACCAACTCGGGAAAGGCTGATACACTTGTAACAGCCGATTCATCTGTTGTAACTCAGGACCCTCTGTATCCTCAGAGATTGGTTGAACTTGGGATGACTTCATAGCTCGAATCTGATTTTCTTAGGGAGTTGTAAAACCTACATGTATGAATTTCTCTGCTACAAGCCTGTAAGGGAGTACATATTTATGCTAAAACAATGAGATGTTTGTGCATCAAGAAACCTGGGAGGAATCCTAAAGACCCCGCCACCATACATGTGTTTGGGAAATTATCTTAATTAATGTCTGCTCAGCCTCTTCTAATAAGTATAATGATCTAGGAAATCCTGCGGTTATTGTCTACATTAATGCTCAGCCCATAGCTAACACGTTGATTGATCTCGGGGTTGCCATTAATGTAATAACAAATTACCTCTTTACCACTCTCGGACTACAGAGACTTAAACATACTCCTACTGTACTTGAATTAGCAGACAGGTCCCATGTTAAACCTGAGAGGTTGTTAGACGATTTAGTGATTAAAATAGCTTCCTAGAGGTATATGGTTGACTTTCTTATCTTCTAGCGCAAATCTAATTTGGGGGGACATCCCTTGATCTTAGGGAGACCTTGGCTAGGCACTGCAAATGCATTTATAGGCTGCAGATTTGGATCTATGGTGATCTTAGATGGCCAGGCAAAAAAGAACCTCAACCTTTACCCCCCAAAACCAAATGTGGATGTATACAACCCTTGGTGGGATGAGTTTGAGCCTGAGTCAGATCTTTTTGTGCCACTCCTCACTTTGGGGAAAGCCCAGTATTTCAAGGATGAGACAGAAGATGATGTCATTAATGGCTTTATTAGTAACTTTCTTTCTGTCAGTTCTGTTAAAAATGAAAACGAGGAAGAAGAGGTGGAAGATATAGATTTTGAACAAATGAGAACCACTCCAAATATTGACAGTAGTCTAATTGAGATAGAACCTAGAAAGTTTTTGAATATTAATCCCAACTTGACTATTGAGAAAAACCAATTGTTGTTATAGCTGCTACAGAAATAGAAAAAGGCATTTGCATGGGACTATATGGATATGAAAGGGTTCCACCCTAACCTATGCACTCACCATATTTATTTGAGGCATGGCTGCAAACTAGTTAGACAACCACAGTGCCACATGAACCCTGCACTGAAGGAGGTGGTGAAGGAAGAATTACAAAAACTCCTCAGTGCTAATTTTATTTATCCGATATCTGGTAGTTAGTGGATGTCGTCACTTGTCATCATTACCAAAAATAATGGCAAGTGGAGAGTCTGTGTATATTACAGAGAACTCAGTAAGGCCACTCAAAAGGACAATTTCCCCTCACCAATTATAGATCAGGTCCTTGGTACCCTTTCTAGAAAGAAATTATTTTCATTCTTCGATGGATTTAGTGGTTACAATCAGATACAGATTGCCCTAAAGGATCAGGATAAAACAAACTTTTCTTTCCCTTGGGGACCCTTCGCATACACAGTACCTCCTTTTGGACTATGTAATGCATCAACAACCTTTAAAAGGACATTACTGGGAATTTTTTCTAACTTGTTGAATGACTTCCTAGAAATCTTCATGGATGATTTTACACCTTATGGAGATGCTTTTGAAAGAGCATTAGTTAATCTGGAAAAAGTGTTGGAACACTGTGTACAATATAATGTTTCTTTGAGCACTGAAATATGTCAGATGATGATGACTAAAGGGATCGTGCTTGGACACTACATTTCTATTGAAGGAATCAAGGTAGACCCTATGAAAAATAGGTAATTCTGGAAATCCCAACCCCCAAAATGAAAAAAGAGGTACGTAGTTTCTTGGGTCATGTGGGGTATTACAGGAAATTTATAGAAACTTTTTAAAAAATTACATCGCCATTATTTTCCTTGCTCATGAAGGATGTTGACTTTTTGTGGACAGGGAAGTGTGAGCAGGCATTTTTAAAATAGAAATGTTGTGTATCAGTAGCTTTGGTCTTGCGAGGACCTAATTGGGAACTTCCCTTTCACATAGCTATAGATTCATCTACTATCATTGTAGGTGTTGTTTTGGGCCAACTGCAGGATAAGAAACCTTATGCTATTTACTACATAAGCAAAAATCTAACCCGGTTGAGCTCAACTATAGAGTGACCGAGAATGAGTTCTTAGAAATCATGCATGCCATCAATAAGTTTTGACATTATATCACCAGGTATCAAGTATTTGTACACACTGACCATCTTACCATTCGTTTTTTAATGAATAACCAATTACCAATGGTAGGATTACACAATGGTTATTGTTGTTACAAAAATTTGATATCACAATTATCAATAAACCTGGTAAGGATAATGTAGTAGCTGATTTTCTTTCTAGGTTAACTATTGATGGCAATTGCATTCCTACTGAGGATTCTTTCCCAGATGAATATCTCTTTGCTATTTCTACTTACTAACCTTGGTATGCAGATATAGCCAATTATATTGTTGCAGGGAAGTTTACACAATATTTTTCCTCCAAGGAGAAAAGAAAGATCATACAAAAAAGTGACATATGTCTAGATAGATGGGAACCTCTATCACACTAGACCAGATTTCCAGATGAGACATTGTGTTAGAGAAGATGAGGTATTTGACATCCTTAAAGCTTATCATGAAGAACCTTGTGGAGGGAACTTCACAGACAAACTGAGAGGATAGAAAATCCTTTCAATAGGGTACTATTGTCCAACAATATTTCAGGATGCGAAGAAGTTTGTGAAAGTATGTGATAGTTTCCAAAGGATGGGCCAACCACTGCAATTAGATGAGATGTCGTTACAACCCCAAATCATCTTATAGCCTTTTGAGAAATGGGCCCTAGATTTTGTGGGACCAATTAATCCCTCATCTAGACATAAATCTTACATCTTGGTCTGCACTTACTATTTCACAAAATGGGTTGGGCAAAGGCACTAACCAGAGCCACGGAGCAGGCTATCTCATACTTTTTGTTTGATGATATGTTTATCCGATTTGGCATACCCAAGGAGATAGTCACAAACAAAGAGCCCAAGTTCACATCTCATAGGATCCAGGAGTGGGTTGAAAAGTATAAAATCCATCATAGAATCACAACACCTTATCATCCACAAGAAGATGTAAAAGTGGAAAGCACTAACAAAGTAATTGAGGGGATCCTTACTAAGACTGTGGCCAGTCGCTGAAGAATTTGGGCCGATAAACTTCGAAAATTGTTGTGGGCATACAGGACTACATGGAGGAATACCACTACATTCTCACCATATGAACTTGTGTATGGTAAAAACCCCTTATTTCCCATTGAGTTCGAGATCAATACACTAAGAACAACACTGCAGGTAAATTTGGACATGGCTACACCACAAAACTAGAGATTGAACCAACTCAATGAATTGAAGGAGAAACGATTAGCTTCTATCCAACAAACAGAGATTATCCAGCAGCACAAAGCTAAGTGGCATGACAGATTCATCATGAAAAAGAAGTTCTAGAAAGGAGATTGGGCTCTCTTATATGACTTAGGCTTTAAAGACTTCAAGGGTAAGCTCTGCACCAAATGGCTAGGTACCTATGAGGTAGATGCAGTCTTTGAGAATGGGACTATAAATTTTGGTGACAATTGACAGTGCAATGACACCATTACTTGCAAATGGGAATCGTCTTCGGTTATATCACAAACCTGCTTCAAGGGATTCATTCGTTAACATTGTCACAAATTCAGATCTTCATATTATAGGAATAGGGGAAAGCCCCCCTATGATGCAAAAATTCTAATTATTCCAATATGTGTAACAACTGAAAATCAACTACGGTTGGTTGTTTTTACACCTTCAAACTCTAAAATAATAATAATAATAATAATAATAATCTGGCTTTTGAGAACATTTCTTGGGCCTTGATAGACAATTTTTGTAGAAGTTGAAAACCACCTTGTGGCGGCTGTTACACACTCTGTAACAACCTATGTTATTTCAAAGCATACCTTACGAAAAGTGATGTTACATGATCTTTTCTTGTCTACTTTTGTAAAAAATAAATAATATATACTAGTCATCTTGGTTTTTACACCTGTAACAGCCGATTACTTTTAGAGATAAGTGAGATATTTTATTGTGATAAATAGCAGGCATCATCGTGATTCTCATCACTGGAGCTAATTTCACGCATCTCACCACAGGATCTCGGTTCGCATGTTGCGTCACACATGAATTCTCCCCACATCATCCAAGAATGTCATACAAAGTAGTATTGTTACTCACTTTATTTGGTAATTATGGAAAGTTAACATGACTTTTGATGGTTGAGGACGACTGTCACATTTAAGCCGAGGGGGAGTGAATCATATTGCAACATGACTGTCGCATGTCTTGTGATTATTCAAAAAAACCTACAATTAAGGCATGGTTACCTGGTAGTTATTGTTACTTAATGCCTAATCATATGAAAAAGGGGAAGTGTACCTTTGACGAGACCTCCCATAACCCAGCATTAATAAGGAAAATTTATTGTGTAGTACGAACCATGATTACAAAATCCTAATATGAAATCCTCACCTATGCCACCCTACCACCCTACCATTTACCCCTGCTGGAGAACATGCTTCTCCATTTGGAGTGCTCAGAGAGGTGGGAAAGAAACAATGCAGGCTAAAATAGCTAAGTAGTGTGCTGACTACCCCAAAACTTCTAAAGAAAAGGAGAAGGGAGAGAAATAGCATTGAATTTTCATAGAAATGGGTTGAGCAACAATTCAGCATGAGCTAGGGTCTACATAACCCTTGGATAATTGCCCTGAGGCATGCAATATTTTCAAGGACGCAGGCTGGTTTAAGTTCTTCTAGAGGTTGGAGGGATCAGACGACGGTGTTTCCATGGAATTTGCAAAGAATTTGGAGAGAAACTAGACAAAGTATAGAGGGTTAAAGCTAGAGGTTACAAAATAGGTGATTACTTGAGTGACGGGATTACTAGTGGAAGGAAAGAGGTGGTTTAACAAGAAGGTTAATGACCCCTCCCTGAAGGGGATTTCATCCAAGAGGAGGAGTCGCTGGTAAAGAAATGGAGGGGGAACGATAGGTTGTCACTTCCCTAGCCATGGCTTGATGTTGCCCTCTATCTCATTAAGTACATTACTTGTGAGGGAAGGGAAATAATTGTGTTCAATTACAACTTTCCATTGCTAAATCGCCTTCAGCATCAGTGGCTGATCAAGCTTCCCTACTTCTTACTAGGAAGCATTAGGCATATGGCCACAGCCGGGAAAACAACTATGCATCCAGAAACATGTGTCACCAACCATGGCATCATCAAGCTCATTGTGTTGGATGCCTTAAGCTGCCAGGGCAGGAATTGGGAAGAATTCATGAAGAAGAAGGCCAGGACCACCCGCAAGAGGCAAACTGAGACATCTGAGGAAGCTTCAGTGGTGACAAAGGAGCATCCCCAGCCTTTGACAGTAAGGGTTGGTATGATGCCAGTCACCAAACCAATTGCTAATAGGTAGCAAAAGTAGAGGATAAGGGTTAGCGACACCTAGATTCCCCATCCATGTCAAAGAAGAACAAAGAGGCAGTAAAGTAGAAGGATGAGGAGAAGGCTTAGCCATAGGAACCTTCTTCACCTAGTAAGAATGAAACTCAATCCTTGTTGTTAAGAATTGAAAATTTAGAACAAGAAAGTAGAGAGTTAAGGGAACAACTAGCAGAGGGAAAGGCAGAGGCAAGAGCCCCAGGGTTAGACACTTTGGCTGTGGCCATGGACAGGGCCAGAAGGGGAGATTTCCTGGGCACTTTGTGCATGGCCTTTGTTGAGAAGCTAGTGGTAGCGGGGTTCAAATTCTATGGAGAAGATCCCACCTCGAGGGGAACACAAACCAAAATCTGGGAAGCTAACACATAAGAACCAACAATTGAGAAGGCATAGTCTACAGAAACTAATCGGGTAGAGGATACATAGGAGCCCTTGGCTGACACTGTTGTTACACAAGAACCAACAGTGGAGACGGAAGTCAGCAAAGGAAAGGAAGGAGAAGCTAACATCCATGAGCCTGTGGTTGACACTGTTGTTACACATGAACTAGCAGTGGAGACAAAAGCCTACCTGGGGAAAAACGATATACAAAAATATGTGGATGACACTACTGTTACAGAAGAACCGACGTTGGGAATGGAATATAACTAGGAAGATAAGGAAATTGTAACAAAATCCACTGATGAAATTGTTGTTACACAAGAACCAGCAGCTGAGGTTGAGCAGTTTCACCCTTGGGAGGTTGTTACACCGTCAATTGATAGTGCATGTGGGAGAACACCGGTTCCTGATGAAGGATGGTGTTCTAAAAAGATGTTTTTGTTACCAGAGCTACAGAAATGGAAGCATCAGGCACTCTCTCTACAAGAGGGGGTGATCTCGCTCAAGGCACACAAAAGGATGATGGATTCCCTTAGGGAGAAGTGGTTAAAGGAATAATGGGAGAGAGAGTGGGAAGCATGGAGGTACAAGGAAGCTACGAAGAAAAAGGATGAATAGTTGTAACAGCTACATCAGCACATCTCAGACATGATGGATGAAAAGACCAAGCTCTGTGACCTTGCCCTAAACCTGCTAGCATGCAGGTGCTTGTCCCTGTCGTATCCAGTGTTCCTTTGGGAATGATATTATTTATTTCAATTAAAAGAATTTTTTGAGAATAGGTCTTATTTGGTTTCTTCAACCCGTACTTTTCTTGAGATTTTTCACTCCTGCAATTTTGACGAACAGAGCTTGCTTTGAGAACTATTTTTGCATAATATCATGTGTGAGTATGTTAGCACGAAAACGGTATCAAGTGTCTTCTCCTATATGAAAGATTTTTAGTTGTAGGTCTTCCTTTCATTTATGAGGAACCAAATTGAGTGGAATCTAGGCAAGAAATCAGCAGAAGCTAATGAAGAAAGAACAACATTGTGGGTCAAAGCCAAACTAAGGATTTTTTATGAACTCATGCATGAGTTTAAGCTATTCCTAGGCACTCTAAAGATCAAGGAACAATTGGCCATCTATAGGAAAAGGATTTTGAGGATCTACCTCAACCTGCATGCACATATGAAAATTCGAGCACTAGAAGGGGATCCTTTTGAGTACAAAAACTTTTTGGTAGTTGTTACATGGGTGCCTGAGTATGCTCAGATCCTACAGACATTTGGGGCATTCTGGATTGGGCTCAGATTTAAATTTCCTTTGATTTGGTTGCTAGTAGAAAAGTATCAACCAGACTACCATCTATGTGACTATGAAGAAGAATCCTAGCCATGTCAGTTGATTCAAGGGTACAGAGCTCCGGGTGAAGACACTGCTGGTGCTTATAATTTTACAAACTTGCATCAGGGGCATGGCGGGAGAAGATGAGATTCTGCATGGGGACATGCAGTTGCTTTAGTCAGGGGGAGATATTGGGTGTGGCTTTTTTCCTATTTTTTGCACCTTCTTTCCCCAGTTTTGATCCTTTTATCCTCTATGCCTATGATGTTTACATGATTAGTTCCCCTATTTTCTCACTCTTATAAACTATTCTATTGTCATGTTATTTTGTCATTTTTTACTAAGTAATATGATGCTTTATTCCTTTTTGTGGCTAAGTGGGGAAGCACTGAAGGAGTATTTTGGGAAATCTCTTCGCCTTTTCAGGTGTTTCTTATGACAACAAGGTTATGGAGTAGCCTGGTAGCGCTGATTAACCACAGAGAAGGGTAGAACAGTTTGTTGTTACACCCTATATGTTGTTACATGTTGCTTTTACACATTGGATGTTGTCACAAGTTGTTGTTACACACTGAATGCTATTACAGAATGTTGTTACACTACGCGTTGATAGAAGGGTCTACTGTTACACCAAGGGTGTTATCACCAGTGTTTGTTGTAATGTCCTGAACCGCTATTTATTCGCAGGATGTTATTGCATCGGGGCTGGCAAATGTGGTTACTATTCCAAATAATAGTTGTCGGCATTAGGAATTGTTTATTTTGAAAGAAAAAAACCCAAGTGGTTGAAATCCTAACTAATGTATATTTTTATTTATAAATAGGTTCTAACTACTTTTATTTTTTATCAGCGTGAGAATCATGAGATTCTCATGACTGGTCTGTTTCTAATTTTGGGTATGTAATAACTATAAAGGAACTAATTTTCCATGTACAAGGACATGAGATATATAAGAGTATTGTTACTCTACTTTTGTAACCCTAAATTATTTTTAATATTAGTCAGCACAGTGATGTTCTAACTGCTCTTCTTATTCGTTAATTACTTTTGTTTTAATCATGCGCCCTGCTAAGGAGGAAGGGCCCTTCGTTTTGGTAGGGACTACAGTAATAGAGGTAGTGTACATTCTAGTTTCACTAATTGTTATATGGTCTCTTGCTGTTGTTGTAAAAATTGTGAATTACATTCACTGTTGTTCCAATTTATATTATGCTATTACATCAAGTTAATCAACATAATGGTAGTAGCCAGCTGAAGTAGATATTAGTCATTGCGTGTCTCGCCCTTAGTTTGACAGTTGCGAAGCGTGATTCAATTATGTGGATTGTTTTTGTGTCTACATGAACGATTTGATTTAGAAATTTGGTTCAATGACATCTTTTATTATTTTCTCCATTTTCTTATTCTTGGTTATAGTGTACCGGCACAAACAGTGTGAACTCCATTGAAACAACAAGACCTACCCTCGGTTGACAATTAAATGTTGAGGTATTAGTCAATTAGGATTGATTAAAACAAGACTATAGAAACATATTTAGAGAAGAAGAGTTACATATACAATCTTGTGCACACAAAATCAAAAAACGATGGGATTTTCTAGGGTATTTTCCGAATGTATTTGAGTGATATACTTGATTAGCAATGGAATCATTTGCTTTTCTCTGAGATGATGATTTAGTCAATGAACTAATATGGTCACGAGTTAGTGGTTTGGATTGTTCGATTGGAGATTTTGGGTAATTAGTTTAAATTTCTATGTCATGATTCAAGTAAAGGTTAGACATAGTGTGCTTTAGAGGCCAATGTATTCACTTATGAGATATTTTTGGAAACCTGTGGAAGTAGCATGCTTGAGTGATGAAGGAAGACATACTTTCCTATGGTCTGTTGTACAAAGGTTAATTTAATTATGGTTGTAGAATGGTCTAAGAAAAAATGAGAGGAAACCTCCATATGGAATAAAAGAGGACAAATCAATGTACGTTGCTACCACTGTGGAGAACAAAGTTGCCATATGCTTTGTTAGTTGTTTTAGATATCACTAACAATTTTGTTCTCACAAAGACTTGTATATTGTTGTATCTATGAATTACATATGTATTACCTTGTATTTTTGTATTGTCTATGCACTATTTGTCATGAGCCTTGTATATTCATGTGTTTTCTATCATTAGTGGAAATTTCACCCTAAAAGTGGCCCCCTAAGGAAAAATAAGAAAATAATAGTTATGAGATTTGGAGGGTAAAGAAGAAAACTACTTTTTATTTTATTTTATTATGTCTTATCGCCTTATAGGTTTACTCAAATTTCAAGTATAGACACTCATTCGATCCAGAATTAAATTCCACATCCAATGAGTACCCATTATGCATACTTTTGAGAAGAACTACATTGATAAATATTGAAGAAAATTAAAGAAAAACATGTTGACCACGGTTATTTAATATAACTTCAATTATTATCAATGTGGGTCTTCTCAAAATTATTCATAATGGGTACTCATTGGATGTGCAATTTAATTTTACATCCAATGAGAGTCTACACTTTAAATTTGAGTAAATCTATAAGGAAATAAGCCAAAAATACAATTAAAAAAGTAGTTTTTTTATTTTCCTTCCAAAATATTGACATGTACCTCAAGTTTTGAAATTTGAAGGATTTTGATTGGTTTACATAGTATGTATGTAAAAATTTCATGGGAAATTTTAGGTTGAAATTTCCTCTAATGTGTGTTGTTCATATGTATTGGTTGAGTGAGGATAGTGTACATATATCTTGAGAGTATGTGCATATGAGTGAGAGAGTATGTTGCTATGTATTGTTTGATCAAATTACTTGAGATAGGGTTGTTGTTATGGTTGAGAGTATGCTTGAGTATTGAGTGAGAGTATGATCCTAAGGTTTTACATATTATTGAGTAGAGAGAGTGTGATGGAGTGTTAATGAATGTGTTGGATCAGTAGAAATGTTCTTTTATTTAGTTTGAGAAGAGATATTACATGGGCCTAGTATGAAAATCAATGAAATGTGGCCTACAGTTTATTGAGCAAAGAATAGTGTTCCTAGTATGAAAATGTATTAAATGTCATCCACAAAATTTTGAATGTTGGGGGCTTCAATGTGGCAAGTGGTGGCTTTCTCAAGAAGTGGTGGCTTCCTTCAAGTTGTGGCTTGAGATGTTGAGGGTGGTCGCTTTCCTCAAGTTGTGTCCTAAGAATATATTGAAGGTTGGGGCCTACAATAGGTCGGGGCATGTGTATAGTTGTGGAAATGGTGGCTTCCATCAAGTAGTGGCTTGAAGCGAGTGGTTTCTTGCATGCATCACATGTAAGGGCTTTCATATTAGTGGTGGATAGTGAATGATGTAAAATTATATGTTTAGTAAAGAAGAAGACAAAGACAAAATTGTATGGTGGTTTTTCTCCCATAAAGTTTTCCACCTAATATGTAGTTTCCATGTGTGTATTGATGATTAATGTGTTATGCATTGTTGATATTATGGTTCACTTGTACTTGTGTTGATTTATGCTAATTATTATGGTTATGCATATGTTATATGAGGTTCATGTATTATGATATTGGTTAGTTCATTTGTTAGATAACTATTGAACTGGAGTAGAGTTAAGAAACAATATTTACCAAAGTATAAGCTATTTATGTGTGAGAACAAACATACATACACATATTTCCCTTAGGAAAGTCACATATATTTTTATGTCCATACAAAAAGGTAAAAAGTAGTATTTTATGATCCATAATACACAATATTGATTCACACCCCTCTTACTATTTTGAATCTTCCAACACACTTCACATTTAGAGGTTGAGATGAGGGGCTAACAAAATTAAATATTGGAGAATGTTTGGTTCTACACAAAAATAAATAACAAGAAAACACTCATTAGGGGGTTGGGAACTAGGTTGAACCTAGAAGCATAACCTTTCTATTAGAGATCTAGATGCCATTATATAGACATTTACATATGGTGATTTTTATGTCCATTTATTGGAAAATGGTTGGTAGAGTAAATGGTTTTTCTAGTAAAAGATGTTATAAAAACTTTTTGTGTCTTTCATATAGGTTTAACTTATAGCTTATTTCCTACCTGAAAACCTCTACTCAACCTTCTGCTACTCGATGTCTCTACCACTCATGGCACTATCACTCTTTCTTCTCATTCATCTTCCTCACATTCCATACTTTATTCCTCTACTTCTTGTATCACAATACATATTCCTTAACACACAATCGATGCTATAAAGTTCTTATCCATATGGATATATAGTGTACCAACACTTGAGGTTGCACCAACTTGTCAAGGTATATTTTTTTGGTGGGATCCCTGTGGTTTACCAATTCTTAAAGTTGGAGGGGGGGGGGGGCGGAGAAACCAATTATTGACATCCAACATAGCTAGTTAGTATACCATTTGGTATGGATTTTGGACTGCTTATCTCTATTAAGTAGTGTGTAAGTTATGGGGGGGTGTGTTGAACTCCATACTAGCCATAGATATGGTTTTAATGCCTTACACTTCTCTTTCACTTCATTTTAACTAAATTTCAAGTTCGAGATAAATTTGAGGTGTCAAGCCATTTTTTCTTCTAAGAATGAGCCTTGGCTCAAACATGAGTTTTGTCCTTCATCCCATCTTGGGGTGTCCTAAAATTACATCACAGACTCATATAGGGGCAACATCAAACAACACCTCATATTTTAGGGGACTGATCAAGTAAGATAGGTGAGATTGTTGGATAAGATGGATTTCTCATCCCCTAACAAACCGATGGTGTATTACATAGTGTGTTCTCATTGATGTCAAATCAAAGGGACATACTCTATGGTGTAATCCAAGGTGGGAGCATGACGCATCATGTTATTTATGTATCCCAACCTCACAGTGTAATTATTATTTGGGAAGGTTAGCCCTATATGATACCATAGGTAGTTCCAAATACTAAAATTTCATTGCTATTGGTAAAATAATTTCAAAATAAAATATTATTCTATAATTTTCATCATCTTCATGGTTTTATTATAAGATGAATGAAAGTTGATTATTACTACCACAAATTTAGCAGAGGGTCTCTCTATACAACGTAAGTAGATGGAAAACATTATAAAGGTATATAAATATATATTCACTTCACCTACAAGGGTGCCTCTACCTTAATAGGTTAAACATTTTATTGGCTTAATACTTGGTCTCCCTTATCTAATGGTTCAACATACTGATTCTTCTTCCTAGAAATTATTCATGATCTCCTCCAAAAGTCCCAAATTCGACCAAGCTCCTTGTCTCATGGGATCCAAAATATATTAAAACAAAAGAAATATGGAACATGGCAACAATGTAGTTATGATAGAGAATTAAATAAAACACATTCAAGAACTAATATCCAATCCCATATATTGAAACCTTGATCAATTTAATAAAACCAATGAGACAAAAACAGTGGATGGAATACAAACTTCAAATGTAAAGAGAACCTTTTTGAATGGATGATATTTCCCTTTAACTTAAATAAATCTCTAATAACATTCATGATATTGATGGATGTTATCTTATGGTGATTCACAAACTCTTATATAGTCATATGTTTGGATGACATCCTTATCTATAGTTAGACCTAAGTAAAACATTACTAGCACATCCATCAAATTTTGAGCACCCTATTACAACACACATTATATGCTAATTTGGAGAAATGTCTTCAACGTGAAAATAATTCAATACCAAGGACACATTGTGGATGAAACATGGAGTGTGAGTGGACCCAACTAAGATCTAATTTATTCACAATTTCTTTCAATGCAGTCCTCACTTAGAAAGGACATTGAATATCCTAATAGTGAGACACTCTCAAATGTTTTTTGCAAGTATCCCACCTCTGACAAGGAAATGTACTCCATTATTTAAGAATTGTGGTAATGCAAGAAATATATTCTATGAAAGGAAATAATCATACACATTAATTACATGCCTCTATAAATCATGCAGACAGAAGGAAAGTTATAGATTGACAATCACGGAAGAAATACATGCACCCACAACATTTCCATTTGAATAATAAATACAAAAGGGGTAGCACCAACCATGTTGTAGATTGCCTCAATCATCCCTCGGTGTTGGTGCTAACCATATTTCTTAAAACTGATAGGAATTACACCTATAGGTGGCCACAATTATATAATAATGAATCTAATTTAACTATTACTTATCAGAAAATACACACAAACGAGTTCCAAAGTTTCACCTCTAGGATGTTCTCATATGTTATCTAGGCCTTCTTTGTGTTCCTTCAAGTGAGATTACAAATCCAATTTGGGGCACATTACAGTCACGTAATTGTGAAATTCTATGTGGAGAACATAGTAACAATAATTTAAAAGTATTTCTACTGCCCAATTAATCAATAAGATCTCAGCCAATAAATTACATTATGCACAATTGTCCCATCAATAAAATAGCCATTAAGAATAAATGATTGTATCATCCTAAACCTACCCCAAATATCCCATAGGAGTCAATATCCATGGATTACATGTCCATATTTCCCTTAACTAAGTATGGTTGTTGTTACACATCATTTTTTCACATCCAAATAAATTTCCTTGAATCTAGATCAATCAACATCTGTTGAGACTTTACATTCATCCCCTGCAAAGCCAAGAACATCCTCTCTCCAAAAGTTTCATGAATTTTGGATCAAATAGCTCAAAACCCTAATTTTTAGCCCCATCACACTTAGCCTTTATGCAAATTTCACTGTTGCAATTTGTGCACAGAGGAACTACACTTGCTAGTGCATGTCGCCTACACTGCAATTGCGATGGCCCCTAGAATTTGGTAAAAATAAAAATACTTTATAATCTTATTTTTCTAGAAGTTTCCTAACTGATTTTAACCATTTACTATTGGAATATATCTCGAAATCCTACTCTTTAGGTCTTATATCTTGTCCCTAGAACTTATCCTCCTTATAATGTGCATCTAAGTCCTAGAATGGTAAATCCAAAACCACATCTTTTAACCTATAAATTCACTACCTCACAAAGAGTTTGAGTTCTATTTTGGAGACTCTTAGTTATGTTGTCATGTTGTTTCTTAGAGCCTAGGGATCCATTATCTTTCCATGTACTTGAATTGTCATTGAAGCCTTTCTTTGTGGCAAAGGAAGGACAATATAGTCAAGAGGCATAAACAAGGTGAAGATCTAAAAGGGTTTTATCCTCTCCTACATTCATTCATACAAAAGTGATTTGTTTTCCTATAATTATGTCTCATTTAATGCATATGTAAAACAATGCCCTCCTAAATCATTTTTTTTGAGATGTTATTTTATGCTATTTGTATGTTTAGGTTCTCTTGCTTGTTTTAGTTGTTTTGTTGGTTCCACTTTTAGCATTTGGAGTTGGAGCTGGAGAAAACAAGAAAGGAGAATAAGAGAGTTTGTGTTGGACTCCAAGTAAGTCTCTCTTCCATATTCTAAAATTCTCTAAGGAAATCATATTCCTTTTGTCTCGATTGTTTCTAGATCAAGCCACTAGATCTAGGTAGTTTCCTTCCGTCCATAGAAGGAAATTATTCATCAAACAACTTGTTGACTCCACTAGGGACCGTGATGTTCCTTTAGTGGTTTGTTTTTCCTAGTGTTTTATGACCTTTAAAAGCGACTCAATTTGACCTGTTCAGGAATTCATAATTCTTGGGAAACTATAATTATGAGATTCGTAGGGTTTATTCTTCATTTTTTTTAGAAAAATCAATGCTAGCACACTTTTTGTTCTGAGACAGAGTGACCTAGTGCACTAGTGTCTCTCTGTAAGAGTGATGACTTGCACTGGTTGTCATATAAAGCTTGTGATGGTCTCATAGGATGAAAAAAATTGCATTTTTATGCTTTTCTCTGAGTTCTATTCGTATGCAGTGTTTTTTCCAGAGTCTTTGAACTGGTTAATGTCTATGTAAGCCAATAGTCTTTGTACATTTGAGTGTGACTTGATTTTGATGAGAGTTTGCTTGTTTTTGTTTCTTCTTGTCAATTAGGGTTTTTGATCACTTGGATTGATTGTTGATTTGATAAAATATTTTCATATTACAATTTCAGTATGTGTGGATTCTTTTGATTCAATAATCTAGTCACATTCCATTTTTCATTTCATTTGAAAATTGAAAAAGAAAAGAAAAGGGAAAAAATCATTTTCTTCATGTTTGAGGACTTTAAATTGATTTGGAATAGTACATTTGAAGATATTAATTAGGAATTTTTTTTTGGTTCATCACTGTTTGAATCTCCTTCCTTCCCTTAGATAGATCTTCATTGAATGAAAATTAGTGCTTTTAACCATGTTATCTACATTATAGGAGTTTAGGTGAATTCATTTCGTGAGCCTTTAAAATGAAAATTTAATAGGATCAACTTTAAAATTTATTCAATTAACCTAAGGCACATTTGGAACATTAAAAACACGCATAGTGGCCTAGGATAGAATACATATTTTATTTTCATTAAACATGGGTGTTGCCATTAGTTGTTAGTGTTATATCATATGGATGATCAGTTTTCCACACACATTAGAGTATATCAGAACATTCTTCCACATACCTTTAGGTATGTAGGATGATGTTCCACATACATATGAGTATATAGGAATGACCCCATTGAACAGTTACACATTACACAACACTACTATGAACTACGCTTCCACTTAGCTCTGGGTATATTTTGGAAGTCCCCACTAGGTTGCATTAATCTTGTCATAGGTAATTGATTCAACTCCCTTATTAACTGTGATACATTGAACATAGCATTTAGGGAGATTTCCTGCACATACGACAATTGTATATTGTAGTTCAAAATGACTTCGTAAAACTTTTTTCCTAGTTACCCCTTTTTGTTTTTCTTTTTTATAATTTCTAAAATTAATTAATCCACCATCAAAGAACACCCTGAACACCCCTGTCATTCTTGTAGAATGAAAATATTTCCTCCTCTACCTCTAGAGGCAATAATTGGTCATCATAAGAACAATAAAACACAAACCACTAAACCTAGCACATCATAAGATACCACTTCTAGAACCACATTCGAAGTTAATAAACCAAAACTGTCATTTCCCATTAGTACCAACCATGAACTTACGTCTTTGGAAATTGGTGACTTTGAAGAAGTTAAAACTAAAACACTTGACGCATTACAACCTGAATCATAGAACCTGAATTGGTAGATTTAGACACTTTACAACCTGAGGTTATACAACCAAAGGAACCACAAATAACTGGACTAACTAGTTTAGGAAATTATTCTTCTTTTTGTATTCCTTTATCTCAAGCACAATTTGTGTTTTTGGGTCTTGATGGAGAACAACGTCCAACTAGTCTTTTGATCATAGAGGAGATTATTGAAGAGGATTCTCCTAGCCCTAAAAATCCTATTCATATAACATTCCGACAAGATTTTCCTCCTCTGTACCAAAATTTTCCTATCTTTACCTCTAATAGTAAAATACAAGCTCCTTTACATCTAACTCCTTTAATTCACCTTTGAACTTTCCTTGGAAAACTCCCTTAAGAATTCTAACCATGTCTAAGTCGGTGGTAGTTTCTCAAATTTTATTTTCTATCATGAGTGAGTTGAGCAAAGTTGTAGCATCCTCTATGTTTACCACTTCACTAGAAACTCACTTGTATCATGGTGTGTAGTGGCACCTGTTAGCCTCCTGTTGCAACAGGTGTTAATCTTTCATGATTGACAGTTTTACATGCCAAATATGTCATACTTTGCATGCTGCAATGCTCCATATTTCCAAAAAGAGGTCAAAAAAAAAAAGACCATGAAAGTGTGCCAGTCTAAATGCCACTACTGTATTCCAAATTTTGATGAGTTAACCATTTTTGAAGAATTTTCTCTTAAGGGAAGGCCAAGCAGCCTAAGCTTGGTTTCCCTAGGTTTCAATTTCTTGTTTTAGAATATAGAGGATGAATATTTGTCCAAACAACTTAATCTTGGCAGATTTGTAGATAGGTAGAGAATCAAAGGAGCCCAATTGCTTAATGTGGGCCCTTGGAAGAAATAAGTGTACATTTAGATAGGATGGAAGTCAAAAGAAAAAAGGATAAGCAGGGTCTGCAAGCCTAAGTGCACCTAAACCAAAAAGGAGAAAAAATGCTAGGTTAGTAGGTAGTTTTTGAGGTTGCAGAATGCTGATTTGTGATCAATTTTGTGTTTCAAAGAGATATTGTACTTCAGATCACAGGTACAAGGTAGTTTTCATTTAGAGGAGCTCAAGTGAGGCATGGCTAACTCCCCTTTCTTCTCATTCCCCAAATCACTCACTAATTTCCTGAAGAGGTCAAGATCTGCTTGATACCTCTTACTTTCATCATTTTTTTTAATATCATCTGCCTTGGTAAAGATCTTCTTTACTCAAGGAATGTTCATACTTCCTCTATGAATCATTCTCCCCCCCTTATAGCCTAAGAATTTACATACTTAGCGCTTTCTTATCACTTCATAATAACTGCTAATTTTACTATGTAGCTCCATATCTGTCTCCCCTTCCCCTACTAAAACTATGTTAATAACTTCCCTATGTACATATTCCCATCCCCTGGCATTTTAGCCCTATAAATATCAGTTTGGGAAATGTCGAGTTCATCTGGGACTCAACATTAGCCTTCCATGTCCTAACCCTGGGATTAACTTGACATCTGGTTAAGTTAATAACCTTTTTCTCACCCTTTTACCCATAACATTTCATCATTTTTAACCTCTCGCGCTCACAAGTTCGGGCTTAGTTTAAAAAAATATGATTAAATTATGACCCCGGCGCTCAAACCATAAAAAACCCACAAAAAACCCACTAAACCAAAGTCTAACCCCCCCGCTGCATTATACAAATTCGAATATTCGTGCGGGCCCCGTCCATTATCCCTCCGCCGCCTCATCTGTTCCGCCAGCCGTCTGATCGCTCGCGCCCGAGATCTACAGTGGGCGGGTCCTTTCCACTCCGAACCTGTCGAGGGTTAGCGCCCAAGAGATGGGCAGTTTTTCCATCATACTCCCACCACGCGTCACCCTCTCGACTGTGGTAGAGCCCCCTCTGCTGAAACCACTTCTGCTCAAAGGTGGTGCGCCCGAAACCGGATACCATTTTCCCCCCTCCTGCGTCAGCACCACGTCATGCTGACGTCACCATCCCGTGTCGGCCTCCTGCCACCGTACTACCATGTCACCTCCTTCATCGTACCGCCACATCACCCGGTCGTACTACTGACGTCACCCCACTGACATCACCCTACCACGTCACCGCCGTACTGGGACCCGTCTGCTGACGTCATGCTGACGTCACCGTCAAAAAGTGTGAAAGACGCAAATCGCAGCCTAGGAAGCCCGGAATCAGAATCTGAGGTAGTTTTTCATGCGCGCATAGTGCCTAGCGCTAATCGCGCATGGCTATGGGAATTAGGCCAAAGTGGAAAGCCCGATAGTGACTCGGCCTCCAGCAAGCCCGAAAGGCGCAAAATGACCAGAATTTCTTCATGACGCATACAAAAAGGGGCAAACACATTTTTTAAACCAACAGAGGGCCTAACAGCAACCATTAAAGTCGATGAGACAGTCTAAAGCACTCAAAAGACGTTAAAGAGGCCAGGTTCAGCACCAAAGTGTACCATAGGAAGCGGCAAAGAGTATCAGTCGAATGTTTTTGATGAAAACTTTTATTCTCGATGCAGGTGAACATTAAATGACCTCCAACAAAGTCAAAGAAAAAGGTGGAGCTCTAATCAAGGCTCTCCCATCACAGTTAATGCACCTCAGAACCACTCAAGAGCATGGATCAAAACCCAAAGCACAGTTATGGCTAACTGATCAGCACAGAGCAATAAAGGCAATACATTAATTCCTTTTTGTTACAGCTGCACCCAGCGCAGCTCGAGGATATTTTCCCGCACTTATTTTAGACATGTGTTAGGTTTAGGACATTTATTACAACAGATCTGTCTGAGATCTGATTAGTATAGATATTTTGCTTATATAAACAACCCTAATTCACTGTTTAAAGGGTTGGTTGGTTGATAATCCTTAGGAGAGACTCACACTCTATATCTGATATGTTTTTCTTAATCAAAGATTGCTGAAAGCTTGGAGAATGGACTGTTTGATGTGTTGTTAATGGTTTCTGAAGGATGAATTTGGAATTCTTGTGCTGCAATATGAATCAATAAGTGTTCGTCACCTCTGTTATTTCAATTTCATATATGCTCAAGTTACAGAATGAAGGATTGGTTTAGAATTTGCTTAGCTGCACTCTATGCTCAGTTTTTGTGGCTTCTTAATGTTTTTCCTCTTGATTTAGGCATAAATATGAATTCTTTTATGGCTCATGTTTGATCTATTTCACATATGAATGACTGTTACTTAGGAATTTTTAGCTGCTCCTAGATAGGGCTAATTTATCTTCCCCTTGCTAACCCGAATGAGAGATTCTTAATTGCCTCTCATTCCTTAGCCTTTCAATCCATCTCTTTACCTTGAATCATTGTTTCATGTGCATCTAGCTTGCTCCATATTCTCTCTTGTGTCCAAGAAAACGCACCAGTCGACTTACTCCATGAATCCACGCCCAATGGTTTGAAACTTACCACAATATGCTTTGCCTCTCTACTTGAAAGCATCAATATTCCCACCAAAATCAAAACAAAACCCCTTGAACTCAATAACTAGCCTAAAATCATCTTCAACAAAGCTAAATCAGAAAGAGAGAGCCCTCTCTGATTGCAGGTGGGCTAGAACCTGCAGTCCAAAGATTGGTTTGTGGTTACCTCGGCCGTATCCTTTCAAGAGTTTAAGGACAACCTGAGTGATAACATAATGGCAACTCCACTGGGGACCATCCTCAGTTAATTTCACAAATCAAGTTGGAAAACTCCATGGGAACAAAAATCAGTTGTTCAAGTGATGTCTATTCATTAAAACTACAGATGAAGTCTGAATGTCAGCCAAGAAGCCTTTGAAACTGTTCTTGCTTTGCATTTACAAGAGTAAATAAATGTTGCTTCAGTCAATCTTCATGCTAGTTTTAAGCTGCGGATAGCTGTCCCAAAAAATTTGATCAGTTCCTTGCTAATTCTAAAAAAAATTCACAGAAAATACCAAAACAAATTCAGAATCTAGCTCCCAAAAATAATTCTCGTTATACAAGGACAAATCCAGACCCAAATCCCCCAGCTGCTTTTGAAAATCCCAACTTAATCCCAAAGATTCTTAGGAAACACCAAGATTTTGCTGATAATAGTCCTGAAGCAGTTCACCCAAGTAGTGTTCCAACCCCTGTCAAAGTTTTATTTCATTCAACCCATGTTTCCCCTTGTTCATCATCCACATCTCAAAGCACTCCTTCCACACCTCCATTCACTACACATACTACCACTACCACCACTGTTGTTACAGTTGTTCCCGCTGCCCCTGTCATCCCAGTTGTTCCACTTATCCCTGTAAACATGGCTAATAGATATGCACCCCTGCAATTACCTGCAAATCCAGGGGCTATGCCTTAGGATTATCAAACTAAAATCACATATTTTGATGGAACTGGTTCTTGCACAGCCCTTCAGCATACAAAGAAAATGCAAGACTATTTTGAGAACTACGAAATAGATGTTAGCGTGAGAATGAAAATTTTTGTCCAAAGTTTAACAGGTGATGTAAGAACTTGGTTTAGAGCACTTGCTGCAAATTCCATAACCAATCCGGATGAGATTTACCAATCCTTTACCAATAGATGGGAGAAAAAGAAAGACCCTTTGCACATACTAGCTGAATACGATACAATAAAAAGAGGCCCTCAAGAGTCTATCTTAGATTACTGTGCAAGATTCAACAATGTCTATAATGCAATACCACAGAACCTAAGACCTCCACCTGACCTTGCCTTGTATAAATTCCCTGATGGATTCGACCCAGATATGGCCTACCAGTTAAAAGAAAGAGCCCCTCAAACCCTTGCAGACATGCAAAATGTTGTTGTTAGCATAGAGGCCAACCTAATTGCCAAAAGAAACAGAGCTAGAATGGAGAGAAGAACCACCTTCAAAGAAGAACCCTCAGCCTTAGATCAGAAACTTGATGCTATTATCAATGGCATGCAAAGGCTGGGAGACAGAGTAGAAAGTGTTGAGAGGAAATCATCATGGGAAGGACAACAGTCCAATACCATAAGGAACCCAAATTTTAGGAAAATGCAGAACACAAATGCTGGAAGGTCTAGCCCAGACCATGATATAAGACCCCCTTTTCATGAAAATTATGCGGAAGCATCTACATCTAGTGAGCCCCCAGAGGACACTCACATGAACTTGGTGGATTCGAGGGCTGAACAACAAATTTTCCTAACTCAACAAGACCAAGATGAGCATGACTTTAATCAATTTTAGACTAAGTCTGGTTAGTCTTTTGATTTTAAACAAGGCTATGATATTGCTGTGTATGACGTCCACAAACAATATAAGCTGAGAACTAGGACCATTGACATTCCTGAACCTAGTAAACCAAAGGATGGCAAACAACCCAACACGATTAATAGCAAGGTTGTCATAACAGAACCAGTTGATATACTTGTCCCAAACCCGCATCAAGTGACTATAGAGGACATCACAGAAATGTAGCCTTCTATAGATCAACCTCTGCCACCTTCTTCCTCGAAAGAGAATTTGAACAACATTCCAAAAGGCCCTCCTAAAACAAAAAAACCGCAAGCAATTACTTCCCTTAACGCTGATAAGCAAGTCCAAATTGCTGATACTCCAATGGAAAAAGGGAAACCTGCCTCTCACAATACTAAAACCCAATCTGAAAAATCATTTGACTTAGAGGCAAAAATAGATAAATTGAAGATATCCATCCCCTTAGCTGAACTTGCTAAACATGATGTGTATAGACAACAAATTCAAAGATCACCTCAAATGCCAGAGGTCAAGGATGATGTCAATGCTCTTGATGATCAGCCTGAGCTGCTATTCGGTCTAGAAGTTAATGGAAAATCAACATATGGATCTGTCTTACCCTTTTATGTCAGTTTACATATACATGACAAAGTCTTGCACAATGCTATGTTTGACTCAGGTGCTTCACACAACCTTATGCCTAAAGCTGTAATGGAAAAGCTGAACCTTGATGTTACAAGACCCTACAAAGATCTATTCTCCTTTGACTCAAGTCAAGTCAAGTGTTTAGGCCTCATCAAAGACCTGTCTGTCTCCTTAGTCCAGTATCCCAACAAGACAATCCTCATGGATGTGGTGGTTGCTGACATTCCACCAAAGTATGGCATGCTATTGTCGAGATCTTGGGGAGAAAAACTCCAAGGATCCCTCCAATTAGATCTCTCTTACACCACAATATTTGTCATTGGGCAACCAAAGAGACTGTATAGAGAAACACTGATGAAATATGTGGTAACTAGTGAGAGCAAGCCTGAAAAATTTGCCATTTACTCAATCCATTTTGATATGGATTCTTTTATTTTATTTAATGATGAAATAAGTCCTCCCATTGATGACAAGCCATTGGCTTTAGAACTGAACACACACATCAATGAAGAACTGGTTGCCCATACTGATGAAACTTTCAAAACAACAGATGCAACCAGCATACAAGAAGAACCTCCCCAAATAAAATTTTCAAATCTATCCACTACAAAAGTGACTGAAACTCTTGATATTAACCACAAGCAAGAAATCACATGGTATCTAGAGTTTGATGGCTCTGTTAACAAGTTAGGAGCAGGGGCAGGTGTTTGGATTCATAATACACATAACAATCATGCAGAAGGCCATGCCTACAGACTGAAATTTAAATGCACCAACAACATGGCAGAGTACGAGGCTCTCCTTTTAGGCCTTAAACTGCTCAAAGATCTAGGAGATGCAAAGGTGTCCATCCTAGGTGGGTCCGATTTAATCATACAACAAATGAAAGGTAACTTTATTACCAATGATAATAGAATGAGGGCCTATAGGACTGCTGCCACTAATATACTCAATGCATTCACTGAATCCAAGCTTGCCAAGATTTCAAGAGAGCATAACATTCATGCACACAGCCCAGCTACTTTTGCTAGTACATGCAAGCTCCCTTTTGAGCCAAATCACCATTTTACTGCTGAGATAAAACATAGGCCTGCTATCCTAGATAATGTTAAATATTGGCAAGTGTTCGAAAATGATGCCCAGATTAACAACTTCCTCACTCTTGAGCATGAGTTTTCAAATATTAACATTGACATGGATGCCATGACAGATGAGCAACATCAAACGAACGAAAGTCAGCAGGCTGTAACTACTGTAACAGCCAAACAAATGTTAAAGCCAACTATTTTTGGCAAAACCAATATAGAAGAGCTGAGACAAATGCATTTGAAGGAAATAGCCGAAACAGAGGCCGAGATCGTTGATCTAAAGGATAACTTTCTCCCTGATGCCCTCACTCCATTAGAAGATATGTTTGATGCAAATGATGTACCCAAGAAGCCAAAAATGCAGCCCTTAAACACTGCTATAGAAGAACATAACGTCGGGACATCAGAGAAGCCCAAAATTATTAAATTATCCAAAAATTTGCCACCCGATCAAAAGCCTAAATATGTTGATTTGTTCAAAGAATTCCAAGATGTATTTGCTTGGAGTTATGAGGACTTGAAGTCTTATGACACCTCAGTAATCCAACACACCATTCCCTTAAAACCAAACCAAAAGCCCTTCAAACAGAAACTGAGGAGAATCAATCCTATGCTTCTCCCTTTGATTGAAAAGGAAGTGAAAAAAATGTTTGAAGCAGGTATCATAGCACCCATCATATTTTCTCAATGGGTATCCAATCTTGTTCCCACAAGAAAAAAGACAGGTGAGATTAGGCTATGTGTAGACCTAAGAAATTTAAACCAAGTCTCCCTAAAAGACCACTACCCATTGCCCAAAATGGATCATATTCTGTAGAGAGTAGTGGGGTCATCTAGAATTTCTTTGCTAGATGGCTTTTCAGGTTTCAATCAAATACTGGTTCACCCGGATGACCAAGACAAGACAACCTTTACCACACCGTGGGGAACATTTAAGTATGTGAAGATGCCATTCGGACTTAATAACGCTGGTGCTACCTTTCAAAGGGCAATGGATATTGCATTCACCAAGGAAATACATGATTTCCTAGTTGTCTACCTTGATGACTTAACCCCTTTCTCCAAATCTGATCAAGAGCACCTGAAACATTTGAGGCAAATATTCATGACATGTAGGAAATATGGCATTTCCTTGAACCCCAAGAAATCCCTCTTCGGCCTTGAAGAAGGCAAACTCCTTGGCCATATCATATCAAAGGACGGGATTAGAATTGATCCTGAAGGAATCCAAGCCATCCTCCAAGTCCCATATCCAAGAAACATTAAAGAGTTGCAAGCATTCCTCGGAAAAATCAACTTCTTGAGGAGATTTATTCCAAATCTAGCCGAGCTAATAACATTGTTAAGTAACATGTTAAAAAAGGATGCTAAGGTAAAATGGTCTCTTGAGACCAAGCAAGCCTTTGAGAGTATCAAAACTGCCTTAACCCAAGCCCCTGTCCTCACAAGTCTGCAATTTGATAGGGACTTTATCATATTTTCTTTTGCATCTGATCACACCATAGCTGTTGTCCTTTTGCAAAAGGATAACCATGGAGCTGAAAAGCCAATTGCATTTTTTAGCCAAGCCTTAAGAGATGCCCCTCTGAAGTACCCTATCATGGATAAGTAGGCCTATGCCCTGGTCAAAGCAATCAAAGATTTCCGAGTCTACATTTTATGTTCACATGTGATTTCTTATGTACCAAACGCTGTTGTAAAAGACATATTACCCCAAGAGGGATTAGAGGGCAAAAGAGGCAAGTGGATTGCTAACATCCTTGAGTATGACATAGAAATAAAACCAACCAAACTGATAAAGGGACAAGGTTTAGCCAAACTGATGTCCGAAACAAACTTTCAAGCCTTAGACATCAACCAATTGGACAATGAACAGGAGCTGGTGACTCCACAGATCACTGAAACCTTTTTGCAATCCCCATTGTATACTGATATATGCTTTGTATTGTTAAACTTGTTTGCTCCCCCAGGATTATCCAGAACTAAGAAAAGATTTTTAAGAATGAAGGCTTCAAAGTTTTGTGTCATAGATGGTGTTTTATTTTGGAAAAATCATGAAGGGATATTGCTTAATTATTTAACCATGAATGAAACTAACAAGGTCATGAAAGAATTCCATGCAGGTGACTGTGGAGGACATCTATATTGGAAGTCCACTGCTGATAAAATTTTAAGGGCTGGTTTCTATTGGCCCTCTCTTTTTGCAGATGTAAGGAAATTTGCCATTTCATGTCACAAATGCCAAATCTTTGAGGGCAAAAGAAAGTTGTTGCCCCTGCCCCTTAAACCCATCTCAACTGAAAAGCCTTTTCAACAATGGGGTCTTGACTTCAATGGATAAATCCATCCCTCTTCCTCAGGCCAGCACAAGTGGATTCTAACAGCCACTGACTATTTCACCAAGTGGGTTGAAGCCATCCCATACAAACAAGCCAATGACCCCATCATTATCCAGTTCCTTGAGTGTAATATCCTTTTTAGATTTGGCTGCCCTGAAAAGATCATTACTGACAACGCCGCTGCTTTTAAATCCAAAAAAATGATCAATTTTTGCCATAAATTTCACATCACCTCGAGGCATTCCACATCCTATTACCCCCAAGGTAATGGCTTGGCTGAGTCATCTAATAAGAGCCTGATTAATATCATAAAGAAAGTGCTAGAAGAAAACAAGAAGAACTGGCATAGAAAACTCACAAATGCCCTATGGGCAGACAGACTTTCAACAAAGAAATCCAATGGGATGAGCCCTTATGAGCTAGTATATGGCATGGAGGCCAGATTTCCTTCATCATTGGGCATCCCTACTATCAAACTGTTACAGGAGATTCAGGCTGAACCAAATGACATTCAACGAAGAATCAATCAGACCATTCATCTTCAGCAAACTAGAGAGCAAGTTTATGACAGAGCTCAGATTTTGCAAGAGAAGCTCAAAAAGATGTTTGGTAAAAGAGCTAAGGTGGAAGATTTCTGTGTTGGCAACAAAGTTCTAAGGTGGGATTCATGAAGAGAAGACAAGGGAAAACATGAAAAATTTGATTTTTTATGGAAAGGGCCATTCGTTATTTCTGCTGTTCAGGGAAATAACACATATTTTCTCAAATCTGTAGAGGGTAGCACGACTGAAGAAGGCATTGTAAATGGCCGAATGTTAAAACATTACCATGATCCCTTTTAAGGGATACAATGCAGCTCTGTATATCTCTTTGTACATCGATATTTGTATATATCAGCACTTTGTTTTTATTTTTTGTATAGGCAGTCTGAGTGTTAGAGGAGCAGTAGCAAAGTTTGTGAAGACACAACCAATGCCAGTATTCCATTTTTTAAAGCTCTGTCTCGGCTTAATCTTAGCAAAACAACAGGAATAACACTGTCATATCACAGAAATTCATGGTAAAAATAAACTGTTTGTGGCTTGCAGTCTTTAGTCAAACAGTATCAATAAGAGAGGAGCAATTTTTGTAGTTTCACATCAGCAACTGTTTCCCGGTCAGAGGCTAAGGAAATGCATCAGTGTTGATCCATGTTTCGAATCTATTTCAAAGGCAATGCTCAAGCGACATTGTATATAATATCAAGCACGCAGAAGAAGGCAGGCAGTGGTTCACTTTTCATGACAATACAGTTGAGTAGAGGGCTGTTTATATTTCCAAGTTTCACACTTTTAGCAGCCAGCATAAAGAAGTTTTTTCAATCCACAACAACAATAGAAAATCAAGGCAGTCTGACCTACTATTCTTGGCTTTTCACAAGGAAAAGCCATCCCCAAGTGGAGCCATTGTTAGCCTCCTGTTGCAACAGGTGTTCATCTTTCATGATTGATAGTTTTACATGCCAAATATGTCATACTTTGCATGCCGCAATGCTCCATATTTCCAGAAAGAGGTCATAAAAAAAAAGAGACCATGAAAGTGTGCCAGTCTAAATGCCACTACTGTATTCCAAATTTTGATGAGTTAACCATTTTTGAAGAATTTTCTCTTAAGGGAAGGCCAAATAGCCTAAGCTTGGTTTCCCTAGGTTTCAATTTCTTGTTTTAGAATATAGAGAATGAATATCTATCCAAACAGCTTAATCTTGGAAGATTTGTAGATAGGTAGAGAATCAAAGGAGCCCAATTGCTTAATGTGGGCCCTTGGAAGAAATAAGTGTAGATTTAGATAGGAGGGCAGTCAAAAGAAAAAAGGATAAGTAGGGTCTGCAAGCCTAAGTGCACCCAAACCAAAAAGGAGAAAAAATGCTAGGTTAGTAGGTAGTTTTTGAGGTTGCAGAATGCTGATTTGTGATCAATTTTTTGTTTCAAAGAGATATTGTATTTTAGATCACAGGTACAAGGCAGTTTTCATTTGGAGGAGCTCAAGCGAGGCATGGCTAACTCCCCTTTCTTCTCATTCCCCAAATCACTCACTAATTTCCTGAAGAGGTCAAGATCTGCTTGATACCTCTTAGTTTCATCATTTTTTTAATATCGTCTGCCTTGGTAAAGATCTGCTTTACTCAAGGAATGTTCATACTTCCTCTATGAATCATTTCCCCCCCTTATAGCCTAAGAATTTACATACTTAGCGCTTTCTTATCACTTCATAATAACTACTAATTTTACTATGTAGCTCCCTATCTGTCTCCCCTTCCCCTACTAAAACTATGTTAATAACTTCCCTATGTACATATTCCCATCCACTGGCATTTTAGCCCTATAAATATCAGTTTGGGAAATGTCGAGTTCATCTGGGACTCAGCATTAGCCTTCCGCATCCTAACCCTGGGATTAACTTGACATCTAGTTAAGTTAATAACCTTTTTCTCACCCCTTTACCCATAACAT
Source organism: Pinus tabuliformis (assembly GCA_031772625.1). Taxonomy (NCBI): domain Eukaryota; kingdom Viridiplantae; phylum Streptophyta; class Pinopsida; order Pinales; family Pinaceae; genus Pinus; species Pinus tabuliformis. The sequence continues at coordinate 1,715,264,059 of CM062819.1, read as the reverse complement.
TTCATCATTTTTAACCTCTCGCACTCACAGGTTTGGGCTTAGTTAAAAAAATATGATTAAATTATGACCCTGGCGCTCAAACCATAAAAAACCCACAAAAAACCCACTAAACCAAAGTCTACCCCACCCGTTGCATTATACAAATTCGAATATTCACGCGGGCCCTGTCCATTATCCCTCCGCCGCCTCATCTATTCCGCCAGCCGTCCGATCGCTCGCGCCTGAGATCTACAGTGGGCGGGTCCTTTCCCCTCTGAACTTGTCGAGGGTTAGCGCCTGGGAGATGGGCGGTTTTGCCGTCATACTCCTGCCACGCGTCGCCCTCTCGACTGTGGCAGAGCCCCCTCTGCCGAAACCACTTCTGCTCAAAGGCAGTGCGCCTGAAATCGGATACCATTTTTCCCCCCTCCTACGTCAGCACCACGTCATGCTGATGTTGCCATCCCGCGTCGGCCTCCTGCCACCGTGAACCTACCACGTAGCTACCACTGTACTACCATGTCACCTCCTCCGTTGTACCACCACGTCACCCGACCATACTGCTGATGTCACCCCACTGACGTCACCCTGCCACGTCACCGCCGTACTGGGACTCGTCTACTGATGTCATCGTCAAAAAGTGCGAAAGGCGCAAATCGCAGCCTAGGAAGCCCGGAATCAGAATCTGAGGCAATTTTTCATGCGCGATTAGCGCCTAGCGCTAATCGCACATGGCTATGGGAATTAGGCCAAAGTGGAAAGCCCCTTCGTGACTCGGCCTCCAGCAAGCCCGAAAGGCACAAAATGACCAAAATTTCTTTGCGAAGCACACGGAAAGGGGAAAACACAGTTTTTAAAGCAACAGAGGCCCGAACAGTAGCCATTAAAGTCGATGAGACAGTCTAAAGCACTCAGAAGACGTTAAAGAGGCTAGGTTCAGCGCCAAAGTGTACCAGAGGAAGCGGCAAAGAGTATCAGTCGAATGTTTTTAATGAAAACTTTTATTCCCGATGCAGGTGAACATTAAATGACCTCCAACAAAGTCAAAGAAAATGGTGGAGCTCTAATCAAGGCTCTCCCATCACAGTTAATGCACCTCAGAACCACTCAAGAGCATGGATCAAAACCCAAAGCACAGTTATGGCTAAGTGATCAGCACAGAGCCATAAAGGCAATACATTAATTCATTTTTGTTACATCTGCACGCAGTGCAGCTCGAGGATATTTTCCCGCACTTATTTCAGACATGTGTTAGGTTTAGGACATTTATTACAGCAGATCTGTCTGAGATCTGATTAGTATAGATATTTTGCTTATATAAACAACCCTAATTCACTGTTTAAAGGGTTGGTTGGTTGATAATCCTCAGGAGAGAATCACACTGTATATCTGATATGTTTTTCTTAATCAAAGATTGCTAAAAGCTTGGAGAATGGACTATTTGATGTGTTGTTAACGGTTTCTGAAGGATGAATTTGGAATTCTTGTGCTGCAATATGAATCAATAAGTGTTCCTCACCTCTGTTATTTCAATTTCATATATGCTCAAGTTACAGAATGAAGGATTGGTTTAGAATTTGCTTAGCTGCACTCTATGCTCAGTTTCTGTGGCTTCTTAATGTTTTTCCTCTTGATTTAGGAATAAATATGAATTCTTTTATGGCTCATGTTTGATCTATTTCACATATGAATGACTGTTATTTAGGAATTCTTAGCTGCTCCTAGATAGGGCTCATTTATTTTCCCCTTGCTAACCCGAATGAGAGATTCTTAATTGCCTCTCATTCCTTAGCCTTTCAATCCATCTCTTTACCTTGAATCATTGTTTCATGTGCAGCTAGCTTGATCCATATTCTCCCTTGTGACCAAGAAAATTCACCAGCAGTCTTACTCCATGACTCCACGCCCAATGGTTTGAAACTTACCACACTATGCTTTTCCTCTCTACTTGAAAGCATCAATCTTCCAGCCAAAATCAAAACAAAACCCCTTGAACTCAATAACTAGCCTAAAATCATCTTCAACAAAGCTAAATTAGAAAGAGAGAGCCCTCTCTGGTTGCAGGTGGGCTAGAACCTGCAGTCCAAAGATTGGTTTGTGGGTACCTTGGCCGTATCCTTTCAGGAGTTTAAGGACAACCTGAGTGATAACAGCACCTGCCTACCAATCATTGTCTGGAACCCTTATGGTGCGTCAAATAGTCCTTGGAATTCTCATTTACCATGTTCATCTAGAATACCATATGGTGCCTCCTTAACGAGCACCCAACCCTCACAACCTATTCAACCTATTGCACCCCAAGATCCTTTGGAGCATGCTGGCAATGTTGGATATTGCCAACATATAGGGGGTCTTCCTAATGTGAAGTTCCAATTAGACCTCACATCGTTTGGAGTACGAGCCCCATTCAGAGTATTATCCTGACCACCAGAACACAAAGGTTCATCTTTGTTTCAACGGATAACATAAAATATTATATACATAAACCTTGAATAAGAAACAAAGATGACATTTTAAAGCACCAATTACAGGATGTAAAAGGAAACCTTCACGAGGGGAGACAAAAAGTGAGTCTCCAAGAGGAAAGTAATAGTGCTATCCTAGAAGATGCATAAGAGAGCATGTAAATATTCATTACAGAATTAGTTCACACAATGATATTAAAGAGAATACAACACACATTCAACATGATGAGTATCGAAGCCACCAAAATAGTTAAATTTCTCCAGTACATATAAACACAACATATACCATAAACATCCCAATAATAGTCCCAAAGCATTTTCAATACATGCATGAAAATGTGTTGGATCATATAGATTCAATTATAAAGTGAAATATCCAAGTGCATTAATTACAGTGGTGAACACTAGTTCCAATAGTGGAACATGAAGTCACTCCTTGCTTCTCCAAAGAAACGTTTTTCTCTCCCATGCCAAGTAGAGAAGCCAAGACTAGCTCTCCAAAGCTTAAGCCTCCAAAAGCCCATTTTTCTTGAGTTATGAGGTTGCTTTTATAATAATGGGAATGACCTTTCATGTCACCATGACTCTTGAATTATCCTCATGACTCTTGGGCTTCCATTGTGTCCTTTGTACCTCTAAACAACTCTTGAACTTTCGTTTTCTTTTGGACTTTCTCTATAAGACTTTTGGACTTCTCCTAAAGACATTTTGTCCATATATGACTAAGTGATTTTCCACATTCCACATATGACTCTTGGAATTACAGACATTACATTTTATCCTTTACAATGATTATAATACTACATCGTGAATTCCACATCATCATATGATGAGACTTGACATGTCACTATCTTTGATGATTGGGACTAATAATGACTGATGATATGGAATTTCTCTAATGGTGACATGGTTTCCACTCTATATTTTCTCTTTTTTAATCTTCTAATCATGGTGCTTTCACCCACCAAAGGGTATTTAATGTTCGAGCCTTTGGGGTTCTTTGATCATCAAGTTTAACGTGTGTTATTTATTCTTTTCACGCTTCCTTTGTTTATCGTCTTTTCCTGATCTTCCTCATGTGTGCTTTTGATGAGGTCCTTGAAATACCTACTTCTGCAATGGCCCATGACAAGCAACTATCATCCTGGAAATCTCCTAATCTACCATGTTTTATGGACATTTTCCATTTATACCTTTTTGGTGTGCTCAAAAGAATCAAAGGTGCTTCTAGGTGCATGGGCGCACTTTAAAAGGATGAAGGGTTGAAGAAGGGAAGCTTTGAGGATTCATCATGTCCTAATCCACTCAAGTGAATGTGGTAGTCAAGGAAGGGCTCATGTCACAAGTCTGAAGGACGAAGGGGAAGGATTTGGGCTTTCCAAGTGCGTTGTGCACTCAAGGGAGAGAAGGAGGGCACATTACTTTAGGTCGAAGGATGATCCGAAATTAAAAAAGAACACAACAACCATAAATATAGATATGTAATAGAAATGACACTTCATTTAATTAATATCAAAGAACTGAAATATGCTTACATACAGAATGGAAATAAACTAGCTTGAGTGATGGTAACTTTCTCTGAGAAAAGATGTGGAGGCTACATGCCTTTGAAATATGTTACGATGATGCTCAAAGGCCTATTTTTTATTGAAAAATAATTAAAAACCCTAAACATCCAAAAAAATTACCCTAGGAGATGAAACGCCAAAACTGTGGGCCCCATTGGGGTAAATTGGTACATCAACTTCCCATGGTCATAACTTTGCCATATGATTTCCATTTGATGCACAACACTCGTTAGACATATCTATCCAAGGAATACAAATTTTGACTGCAAACATAATGGAAAAAGACTCACATTTACCTATTTTCCAAAATAAACCTCGTTTAGAGCCTCAAAATGGCTTCAGAAGTTCAGGACCCAAAAAATTGCCAAAAATAGTAAATTGTGCAACAATTAAGGAAACTAAAAAACTGAAAGAAACAATGGTGGGAGTCTAAGTAGAATAGGTGGGTGGCCACCAATCTCCACCTATATTGGTTCACCTCCCTTAGGAATAAATGGTCCTGATTTCATTGAGTGTGTCCATGAGATGAAGAAACCTCTGTTGAACTTGGTCCCTAGTGAGCCACTTCCCTTGGTGTCACAGTTGGCTAGCTTTGACAACCTGATATAGTTGGATCTTCTATTGCTGAGTGATCTTAATTTATGTGTCCATGATATGATCATATGTTTCTTGTTCTGTGTAGTCTGGGTTTAGCCTTTTCTATGTGAGTTGTTATGCAATGTGCAAGTTGTCTAGTACTGGTGGAAAGTATGGTTAAAGACAATCAACATTGAACATTGGGTGTAGGCCAAGGAGTGGTGGAATTCTGAGCTTGAAAGAATTATCTACTATAGCCTTGGTGATGATGTACAACCCACATCAGAGCAGTTGAAGCTTGCGGTGGGGCCCAACAAGGGGCTCGTTTTGCAAATGTAACCAAACATTGTCGCCCACATGGAACTTATATGGCACCCGATGTTGATCATGATGTTGCTTGTACTTAGCATTGGATTTTTCCAATATGTCATGAACCTGTTGGTGAATGTGTTAAATGTGCTCAATGAAGTTGTTAGCCATGTCAGCTTTAGACTGGACATGAGTTGCATCTACGTGAGTAGCTGCAAATGGTATGGCCACATCAATGGGACATAGTGGTTGGAATCCCAACCCCACCTAAAAGGGGTTATGGCCAGTTTATCTATAGAGAGCTCTATTGTACTTGTGCTGGAGATAGGGAAGGATTTCATCCCATGTGCATGGAATATTTAAGTTGTACATGCACAGAATGTGTACGATCATCGTGTTCATGACATATGTTTGGAAATTAGTTTGGGGGTGGAAAGTTGTCGACTTAGTGAGCTTGGTATCCAACATGGACTAGAGGCTTGACCAAAACATACTTAGGGACCTGCTATCCCAATCTGAGATAATGGACCGTGGAACCCCAAAGTGTACCCACACTCATTCAAAGAAGATATTAGTAGTGGCTTATGTTGTGATACTCTTCTTGTAGGTTGCCAGAATGGCCATGTTAGAGAATCTGTCAACAACCATGAAAATGCATTCATTGCCATGCTTAGTAGAAGGAAGGCCCAACATGTAATCCATGGAGATGGGTTCCCATGGTCCACTAGGAGTAGGCAGATGAGTATATAGGCCATACTTCTTGATCTTCGATTTGGAAATGGTTCAAGTAATTCAAAATCTGATGTACTTGCCAACATATTGTCGAAGCTTTGACCAATAAAAATACTTCTACAACACTACCACTATTTTCTAAACCCCTAAATGTCCAACAACCCGACTGTAGTGATCCTCCCAAATCATCTTGGCACGCTCACTTGAAGGAACACAGAGGGGTCTTAGGTGGAAAAATGGTGCATCCTGGAGGTGAAAATTTGGAACTTTCTTTCCTTCCAGGAGTGTCAGCTATGTGTTACTGAATTCTAGATCGCTCTTGTAAAGGATCATCCACCCCTAAGTCTCTTGCCCACAAGAGTTGAGCATAATTTTCAGTGCCATGACTGACTGTCGATTGATGAAGTATGCAACATTGTTGGTGCTGCTACTTTTATACTTAATGCTCAAATGGAACTATTGCAGGTATGTGGACCATTTTTTATGGTGATAATTCTACAACTTCCCTTATATCTATATGAATTACAGGGGTCGTTATTCAATGTGGATGATCGTTTCCTTATATATAATGTAATGCTTCCATTGTTGACAAGCCTACACAATTGAATAAATCTCTTTTTCATAGGTGGGATTCTTTCAAACTATGCCTAAAACTATCTCACTATGATATGCCACTCAATGCCCCTGTTGAGTAAGAACTACACCAATATCATAGTCTTTTCCATTTGTCTCAATCTCAAATGGTTGTTTCAGGTTTGGAAATGTGAGTACTAGTGCAGAGTATAGGTGATGCATCATCTTGACAAATTCCCTCTCTTGGGATTTAGGCTAAAAGAACTTTAATTTTGCTCCCCCTTGGTGACTTGGCTCAACAGCCAAGTGATATGAGAGAACCCCAACATGAACTTGTGGTAGAAGTTTGCAAGACCTAGAAAGCTACAGAGCTCTATTAGAGTGGTTGGGGCTAGCCAATCCTGAATGACTTGTATTTTGGCTGGGTTCACATGCACACCCCGCTCATCAATGATGTACCTCATATATTGAACCTAGGCCATAATGAAAGTGTGCTTCTCCAATTTGGAACACAACTTTTGTTGCTTCAAGGTTTTGAGGACTTGTCTAATATGGTGGAGGTGCTCTTCCAAACTCTCGTTGAAGATCAAGATCTCATCCAAAGACACCACCACGAATTAGTTGGTGAAGGGTCAGAAGATATGATCCATCAGCCTCATGAACATTGTTGGGACATTCGTGAACCCAAAAGGCATGACCAACCATTTGAAAATTCCCTGCTTGGATTGTAAGGTAGTATTCCACAAATAGGAGGGTCTGATTGGTACCTTGTGATAGCCAGACTTCAAGTCAATCTTGATAAAATATTTTTCCCCCTTGAGTTGGTCCAAAAGGTCATCAATTCGCAGTATTGGATACCTATTCTAGACATCGATCTTGTTCAATGCCTGATAGTTAATACAAAGTCTTAATGTCACATCCATCTTCTGTACAACAAGATCAGTCTCCCACAAGGTCGTAAAATTGGCCTGATGTTCCCTTTCTACCACAACTCCTAAATTTGCCTCTTAATTTCATCATTCTGCATAATAGAGTATCGATAGATCAATCCATTGGGTTGTGGCGAGCCCAGTGTCAGATCAATGGAGTGCTTGACCTGACAATGTAGAGGTACCCCTATGGGTGAGGTGAAGATGTCCTTGTACTTCTCCACAACCTTGTCCATCTGGTGCCACCATTCGAAGGAGCATCATCTGGAGGTCGTGGCCACAAAATTCTCCTTTCCTTGAGGGAAAATCATAAGGAAAACAAATTTCCTAGTCTTGGAAATGATCTTACCACAATGCTTCACAGTAATCAAAGAGATGGCAGTAGGTGGTGCTATTTCTAGTATCCTATACAACTTATTTCCCAAAGTAATAATAACAGTGTGAGGCCTAGACTCATACACAACATGTTTCTTCCAGAAGCATGGTTGGTCTAATAATACATCACAAACTTCAAGAGGAGAAACATGTAACATCCCTAGTGAAAATTTCATGTAATATAACTAAATAAAGGAAAAATAATGACCATGGTTGATGGGACACTTATTCCAAGATGAATGTTGGGGAAAATCCTAGTGACAGGGATCACTTGTGATTTTTTATGGCTAAGGAAATTGGCAAAGGAAATGGCTATGGATTTGGAAAGTCAAAATGGCATTTTTTGGCACAACTATTTACCAAAATAATGGAAGATACGAGAAAATGGAGGTGAAAGGTCATAGGTTGAATGTGAGGAGGAAAATTAAGGAAAATAATGGAAAATGAAGAAAATAGAGGCCTCATTCATAAAAAGGCTTATGAGGATAAGTTAGTAACCCTTTTTCAGTTCAATTTTGGATCTCTTTCATCATTTTCTCTCTCTCATACTCCTAGAGACTTAGTGTTTTCTTGGAGAACTCTTGGTGGGTGTGGCATACATGGATTCTTGGAGTAAGATGGAAAATAAAGAGTAGAAAAGTGCATGAGGGCATCGATGTCAATAGCTACAACATGTTTTCTTGTAGGTACCAAGATGCATGTATGTTTTATTTACTATTTTTGGCATGCATGGTATATGCATGTGGATTCTTGGTCATGATCTGTCATTGGCATGAAGGTTTGCCTCGATTGACAGTGGATTGTCTGGCCTTGCCGTTTCCTGGATAGTCATAGTGATTGCAGGTTTACTTTCATTATGTGCTTTTTGGTTGGTTCTCATGTTCCTTAGCTTGGGTTGAGTTATTAGTTCTTGGAATCCCTAGTTGGACAAACGCTCTAGAAGCCTTCTAACAACTTAGGTTGAGTTACTAGTCCTAGAAGCCTTGGTTGAAAAAATGCTCTAGAAGCCCAGCAAAAGTTGTGGGTTGAGTTACTAGTCCTGGAAGCCTTGGTTGGAAAAAACACTATGGAAGCCCTTGAAGGCTTGGATGGAGACCAATCTGATGATGGTTTTGTGATGTCTGATCGTGAGGTGGAACCACTATTTGATGGGTTGAGGTGGATTTCCTCTTTAAGCCTTGGATGAGTTTTGATTGATGTGTTCTATGAGTTCCAACATTCATGCTTGGAATATGGCACGGGGTGAATGGTTCGAGAGAGATTTGGCTCAACCATTCTACGGTCAGGTGGAATGTGGAAGTCCCATCCTGGATTTGGATTTTCCATCATTAATTAAAGGTTATTTCTCCTTGTATTTCTATGAGAATTTTGATGGATTGTATGTGGTCTATATGGCTACACTTTCATGAGTATTTTTGCTACTATTATGTTAGTTATGTATGTGTTTTATGACAACAACCATGTATGAATTTCATCATGTTTTTACTTGTAATTGAATGATCAATGTATCTATAAACTAATGGAAGGAATGATAGTGATGTATTGAGGCATGAATGGTACTTATCGATTCTCAACTAAGTATGAGACCCCTATTCTCAAAACTTTTATTTACACCTGTAGATTACATATTCTTGATATGTTTGATGAAATGCCTGTCATGGATAGTAGGGGTCGAGTCAAGGTCTTAAAGAAGTATTTTCTTTAATAGTATAATTTCCATGTTATTTTGCTATTTTTAATAGACGACTCAATTTTGAGTAGTGACCTAGGCTTTGGGCCTCAAAAAGTAGCTCTAATCCCGGGGTCACTCACATAGCACTGACAAAATTCATCTCTGGTTGCTAGCAAAAAAACCTATGAGAGGAAATTTGGGTTTCTAGATGTTGTCATGCGTATAGCATGAGAGCAACTAAGGCTTCAGTTGTCCAAAATTTCAGTGGGATCCAAGGGAAAGTTGTCTAAAGTATTTGATTATTTCTTAAGGGTCCTGTAGCTAATGTGGAATGTCTATATGGTGTGTTTCCATCGATTCCACTTCTTTAACATGAATTAGAAGGCTTAATCATATCATAGTGACCTCTCCCCATATGTTTACCACGACTGGATGGTTTCTTTGGTAGATGTGGGAGGAGGGTGTTAGAGAGTGGTATTAGAGCATGGTTCACCCCTTGGACTAGATGGGCTATGTGTTGGTCATGCATGCATGTCAGTTTGATGTGTATCTCTGACCCTTGTATTCCATGTTCCTGTTGCATTTACATGATGTTGTTCATGGTTGTAGTAATGCCGTCATGTGAAATTTGAGGTTGTTATTGTGGAATGCATCTTCGTGAGTGTATGAATGGTTACATGTAGATTTATGTCACTTACATGTATCGTTGTAGTATGCTTGGTTACATTCTTGCATGTTTGGTTACATTCTTGTATGCTTGGTTGCATGTATCATTCTTGTAGGTTTGATTTCAAGTATTGTTCACTCATGCCTGATCATATGTGCTTATGCATATGTGTAGTTGGTTACATATTTATTATACATGTTCATGTTTGCATGTGGTCAAGAGTATAATGATGTAGTGGTTGTTTTCATGCATGAGGTTGTGGTGTGTGTTGTCGTTAAGTCCATGTATTGATGACTAGACCCTATCTAGAATGACGGTTTCAGGGTCATATGGTTATGTATCAAGTTTCTATGTAGTGTCATGATTATGTTATACATGTATCACATTGATTTGTTGATCTTTTAGACAAGATATCCTCCATGAGTTATGCTAAGGTATTTTGTTTTAATGTGATTTAGTTTCACTGACATGATATACCTTGGAGGAAAAAATATCAAATTGTTATCAAGATGGTTGACTAAAAAGATTCTCCCTATGAATCCGAAGAGTAGTATGGTGTTAGGAACTCTTCTAACTTGGTAGTTACACTGAGAAGCTTAAAGGAATAAATAAGGAGTTCTAAGGTAGATAATGACAGAATCATGCAAGTACAGGAGAAATAAGTAGAGGTAAATGCATTGATACTTTAGAGTTTGTAATATTTTCAATGACAAGGACCACGTTGGATCAGCTATGAGAAAGATTACAGAATGAATAGGGCATATGGTAGTTGGTCGCATGGTGGTCACAAGTCAGATAGAGATGACACAATTAGAGATGGAAGATTGTTGGACACTTCAGATAGGAGAGGGGATAGACACATGTATTATTATAGTTTTGATTAAGATAGGCATCATGATCATCATTGTTATCATCCTTACAAGAGGATTGAGAAGGGATAATTTCAAGATGTAGAGGCATGGTTTCTTGGCATGAGGAAATTCTTCAAATTGCATGATTATTCAAAAAACATGAAAGCTAGAGTGGCTACATTTAGTCTTTAAGGTAAAGTAGACATTTGGTGGGAAGATCTGAAGAATGTGAGATGCATTCATGAGGATTTGACTTGGAGTGAGTTTAAGCGGCTATTCAAGAAGAAGTATTTGTCAGAGCGATACTTTGATGATAGGGTGAAAGTATTTAATGAGCTAAATATGGGCTCCATGATAGATAATGAGTACACTAGCATATTCTTGGAGTTACTGAGGTATATGCCTTATCTCTCACAGGAAAAGGCCAATATTCAAAGGTTCATTCATGGGTTACTAGTTGCATTTATAGACAAGATCGAGTTCGATGAACTTATTTCACTGGAGGAGGCCATTTAGAATCTAAGCTATTCCTATGAGCAATCAAAGAGCAGAACTGAGACTATGCTAGACTGGAGAGGTAATTCAAAAAACAAAGGAAAATGGGATGGAAAGCAAGGAAGGCCTCAAGATATAGGTAATAAGGAAAATGTTGCACCACCTAAGAAGTTCAATGCATAAGATAGAGGATAGGTATTCCTATCACAAGAATTGAACAAGGAGACAGGTTGGAAGCCTATAGAGTGTTGGATTTGGGTCAAGGAGCATCGTAGGAGAGATTGTCCACAAAATAAGGGTGGTAGAACTCAGATATGCAATACGTAGGAAGCACAGATTGTTGGGGATGTTGGTCAGAGTATTCCATGTATCTATGAGGCATTGAATAACAAATAGGCAGATCATCATGCATCTATCATTGAGATGGAAGATAATTTTTGTGATCAAGTTATTTCTATTTTTATTGACCTTGGATCTAATTATAGCTATGATAGTCCTAACTTGGTGAATTATTCTCATTTTAGTAAGGAATTTCATGTATATTCTTGGTTAGTGCAGTTGGTTATAGGTACAGTGAAGTGAGTTCATCATTCGGTAATATCTTATGCATTTCATTTGAATGGTATGCCTACCCTAGCACATTTGAATGTATTACCATTGGGATCATAGAGTATGTTGTTGGGCATGGATTGGTTGTATCTTGATAGAACCAAGGTAGATTGTTATGACAAAGTCATTGATTGTGTTGATGACAGTGGAGAACCAAGAGTCTTACACAGTAAGAAGAAAGCTACATCAATTAGGATGGTAACAACTATGCATGAAAAGCATAGGCGCAGGAAAGGGTGTAAGTTATTTGCAGTGCACATTTATAGTGGTAAAGTTAAGGAAGTTGAGGATGCAGATGCGTTAAGCAAATACCCAGTTCTAAACTAGTTCAAGGATGTGTTTCCTGAGGAAATTACAATGTTGCCACCTCATAGGGAGGTAGAATTTTTTATTGAGTTAGTGCCAGGGGAAGCTCCAACATCAAAAGCACCTTACAAGATGAGCACACTTGAGTTGGTTGAGTTAAAATTGTAGTTGAAGGAAATGATGGACAAGGGGTACATTAGACCAAGTGTATCACCTTAGGCTACACTAGTATTTTCTGTAAAGAAGAAATATGGTACTCTTAGATTATTCATTAACTATAGGGAGTTGAACAAAGTAACAATCAATAACAAGTATCCATTTCCAAGTATTGATGACCTATTCGATCAGCTGAAGGGAGCAACATTGTTCTCTAAGATCGACATGAGATCTGGATATCATCAGGTATGCATCAAAGAGGAGGACATTTACAAGACTGCATTAAGGACTAGGTATGGGAATTATGAGTTTGTTGTTGTTCCATTTGGATTAACTAATGCTCTATCTACATTTATGTGCTTGGTGAATAGTGTTTTTCATCCATATTTGGATAAGTTCATTATTGTGTTCATTGAAGATACACTGGTATATTCTAAGTATGACGAACATCGTGCCGAACATTTAGCAGTTGTCTTGAGGTTGTTGACAGAACACCATGTTATAGACATATTTGGGCACTGCAACCCCAATCACATATGTCCATAAAACAAGGGCTTCTAATTCCCTAAAAGTGTTGTTTCATACCATAAAGGAGCAAGGTCAGCTAATTACATCATCTCCCAGAAGTTCTCCCTAAAAAACTACTCAGAACTAGTCAAAATAGGACCATACAGACTCTGGTGCTAAGGGTGCGATGCATCTCACTTGCCACATGCAAAAAGTGTCATGCATATTGGAAAGCCCTTTTGTAGGGTGCGATGAGGGAGAGAAGACAAATGGCAGAACCAGTTTGCTAGGTGGAGACCCTGAGAATCTTCTAGAAGCTACTCATTTGACATTTGCCTCTCTGAATTTGCCCAGGGATGAGTAAGGGATCATGAAATCTCCAAGTGGAACCAAGAACTATCAGAGAAATGACACTAATCAAAATCCCAGAAGCTGACTCACCCCTCTGCAAACATCTATATATGGATCCCTCATCCCAAAGATCAAAAGGCTGGAATTTTGTAATTTGCAAGGAAGTGTTGTTGCTTTCTCTTTGAAGAAATTGTTGGGTGATCTTGCTTTTTATGAGGTGAAGAGGGCCTTCATGCTGGGAGGATGGAGCTGGGTGAGACTAATGGGTTGTAATCCTCTCTTCTACTACTTCTATCAATACATCTATTTCAGTTTTCCTCCATATTCTTGTATATCTCTGAATCTTGTATATTTATGGTTATAGATCTCTATGCTTTGATGGTATTATGCTGCTTTGACTCTACAGGTGCTCTTTGAAGCGGGACAAGTAAGGAAGGAGTTGCAAAATTTTGTCAAAGGGAAAGGAAACAAGAAAGGAGCCAGGCAAAAGGCTGAGGTTGGTACTCTCTGCTTCTTTCTCATCTATCTCTCATAAAGGAAAACACAAGTGACTTTAGTTTGTTTGTTTCTAAGATAGCTACCCGTCTTAGTGGGACTAGCAGCTCTGAATAGACACTAGTTTTCTCGATAACAAAATGGCAACTCCGCTGGGGAGCGAATAGTTTGATTGCTTGTCTCTATTTGTTTGCTTCATAAACTATAGACAGAGCCTGAAGTTAAGCCAGCTAGCCTTCGAACTACATTTGCTATGCAAGTGCAAAGTAGATCAACGTTGCTTCAATCAATCTCTGGGTTTGTTTATGAAATGAACAACTAACTTGGGAACATCCTAAGTGCCCTGGTGGTAGCTCAAGTAACCTCATTAGATCAGCCCCTATACTTTGTATTTACTGACTATCATTAGCTCAGCCTAAATCCCTGAACTAAGTTGTAAATTGTGACCAAAAGCCAAGTTAAAGTCTCGTCCATGGACCATCACACTGTCTCCTTCTGGCAAACTGGATGCATCGCACCTCCCATGTGCAGTAAGTGGGATGCATCCATGTTTCCTGTGTTACAGGTGCGATGATCAGATAAGATTGTTTCTGCCTCTAGATTTTGGTTTTTTCTTCACTGTTTTCAGCTTTATTTAGGATTTTTGCTGTCTGTGATCAGTATACCACTATTGAAACTCCCTTCCTTTGCATTATTCAATCTCCATTGTACAAAGAATTGTGAACTTTTTTATGTATTTTTCGCCATTTACAGTTCTCTTTTACAAAAAAGTAGCCTAATCGAACTGTCCTTTTTTTTATTTGAAAGTGACGCAAGTGTCATTTTCAGTCAAAGAAAAGAATCCTATTGTGTTGATGGTTGATTACATTGTTACACTTGTATTTGATCTGAACTAATAGTATTTCAAGTGTCGAAAGTAGTTTTCAATTCAAAATCACAAAGTGTTGTCCTTGTCTTCCTTTCGTCTTTTGAAGAGAAAATTGTTAGTACTATCACTTTGAGAGAAAAGATAGTTCAAATTTATACTTAGCATTCTTTTTGTCATTCACACATTAAGAAAGTAGAAAACAAATACATGCATGTGCATTTTCATTTAGACTTCTTGTTGATTTTGATTTAGGACAATGCATTCTAGTGTGTGCTCTCTGCTCTATGTTGAAAGAATTTCGCTCCTCTTTCCTTAGTAGCTAGGATTTTCATTGCAAAAAGAAGAGTAAACGACTGTTTATCATCTTAGATTGCATATTTAGGAATCGTATATCTACATCACGTAGTGATCCTCAAAGGCAAACTTCTTAAGAAAGATCAACTATAAAATAAATTCAATAAACATAAAAACGCTTTAGAACCTAACGCACAACATCTAGAAGTCTAGGCTAGAGACGTATTCCCACGTCATAAAGCCTGGTAACTATCGCTTTCATCATAGGTTGGGTGATTCCTCCTCTTTGAGATGACAAGTGCCAGTATGGGCTTGTGCTCCCATGTACCGTTGAGTATATATTGAGAGACCACAATAGGCTATATCCTTTATCCTTAGGAAGCCATGTTTGCTGCCCTATCGATCACAATGCACTAAACACAGCATTCGGGAAGATTGACTGCTGTACCATAAAAAGTATTCTGTATTTTTTCAATTGGTTTGGTAATCACTCTGTCTAGATTTCCAAAGTAGTCTCTTTCGTTCCTTTTCAGACTCCTTAAAGGAAAAGGTCCATTTGAGCACTTGTCACTTCAGGCTCATTAAAAATCAAAGGTGACTAGAGTCATCTTTAGATTTTTCTTGACTCTTAAAAATTGAAAAAGCAAGTTGTGTCAAAGCGTCATAAAATTTATTTTAATCGGAATAATGTCACTGTTCCCTCGTTGATCTTAGGTTGAGAAAATGGAGTCCACCAATCAAGGATTTCCCCTTGGGGGAAATCCTAGTCCTTTCTCCTCTTGGGGAGATGTTGGTGCACCTCATATGGCCACATTGTCCCTTCCAAGACTAACAATTGGCCTGCCAGTATGGCTCTTCTCGACCTCTGTCGTTCAAAGCACCATGATTCCTGAGCAATCAAATGAGCAACTAGATGATACTATAGTTACCCCCCAACCATCTACTTCATTTGTTTCTCCCTCTTCTTCTTCCTCTTCCCTTGGTGAAGTTAGTAAAACTAAAAACCAAGTAACTGAGAAGAAGAAGAAAGGGATGGAGAAGAAGAAGAAGGAGCCAACGGCAAAAAGGGGCAACCGTACATCGTCTAGCCAAAATCCACACACTGCACCGTCCAAACCTAAATCTCCATGTGTCATATGAAAAGGGGACCACTATCATCGAGATTGTCCTTGCATCCCATGGATCTTAAGGGACTGGTCTCCCCGCTTACACAACCCGGTGTCGTCAACCTCTGACGATCATGTTGAGAGTACACCATCAACTAGTGAAAACAAAGTCAATGGACAGAAAGTAAGATCTAAATTTCCTTACAGGCTATGTGAAGGTGATCATGCCATCCACCATTGTCCCTTCCTAGACAAAGCTAAAAGAATCTTGGATAACCATCCTGCTTCACCACTATGGCTTCCTCCTTGATACAAGAAACTCTTGATGAGTCCATCGCTAGTTGAAAATCCGACTGACACACCTTTGTTGCCGGTCGAAGCACCTATCATTGAAGATAAAACCTCTAAGTCCACATCGAACCAAAGTCAACAGGTTGAGATGGCAGTTGACCCCATCTTGTCTTCAAAGGATCCACCTTCATATGATACAGTCACCAAAGAGAATTAGAACAACACTGTTCAAATTCTCTTCGTAAACACAGACTCCGATGAACATGGGGGAAATCTACC
The DNA here is from genome assembly GCA_031772625.1 of Pinus tabuliformis. Classification (NCBI taxonomy): domain Eukaryota; kingdom Viridiplantae; phylum Streptophyta; class Pinopsida; order Pinales; family Pinaceae; genus Pinus; species Pinus tabuliformis. The sequence goes on along the minus strand of CM062819.1, from coordinate 1,715,247,606 downwards.
CGTTCCTTTACCACAGGAAGGAAGTTCGTCAGAGATGTATCCAGCCGTTTATTCGGTCCCACCTCCAAGAAACCTAGTTGTTTCCTTTGACTAGAATCTACTAGGTAGACCCCGTCTACCATCTATTGTACCATTCCGAATCATAGTGAAAACTTACAGAATGGTCATGTTTGGTACCATCATAGACGAAGGGGCTTCTATGAGTATCCTTTCCTCAACTGCTTGGAAAGTGCTTGGTTCACCATCACTTCTGCCTGAAAGCGAAATCTCACAGGCTTCGACAAAGGAACCAGTTGACCATTAGGGATCCTTCCAAATTTGCCTATAACTTTGAGAAGGAAAACTGTTTATCTGAACGTGATGGTAGTCCAAGGACCTTTAGATTACAATCTACTCCTTGGGCATGACTACATTTATAGCATGGGAGCTATTGTTTCGTCACTCTTTTGAGTGATGTGTTTTTCGCATGAAGGCAAAGTGGTCCAGCTCATAGACTAGCTTACATTTCCCGGCTCACACATAGCTAATAGTCAAATTCCGTCCCTAACTGCTCTTTTTGCACAATGAATGTCTCATCAATCTCCAGTCTTTCCACCTGATCAGTGTGAGTGATTCGGTGATTGTGACTGAAACCTAGGGCGCATGTGCCCTGGTATACTTCGGCAAGAAAACCCCAGTTATAAGGTGGGTTTCTGCGTAGGAATATGACTAGTCTGACACACCTGTCCATTTAGGAAAATGGGATTAGACTGGAATAAGATACCTCCGTCAGAAGGTATGCCTTTCTTGACAGAGCAAGTGTTTTGTCTGCAAATTGGAGGGTAACCTGGAAACTCTACTTCGTTATACCTAGGGGCATGCAAACCTTTTTGCATGAAACTGAAAAGCAACCATTTATTTTCTTAGTTTGTAGGTTCTTAAACCTTTAAACTCATAGGATTGGTCGTTCCTAGCTTACATAATGAAAGGATTGGGAGCAAAGTTTCGAATGGGGCAAGCTCCCTAAAAAATGAACCTATCGATGAGACATCCTTATTATATGACTGGCACAAGCAGTTTTACGCGAAGTTCAAGATCGTTAAAAAATAAACCTAGCAATGAGCATATGTTCCACCAGAGTTTAAGCTCATTAAAAAATGAACCCACCTCTAGTAAATAACCATTGTGATCACATTATTATCAGCTTTTGAGCCTTGGTTGTGTTCTTACCATCACCTCCACTCTCTTTTAGCCGATCATACACCTCCATTTGATTGTTTACCCCTTTTGAGGAACAACTGTGATGAGTGATCCTATTAGCCACTTTCTCTCCATTTCCGTGATTGAAAAAGTTCCAAACATTACATGGAACCAGCTGCTATCCGAAAACATCTCGTTCCTCAAAAAACAAGTCTCCCTTAAGCTCTTTTCATCTAACTCGTAAAATATGAAAAGATTGTCGAGCAATTGGCCTCTCTAGCTCGTTAAATTGATTGGAAGTGCAATCCCTCCTCTAGATTTTAATCTTTTTGGACCTGAGGGATTATTGCACAAAAATATCGAGCATTTGTCTTGTTTGACTCATTAAAACTATAAAAAATTCATACCTTTCACATTGTTTTATACTTTTTCGGACTTAAAGGATTATATTACGAAAAAGGAATATTGGAGTTTCCTTTCTGTCTCTTTACAGACTCTCTAAAATTGAAAAGAACTAAGTTATCCTTGTCATTAAACTCATTAAAACAATAGCGAAAAACTTGTCCATGCAGACAAGAGCGAGTCTCACTGTCGCTAAGCTCGTTAAAACATAGCGACAGGTTTGCCCAAAGGGAAAATTATAGAACAAGCATATGTTATCCTCCTCAAGCTTGACAAAAATAAAGAGGTACTGGTTAGAAATGACTGGGGAAAATTGGGAAGAAAACTTGAAGAAACTTTATTGGTAGTAGGTCGCTCTTGAACATGACACTTTCACTCCATCACCATGATTGAGTCGGGTTGGGTTATTCCGTTCACCGTTCATATCACCATTGGTCCACCATACCATCCACTTTTGGGTTTAATGCTACCAATCCATTTCAGTGTCACCGATATGTTCAAGAGAAGTCGCTTGGAGAATTCACCAACCTAGCTTGTCTTCATCCGCTGCAATACCTTCACGCTTCATTCTTCCATGACCGCCACCCTGAACCTTGTATCATCAGATTGTTTTCACCTCCACAAAATCATTTGCTCCATTCCTTGTAGTAGATGTGGGATTCATTAATGCCCTCCTACGACGGGTCACTTCTTGTCGACATCAGCTCATTATCCAAGAAGTCTACCTAGGAACAACCCTTCCAGTACTTTGAAGCTTGCATGCCTCAATGGCAAGTTTCTCACTTCCGTCGACTGGTTTACATTAATGGCCTTTGACCGAAAGATTTTGTGTGGTGTTCGACATCGACTCATGTATTCACACGACATGAATTGTACTACAGTACCTTGAGGGTCATCATCATCATCAGTGATTCCTCTTACGCCTGTTAATAGCTTACATCATTGGCTGGTAATCAGACGATGTCTTTCCATGTTCGACATCAGAACATCTTTTCACATGGATCGACTTGTACTCCGGGCGAAGATTGAACAAGTTTTGAAGACCTCGGATCTAGTTTTATCCATCCGAGTTGCGATATATTCAGGAAAATAAAGACACCAAATGTACATCATTGCTACACAGATAATCATCCAAACCAAAGGATGATGGCTCTACCCAAATCATCAGTCTGTGACACAGACGGTTGTCTGTCCTATGTACATGAAAATGAATTTATAAAGCTGAGCATGGGAATGCCTGCCTTAGGTAGATCATGAAAAATATTATGAAGATAATGTATTGTATTTTATCTTATTACAGGTCACCTTCCAGTTTGAAAAACCTCGGATCCTCATGATAAAGCATTTCACTCGACATCAAAAAGATTTACGACCTCATGCTTTAGGGGGCAACTTTTATAGACATATTTGGGCACTGCAAGCCCAATCACCTATGTCCATAAACCAAGGGCTTCTAAGTCCCTAAAAGTATTGTTTCATAGCCTAAAGGAGCAAGGTTAGCTGATTACATCATCTCCCAGAAGTTCTCCCTAAAAAACTACTCAGAACTGGTCAAAACAGGACCATTTAGACTACCCGGTGCTAAGGGTGCGATGCATCTCACCTACCACATGCAAAAAGTGTGACACATACTGGAAATCCCTTCCATAGGGTGCGATGAGTGAGAGCAAACAAATGGCAGAAGTATTTTGCTAGGTGGAGACTCTGAGAATCTTCTAGAAGTTGCTCATTTGACACTTGCCTCTCTGAATTTGCCCAGGGATGAGTAAGGGATCATGAAATCTCCAAGTGGAACCAAGAACTATCAGAGAGATGACACTAATCAAAATCCCAGAAGCTGACTCACCCCTCTGCAAACATCTATATATGGATCCCTCATCCCAGAGATGAAAAGGCTGGAATTTTGTAATTTGCAAGGAAGTGCTATAGGTTTCTCTTTGAAGACATATTTGGGTGATATTGATTTGTATGAGGTGAATAGGGCTTTCATGCTGGGAGTATGGCACTGGGTCAGACCAATGGGTTGTAATCCTCTCTTCTACGACTTCTATCAATAAAGCTATTTGAGTTTTCCTCCATATTCTTATATATCTTTAAATCTTCTATTGATATATGCATTTCTATGGTTGATATACATCTGATCCTATATTGTTTATGGTTATAGATCTCTATGCTGTGATGGTATTATGTTGCTTTAACTCTACAGGTGCTCTTTCAAGTAGGACAAGTAAGGAAGGAGTGGCGAAATTCTGTCAAAGGGGAAAGGAAACAAGCAAAGAGAAAAGTGAAAGACTGAGGTTGGTACTCTCTGCTTCTTTCTCATCTATCTCTCATAAAGGAAAACACAAGTGAATTTAGTTTGTTTGTTTCTAAGATAGCTACCCATCTTAGTTGGACTAGCAGCTCTGAATAGACACTAGTTTTCCCGATAACACACCAGCTCTATGCTAAGCTCAACAAGTGTAGTTTCTTTCAGAGTGAGGTACACTACTTGGGGCATGTTGTCTCCAACAAAGGAATCGTAGTTGATCTAGAAAAGATAAGAGCCATCATGGAGTGGGTAGCTCCTAGGAATGTGTATGAGGTGAGATCCTTCATGGGTTTTCTAGCCTACTACAGGAGGTTCATTAGGAGCTTCTCAAAGATTTCTTATCCTATCACATCATTGCAGAGGAAAGGTAAGAATTTCGAATGGACAGAGGAGTGTGAGGCAATTTTTGAGCAGCTCAAGGAGTTGTTTACAGATGCACCAGTGCTAAATATTTCAAATTCATACAAAGAGTTTGTAGTATGCACAAATTCTTGCAAGATAGGACTTGGTGTAGCTCTTTTGTAGGATGGATAGGTGATATTCTATGGGTCACGGAAGTTGAATGAGCATGAGTAGAATTATCCCATGCATGATCATGAGTTGGAAGTGATTATACATGCACTGAAGATGTGGAGACACTATCTTCTGGGTAGGAGGTTCACATTTATGAGTGATCACAATGGTTTGCGATATCTATTTGACAAACCAAATCTAAATGGTAGACAGGATTGGTGGTTGGCTATGATCACTGAGTTTGATTTTGAGATAAACGATATCAAAGGTAAATAGAATGGAGTGCCAGATGCTCTTAGCAGATTGATACAGGTAAATCACTTGGAAATTATGAGCTCTTAGACAGTCCTCGATCCACCAACATGTCAATGGGATCTCCCTCGTAAGAAGTCCCAGTTAGACCTTAGATCGTTTGGTGTAGGAGTCCTAGTAGTCTGTCGTATGGTAATGCCTTGACCGTGATGTCGCATAGAGGTAAGTAAGATAACTCTATAAGTAGCAAGGGTGTGAACGATGCAATGAGTCAAGGAAGGTGTATGAGATCTTTCTAACACAGGTGGGTTGAGATGAGTGCGCACCTTGGCAACCTGTAATTGTACTCTCTTGGGAAGGGAACACACTGTTAGAAAATTATATATTACAGAGTAATGGAACACATAGAATATTGCATAAATATAAACACTTAAAACACATAAAACCAGAGAGACACAGATATACGTGGTTCACCCAGTTTGGGCTACGTCCACCCCAAACAGCCAGTCCTTCCTTTCTATTATCCAACAAAATGAAGAGACACAACCTATAGCAAATCCATTGTAATATCCTATGTTTTCTCTCACAGTCTCACCTCTCTGTTTCTCACTCGGAGAACACACGTCTATTACACAACCTCAATACAATGCCCTCATACAAAGAGAGGGGTTTCCTTCTAGGGAAAAAAACCCTAAACTAAACATAAGCTCTACCGTCAGATCATCCACCTAATGAATGGCCGAGATTGACTAGAAATTACTATACTTTTACAAGGCAATTTTACATCTGTTTTTAGCGTCGGGGGCACTGGCCCCCAGACACCCCAGTGGGGGGGATTGGCCCCGCCGAACCCCCGCGAGGGGGACAAGTGCCCCCGGTACCCCCAGTGTGGAGGGGTATACATTCGGCTGAAACAAATACCTCTAAATAACCATGCTCCACAGCCAACAATCTTCCCGGTACAAACTTCCTGGGGTATACATTCGACTGAAACAAATACCTCTAAATAACCATGCTCCACAGCCAACAATCTCCCACTTGGAGAATGATTGTAGCAACTCCATCGCTACTTCATTTGCTGGAGAATGACTCCTCTTTGGACCTGGCTGCTCCTCATCTTCATCATCATCCTTAGAGACCAATTGAAACTGAGCATATTCTCAGTTTCTCCTTGGTTACAACTTTTGTTAGAATATCTGCATGATTCTAACTAGTGTGTATCTTTTCCAGCTTCAACTCTCCATCTTCCAACACTGATCGTATGAAATGGTACTTGACATGTATGTTTTTAGTCCATAAATGAAATGATGAGTTCTTTGCAAGATGAATGGCACTTTGGCTATCACTGTATAATGTGCCCATATCATGCTCCTTACCTAATTCACACATAAACCTTTGTAACCAAATCATTTCTTTACTAGCCTCTGTAGCAGCAACATACTCTGTTTCTGTTGTTGAAAGTGCAACAACACTTTGGATTTTTGAAACCCAACTAACAGTTGTTCCACCTACAGTAAATACATATCCTATAGTGCTCCTCCTATTATCTCTGTCACCTGCCATATCTGCATCAACATATCCTTGTAGAGAAATGTTTGAACCACCAAATCATAATGCTTGATTTGTGATACCTTTCAAATATCTGAGAATCCATTTCACTACCATCCAGTGTTCCTTTCCTAGATTGTTCATGTACCAGCTTACAACTCCCACTGGATGTGAAATATCAGGCCTTGTGCAGACCATTGCATACATTAAGCTTCCAACTGCTAATGCATATGGAAATTTAGACATATAATCCATGTCTTGTTGGGTCTTTAGGCACATTTCCTTACTAAGTTTGAAATGGCTAGTAAAAGGTGTACTAACTAGTTTTGCATTGTGCATATTAAATCTTTTCAACACCTTTTGTATGTACTCATTTTGAGACAATATTAATTTGCAATTTTTCCTGTCTCTAGTTATTCTCATACCAAAGATTTGTTTTGCAGCTCCCAAATCCTTCATTGCAAATGAATTTTTCAATTCTCTTTTGAGCACATTTATTTCCTACATGTTAGACCCTGCAACAAGCATGTCATCCACATACAATAACAATATAATATAGCTGCCATTGTTTTGCATTTTTAGATAAACACAATGATCAGAGTGACATCTAGTATAGCTTTGTTCAGACATAAACTTGTCAAATTTTAGATACCACTGCCTTGGAGCCTGTTTTAAGCCATACAAGCTCTTCTTCAACCTGCACACTAGTATCTCCTTCCCTTTCACCTCATATCCTTGTGGCTGCTACATATATATCTCTTCTTCCAAATCCCCATGGAGAAAGGTTGTCTTTACATCTAACTCCTCAAGATGCAAATCTTCAACTGCTACTAGACTTAAAATAGTTCTCATTGAAGTCATTTTAACAATAGGAGAAAATATTTCATCAAAATCAATACCTTTCTTCTATGCAAACCCCTTCACCACAAGTCTAGCTTTGTACCTTTGTTTTCATCCATCTTCTTCCTTCAGCCTGTAAACCAATTTATTCTTCAATGTAGTTTTTTCTATAAGCAACCTGACTAAGTCCCAAGTTTGGTTATGCATTAAGGAGTCCATCTCTTCTTCCATGTCTAGCTCCCACTTCTTCTTGCTTTTAACCTGCATTACTTCTTCATAGCATTCGAGTTCACCAGAATCAGTCAACAATAAATAATATAATGAAGGAGAGTATCATTCAGGGGGTATACTTATCCTGGTAGATCTTCTAACACCACTTTCAGGTTTTTTGGGTGCATGTTGCTGTTTTGGTGGTGGTTGTTGATTATTATTATTTTAAGGCACCTTTACTTTTTCAGTGATCTCATTAAGAACTGTGTATTCCTTGTTTTCTTTTTCCTGTTTCTTTTCCTGCAACTGATTCTTATAGAAGACCTTTTCATTGAATATTACATCTTTGCTCCTAATGATTTTGTGATTTTCATAATCATATAAGCTATAACCAAAATCATTAACACCATATCCAATAAAGGTACATTTCTTTGATTTTGCCTCAAGCTTTGTTCTATTTTCTTTATTAATATGGACAAAGGCCTCACAACCAAAAGGCTTTAAAAAAGAGTAGTTTACCTTTTTACCTGTCCATGCTTCCTCTGAAACACTACCATCCAAGGAACTTGAAGGCCCTCTGTTTATTAGATAAACAGCAGTATCTACAGCATCTGCCAAAAATTGTAAAGGCAATCCTGCATGTAATCTCATGCACCTTGCACGCTCCATGATTGTTTTGTTCATCCTTTCTAACACCATTTTCTTGAGGTGTTCTTGGAACTGTCTTCTCTCTATGAATTCCATGCTTTGAATAGTACCTATCAAAATCTTTGCTACAATGTCACCTCCATTGTCTGATCTGAGACACTTCAATTTCTTTCCTGTCTCAGTCTCAACCAAAGATTTCCATTTCTTGAAAGTATCAAATACATCAAATTTATTCGTAATACAATAAATCCAAGTTTTTCTAGTTGCATCATCAATAAAAGTAACATAATAACGAGAGCCACCGAGAGATGATACCTGACCAGTTCCCCATACATCTGTATGCACAAGCTCTAATTTTTCACTCTTCTTTTCTTTCCCAACTGTAAGAAATCTAACTCTCTTCTATTTTGCATAAATGCAATTCTCACAAAAGTCCAAATCAACATTCTTCAAACTCGGCAACAAATTCCATGAGTGAAGAATCTTCATCCCCTTTTCACTCATGTGTCCGAGCCTATGATGCCATAATGCTGCATCTGCTCCTTTGGAAGTTAAAGCATTAACAGAGTGAGAAATACCATTGCATAAATACAATGTACTAACCTTTTCACCTTTTGCTATTACCAAGGCTCCTTTTGTGACCTTCCAAGCTTTATCTGTGAAAGTTGTCACACAACCTTCACTGCCTAACTACCCTATTCAAATCAAATTTTTCTTCAGATCTGGAACATGCCTTACCTCCTTTAGTAGCCATTGCTTTCCATTATGCTATTTTACAAGAACCTTACCCATTCCAATAATTTTACAGGGTTTATCATCACCCAAATGTACTTTTCCAAAATCTCCTTGAACATAGTCATGAAAGTATTTCTTTTCAGGTGTGGCATGGAATGAGGCCCTTGAATCTACCACCCAGGAATCAATAATATTTTTGAAGGAAAGAATCAAAGCATCTTGTAACACCTCACCTATCACATTTGCTTCATGATTATTTTCTTGCTGTGCATATCCTTTTCCCTTCCGAGATCTACAATCTTTCTTTAGGTGTCCTTTCTTTTCGCATTTCCAGCACGCTATCCCCGATCTAGACTTGGATCTACCTTTCCTTGATTTACTGGGATATCCTGAGCTCTTTCCTCTTTCCATTTTTCTTCCCCTAGACTCTACATTCAAAGAATTACCCAATCTCTCACCGGAGCTTTTCCATCGCATTTCCTCGCTAAGGATAGCACCAAAGACATCATCAAACTTTAAAGTACTAGATCTAGAAACAGAGTTACTAATGGCCATTACTAAAACCATTCCAACTTTCTGGCAATGAGCACAAGAATAACAGAGCTATAACTTCATCATCAAAGTTTACCCCTATAGAACTTAACTGACTTGTAACAATATTAAAATCATTTAAATGGTCTGTAAGAGATCCACCTTCCGACATCTTCATATTAAATAATCATTTGATAAGAAATACCTTGTTTGAGGCCGAGGGTTTTTCATATAGTTTTTTCCAACGCCTTAATCAAAACCTCTGTCATTGTTTCCTTTGAAATGTTGAAGCTAAATGACTTTGCAAGGCACAACCGTACTATTCCGAGTGCCTTTCTATCGAGAAGGTTCCATTCTTCATCTATCATACCCATTGGTATCTTTGTTTTTCTGCCCAATGGTAAGTACAGATCTTTCTGATATAGATATTCTTCCATTTGCATCTTCCATAGTGAGAAGTTTTGGCCATTAATGTCTCGACCCTAAACTTACCATCTTCCGCCATTCCTTCCACTTGAACTAGGAACCCTTCTCTCCTACGACTTTGTCATCCAAATAGACATTCGGCTCTGATACCAGTTGTTAGAAAATTATATATTATAGAGCAATGTAACACATATAATATTGCATAAATATAAACATAGAAAATGCATAAAACCATAGAGACACAGATATACGTGGTTCACCCAGTTTGGGCTATGTCCACCACGAACAACCATCCATTCCTTTCTATTATCCAACAAAATGAAGAGACACAACCTACAGCAGATCCGCTGTAATATCCTCTGTTTTCACTCACATTCTCACCTCTCTATTTCTCGCTCAGAGAATACACATCTATTACACATTCTCAATACAATGCCCTCATATGAAGAGAGGGGTTTCCTTCTAGCGCAAAAAACCTTAAACTAAACATAATTTCTACCGTCAGATCATCTGCCTAATGAACAGCCCAGGTTGACTAGAAATTACTATACTTTTACAAAGCAATTTTACATATGTTTTTAGCTTTGGGGGTGCTGCCCCTGAAACCCCCGCCAAGGGATAACTGGCCCCTAGACCCCCCAGCAGGCGGGCAGCAGCCCCCTCGAACCCCCGCAGTGGGGGCAAGTCCCCCCCGCACCCCCTCGCGTCGAGGGGTGTACAAACCTCCTAGGGTATACATCCTATTGAAACAAAGACCTCTAAATAATCATGCTCCACACCCAACACACAAAGGTGAAGGTGCATCACAAGCTGGAAAGAAGGTAAGTCCGACAATCCAAAGTGATGGTTAAAGCAACAGTGCATGTACAACAAGATTCATATAATTGCATATAAAAGTGTTCCTACACAACTACGTAAGTTAAACAACATACATTGCTACATCAACCGGAACAGTCCAACTACAATAACAACATATGCGTGAAAATGTGCTAGCTCTTTGTTGGGCGCAAGATCCCCCAAGGGACGTTTTGGGGCTTAAAGCTGAGATTTTGACTAAGTCCAATGTAAAGACTCCGCGTTTTGTGGGCGCAGAGCACGAGCTTGTAAATGAGTCATAGTGTTGTCTGCACTAATTTTTGTAAATGTAATGTTGGCTTTAGAGATCTACCCATGGTCTGCGGACCATGGGATTGTATAAATAGAGCAAGGGTCTAAGTTGTAAATCAACGAAGAGAAGAATAATGAACTAATTGGTGGAGAATTGAGTCTTATCTAAGTGTAGATTCAAGTCTTTGGTTCGTAACGTAGGAGAAGGATCCGCAGCTGAGTGCGCAGAAGCGTAGTAGTCCACAGCTGAGTGTCCAAATCCCTACAGCTAAGTGTGCAGGGCGAGTTGAGTCAGTAACAGTTGGAGAAGTAATAAAGAGATGTTTCATATCATTTCTATGTATCTTTTTCCTATTTTGTGCATTGAATGTATTGGGTATAAATTGCAATTTAACTATTTATATGTTGCGCGAACTTATATGATTGTGTTGATTAAGTGAATATAAGATAAAGTACCTGTTTACGCAAAGTTAACTTACAGTTATAAGAAGATAAGTAAGATACGTGGTGTAACTTGGGGAAATAACATAGAACACTACCCTCACAACGTGAAAGCACCTTAGCCCCTGGTTAGGGTTGCGCGAAGGTGATTATAACAAAACATGAAGGCCTCGTAGGTTGGGATAGTGCACGAAGTGACCTACATGAAGGTATTCACAATTGGACAAAATCAACCCCTCAGACATCTCAAGGGTGCATAAACTTTGTTCAAGTATCCCCCCATACTGATTTGGGTGAGACCTCAGTCCACGCTCTATGGGATATTGCCGAAAGGGCGAGTAGTGTAGGGATTTCTTTGGCTAATTAACTCTGAACCTAGGTCAAGCCACCTCAATCCAACACTCTTATTATATAAAGAAATGTAAGTTCCAATCATACAATACATCCATGTAAACCTGCTAGCTCCAACAGTGGAACGTTACAGCCACATCCACCTACTCGTCCAAAGAGATGAACTAGCTTCATGTACTGGAGAAACCAAGGCATGTTACAATACGATCTAAGCTCTTTCCAAGATAGTCTTATTAGAAGCTTGGCTTACCAAAAGTCTATACAATGAGTTATGAGGGAGTATTTATAGTGAAGGGTGGGGTGGCCCTTGACATTCCCCTTTGCATCCGTTTAACTACCCTCATGACTCTTCACCTACTCTACGACTATTACATCCATTATTGACACTTGACTTACAGTTGACATGACTCAACATTACTATGCCCATGTACCCATGTGAACAAAATTGCTTGAGCAAGCCAAACTAGACATCACTCTAAATCAGACAACTATAGAAGTCCAACTACTTAACATCCTCATGATGATCGACAGTAACATATTGATGCCAAGCTCTATAGTCTCTCATAGTGTAGATGTGTTCTGCAGTGACATCTATCTGAAACCTAACCTTTACCTCCATGGCATCCGGGTTTACTTCTCGGGCTCCTCTGTCCAACTCATCCAAAAGCATGTGCATCATTGCCTTCAATGTGGCTGAACCAGAAACATACGTGTGCATGATGTCTACACTGATAGGAAAGTCTAGGCTGGTGGCGATGCACATCAAGTCATCAAAGTACAATTCAAGCACTAGTCAGACCTACTTCTTTGTCTTTGCCTGGGTGAGAGTCCCGATTGATGGGATCACATGCGTGTGCACCACAACATCCATACTCTTGAATACTCGTGCATGGGAGGCCTGTATGCTAGAGATGAACTATGGGAGCTCTTCATAATTCTAGATCTGACTCCAGATACGTGCCTTCATCTCAACCACATTGACCCTCATCATCTTAGGCAGGTGAAGTTGGGATCCCTTGTACTTCATCGTCCACTTTTACATATCATCCACAGCATCATGCACGTTTGTCAAGATGCATGCTCTTCTAGCACATCACTGCTATCGTTCATTGAGATGGATGACTGCCTTATGCATGGTACCAAACTTGGAGTACAATGCTTGCATAACTGTGTCAAGGGACAATACTTCATCTAGTATTTCCTTCTTCAGTTCAGCGCGAGTGGACATTGTCACCAAGTCTCCTCCTTTCTTGTACGTTTGTATTTCCTTTTCCATTCTCTCATTCTCAACTATTAGGAAGTGAACACTTGAGCTAGTGGCTTCGGCATACACTCTGGTTGCATTAGCCAAGGTAGCTGCATGTTTGCGCACATCAATCATGATCACTCATTCTTCAACTTGCGCAGGAGATGTTTGATCCTATGTAGTTGACACTTTTCAAGACTTCACAACTCTATTTTGGATTCTTCAAATGAGATGTTGTGCATCTCTTATTCTAGATGATCACGAAGGATCTTAGTGTCTCCTTGGTGGTCCGAGACTTGCTCCTCTTTTGGACGCATTGAAGTGGGTGAGTTGACCTCTTTGTGGTGAGGCATGAGTTCAGTGTCCTCTTCGAACTCCTGCTGCTCCATGTCTACATCCAACTATTGAAGTGCCTGTTCTATATCATGCACAAAGCCTTGCCCTTGTGATGGTTCACCCTGTTCACCTGATGCTAGTGGTTCAGATGAATCAACTAATTGTATGGGTGTTGCTTCGTCTATTTGCACATGTTGCACCCCTTGTTGTATTTTTTGTTGCTGCACTTCCCTCTCATGTTTGCGCAACTCTTGTTCCTTTAAGAGTTTCTCTCTCATCTCATGCAACTCCTTCTCTATTTCTTCCATTCTCTTCTTATCCTTCTACCTTTGGGTGATTCACTTGTCACGATGCTACCTCTTTGCCTCTATAGCCATAACTGCTTTCTCTACAAGTGGATCTACTCGAAACTTGTAGCTTTTCACCTCCTCCGTGCCATCAACAATCTTGTTCCTCCCTTTCTCACGCACTGGTATGCTTGGCTCTACTTCCACTGCTGCTACTACTGGTGTTATCCATGATGTTGCTTCACTAACCACTCCACAGTGAAGCCAAATGATTCATTGGTTCTGGAAAAGCTGTACCAATATCTCCATGGGTCCTCCTCGACCCAATGAAATGCCTTGTAGATCCAGTTGAACTGAAATCTCATGCAATGATACTTCACAATGCAATGTGGGTAATATATATTGTAGCTTTAGACGTCGAATGGGTACTTCTTCATCAGTTCTGCTTCGACATCCGCTTGCTTGATACTTTGGATATCATATAACCTAATCCACAACGGAAGAGTGGGCCAAGGTGCCTTCTTCTTCCGATGCAGTCTAGCTATCAATCCAGCTGAGATGTGATATGCTACTTCCTACATGACAAGTATGTCCAAGGAAAACTTTGGTAGAACATGTAGAGCCTTCTATGCACTGAACATTCAGATGAAGGTGCCGGAAAGTGAGGCATATCAATCTGCATTGCCTATCAATGCATCAACTTCTTCCTTTGATATGCAAGGTGGATCCTGTTCGAATATCATCTTGTACACATGGATGATAAAATGATCAGACAACTGTGTGATTACTCCTTTCAAGATGCATTCAGGCAACAACTTGAAATATGTGTTGACAACAGTCTCTGTCGGTGACCATGCCCACTCCAAGCCTGGGAACTCCTATCGCGCACAGACTACATCTAGGATGTAGGCAGACATATTAATATTTGCAGGCATACCTCTTAGTGATTGTCAAGCCTTCGTTACTTGTTCCTTCAGTTGATGAGACAGTATGCCAGACTAGTTACATGATTTTCCTTCTCTAGTCAATTGGTTCAGTGCAACCACCCAACTTTGTGGGAAGTTTTTCGTGCTTTCTTAGCCATATAGTCGACAAGAAAATATGATCAAGTATTGGTACACCTTCCTCAGTATCTTTGTCTTGCTAACCTGGTTGGGTGTCAACCTAAATCGAGCTGGCTCCTTTACCCAATTCTTCAGAATGTCTCTGGAGTTAGCACTACTATTACATAAGCTAAATGGAGTCTCCATGATAGTTACAGGCTCTGACATCTGATACATCTCATGATAATCTTATTCCCAGAAGGTCGCAAGCTTTATCCCACTGACACTTCTCAAGGTCATCGTCTCGGGATCAATGTGAGAGACGATCTAGCGTATCATGTCTACGTGTTGGAACACAGGATATATGCATGCAATCTAGTACAAGACGAACTTGTGAATGTTCACGTACACCTGACGATATTCGAGGTGTTCCCTAAAAGTGTCTGCAAATGTTTCGTTGACCTCTTTCCACTTTAGTTTGATGTCCTTGTCTAGATACAACTTTGTATCTTTGTAGATCGATAGACTAGACGACACTTTCTCAACTATTGGTCCAGCTGCATTCCCATAAGTGTCCTAAGATCCTGTCCTCCTGGAATCCATTGAGACAGATGAACAACTAAAATATCTGGAGACAAGCAACATTCATGGCAAGAAATCTATCAGTGATAACAAATAAACTTTGGGGAATGACACAACACATACCTAGGAAAATGATGTGTAAGATTGTGCAATTTATTCTGGGATGTTGGGTGACTGGCTGCCAGAACTATGCAAAAGGCAGTTTGACTCATCTGGGAGGTAGGACTGCCTGATCGATCTATGTAATGCGCAATCCAGATAGGCTACTCGATGCTGGGCTTAAGCAATGCGCAATTCCAATTGGGAGTGACTTCAGGTTGAGGGACTGCATTGCACAATTTTATGGGCCAACAGTCATTGCCCCTCATAAATGCACAAAACAGTCCTGGAGGGTAGTGTTGGGCAGAAATGTACATTTTTGGAGAGGGAGGTAGAGCCTTCCTTCCCTAGACTGTGCAATGCACTCTCAGTGAATGTAGAGTCCAGGTCAAGGTTAACCTGACTCGCCGATGGGCAACTGAATGAAAATAAGATCGTGAATGCATGGTGACACTAAGTGAAAGTAGAAGTGATTGATAGTGTATGCAAAACATGAATGAGAAACTCATAAAACAAATCAACATGCATGTGGGTGAAGCAGTTCGTCGGTTCAACGAATGTTCGTGTCAAATAGTATCATGCATGCGACAGCAGTGAGATAGAAACAAAAACTGAAACAGAGCCAGGACAAGCTAGTATACATGTAATGACAACAAGCATCAAAGAAATCAAGCAAAAAGCACTCACACAAGTGAATACACAAAAAGTGACAGAAATGCTGAAAAAGACAAGCTGAGCTGGATGTGTCAAAGAGTCCTAGATGTGTTGTGGGATGTCAGAGCTCCAAGATTGATTTGAAAGAATGAGCTCTGATATGTCGAATAAATAATTTTTGGGCTCATGATGCGCGTGCCACAAATCTAGGAAGAAACGACACATGGATGGAAGTTTCTAAAACAACTTTGCATGTAACCCCCAACTACTAAAAATAGCTCCCTGAATCATGAAATTCCTTTTCGATGTTTCCATTTGCTATTCTAGGAAGAGAAAGTCATGCATGCATGCAAGTCAAGTTTCCTTGGTCCCAGCTGGAACTAGTTAATTGGACTGCTCATGCAGGCAACTCCTCAACTGCTTCAGAAAAATGTGCATTTATGGCTGGGAGCTAGGCTGAATACCCAGGAGGTTTTTGCAATGTCTGGCCAGAACAGCTGACTACTTCCCATATTTTCATAAATTATGGGCTGAGTAGCCCTACTAGGGAAATTTTCACAATTCCTGCTGGGAGTGTTAGCTGGCAGAATTGCGCAATTCTGGAGCCTAGTAGGCTGCTAGACAGAATTATGCAATTTTTGGAGGGAAGACTAGTTTCCCTACAGAAATGTGCAATTTTCTTGGGGAAGCTTCTCAGCTTCCAATTGGACCAAGTTCAGGTGAACAACCTATGAGGGAAATGGATCAAACTATGATCGACAAGTTGTCTTTGTGCAAGAAGACATCAAAGCTTCTGTACTTGACAAATCAAGACAAGTGGTTGTGAAAGGTTGGTAGGGAGTCTCCAAAACGGACTAAGGGAAAATTTTGGAGGGTGGTTGTAGCCACAACAACACTTGGAAACACACTAGTAGAACTCCAGCTCTCTGAATGGAACTTGTTCATGAAAAACAAGTCTAACACCTCTGGAAGTATTGTTCAATTCTCAGCTCACCTTGGTTTCGCACTAGCTTGATTGTAAGATGTAGCATCTTCCAATCTCTTGGTCAATTGGCACACATTACAAGCCAAGGTAACATAGTTGTTTCAATTGGGGTTGAGGGGTATATTGGTGCACAAGCAGTATAGTCGTTAGAGTCTTAGTTTCACCTCTTGGGTTGCTTTGTTGCAAGCAGGCCTCGACAGTACCCCGACGGAGTCACATAGGAACACAAGCATGGCTTCATTTCCAGCGAGCCTGGTTAATACCCCAGTGGAGTTACTTGCATCGCCTCCCTATGTAGGAAGCCTTTCTCTTCTTTTTCCTTATTCATTTTTCATTTTGAATTTTTTGAATTTTCATTTTTTCATTTTTCACTGTGCATAACACTTGTTCATTTCAGAGGCAAAAGAGGGATCCCGACTTATTGAGAGAAGAAGAGGTTGTTCTAGCAGAGAAGTAGTTTATTGTATCTCTAACGTGCCTATTAAGGTTTCCCCCCCCCCCCCAACCTTACTTTACTTGATTGAGCTAACAAGGGTTAACCCAAAAACAACCTACTAGAGAAGCTAACACTAACTAGCGTGCAAGCGTTGTTTTTCACCAAGGTTCACTTTGAACAATACATATTTTACTTCGACGTATCACAGACTAAAAGTAACAAGCACTTCATACAGAGGAAATATGATAGATAACCAAATAGTGGTAGTTATACAAGCCCTCTTGTACGTCACCCGGCTCATTCCAAGAGTCATACATGGTTTCATGGAAAACTAACCTACAAACGAAACAAACAAACTATACAAAACAAGTGAACTAACAAACTAAAATGAAAAGAGGAGCAAAAGAAAAAGCGAAAGAAAATAACATAAGCAAACAAAATACCAAACAAAGTGAATAAGAAAACAAGCATTCGAGCAAACTGGCTGAAATCAAACACTACTCCTACTCCTACACTAATGGTACATGGGCCTGATCATGTGAAGTGATAATTCCAATGCAGCCACCGGCGAATTGGTTGACCCATGTGTGGTGAAGGTTTGGTCCATGAGCAACCCAGTTGTGCGAAGCAACAAGCAAGAAAGATATAACAATGAAGACAACCACACTTCGTGTTTCAAAGTGCCCATAGGACATAAGTGAGTGCAAGTGCATGACGAGAAGTCTCTGGACTTATCATGGTGTTGTGTGACATTGTGTGTAACTTTGAAGCATAAGCACACTCTTTATTGTGATATGTAAGCAAACGAAAGAAACAAAGATAACTTGTGTCACAAATGAGTGATTGCAATGTAAGATTCCTCTGATGCATGAGCGATGGGATCGTGTAGTTCAAGTGGAGGAAGTGTGATCTTTGTGTGAGATGGATCTTCAATGCATACAGTTGAGTGATGAGGATCCTTGGGTGATTGAATAATTTCATGATCAGAAGTGAGACTAACCCCAAGAGAGCGATAGCAAAACATAACCATCAGCTTGGGCTAAAGTGCCTCGATAGTCTTGGGTGTTTCAACTTCATCATCAAATAGATCATCATATACCGGTGGCTTCGAAATATCAGCTGTGATAGATTCATGATTATGATCAAACACAAAAACAAATGGATCACGACCGCCATGATCAGAAAAATCAATGATTTCATCGGCATCCTCATGATTAGATGAATCAAACAGAGGGGTAGATGACAAGCAAACAAACTCGTCCTCTGTGTTTTCAAAAAAGACAGATGAAAGATCAAGTGAATTTTCAATGAATAACTTATCCTCTCCATTGTCGAATGATGGACCAACATCTAGTGAGTCCTACGAGTGATCAATAATGGATGCATCTGTGGATGAAGACACACATGTGAAATTGTGGATGGCAGGTTCACCAAAGATGTATGTTAGGAAAGAACGGAGGGGGCTCGGACTGAAGGAAGTCATCCTTCACCAAGTGTTGATTCTAAAACTCCTACTCATACTCTTCATGAATGACAGTGCATGTTGGTCATGAAACACCAACTCTGTCAATGGGTTTTTCCTCATTCAGAACAAGTGAAGATTCCAAAATGGACAAACATAAGACAACATCATCTGGAGGAACACCCGAGTGTGAAGACAGAGGTCATAGAACAGAATGCATATGAGAAATCGAAGGAATCACAACCAAATCTACACAAAAATTGAGTGATGTGATGTTGAGAGGATGTGAAAGATGAAGTGTGTGAACATGATCCTTAACATCACTCGGCAGTGGTGGAGCCATTGAATGAGAGAAAGGCGGATAGTCAGTCGACACAGTGCCCGCATCCACATGAGATTGCGTAACTCCATCAACGAAGAATGTTGATCAAGGCTTGATCTCAATATTCTTCTTGGGATGGGCATATTTCTTAACGCAATACTCAAACCAGTCCCGAAGATAAGAAAATTTCTTCTCACTCCTCAAAGCTTGAAACTGCAAGTCACAGAAGCATTGCCAAAAATCAATAACCAATTCATGTAGAGCCTTCCATTGTTGTAGTAGTTTTCATTCAAGATGGTCTAGATCAAAATGATAGAACGTGTCTTCAATGAGATGACGGAAGTGCTCAAGCTAGTGCACGCTGTCAGCGAGTAGGCTAAGCAACCATCAACATGGAGATTCGCTAAGTGTGGGTGCAAGCAACAAGCTGGCATGTTCATCAGAACACCCATCTTCCTCATGAAGCATGGAAAGAAAGCCATGTAAGTACTAAGGCCAGGCCACTTCGCCTTCACCATCATACATGAAAGTGGACAAGAGATCGGAAAACTCCCCCATGATGGAGACAAATTCACGATTCGAAAAACATCACGGAGGGAGAAGAGTGCAAGAATCCATGAAAGGTATGTAGAGGTTAAAAACTGGATGAGAGGACATAGCTTGCCATCTGGCCCTCCTTCTAGCACCAAAAATGTTAACAATGTTGGAACCACCAACATGTCAAGTGGATCTCCCCAGTAAGAAGTCCTAATTAGACCTTAGACCATTTGGTGTAGGAGTCCCAATAGTGGGTCATATGGTAATACCTTGATCGTGATGTTGTTTAGAGTCAAGTAAGATAACTCTATCAGTGGCAAGGGTGTGACCACTGCAATGAGTCAAGGAAGGTGTATGAGAGGTTTATAACACAGGTGGGTTGAGATGAGTGCACCCCTTGGCAACCTGTAAATGTACTTAGCTGGGAAGGGAACACACCAGCAAAGCTGCATCACAAGCTAGAAAGCAGGTCAGTTTGATAATCCAAAATGATGGTTAAACCAACATCACATCTGCAACAAGGTTCATATAATTGCAAACAAAAGTGTTCATACATAACTACGTAAGCTAAACAACATACATTGCTACAGCAACCGGAACAGTCCCACTATAATAACAACATATGCATGAAAACGTGTTGGCTCTTATTATATAAAGAAGTGTAAGTTCCAACCATACAATACATCCATGTAAACTTGCTAGCCCCATCAGTGGAACGTTACAGCCACGTCTGCCTACTCCTCCAAAGAGATGAACTAGCTTCATATAGTGGAGAAGCCAAGGCACATTACAATACTATCCAAGATCTTTCCAAGATAGTCTTATCAAAAGCTTGGCTGACCAAAAGCCTATACAATGAGTTATGAGGGGCTATTTGTTGCAAAGGGTGGGGTGGCCCTTGACATTCCCCTTTGTGATTGTTCAACTACCCTCATGACTCTTCACCTACTCTATGACTGTTACATCCACTATTGACACTTGAATTACACTTGACATGAATCAACATTACAACGCCCATGGACCTATGTGAACACAATGGTTTGGGCAAGCCAAACTAGACATCACTCTGACTTAGACAACTATAGAAGTCCAACTAATCAACATCCTCATGCTGATCAACAGTAACATATTGATGCCAAGCTCTGTAGTCTCTGATAGTGTTTGTGTTTTCCACGATGACTTCCATCTAAAATCTGACCTTTGCCTCCACAGCATCAGGTGCATTGCTCAGGCTCCTCTGTCCAACTTGTCTAAAAGAATGCACATCATTATCTTCAATGTGGCTAGACCAGCAACATACTTGTGCATGATGTCTGCATTGATAGGAAAGTATGGGTGGATGGCGACGTGCATCAACTCATAGAAGTACGAATCAAGCTCTAGTTGGACCTGCTTATTTGTCTTCGCCTGGGTGACAGTCCTGATTGATGGGATCACATAGGTGTGCACCACAACATCCATACTCTTGAATACTCATGCATGGGAGGCCTATATGCTAGTTATGAATTTCAAGATCTCTTCATAATTCTAGATCTGAATCCGGATACGTTCCTTCAGCTTGACCACATTGACCCTCATCATCTTAGGCAAGTGAAGTGCAGCTCCCTTGTACTTCATCATCCATGTTTGCATGTCATCAATAGTAGAATGCATGCTTGTCAAGATGCGTTCTCTTCTAGCACATCACTGCTGCCATCTGTTGAGATGGACGACTCCCTTGTGCACAACGTAAAACTTGGAGTACAATGATCGCCTAACTATGTCAAGGGACAATACTTCATCCAGTATTTCCTTCTTCAGTTCAACTCTGGTGGACATTGTCACCAAGTCTCCTCCTTGCTTGGTCGTTCATAGTTCCTTTTCCATTTGCTCATTCTCAGCTATTAGGAAGCGAACACTTGAGCTAGTGACTTTTGCATACACTAGACTAGTTACATCAGCCAAGGTAGCTAGATGTTTGCACACATCATTCATGATCACTCGTTCTTCAACTTGCATAGGCGATGTTTAATCCTATGGAGTTGAAACTCTGGGAGACTACATAAATCTATGTTGGGATTCAACAAACGAGGTGTTGTGCATCTCTTCTTCTGGCTGATCACCAAGGATCTCAGTGCCTCCTTAGTCATCTGAGACTTGGTCTCTTCTAGATGCATTGAAGGGGGTGAGTCAAACTCTTTGTAGTGAGGCATGAGATCGGTGTCCTATTCCAACTCCTGCTGCTCCATGTCTACATCCAATTGCTGAAGTGGCTATTCTATCTCATGAGCAAAGTCTTTCCCCTGTGATGGTTCACCCTATTCGCTCGATTTTAGTTGTTCAGATGAATCAACTACTTATATGGGCGTTGCTTCATTTGTTTTCACATGGTGGTCCCCCTATTGTATCTGTTGCTGCTACGCTTCCCTCTCCTGTTTGTGCAACTCTTGCTCCTTTCATAGTTTCTATCTCATCTCATGCAACTCCTTCTCCACTTCTTCCATTCTCTTCTTATCCTTCTACCTTCATGCAATTCACTTGTCGCACTGCTACCTCTTTTCCTCTATAGCCATAGCTTCTTTCTCTACAAGTGGATCTACTTGAAACTTGCATATTTTCTCCCCCTCTTCCCTATGTCACACACTAGTATGCTTAGATCTGCTGCCACTACTGCTACTACTACTACTGCTGGTGCTACAGCGAAGCTGGCTAGTTCATTGGGTCTAGAGAAACTGTAGCAATATCTCCATGGGTCCTCCTTGACCCAATGAAATGCCCATAGATCCAGTTGAATTGAACTCTCATGCAGTGATCCTTCACAATGCAATGTGGGTCAGATGGATTGTAGCTTCGAAGGTCTAACAGGTACTTCTTCATCAGTTTTGCTTCAACATCTGCTTGCTTGATACTCTGGATCTCATATAACCCAATCCGTAATGGAAGAGTGGGCCAAGGTTCCTTCTTCTTATGATGCAATCTTGCTGTCAATTGTCCCGAGATGTGATATGATACTTGCTGCATGACAAGTACATCCAAGGAAATCTTTGGCAGAACATGTGAAAGCTTCATTACACTAAAAATTTGGATGAAGGTCTCAAACAGTGAGGCATACCAATCTGCAATGCCTATCAATGCCTCCATTGCTTCCTTTGACATGTAGGGTGGATCCTGTTCGAATATCATCTTGTACAGAGGGATGAAAAAAATGATCGGAAAGCCGTGTGATTACTCCTTTGAAGCTGCATTTGGACAACAACTTGAAATATGTGTTCACAGCAATCTCCAATAGTGACCATGCCCACACTAAGTCTGCGAACCTCTGTCAGGAACATACTACATATAGGATGTAGGCGGACATGTAAATCTTAGCATGCATAACTCCGAGTGACTGTCAAGCCTTTCTTACTTGTTCCTTCAGCTGATGAGCCAGTATGCCAGACTAGTTATATGGTTTTCCTTCTCTAGCCAATTGGTCTAGTGCAACCACCCAACTCTATGGGAAGGTTTCCTTGCTTGCTTGGCCATACAGTTGACAAGAAAATAAGATATAGTTTGGTACGCCTTCCTCAGTGTCTTTGTCTTGTCGACCTAGTTGGGTGTCAAGCTGAATCGACTTGGCTCCTTTAACCAATTATTCAAAATGTCTCTGGAGTTAGCACTGTTGTTGGGTAAGTTGAATGGAGTCTCGATGATAGTCACGGTCTCTGACATCTGATACATCTCATCATAATCTCATTCCCAGAAGGTTTTAAGCTTTGTCCCACTGACACTGCTCAAGGTCATCATCTCACTATTAGTATGAGAGACGATCCTATGTATCATGTCAACGCATGGGAACACGGGATATCTGCATGCAATCTAGTACAAGTTAGACTTGTGAATGTTCATGTACACCTAACAATGTTTGAGGTGTTCCCCAAAAGTGTCTTCAAATGTTTCATTGACCTCTTGACACTTTAGTTTGATGTCCTTGTCTAGATACAACTTTGTATCTTCATAGATTAGAAGACTAGAGGACACTTTCTCAACTGCTGCTCTAGCTGCATTCCCATCAGTGTCATAAGATATTGTTCTCTTCGAAGCCATTGAGATATATGAACACCTAAAAGAAATGGAGACAAGCAACATGCATGGCAAGAAATATGTCAGTGAAAACAAAGCAACTTCGGCGAATGACACAACCCATACCTGGGAAATTGATGGGGAATATTACACAATTTCTTCTGGTAGGTTGGCTAATTGGCTGCCAGAACTGTGCAAAAGGTAGTCTGGGCTATCTGGGATGTAGGGATGGCTTTTGGATTGCACAATGTGCAATCCAAACTAGCTGCTTACTACTGGGATTGCATGATGAGCAATTCCAGTTGGGAGTGACTGCAGGCTCAGGGACTGCATTGCACAATTTTCTAGGCCAGCAATCAATTCCCCTCAAAAATGTGCAAAATAGTCCTAGAGGGAAGTTCTAGGAAGAAATGTGCATTTATGGAGAGGAAGGCAGAGCCTTCCTTCCCCAGATTACACAATGTAGTCTCAGTGAAGGCAGAGTCCGAGCCGAGGTTGGCCCCACTCGCCAACAGCAACTGAAATCAAATAAGATAGTGATTGCATGGTGACACTAAGTGAAGTCATAAGTGATTTGAAATGTATGGAAAACATTAATGAAAGATTCAACAAATAGATCAACATGCATGTGGGTGAAGCGGTTCGCCTGTTCGATGAATGTTTGTGCAAAACAGTTTCATGCATGCAACAACAATGAGATAGCAACTAAAATTGAAACAAAGCTAGGACAACCTAGTATACATGTAAACAACAAAATGTGTTCAAATAAATCATGCAAACAATAGTCGCACAAGTGAATACAGAAAAAGTGATAGAGATGCTAGAAAAGACAAGTTGAGGCCACTTACCCGTGAATAGCTGAGTCAGATGTGTTGAAGAGTCCTGGATGTGTAGTGGGATGTCAGAGCTCCAAGATTGATGTGAAAGAATGAGCTTTGATGCAATGAATAAATCATTTTTGGGCTCATGAGGGGCAAGCCACAAATCTAGGAAAAAGTGACACTTGGAGGAAAGTTTCTGAAACAACTTTTCATGTAGCCCTCGACTACTAAAAATAGCTCCCTGAATCATGGGATGACATTTGCATGTTTCCTTTTGCTATTCTAGTAAGAGTAAGTCATGCATGCATGCAAGTCAAGTTTCCTTGGTTCCGGGTGGAACACATCAACTAGACTGCTCATCCAGGCATCTACTCAACTGCTTGAGAAAAATACGCATTTATGGCTCGGAGCTGGGCTGACTGCACAAGAAGTTTGTGCAATTTCTGAGCAAAGCAGCTGACTGCTGCTCAGATTTGTGCAAATTATGGGCTGAGTAGCCCTGCTGGGGAAATTTGGGCAATTCTTGCAGGCAGTGCTGGTTGGCAGAATTTCGCAATTATGTAGCCCAGCAGGCTGCCAAACAAAAGCGCAATTTTTGGAGGGAAGGCTGGTTGCCCTCTATAAATGCACAATTTTCTTTGGGAAGCTTCTCAGCCTACAGCTGGACCAAGTCTGAGTGAACAGCCTGTGAGGGAAATGCATTAAGTTGTGATCGATGAGATGTCTTTTTGCAAGAAAGCACCAAAGCTTGTGTACTTAACGAAGCAAGACAAGGTTCTTTGAAAGGTTGGTAGGAAGGCTCCAAAACAGGCTAAGGAAAAAATTTGGAGGGTGGTTATAACTGCTACAATAGAGCTCCTATGGGACAAATATACAAGATAGTATCTTGCGGGTAGGTCAGTAGGATGTTAGATATATGGATATTGTACGCAAGTTACAACAAAGTACTAGTAAAGTATAGGTAGTGATATAGGTAGAGGTGATGGTATAAGTACAGGTACATGTATAGGTATAGGTGATGGTACAAGTACATGTATAGGCAAATGTATAGGTAAAAGTAGTGGTACAAGTGCATGTGCACACGAGTTGGATTATTTCCTTACAGCAAATGGATTGGTTAGGTTAAGAGATGGGTTATATGTGTCAGACAATAGTGAGCTCAAGAAGATGATCTTGAGGGAGTTTCATGTGAAACGTTATTTAGTTCACCCAGTTTATCAGAAGACACTAACAATGGTGAAGAGATTTTACTATTGCCCGAATTTTAGGAGGGATCTAATAGAGTTCGTGGCTAGGTGTTTTGATTGTCAGCATGTGAAAGAATAATGTAATCGTCCAGGTGGACTACTCTACCCCATCATGATCCGAGAGTGGAAACAGGAAGTCATTTTCATGGACTTCAGTACAAGTTTTACAAAGACAATGAGACAGCATGATCCATCATGGTTGTTGTGGACACCTTGACGAATGTTGCACATTTCATTTCGGTGAAGTCTACATTTTCAGCTACCAATGTAGCACAACTATTAATCCAAGATGTGGTCAGATTGGATGGTGTTCCAAAGAATATTGTGTCAGACAGGGATGTGAAGTTCACTTCCAAGTTTTGGAAGGAGTTATTTGCAGGTTTGCGTACAAAGTTGGCCTTCAGTATGACTTATCATCCGTGGATAGATGGACATACATAGAGGGTCAACAGGATATTGGAGGACATGTTGAGGATGTATGTGATGCATCAACAACGAAAGTGGGAAGAGTACCTTCCATTGGTAGAGTTTGTATACAACAATGAAAATCAGGAATATTTGAGAATGAGTCCTTTTGATGCATTATATGGATGAAGTTGTAACACTCCCATCAGTTGGAATGATCCTATCGGGTTGACGGGGCTGACCCAGGTTCAGTGTTATCTGTGCCAACCAATAGAACCCTAACTGCTAGCTCTTTTGGTAATAACCCGTATAGCGCAGGTTGTAGTCTCACCCGAAGCAGTATTGGGGGATGACAAAACCAGGTTTTTGCATCCAGAGGCCTGTGTGATGTGTTCCTCCAGTCCTTATGGCTTATATCTACCTTCGCGCACCTATAATCCTTCTGAACAGATTTTTAATGAAAATCAATCTAATTGACTTCCATATCTTCACGAAGGTTTCTAATTATACTTAACATGCATAAATATTACAGATCTACTAGTTTCATGCAGTAAATAAGTATTAATTCATACAAAACATAAGATATAGTGAAGATAAATGAACTTCGCAGAAGTAAATAATAAGACATAGATGCACTAGATTCAGCCCAAATTAGTATTTATTAAGTATAATCGTTAAATTACAGACTTCCTTTCCCTACAAACTCATCTTTTGGACTTACCAAGGTCTTCGCGCACTCAGCAGTAGGAGCCTTCCTCTTTCTCCTAAGTACATGAAATAAACCTTTCTTGCCTTAGCATCTTTCCCTTGCAATGATTGTTTTCTATTATATGCCTTATAAGACTCGCTATGAATCATCTATATATAGCATTTTCTTTAGAATACCATGGTCCGCGGACTATGGCAGGGTCTCCAAAACTCTCTATCACCTACCCACCTAAGGGACTAAAGCCCCTTTGAATTCTACTAGCTTCGTGCTTTGCTTCCACATTTCGCGGAGACTTTACATTTGCTACAAAAAGATATTACAAAATTTACCAAAACTTTGACCAAAATGACCACAGGGAGCCCATCTGAATAGGCCCCCAACACATTTTGGGTGACTCTCCCTCGAGTCACTTAGCTCGTGCAACAATCCTGTCTTGGAGTTCGCTGAACTCCACCTTAAGCACTTGCAAGTCAGTAGTACCCTACACCGTGGCCTACTGCACTTCCTCAATGAGCTTCTCTATTGTAGGGCCTTCCAACGCGAGGCCCATTGTCCGTTCTGTTTGTAGGATAGTCTTCAACTTCTCTTGGACTGACAGGGTACGTTGGCTTCCTTCCTCTGTCAAGCGTTGTGTCTTAGCCTTCAATATGGCCTATTTTCTATGCATCTCCACATCTGTGTTTGCAGATGTTTCGCTTCTGTCAAGCAAGCAAAGTGCTAGACTAGTACCAAAGTGTATGCAGTCGCCCTGAGTTCATCAAATTGTTGCTGCTTCTCCCAGATATCTGTTCCAATTTTCTACAGAGTGAGGTCCTCCTGCAGAGTCAGCCATAATTCCATTTCTTTCTTGAAGCACTCTATGCAACCCTTGACTGCTGCATCTAACGTGGTCATTCCCTCGTTGATGGCTACTTCATGCTACTCATGGACTTCTGGTGGAGTGGCTAGCTGTAACTTCAACTGCAACTCTAGGATCTTCATTTCTAACTCAAATTGGACTCAACCGACCTCCTCTTTTGATTCTCTAACTGCGAAAGCCAATTTTTGAATCTTCGCTAATGATGCTAGATCTTTAGGAATATTATGTTCTAGAAGCACATTACATGCTTGTGTAATGGTTGCCTTCATGTTCTGTCTGCACGTGGCCAGTTCTTCTTTTCCCTTTAGTGCCTATGCCTTCTCTACATATATTTTCTCATTATTCAGATTTACTTTGCCAATGACTAACAACGCGCGTTTGTCCCTAACACTAAGCTTGTCTAAAACCCCTTGATGTAGTTCATGGAGGGTCTCAATAGGCAATGCAGCTAGGTTGAAACCCACATCCTTGACTTGTGCGAGCTAGGTGTTCTCCTCTTCTACCTGTGTGCGTAGTGATCCCTATGGTAATGGTATAAGCCTGAGTTCCAAAGTCCTATCTGTCTCTAGCATAGTGGCACTCACTTGTTACAGTCTTGCTTGAATCTTGCTCACCTACCCCACACTCGCTTGTAACCGTCCTGTTTGAATATGCAACTCACGTAGATCCTTCTACACATTCCCTAGTACCTGCTGGTATTGTTGGTTGAACTTCGTCCATAATTTAGACATTGTATTGTAGACCTTATCACCAATCTCATCCAAGTTGCCCTCAGTGAGGACCATTGTATCCTAATGTGAGTGCTTGTAGGATTTTTGCTTCCTTTTAGGCCCAAAAGTGGTCTCCTTGGTCCGCTTATGCAATTTAAAGGTAGTGCTCTGCTCCTCACCCCCACCTCCTTCAACGTCGGAACCCTCCTTGTTCTTAGAGTGCTGAGAAGTCAACTCCTTAACCTCCACTATGGGCCCCTTTGCAACATGCTCCTTATGGGCGGCTACCTTAGCAGTAGCTTCCTTCTTTTTCTGTGTTGTTTTCTCTTCGGCTGCAACTTGTTCAACTTCCTTCTTTTTTGTGCTTCCATGGCCTATGTGGAGGAACTTTCTCTGACCTTTCTTGTACCTATGCTGAGATTTAATGTATGCAACCACTCATGTGGCCATTTCCATACAATCTCCTATTCAACCACCTCATTCACCAGTTACGGAAACTTGTACCGTGTTTTCTTCGAATCCTTCCTCGCGTGGATAGACACATTGTGAAAATCTACCTTGAACTTTGCAGAGGCCTCTAGCTGATCAAATAAGGTTGGTGACAGCCTTGGCTTCTGGCTCATCATGGTGTGGAGCTCCATCTGTACTAGCATCTAAAACATCTTCGTCTCCATGACCCTCTCAGGATCCTTTGTCGCCCATAGTGAAGCGAACTTCGCGGCCTCTTGTAAGTCATCATCTTGTGGAAGGAACTTACTATCTTCTGGCAATCTCCATGCAACTAGGGCAATTGAAAATAGCAGCCAGGCATAGTGGAATTTCTTTCAGTTGTCATGTGCTTCATGACAATTCAAAAAAAAATACTTACACAGATATTGTGCCTAGTTGTACTCTACCAGCCTTGCACATTGGACAGTGAGTGAAATTACTAGCGCTGGAACCTCGTTTGCATGAAACTTCCTTATGACCTTTTAGGACAAAATCTTGGTGCCAAACTGCACTGCCTGATCTATGATGGAGTGGATGGAGTATTCGTACAACTTCTTTACTAAGGCAAGCTCACTCTTCATGTTGTCTGTGATTTTTTTCCTTACTCTTGCCTCCAAACTCCTCGACTAGATCCACCCCTTGGTAGGGCAACCTTGTGATATGGTGGATCAACATATTTGTGATGGGGATGGGTTCTCCCAGCCAAAGACATCCATCATGAACCAATGTGAGTAATTGGTTTACACACACCATGTTGATAGTGGTTTTACTGAAATGCAGTACCCATAGCATATTCAGCAATCTGGCCTTCTCAACCCCCATGACCCACATCATAGGCTCCAGTTGCGTGACTCCTATCTCTTCATAATGGAGACAAGGTGGCTCACAAGTGATTTTCATAAGGCAAAGTGTTCTACTACAGGCGAGCATGCTAGATTTATAGGTGATTTCAAGTTCAAATCCAACCGTTAAGTCCAAATTCTGATCATAAATTCATCTTTGGTGGCAATTGCCAAAGAATTTCACCATAAATGCAGCCTAATCCTCCTAACATGATTTTTGCCATCCAATCAGCTACATTGCACCCAAAGATTATTTTTGGACCTTGTTCTGTGGCACCATCCTCCATGGCACAACCATCCTGATGCAAATCCTTCTGGCACACTTCTTGCTTCCATCGCGCAGCCCCCTTACCTTGATTTCCCATTCTTTTGGCAGTGTAGTTTATAGTTTTGTACTTCCTTGTAGCTACCCAGAGTACTAATACTATCCTGCCATAATGTAGTCATTACACAGGGGAAGGATCCCCTTAATACAATTTCAGTCAACTTCCATTGACTCTTTCCGGAAATAGTTCCCCATTCAGCTTCGTGAGTTGAACTGTGCCACCATCTGTAATTTCCTTGACTACATACGGTCCCAGCTAATGCATTTGAAAATTCCCATGAATTTTTTTAAATTTTCTATCATAAAGTAACACCATATCGTTCACCTTAAAGGTGCATAGCTTAATATGTCAATCATGCCAGGCCTTCTCGTGCTCCTTTTGCACCTATTGGTGAAATCTTGCTAGAAATTAGTCTTCTTCTAATTCTGCCAACTGCACAAGCCATCCCTCCATAGTCTCATGATCCTCCATATCATTAAATGTTGCAATCCATAGACTCGACATTGTATACTCCATGGGCATCCCAACCTCTATCCCATGGACCAACATGAAGGAAGTCTGGCTTGTCAACTTTTTGCACGTCGTCCTATATGGCCATAGGTCCACTGGTATGTGTACATCCCAATCATGCCTCTTCACATTGCAGACCTTCGTCAATGCGTTGTCTAGGATTTTAATGAATGCTTCAACTTTACCATTTTCCTGAGGATGATAGGGCATACTCTTTTGATGATAGACCTGGAATTCTTTGAGCATCATGGAAATTGTTTCATGTAGAAAATTCATACCCCTATCGCTCATCAGTATCTTAGGACACCCAAATCGAGTCAAGACATATTCAAACAGAGACTTTGCAGCTATAGCAGCACTACAGTCTTTCACTGGTTATGCTTCTGCACATCTTGTCAAATAATCAGTTGGAGTAATAATATACCACATGCTCATCATTTTCCCTAGTGTTTGTATCGGGCCTACAAAGTCAATCGCCCATTTATCAAAGACTTGTAATGAAATATTGGGATTTAAGGGTAGTTTGTCCCTCCGCGATGGATTCCCCATCCTCTAACAAGCATCGTATGGCCTATAATATGCCTTATAATCCTTATGCAATGTTGGCCACCATAATCTTGTGCGCAAAATGTTCTGTACGATTACTTTGCCTACATAGTCTCCTCCTACTACTCCTCCATGTGCTTCGGTTATGATACTAGTTCGTTCAAAGCCAGGAAGATATCAGCATAGTATTTCATGAGTGCCTATCTTATACAAGTGTCCTACGATAACAAAAAAGTTAGCTGAGCAGACCATTAATTCCTTTTTTTGCTGGGTAGAATATCCTTCTGGGGTTGTGCCAGTAGTAAAAAACTGCATTATATCAGTGAAATGATCATCTACGAAACACATTGCAAAGAGCTACGCATTTGGCAACCTGTCTTCTAGGCTAGTAGGTTCTTCGCCTGTCACGATCCTGGATAGATGATCTAGTCTTGCATTTAATAATTCCTACTTTAAAATTACCTCAAAATCATATTCCTGAAAAAGCAACAACCACCTACAAATATTCCCCCCCAACACAGACTTGTTGACTAGGTACTTGAGAGCAGAGTGATCGTGTACATTTTGAAATGTGTGCCTAACAGGTAATGTCAAAATTTTTGAATTGCGTAGACCATCACTAGTCCTTCATGCTTTGTAGTTGAATAGTTCTTCTCAACCTTTGACAATTTTTTCCTTGAGAAGGTTATAGGATGACCAATTTTGCCTTCTCCTAGTTGGGTCAATAATGCACCAACTATAATACAGGAGGCATCCACATGCACATGAAACTCTTTCTTCCAGTCTGGAATCACAAAAATGGGAGCAGTCACCATATTTTCCCTTAACACATCCAATCTATGCTGACACTCTGCATCCCAGCAAAAGGTCACTTCCTTCTTCAATAATTTCTCCATCGATGCAATTATCTTTGTGTAAGATTTGATAAACTTTCTATAGTAGCCAATGTGCCCTAGCTTTGTGTACAACTGCTTTACATTCTTCGGAGCTTCTAAATTGACACTAAAATATATCTTCGAAGGGCCTACCATTAATCCATGCTTGCAGACTACATGGCCGAGAAATATCCCATAAGGTACACAAAAGATACATTTCTTCAAATTCAGGGCAATCTCGTATCTGCAACAAGTATCGAACATAATGCACAAACTTACAATGTGGCGATTTACCAATCCAAACATAGTCCAGTCATAAAAATACACTTCTAAGAATTTATGGATGTGTTGATGGTGTTGGACCCACCAACATGTCAGGGGATCTCCCCGGTAAGAAGTACAAACTAGACCTCAGACCGTTTGGTGTAGAAGTCCCAGTAGTGGGTCGTACAGTATCTCCTTAACAACAGTTGGGCACATAGGAAAGCAAGATGTCCTTGTTTATAGCAAGGGTGCGACCAGCATAGCAAGCCAAGGAAGGTGCATGAAGGGTTCTAAAACACGGAAAGTGGAATAAATGCACCCCTTGGAAACCTATGGAAACACACCGCTTGGAAGGGAAAACACGAGAAAAGATACATCACAAGCTGGAAGGTAGGTGAGCCAACGATCCAAAGCGATGGTTAAATGAACAACACATCTCAATAAGATTCATACATACATATATAGAAAATTCCATACATACATGTGTAAGAAAACAAATATATATCATTAGAGTAACTAAGACAGCAAAAATACAATAACAACATATGCATCAAACTTGTTGGCTGCGTTATATTAAGAAATTGAAAGTTCCAATCATACATACAACCATGTCCAACTACTAGTCTCAATACCAGAACGTTACTGTCATTGCCGCCGATCCTCCAAAGAGATATACTAGCTTTGCATTGTGGAGAAGCCAAGGCTCATTACAATACACTCCAATATTTCTCTAAGATACACCTATAGGAAACTTGGCTCCCAAAATCCTATACAATGAGTTATGAGGTTCTATAAATAGCAAAGGGTGGGGTGGCCCTTGGCATTCCCCTTTGTGGCTCTTCACCTACCCTCATGACTCTTCAACAACTACATGATTGTTACATTCTACTATCAACACTTGGTCTTTCACTTTTACAAGATGTTACATTACAATATGCACATGTACCCATGTGAGACAAAATAGGCTTGAGAAATCCGTGCAAGGCACTACTAAGACTCAGACAGTTGTCGGAAGACTAACTCTTCGACATCCTCATGATGATTGATAGTGGCGAATTGATGCTAAGCTTGCTAGTCCATGATGGTGTCTACGTGCTCAATGGTGACATCCTACTGAAAGTGAACTCTTGCCTCTGTTGCATCTAGTTAAACTGATTTGGCACCTATTTCCAACTTGTCTGAGAGCATACGCATCATAGTCTTGAGTGCAGTTAGACCAGCAACATACTGATGCATAGTATTTGCACTGACCTCCAAGTCTGTGCTGCTAGCTACACACATCAATTCATCAAAGTTCATGTCCATCTCTAGTTGAACTTGGTTATTTGACTTCACCTTGGTGAGTGTGCCAATAGATGGGATTGTGTGCATGCACACAATGGAATCCATATTTCTGAACACCCATGCATGTGAATCCTGCAAGCTAGTGATGAGCTTCGAGAGTTCCTCATAGTTTCATATTTTACTCTAGATGCATGCCTTCAACTCTACCACCTTGGGCTTCATCATCATTTGCAAGTGCAATGGGGATCCTTTGTACATCATTGTCCATGTTTGCATGTGATCAACAACAGTGTGCAAATTTGACAAGATGCGTGCTCTCCTAGGACAACGTTGCTCCCAACCATTGAGATGGAAAACTGACTTGTGCACATTGTCGAATCTGGAATACAACATCTGCATGACTACTTCGAGATATGATAATTCATCCAGCATAGCTCTCCTCAACTCTGCTCAGGCAGATGATGTAATTTGTTCTCCTCCCTTCTTGTTTGCTTGTAATTCATTAACCATTCACTCGTTCTCTACTATCAATAATCAAAAAATCAAGCTGGTGGCTTCGACATATGCTCTCGTAGCATCGTCAATGCTACTGGATGCTTGCATACATCAGATACAATCACTCATTCTTCAAACTACGTAGGATATATGTGGACATCCAGAGTAGGCACTCTACGTGACTGCATAATTATGTGTTGCGACAACTTAAAATATATGTTGTGCATCTCTACCTCTGAATTGTCTTCAAGGATCTTTGTGTCTCCTTGATAGCTTGGGACTTGCTCTACTTCTAGACTTGGTGAAGCTGGTGGGGTGAAATTTTGGTTCTGAGGCATGAGGTCAATATCCTTATCTGACTCTATTTGCACCCTATCTGTATCCATCTATTCAATCTCCTAAGCTAAGTCCTGCTCCTACGACTGCTCACCTTGTCTTCTCTGTGCCAGTTGCCTGGATCAATTTATAACCTATATGGGTCTAGTTTCGTCAGTCTGTGCATGCTGTGCCTCCTACTATGTCTGTCCCTGCTACGCTTTCTTCTCTTTTTTCTGTAACTCTTCTTCTTCCCCGAGTTGTTGCTTCAACTCTTGCAACTCCATTTATATTTCCTCCATCCTCCATTTCTCTCTTTTCCTTTGCATGTTCCTCTTGTCACATTGTTGCCTCTTAGCTTCAATCTCCAAAGCTAATTTCACAACGAGTGGATCTGCTTTGAAATTGTGGCTTTGTTCTACCTCTGCGCTATCAACAACCTTTCTCTTGCCTTTGTCTTATACAAGTCTTCTATCCTTTGCCATTGCTGATGATGGTGCTCTCTTAGATTCTTCTTCCCTCTACATTTCTAACCATTCTAAAGCTATGTCGACCCATTCATTAAGCCTAGAGAAGCTTTAAAAATATCTCCATGAGTATTCCTTAAGCCAATGACACACCCCATGGATCCAAGGAATTTCACTCTCGCACAGTGGTCTTTCACTAAGCAAAGATCATACGAATTGGAACTTCTGGTGCTAAAGATGAATCTCTTGATCTCCTTTGTTTTGGTCTCAGCATGATTGAGATTCCGTATCTCATACAACCCGATCCACAAAGAAGGACTGGGCCAAGGTGCCTTCTTCTTCTTGTGCAGTCTCACTGAAAACACTGTCGAGTTGTGATGTGACACTTCTTGCATGTTTTCCATGGAAAACATCGGTAAAACATGTGGTGTCAAGTGAAGAGGCATACCAATATTTTATGTCGATCAATACCTCCATCATTGCCTATGACATGCAATGTGGATCTTGCTCAAATATGATTTTGTACACCGCAGTGACAAAATGGTTTGACAACTGTGTGATAACTCTACATAAGATGCATTCAGAGAACAATCTGAAATAAGTTTGCACAGAGGTTACTAAAGGTGTCCATGCCCAACTCAAGCCTCGGAACTGCTGACGGCCACATACTGCATAAGGTGTTTAAGCAGACATGTATATCTCCGCTTGTTGACCCTTGGGTAGATGTAGGGCTTCTAACATCCATTCCTTCAACCTGAGAGGTAGAGTATCTGACCAGTTGTAAGGTCTTCCTTCATTGGCCATTTAGTCTAGTGAAATCGTCCAACTCTGCGGGAAGGTTTCTGTGTTCTCTGGCCATATAGGAAGCATGCAAATATGGCCAAGTACTGATATGCCTTCTGCAGTATCTTCATCTTGTAAACCTAGTGAGGTGTTGTCCAGAACTTGGTTGTCTCTTTGTTGGCTTAATGGGGCCTGAACCAGGTTCAAAAGAGATTTAGCCAAGCAAATCCCAGTACCACTGGCCCTTTCATCAACAGTCTGCGGAGTGTGGACTAAGGTCTCACCTGAAGTAGTATGGGACGGTGCTAGAACCAGGTTTCCGCACCCTAGGGATATCTGATATGAAGTGATTGGTACATGGTTCAACCTTCGCACTTACTGCACTACGCGCACCAGTGGGCACCCCACGCCCTGCGATACTGTCTTTGCACAGTTCTCGCCACAGTGCGACCCATGTTATTTACCCAAGTCTTCCTTAATTAGGCTATGTTAGTTGATTACTTAGATTGCTTTCATATATAAACATTCATACAAGTAATTATCAATTCCACGCAGTAAATAAATAGAGTAAAAGTAATGTGTAATAGCAAAATACAGATTCAAGAACAAATGCACAGAGTAAACTTTTCTTTATTAACTTTCAATCCCAATTACAAACCCAACTCCGCCCTGTGCACTCAGCTATAGGGGTCCGCGCACTCAGCTGCGGACTCGGCTAGACCTCTGCACACTCAGCTGCAGAGCCTCTTCCTACTATTATGACCCAGTACACTTCAAATCCAACTCTTAACCTTGAACCATGCCTTCGCTATTCTATCTCTTCTTCGCTATCTTTACACTTAGAGGCTCACTCTATTTATACAATCCCATGGTCCACGGACCATGGGTAGGTTGACACAACTTTACAATATCTTACAATATTTTAGGGCAGACAGCCCTATGACTCATCCTACACTTCGCGCTCCATACCCGAAATTCATGGAGTCTTACAATCTAATTGACCAAAACTTGGGCTTTGAGCCCCAAAACATGCTGCAGGGGATCCCATGCCCAATAGGGCCCCAACAAAATCATCGTGACTCGTCTTGAGTCACTCTGCTAGTGCGGAGATCTTAGCACGGAGCCCCTCCGACTGTGTGTGTGTTGTGCGAAGGTCCACAACGCATTGTTTTTCTATCTGCTGGATCTGCTCCATTCCTGCTTTTGAATCATTTTCATCTGACTCATGTCTCTTCTTTGGTACCACCTTCTGGTTCTTGTGTTTATAGTCCCGTGCCCTTGTGTGACTCCTTGGGTCGTAAAGACTATACTTCGATTGATTAGTTAGATAGTCGGCCCACCTGTGTAGGGCTTTAGGCGACTACCATTTACTTTTCCTGGGAAGGGTTCTCCATTAAGTTTGACTAACTGGACCGTGCCTCCATTTGTGACCTCTTTTACCACATATGGTCCCAACCAGTGCATTCTGAACTTTCCAGGAAATTTTTCAAACTTGCTATCATACAATAGCACTAAGTCATTTACCTTGAAGGTGTGCAACTTGATATGGCGGTTGTGCTAGGATTTTTTGCGTTTCTTTTGTACCTGGTAGTGAAATCTGGCCAGAAATCACTCTTCCCAGAGTTCTTCTAATTGTGTGAGCCTCTTTTCCAGAGCTTCGCTATCCATCATGCCTGTGAGTACTACTATTCATAGACTTGGTACGATGTATTCCATCGGCATGACTACTTCTGTACTATAGACCAACTGGAATGGTGTTTGTACCATCAATTTCTTGCACATTGCCTTGTACGCCCATATCACAGTGAGTACACAGAGGTCCCAGTCATGCCATTGTACATTACATACTTTGTTTAGCACAACCTCCAGTATTTTATTGAATGCTTCTATTGTTCCATTAGCCTGTGGGTGGTATGGTGTACATTTCTGGTGATAAACTT
This sequence comes from Pinus tabuliformis, assembly GCA_031772625.1. Taxonomy (NCBI): domain Eukaryota; kingdom Viridiplantae; phylum Streptophyta; class Pinopsida; order Pinales; family Pinaceae; genus Pinus; species Pinus tabuliformis. The sequence goes on along the minus strand of CM062819.1, from coordinate 1,715,210,195 downwards.
GGAACTCTTCTGTGAGCACGCTGATGGTTTCATTCAAGAAATGTGTTCCACAATCGCTCATTATGATTTTCAGGTAGCCAAATCGTGCCAACATGTTTTCAAATAGAAACTTTGTAGTCGTGGCAATCGTGCAGTCCTTGACCAGTTGTGCTTCCACCCATCATGTTAGGTAATCCGTCACAGTGATGATGTACTCCACACTCATCTTTCCCTGAGGTTTGATCGGGCCCACAAAGTCAATTTCCCATTTCTCAAATGGCTGCAGTGTCATTTGGGGATTTAGTGGCATCTCATCCCTTCGTGATGGTTTTCCCATCCTTTGACATATATCACAAACCTTACAATGCGCTCTCGAATCCTAGTGCAGCGTCAGCCACCATAACCCTATGCAAATAATATTTTGTGTGGTTGCGTGTCCTACATAGTGTCCTCCTATAACACCCCCATGTGCTTCTGTGAGGATATGACCTCGTTCAAATTCAAGTACATATCTTCGCAATATCTCATTGTTGCCCATGTTGTAGAGTTGCCTCGCGATGGCAGAAAAGTCTACTGCGTGCACCACCAATTCCTTCTTTTGTTGGATTGAGTACTTCTTTGGCACAATCCCTATTGTTAGAAAATGGATTATATCTTCTAAGTGTCCATCCGCGACACGTATTGCAAAGAGTTATGCATCAAGTAGTCCCTCCTCCAAATTTGTTGGTTCCTCGCCCGTCTCAATTCGTGACAAGGGTTCTGGTCTTGTGTTTAAGAGTCTCATCTTGACTATGACCTCAAAATCATATTCTTGAAATAGTGATAGCCATCTGCATATGTGCCCCCCCAAAACAGGCTTGTTCACCAAGTATTTCAACGTGAAATGGTCGGTATACATCTTGAAATGTCCGCCAAGTAAATAGTGTTGGTATTTCTGGAGTGCGTACACCATCGCCAACCCCTCGCATTCGGTGGTAGAGTAGTTCTTTTCTGCTTTGGAAAATCTTTGACTCGCAAACGTGATCAGGTGGTCCACACCCTCCGCGCCCTCCTATGTGAGTACGACTCCCAACGCGATACACAATGCATCAAAATGTACATGAAATTCCATGTCCCATTTTGGGAAGACAAAAATGGGCACAGAAGCCAGTTTCCCCTTTAGGACATCCAAACTCTTCATGCAATCATCATTCCAGCAATATGTCATGTCTTTTTCAATAGCTTTTCCATCGGCACGATTAGTTGGGAATAACTCTTGATAAACTTCCTATAGTAGCCAATGTGCCCCAAAGTAGCATGTAATTGTTTGACACTGCGTGGTGCTTCCAGGTTCAGAATAACAACAATCTTTGCAGGGTCCACCATCAGGCCTTATTTGCAGACCACATGTCCTAGCAGGTTTCCAAAGGGAACAAGGAAGGTGCAACTTTTAAGGTTCAGTGCAATTTGGTGTCAACAACAAGTATCCAACATCAAACGTAGGCTCGCTACATGGTGTTTAACTAATCCAAAGATATTCCAATCATCCAGATAGACCTCCAAGAACTTGTGGATGTATTCTTTGAATGTCGCCACCACTATATGAAAAAATATTGTTGGCGCGTTCTTTAGTCCAAAGGACATAACGGTGTACTAAAAGTAGCCCCATTCTGTTGTGAAGGTTGTTTTGATCCGATCTTCTGGCGTGATCTTGATCTAATGGTAGCCTAAGAAGCCATCCATAAATGAGTAAGCTTCCTGACCACCAACATTCTCCAATACTTCATCTATGAATGGTGTCAGGAATGGATCGTGAAAACAGGCATCATTCAGCTTCCTGATGTACAAGCATATTCTTATTTCACCCTTCTATTTTTTCTCCTGTACTACCATAGCACTCATGCAATTGAATTCTTCCACTGGTTCAATAATTCTAGCTGTAAGCATTTTATCTAATTCATCATGGACCTTTTCTTTATATTTTGGGTTCAAGTGGTAAGGACACTGCTTAACTAGCTTCGTGCCCGATTTCAGAGTGATCTTCATCATCCCTAAGTTGCCAATGATCCCTTTTAAGTCCGTGATTTTGGTCGGGAACAAGTCTTGGAGTAACTCAGCAACCTTATCTACCATAACATCGTCCCAATAGTCCCCAAGTGTCGCATACTTCGGCTCCACTTCTGTGCCATTGTTTACCTGCTTTGTTTTTAGCAGCGCGGTGATGTCGGGATCCCCAATTGACAGTCCTCGAACTTCGTGAGAGCCTTCAATTTCTGGAATATTAATATTTCAGTGGTCATCATCATCCTCGTCTACCTACACGTTATAACATTCTAGGGTGTTGCTTAACTGTACTACCCATTCTAGCTTAAATACCTCCAATGGCTCCTGTTGTATTTTAAAGATAGCGGCTTTCATTGCTTGTAGTGCATAATCCACAGTATTTGATCAATGATCTTCAAATGTGAATGTTAACAAGAATCGCTCGCGCAAGACATCCCATTCACCCGTACCATGTCAGAGTTCTATCTCAGTATACCAGTTCATGCGTATGACGTCAAGTGTATGGTAGAATAAGTGTACCCATTCAGGCTCAGGTTCTTCCCCGTAAACTTTGGTCCATTTCGCGAGGTGTGTGTGTGGTTCATCTTGTCCATCGTATTTGTCTTCCAACCACAGTTGTAATTTCCCAAATCGTAGGTGCATCATCCTTCTACATCCGCACCAGTCTTCAAAGTTTCCTTGATGTGTACCCCACCATCGTGCGGGTGTTGTGTGCAATGCCCATTTCAATGCATCGAACCACTGTTGTTCCGGTACTGCGCTTTCAAATTTGCTCAGGAATTCATCCACCGTTGTCAATCAATCATATGTCAATAGCTCTCTTGCCTTTGTTATCATGCAACATAGTGATCTAACCATCGTGTTGCAATTCAGTGTCGTTACTTCGTGCAACCGATTCTGCCATCACTCTACTTCTTCGTCTGAGTCTGAAGTGTAAGAGATTTCGTGCTCCCACAAGATCCTCCCATCTGCAATCAGATTCACCCAATCCTGGTCTCACATAGTTATCTTGTAAATACAATCAAGATTGTCATCGCTATCATCGTCGCGCACTGGTTCAGTGTAGCACGATCCTTCAGCTAGGTCCAGTGGGACTACTACCCATAGTGACTTTTTTCTCAAAGATCATTTTGCACTTCTTTAGGTTGATGACTCCATTCATGTTAGTGGCCCAGTATATTCCTAACAGTGCAGGATAGGGATTGTTGTCATCGACAATTTCTTATACTTCAAAATCCGCCTACACACTCGCACCTTCAATATCGACTGTTACCCCTTACAACCTCCCCATCTGAAAAATCTTCTGTTGGTTCACCATTCATAATTTAATACAGGACCATTGTAATGTGGGCATGCCCATGTGTTCCCATGTCTTCTATGGTAATACATTCGCATCCGAACCTAGGTCTAGGATTACCTGATCCATTTCATACTCACCAATCTGTGCAGTCAACCTCATTTCTCTTCCAGTGCACAATGCATGCTTCCCCAATTTCCAGACTACGCACGATTCTCCTGACCCCGCTCACCTAGTGATCAGCTCCTGTAGTCCTTTAACTACGCTGTTATCATGTAGCAGTTTCATGCATGTCTCCAAAAATGTAGTGAGCATTAAAGGATCCATTCCTAGCTCTGGTTGATCCGTAGTACCTGAAGTGGAGGCCTCCATGAAGCTCTTCTTAGCTTCCATGAATGTCTCCTTTGTACATTCTAAGTCAAACTCGAGTTCTTTTGCAGGAGCCTTGCGAACAAATGTACTTTCCTCTAGATGATTCCCCGTTTCCTCTCCCGTGGCCATGCCACGTCTTAGCATCATGTTGACATTCGGGTCCTCTTCGCATGGCTCAGACCACACCATTTGTATATTCTGAGTCGGGGGAGGCTAGAATACCCCTTTTTCACGCATCCTCATGATCAATGTAGGAAAATCTATTGTTTCATGATCAAACTGAGCACAATACGTATAGGATATCCTCGTCAGGTTGGTACAATCGCAGGAATAGTGCTTGGTCCTCAGCAACTGTAACAAATTAATTGTCCATAGCCCCTTCCTGGTCCCATTCCACCTTGTCCTCGACCTCGCCCCTAAAATCTAGCATGTGCCATCCCTGCATCTAAGTCGAGGTCTCGCGTTTCAGTCTATATCCTATAGGTAGGGGTACGATCCATCATTAGCTCGTAACTATGGCAAGTACACTCATCATGGCCTACCAACCTGCAGAAATTACAAAACAATTGCTGGGGTGTCTGTGTATACTTCCGCAACAAATGACAATTATTCATCATGTTTTTCCCTCCTATTTGACAGATTGCACACCATAACATGGGTGCTATGCTTGGTCCTACATGTGCCTTCGGTCTCAATGGCATTGGCCCTCCCCATGCCAAGTAGTTTGCGAATACTAGACAGTGATCGTTGTCATGGCCCTGGCCTTTACATTTTATGCACCATACTTCCTCACACACCTCTGGCCGCAATGCCCTATCCTACTTCAAGCTTTTCATTTCAAAACAAAAATTCTGTAGTTGCATGTGGATTTGTTTAACTCCCAACCCAGGGTCTTGTATCGGGGTCTCATTTAGTCTCATCGCCATTTCCAACACTTCGGCTTGGGTAGACAGTTTCTGCTATGACAGTGCCATCCTCAAGTGCAGTGTCAAAGATGCCACAAACCATGCACGATGTTTTCCATTTGTCAACGTCACATTGGCTTCGCATATCATACTCTTTAGCCGTTGATCCAGATCCCAGGGAGTCTTTCCTAGGAGAATCGTGATTTCTTTCAACCCAATGATTGATTGTGTTTATGACTTTGGCCTGCTAAATTCCCTATTCAACGCATTCTGGATCTCTGCTATCCCTATGTTTGGGTGGTCGTTAGGGTGCTTGATATACCATATCCTGCAGCATGCTCACTAATGTAGCCTTCTTAATATTTTCATTCGTGACACCTTGTGCTTCCCATACTGCTCTTACCACGAACCAAAATTAGTCTGGATCTTGATTCCCTACTCCTCTGAATACTGGCAGTTTAATTGTGCTCACCATACTGACCTGTGGAGGTGGTGGAGGTGGAGTGGGTGGAGATGGAGATGAGGGAGGTGAAATGGGTGGCAGTGTGGATGGAGATGGTAACCACGGAATGTGTTGCCTTATCAAACTGATCACGCTTCTTGGAGAGACCTTAGCGAACTCTTCCTTGCTGTCTCACAAAGGTGAAATTAAGGGACTATTTTCTAATTCTTCACTACCTTTGTAGATCTTCCCGCTCCACATAGTCCCAAACATTAATGTATTCGCATGACCATTTTTTCACATAATAGCATCTTAATCCAAGTATTCAAAGATTTAATATACTTACCTTGCGGTCCTTTGAGAAAGCGACGTTCTACCTCGCTGTAGCTCGCAGTCGTATCTACTGCAAACTCAGTGATATATCACCCTATTATCTAGTCGAGCCAATGGTCCATAGATCGCGTGATCTTATACTCTGATGACTATAGTTTGTGCACTAGTTTCAGAGTCCACACTATTAGCTTGTCGAGCCTACACCTTCCCTGGCTATCAGCTAACTTCACGATCCACTCATATAGCTCAGAAGGAAAGGATGCAAAGAAAATCTAGTGGATTTCCGTATACACGTTGTGCTTCAACTACTTTTCCTTAGATACTTGCAAAGTTCTATTTTCTTGTGTCGTGAGCTCGTTAATATTCTTTTCCAACCACTCTTCAATTTCCTTCTTTGTTGGGTTCCAATGGCATGACATCATACATCCCTTATGCAGATCCTGATCCCGACAACAGAACTATTTGTTGGCTTAGTGGGGCCTCACCCAGGTTCATAAGTGATTTAGCCAAGCAAATCCTTATACTACTGGCCCTTTCGGCAACAGTATGTGGAGCACAGACTGAGGTCTCACCTGAAGTAGTATGGGAGGGTGCTAGAACCATGTTTCTACACCCTAGGGATGTCTGATATGAAGCGATTGGTACGTGGTTCAACCTTCGCACTTACTGCACTATGTGTACCAGCTGGCACCCCACTCCCTGTGATATTGTCTTCGCGCAGTTCACACCGCAATGTGACTCATGTTATCTACCCAAGTCTTCCCTAATTAGGCTATGTTAGCTAATTACTTAGATTTCTTTCATATATAAACATTCATACAAGTAATTATCAATTGTGCGTAGTAAATAAATAGAGTAAAAGTAATGTGTAACAACAAAATATAGATTCAAGAACAGATGCACAGAGAAAAATTCTCTTTATTAACTTTCAATCCCAATTACAGACCTGACTCTGCCCTGCGCACTCAACTGCAGGGGTCCGCGCACTCAGCTGCAGACTCTACTAGGCCTCTGTGCACTCAGCTGCAGAGCCTCTTCCTACTACTATGACCCAGTACACTTCAGAACCAACTGTTAACCTTGAACCATCCTTCGCTATTCTATCTCTTCTTCGATATCTTTACACTTAGAGGCTCACTCTATTTATACAATCCCATGGTCCGTGGACCATGGGTAGGCTGACACAACTTTACATTATCTGACAATATTTTAGGGCAGATAGCCCTATGACTCATCCTAGGCTTCACGCTCCGCACCCACAATTCGCGGAGTCTTATAATCTAATTGACCAAAACTTGGGCTTTGAGCCCCAAAACATGTTGTGGGGGATCCCATGCCCAACACTCTATTTCCCATCTCTTCAAGGTATCTCTCGAGTTTGCACTGCTGCTAGGTCTGCTGAAGGGTTTCTCCATTGTGATCACCAGTTGTGGAAAGTGATACATCTCCTAAAAGTCCTTTTCCCTGAAGTTACAAAGCTATATCCCGTTGAAACTGCTCAACATCATCATCTCAGGATCAGTGTGCTAGACAATCTAGTGGATCATGTCCACACATGGAAACACAAGATACCTGCATGCAATCTGGTACAAGCCAAAATTGTGAATGTTGACATTAACCCTGCATTCTTCCAGATTCTCCTCAAATGTGCTTTAGAATATATCATTGTTGTCCTTCCATTTCATCTAGATGTCCTAGTCTATGAACAACTTGGTGTCTACATAAATAGGCAAGCTCATAGACACTTGTTCAACTGCATCTCCAATTGCACTTTAAACGATGTCCTTTAACCTTGTTCTCTTGGATGCCATTGAACCTAAACTGCTGAGAGACGAATGAAAACTTGCTATACCTGGAGAGACAAAAACACTTATGGAAAGCAATTTATCAGTTGAAAACCAAAACAAATTTGAGGACTTTCATGCAACATACCCAAGTGACTAAGTGGGAAGATTGTACAATTTTCAATGAAAGGCCAGGAGACTAACTACCAAAACTGCACAAGGCACAATCTGAGCTTTCAGGAGGCTGAATGACTACTGGAACTTCACAATGCATAGTCCATCCTAGCTTGTTGAGGACTGAAATCATGCAATGCACAGTTTCAGTCAGCAAGGGCATGCAAACCCAACAAAATGCAATGCGCAATTTCTGGGACCAGCAGGGCACTCGCTGTTGGAAATAATACTGAGAGGGGGTGAATCAGTATTATCAGATCAATAATTTTTCTTTTTCATAATCAGATTTATATACACTACTTCAAAGAGGGGAACTAGCATGTACATGTAACTGTCTTTAAGGCAACTAGTGTTTATGCAGTAAACTTATGATTTAGTTAATTCATCATATGTTGATCTTTAATCAGTGCATCAATACTTCATCAATCATTAAACAGTAACCATGTGCAGTATAAACATAATAAACCATTACACATAAGCAACACACATGAACACCAACATTTAAGGTGGAAAACCAATGTGGGTGAAAAACACCTATTGCTGTCGTCTCTGTCTTCTTTTAATAATAAGAAAATCGGTTTACAATCTTGTACTGGTGCACACTCATACTAGTACGCAGGCTTCTACCTGCAAAAGGTTACAACCTTCTCTCATTCTCTGACTTCTACTGGAAGGGAGCTACAACCCCATAGCTCTTGTAATAGCCAATATGTTTACTAGTACGTAGGTGCCAGCCTACAGAAAACTCCACTCTTCCACTAGGGACCACGTTTCATGAATTTTTAGACTGGATGCTCCTGCCACATATCAAGACATATGAAGATCTTGACTCATCTATAATCCATCAGAAATTTAGAAACTCAAACTTCATCAACCAACATGCAGTTAATCTAAAATAATCAGATCACTGTCATCAAAACACTATGTTGAACCCAGAAACCTGTATCAACATTCAAAACCAACTGAAACCTCAAAAATTCATGTGTCAAACTGTATACACTACTTCAATGAAGAAAACCAGCATATATACGGTACTTCCTTCAGCCCAACCTGCGTATACCTCTAAATATTTTGAATCATAAAATCTGTGAATCACAAATTGTACCAACCAGCATTGTACAAAACATCTATTGTCAACTTACAGAACTTTACACAGGCAGGCAACAGAAAACACTTCTTCTCAATTATACAATCAATCAAATATCAACCTCCTTATGCATTCAGATTTACATTCAGATCTAAGAAGACTTCATTGACAGACAATAGTAAAATACCAGCAGCAATAAATCAACAATATTGATTTGATAGATAAGTCATCTCTGAACATCAAGCATTTCTTTTGTATATGCTACATGAAAGAACAGAACCTGTGTGTACATGCTCTTTTGTCGAGAAGAACTTGGGTATAGATCTGCAAATATTGACTCGAAACTTTGTTGTAATTCCAAACTTCAGACAAACCCAGATCATGATAGATAATGAATAAAACAGATGCAACACATCAAATCTAGCCTCAACCAATATCATATCATTCAAGAATAAGTCATTTCAGGTCTCATGATCCCAAGGATAATTTTAGGGGCGAATGTTCGCCCTTTGGCGAAATTGAGAGGTATGGTAAATAAATAAAACATTTTTTATATTTACTCCATAAGTCACCTTATATACATGTAAGGGTGTAAGCAAATAAAAATATAAGTAAAGTGGAGGTATGGTAAATAAATAAAACGTCTTTTTATACTTACTCAAAAGGTATGGTAAATAAATAAAAATATAAATAAACTAGACGTATATTAAATAAATAAAACCTCTTTTTATATTTAGTCCATAACCCTCGTTCTATTTATGAAGGCTCAAGAAAGAGGTTTTATTTAAGTGAATCCTATGGGCCAAATACCATATTTGTAAAAGAGGTATGGTAAATTAATAAAAATATAAATAAACGAGAGGTATGGTAAACAAATAAAACCTTTTTTTATATTTACTCCATAAGTCACCTTATATTTACGAACACTCAAAAAATGGGTTATATTTAGGTGAAACCTATGGCCAAAATACTATGGGACAAATACCATCGACTAGATTGTTATTAATACCATGCAAAAAACCATTATTAACACTAATATTAGAGTTAATAAAAATAAAAATGGCACATGGTATTGACCCATGGTATTCACCTGGAATGTAGCCTATTTAAATGGGGGAATTAAACCAGCATGTAGCCTATGCTAAGATTCACTAGGACTTTACAAAGTTTTATTATTTAGTGAAAGACTCACCAAGATCTTACAAGATTTTATAATTGAGTAAAATATTCGCCATGCCTGGTGAGAGATTCGCCAAAAAATTATATATACATATTATATTATTGATAAAATCACCTTCCATTTTTCCTATATACCATGGAGATTCGCCCATTTATTATATTTATAAATTTAGGGGGGGTTCTTAAAATTTTCCCTGCATGATCCTCATCCAATATTGAACTCAAGGTGCACATAAATATTTCAGATCTAGCCCTAAACATAACTGTGCAACATAAAATATACTTCAGATAGAAGTATTCATTAGAATATTATTCACTTGCACATCTAGCCTTATGATCCTCTCTTCTTTATATAGTTTTTGGCCTTTCTCAATACCATGGACCAAATCCACTTAGGACCAATACCTTGGATCAAATATCATGGACTGGATACCTCAGACTAAATACCTAGGGTCAATATCATGGTCCAAAGATACCTTGGACCAAATGCCTCAGACCAAAACCATGGTTTTCAACATGTACGCACTTTGCCTTCTGTGGGAGTGCATGTGTATGTTATATACTATTTCTATTCTGAGTACCTACATGTATACATTGCTTGGACTAAGTGAACCTACGTGTATCTCTTAAATTGTTCTTACATCATCTTCTTCCTTCAACTTCTTTATTCTAATCAATAGACCTTAGTTCCATCTTCTTGATCCTTTGTACCACTACCTTATTGCCTCTGAATATTATTTTTATCTTCTTATCAAAACTGAGTTGACCTGTAGAGTTGCCATCAAGGACAATACTTGTATCATAATGCAAAAAATCCCTCCCAGAATTGTGCGATGCAAGCCTTGAGGTTAGTGTTGGATATTTTTGCGCAGTTTCTGGAGGAAAGGTAGAGCCTACACTTCCATAAATGTGCCTTCAATTCTGGAAATGTTGATGGTGTTGTACCTACAAACATGTTAGGGGATCTCCCCGGTAAGAAGACCCAACTAGACCTCATACCATTTGGTGTAGGAGTCCCAACAGTGGGTCGTATGGTATCGTCTTTACAATGGTTGCGCGTAGAGGCAAGCAAGACGTCCTTGTTGGTAGAAAGGGTGTAACCAACACAGCAAGCTAAGGAAGGTGCATGAAGGGTTTTGACACACAAAAGGTGGAATAAGTGCACCCCTTGGAAACCTATGGAAACACGTGGCTTGTGAGGGAACACACAAGCAAAGATACATCACAAGATGGAAGGCAAGTGAACCAATGATCCAAAGTTAGGGTTAAACCAACAAAAAATCTCAATAAGATTCATACATACATATATATAAAATTCTATACATACATGCGTAAGAAAACAGATACATATATCATTAGAGTAACCAAGACAGCTGAAATACAATAACAACATATGCGTGAAATGTGTTGGCTATGTTATATTAAGAAAGTGAAAGTTCTAATCATACATACAACCACGTCCAACTACTAGTCCCGACAACGTAACATTACAGTCATTGTCACCTTCTCCTCCAAAGAGATATACTAGCTCTACACTGTGTAGAAGCCAAGGCTCATTACAATACACTCCAAGCTTTCTCTAAGATACACCTATAGGAAGCTTGGCTCCCGAAAGCCTGTACAATGAGTAATGAGGTTCTTTAAATAGCAAAGGGTGGGGTGAACCTTGACATTCCCCTTTGTGACTCTTCACCTACCCTCATGACTCTTCAACTATTACATGACTGTTACATTCTACTATCGACACTTGGTCTTTCACTTTTACAATATGTTACATTACAATATGCACATGTACCCATGTGAGACAAAACAGGCTTGAGAAAACCATGCAATAAACTACTAAGACTCTGACAGCTGTTGGAAGACCAACTCTTCGACATCCTCGTTATGATCGATGGTGGAGAACTAATGCCAAGCTTGGTAGTCCATGATGGTGTTTGCATGCTCAATGGTGACATCCCGCTGAAAGAAAACTATCGCCTTCATTGCATCCAAGTACACTGATTTGGCACCTCTATCCAACTCGTCTGATAACGTGTGAATAATAGTCTTGAGTGTAGCTGGACCAACAACATACTAATGCATAGTCTCTGCGTTGATCTCCAACTTTGCTCTAGTGGATACACACATCAACTCATCAAAGTACATGTCCAACTCCAGTCAAACATGGTTCTTTGGATTGCCCTCGGTGAGTGTTCCAATAGATAGGATCGTGTTCTTGTGCACAATGACATCCATGCTTTTGAACACTCGTGCATGTGAAGATTGCAAACTAGTGATGAGATACGGTAGTTCCTTATAGTTTCGGATGTAACTCCGGATGTGTGCTTTCAACTCTACCGCCTTGGGCTTCATCATCTTTGGAAAGTGAAATGGGGCTCCCTTCTACCCCATTTTCCATGTTTGCATGTGATCAACAACAGTGTGAAAATTTGACAAGATGTGTGCTCTCCTAGCACAATGCTGTTGCCAACCATTGAGATGGACAACTAACTTGTGTACGGTGCCGAATCTGGAATAGAACATCCACATGATTTCTTCGAGAGACGATACTTCATCCATTATAACTATCCTCAACTCTACTTGGGATGATGATGTAATTTGTTCTCCTCCCTACTTGGCCGCTTGTAATTCCTTAGCCATTCACTCGTTCTCAGCTACTGAGAATTGATCACTCGAGTCGGTTGCTTTAGCATATGCTCTGGTAGCATCAACCAATGATGTTTGATTCTTGCACACATTGGATACAATCACTCGTTCTTCAAATGACGCAGGAGATATGTGGACATCCTGAGTAGGAACTCTACGCAACTTCACAATTTTGTTTTGTGACTTGTCGAAAGATATGTTGTGCATCTTCGCCTCTGGATTGTCTTCAAGGATATTTGTGTCTCCTTGATTTCTTGGGACTTTCTCTACTTCCATACTCATGAAGTCAGTGGGGTGACCTCTTGGTTATGAGGCATGAGGTCAAGTCCTGAGCTAAGTCCTTCACCTGCGACTCCTCGCCTTGTCTGCTCTATGTTAGCTACTCGGATGAGTCTATAACCTGTATATCACAGTTTCACCATTTTTTGGATGTTGTGCCTCCTGTTATTTATGTCCCTGCTGCACTTCCTTCTCTCTTCTATGCAGCTCTTGCTCTTCCCGGAGTTGTTGCTTCAACTCTTGCAACTCCTTTTCTATTTCCTCCATCCTCCGTTTCTCTCTTTGCCTTTGTCCATTCCTCCTATCACGTTGTTGCCTCTTAGCATCAATCTCCAAAGATGCTTTCATAATGAGTGGATCTACTTTAAACTTGTAGCTTTATTCTACATTTGCACTGTCAAAAACCTTTCTCTTGCCTTTGCCTTGCATAAGTGTTTTACCGTCTGCCTTTGTTGATGATAGTGCTCTCTGAGATGTTTCTTCCCTCTGCTATGCTAACCATTCCACAACTATGCTGACTGGTTCATTGAGCTTGGAGAAGCTGTGACAATATCTCCATGGGTCTTCCTTGTGCCAATGACACGCCTTATGGATCCAAGGAAATTTCACTCTCGCATAGTGGTCTTTTACCAAGAAATGCAGGTCATACAGATTGAAACTTCTAGAGCCGATGGTGAGTCTCTTGAACTCCATTTCTTCGTCAGCATTTTTGAGATTATGTATCTCATACAACCCAATCCACAAAGGAAGAGTGCGCAAAGGTGTGTTGTTCTTCCTATGTAATCTCACTGAAAACCCTGTCGAGAAGTGATATGACACATCTTGCATGACGAGATTGTCCATGGGGAACTTCGGTCAAACATGTGGATCCTTCTCCATGCTATACATTCGTATGAAAGTGCGAAGGGGTAAGGCATACCAATCTTCTATGTCGATCAATGCCTCCATCACTACCTACGACATGCAATGTCGATCTTCCTGAAATATCATTTTGTACACCAGGGTGAAAAAATGGTTTGACAACTATGTCATAACTCTGCGAAAGCTACATTCGAAGAACAATCTGTAGTAAGTGTGCACAGAAGTTTCCAAAGGTGTCCATGCCCAACTCAAGCTTGGGAGCTACTGACAGGCATAGACTGCATCAAGTATGTAACCGAACATGTATATCTCTACTTGCTAACCCTTGGGTAGATGTTGGGATTCTGTCATCTATTCCTTCAACCTGAGAGCTAACATGTCGAACCAGTTGCAAGGTCTTCCTTTATTGTCCAGTTGGTCCAATGCAATCACCCAAATCTGCAGGAAGGATTTTGTGCTTTCTTGGCTGTATAAGGGACATGCAAATATGACCAAGTACTGATATGCCTTTTGTAGTATCTTCATCTTATAAACCTGGCTGCGTGTTCTCCTAAACTTGGTTGGCTATTTTTCCCAGCTCTTCAAGATATCTCTTGACTTTGCACTACTGCTAGGTTTGTTGAAGGGTTTCTCCATTTTGATCACCGATTGTGGCAAGTGATACATCTCCTGAATGTCCTTTTCCCTGAAGGTAGCAAGATCTATCTTGTTGACACTACTCAACATCATCATCTCAGGTTCAGTGTGTGAGACAATCCAATGGATCATGTCCACGCATGGAAATGTGAGATACCTGCATGAAATCTTGTACAAGCCAGAATTGTGAATGTTGACATAAACCCTATGCTCTTCCAGATTCTCCTCAAATATTCCTAAGAATATATCATTGATGTCCTACCATTTCCTATTGGTTTCCATTTCTATGAACATCTTGGTGTCTTTGTAGATAGGCAAGCTCATAGACACTTGTTCAACTGTATCTCCAGTTGCACTTTCGACGATGTCCTTTGAACCTTCGCTTTTAGAGGCCATTGAACCTAAACTGCTAAGGGACAGAAAAACACCTGCTATACGTGGAGAAATATCAACACTCATGTCAAGAAATCTATCAGTTAAAACCAAACCAAATTTGAGGACTGTCATGCAACATACTTGGGTGACTGACTGGGAAGATTGCACAATTTTCACGGGAGGCTGGGAGACTGACTGCCAAAACTGCGTAAGGCATAGTCTAGGCTATCAGGAGGCTCACTAACTACTAAAACTATGCAATGCACAGTACAGCCTAGCCTGCTGAGGACTGAAACTATGCAATGCGCAGCTTCAGTCAGCAAGGGCATGATAACCCAACAAACTGCATCGCACAATTTCTAGGGTGAGCAAGGCATTGCCTCTCAGAATTGTACAATGCAAGCCTAGAGGTTAGTGTTGGCTAGATTTGCATAGTTTGTGGAGGTAAGGCAGAGCTTTCACTTCAATAAATGCACATTTTTGTCTAAGTAAGGCAAGGTTCGGGCCATTATAGGCCAGACCCGCCAACGGGCGATTGAAAACATGAAGAGGTTTGAATGCATGGCGAGACTAAGTGTAAGTGACAGTGAATGATCATGCATGAAAACGGTGAGTGAAAGATTTAGAAAACATGAAACCAAGAATGTGTGTGAAGTGATTCACCACAATGGCGATCGTTAGTGCAAAGGCAGTGTCATACATGCAACAGTAGTGAGATGCAAAGGAAAACTAAAATAGTGCTTCTACAAGCTAACATGCATTAAAACGACATCATGTGTTCGAAAAAAACAAGGAAAAAACATTCATACAAAGTGAAATACAAAAAGCAACCGAAAAACAACAAATGACATGAAAAGCAGACTTAGCCAGAAAATGTTGGGCTAAATGTGCTGAAGACTCCTAGATACGATGTGGGATGTTAGAGCTCCAAGATCAATGTGAGGAATGAGCTCTGCAATGTCAAATAAACAAGTTTGAGGCTTATCACAAACATGCCACAAATCTAGGAAAAATCACCACTGGAGGGAAGTTCCTAAAACAATCTTTGCATGTAACCTCAAGCTGCTAAAAATAAATCCCTAAAATCTAGGGATGCTTTCTCCATGTTGATTTTTTTTGTTTCAAGAAAAGAAGCCTATGCATGCAAATCAAGGTTTCTCACTCCCGGAGGGAACCAGTCAACTTGAATGTGCACACAGTAGTCTGTAAGCTTGGGAAAGGGATTTGCATAGTTTTTGGGCTAAGCAAGGCTGGTTTTCCCTCAAGAATTATGCAATTTCTGGGGTTAGTAGGTCACTATCTCCCAGAATTGTGCAATTTTTGGGATGAAGCGTAATGTCAGGTTAGTCTAAGGGAGGGCTACCTAGATGGATTGCACAATTCTAGAGCCCAGGAGGCAACCCAGCAGGATTGCACAATTTTTGGAGGGATGGTTGGTTCCCCTCCAGAATTGCACATTTTTTTGAGTGAGCATCTTAGCCAGAAAATTTCCTAGATCCCAAATGACAGCCTATTGTGGGAGACAAACAAGTTGACATGTAGAGACTCACAGGCCACTAAAACTCAGGTGAAGCCTATGTACTTGGATAATGCAAGACATGTTGCTAAGGATGGTTGGTAGGGAGGCTCCCAAATGAAGCTAAGAAAAATTTTGGAGGGTGGTTGTAGCTGCTACAATAGGATGAACTCTTTAAACACTGCAATTACAACCCTTCGGAAGATCGTCGGTACATTCTTTAGCCTAAATGGAAATTTTGTGTACTGGAAGCATTGCCACTCTATCACAAAGGTTGCCTTGCTGCAATCTTAATCTGATGGTACCCTAAGAACCCATCAGTGAATGAATAAGCTTCCTTCCCTCCAACACTCTCCAAAACTTCATCCATAAATGGGGTTGGAAATGTGTCATGAACGCATGCACCATTAATCTTTCTCAGATCCACGCATATCTTGATTTCACCTTGGTGCTTCTTTTCCTGGACAACCATAGGGCTTACCCAATCAAACTCTTCTACTGGCTCAATGATTCCAGCTTCCAACATTTTGTCGAGCTCTTTATGCACCTTCTCCTTATAATTATGACTTAGATGGTAAGGAATTTGTTTTACAAGCTTCACGTCGGGCTTTAAGGTGACCTTCATCACTCCCAAATCCCCTACTACTCCTTTCAGGTCCGAGAACTTGATAGGAAACAAGTCCTAGTATTCGTGCAGCAATTCTACCACTTTATCAATTGTATCTTCATCCTAATAATCACCTATCTTTACGCATTGGACCCAATGTTTACTTGCCTAGTCTTCAATGGTTATGTTATATCAAGGTTCGCTACTTTCGGTCCTTCAACCTCATGCTATCCTTAGGTTTTGTTTTAGGTCCCTATATAGTAGTGCAACACCTTATTCTATTTATGTGCCCATGTAATCCCCATATTGTTATTATTGTGCCCCATAGAAGCCCACTATTGTTATTATTGTGCCCTTACATTGTTATTGTTATGTCAGCTCTGATTATATTATGACTCAGAGTCCTATAAATAGAAAGGAGGTCTTGTCATTTGTATCATCCAAGAATTTTTCATTTGTGTAATATAAGGAGGTTGTCTACCTAAAGAGGCTAAATTCTAAGGAATTTATCTTTATTTTCTATATTTTTGTGAGCTGGTTTCATAATGTTTGGTATCAGAGCTTTGGATTCTAGGGTTTTGCTGCTCCAAAGAGGTCATTGTGCCATTTTTGCTATAACTTTGTTTCTGTGACTTTTCAAAAGCTAGAAAAAAACCCATTTGAGCCGAAATTGTTCTAAACTTCGGATCCAAATTTTAGAGCTTGTCTCGCTATATTTTTGGAGATATGATTTGAGAAAGTTAGGGTTTTTGAAGACTCCCGAATTACATTCCAAATGGGTGACCTGGGGAAAATCATCATAACTTTTGTTCTGAGCATTAGATTCAAATTTCGTATGGAGTTTCAGAAAGAGGACAGCCTGTAGTTATCTGTATATCAGTTTCAGGTACTAAGGTTGAAACAGTGACACGTGGTACTTCATACCAGTTTGATCTACTGAACTAGTCTATAATCAGGTCACCGTGGGAGATTTGGCATAACTCTTCCTTCAAGAATCCAATCTTGATTAGACTTGCAGGTTTAGAAACAAGACTCAAAGGGCTACGATAGGATGCAATTTCAGATATTTTAGATCCATAGTTACAGAGATACAACAGATTCAATATTGAGCTCTTACAAAGTGAAAGAAAAGGTGTGTATTTTTTCTTTTTTAATTTTGCATAAGATTGGTTTGAAAAATTATTTTGAAGTAATTCAAAGGGAATAGTGAAGAATTATTAGCATTAATTGATGCCTTGAATAAAGAAAATGGAAACACCTAGTAAGCAACCTGAAAGCTCTAGCATGACTCGTGAAGAAGAGGAAGAAATGCAACATGATGAAAGGTGTGGAAGCTAATATGAATGGTGTGCAAGTTAAGATGGTTGGTGTGGAAGCTAAGATGGATGGCATGGAAGCTAAGATGAATGGAATGGATGCTAAGATGAATGGCATGGATGCTAAGATGGAAGAATTGAAGATAAATTTGAATAAGTTGCAACAAGAAATGGTTACCAATGGTGAAAGGGTAGTAAAGAAAACTCATGATGAGAACAAAAGAAATTTTAATCATGATTTCATAGACTCTAATGTTGGATTCAAGACCCACCATGTTCCAAAAATCGATATGAGGAAGTTTGATGGCAAGGATCTCGGAACATGGATACTACAGATGGAGCAATTTTTCGATCTCCATAATGTGCAAAACACACAAATGGTACGTATTGCAACTTTATATTTGGAACCAAATCAGTTTGTATGGTATCGATGGCTTTGCTCTCATAAACAAATTGTCACTTGGGCAATGTTTATGGAAGAAATGATAGTACATTATGAAGATACAAATTGCAACACCTCTTTTATCCAATTAATAAATCTCAAACAAAAGGATTCAACGATGAAGCACATTGAGGACTTCCAAAAATTGAACATAAGGGTAAAAGATATTCCAGACGAGCATAGGATTGATGTGTTCATAGGGACTTTAAAGGATAATATCCAACATGAGGTTCGCCTTTGGGAACCTGATTCATTGGAGAAGGCATTCGGGTTAGCAAGAAAAATGGAAAGAAAAATTATGACAACCAGGAAGCCTACCAGTCGCAACTCTAAATATGGAAGTGTTGTTGGCCCTAGCCTTCCAGGACCTACAAGGCTGACAGCACAACAATTGGAAGAAAAAAGAGCAAAAGGGCTTTGTTACAGTTGTGATAGCAAATACACTAAAGTTCATAAGTGTGCTCAGAAGAAATTATTCTACATAGTTTGTGAAGAGGAGGAAGAAAAGAAACAAGAAATGTCAAAAGAAGATGATACACTCCAGGAACAAACCCTAGATAAAGAAGAAACGAATCTGACCATATCTTGTAATGCATTGGCTGGAATTACCACTCCTCAAACTATCAAGATAGAAGGACATATCAAGAAGATAAAGGTAATAGTTTTGATTGATTCGGGAAGTACCCATAATTTTATTCATTGTAAGATAGCCAAGGAATTGAATTGCTTCCTATATTCAGCACTAGAGTGTCAAGTGATGGTTTCAAGTGGAGGAACCATAAATTGCTCTAGAAAGTGCCACAATATCAAGCTATACATGGGACAATATGTATTGAATAGCCCAATGCTTTCCATTCCAATGGGTGGTGTTGATGTTGTATTAGGAGTCCAATGGCTACAATCCTTGGGTACAATAGCCTTTAATTTTCAAGAACTTTTCATGAAATTTTGTGCGGAAGGAAAGGAAGTTGAATCAAGGGGTATTGTAGAGAAATTTAGAAAGATAATCATCTATAAAAGTATGACAAAGATTCCAAATGAGGGACAATGAGGCGTAATTTCACAATTATGTTTACTAGAGGTTCCCACATTGAAATAATCTATTTCTCCAGATCTCCAAAAGTTATTGGACAATCATTTCAAGGTATTTGAGACTCCCAAAGGCCTCCCACCTATTTGTGATCATGATCATGCTATTCATTTGATTCCAGGAAGTGTTTCTCCAAACATCAGGCTGTACAAATATCCCTATGCCCAAAAGAGTGAAATTGAATGTATGGTTGTAGAAATGCTAGACGCTGGTATAATTCAACCTAGTCAAAGTTCTTTCTCTACTCCAGTAGTATTGGTGCAAAAGAAGGATGGATCATGGCACATGTTTCTGGATTATAGGGAGCTCAACAAGCTCACTATTAAATGTAAATTTCCCATTCCTGTCATTGATGAATTATTGGATGAATTGCATGGATCAATTTACTTCACCAAGTTGGATCTTCATTCAGGATACCATCAAATTAGAATGAAGACTGAAGACATTCTGAAAACAACATTGAGAACTCATGAGGGTCATTATGAATTTTTTGTCATGCCTTTTGGCCTTACCAATGAACCTTCTACATTTCAAGGTTTGATGAATTCCATTTTCAAACCCTTCCTTAGAAAATTTGTGTTAGTATTTTTTGATGATATACTAATATACAACAAGTCTTGGAAGGATCATGTTCAACATGTTGATATGGTGCTCAAACTATTGGAGGAGAAACAATTCTATGCGAAAAGCCCAAATGTTTCTTTGGAATACAAGGGGTGGAATATCCAGGTCATATTGTATCTCATGAATGTGTTAAGGTAGACCCTAGAAAAATTAAAGCCATTAAGGAATGGAAAATCTCCACATCCATATATCATCTAGAGGCTTTCTCAGGTTGACAGGGTATTATTGCAACTTTGTTAATAATTATGGGAGAATAGCAGCATCTCTAACAACATTATTGAAGAAAGATGCATTTTCATGGACTCAAGAAGCAACAAAGGCCTTCAAACATCTTAAAGAAGAAATGTGCCAAGCACCGGTCTTAGCTATGTTGGACTTCACAAAAACCTTTATTGTGGAATGTGATGCTTCAAGAAATGGGATTGGTATTGTAATAATGCAAGATGGAAGACCCATTGCTTTCGAAATTCATCCAATCAAAGGAAAGTATTTACACAACGCTATTTATGAGAAGGAAATGTTGGCAATACTACACGAACTTAAGAAATGGTGACCCTAACTAATGGGAAGACACTTTAAGGTAAAAATGGATCATGATAATATTAAATACTTTTTAGAACAAAGATTATCTTTAGAAGAATAGAAAAAATGGGTCACAAATATGTTGGGTTATGACTTTGAAATCATCTGCAAAAAAGGGAAGAAAAATGTTGTTGCAGATGCACTCTCAAGAAAGGATCAGGATGTGGAACCATTATTTTGTTCTATTTCTATTATCCAACCAAATTGGATAAATGACGCAAGGGATGAATGGAACAAGGATGAAGAAGTGTGGTCACTCATTCAAAAGTTGCAGAATATCCCAATTCAAACAATATTTCTAGAACTTAACGAGGAAGGAAAAATCATATTGGAACCTAGAGCAATCACAGAAACAAGAACCTGATAGCGACGAAATCGATCAATTTAAGAGTATCTCGTCAAGTGGAAGAACTTACCCGCTAAAGATTCCACATAGAAGGACAAGAATTTTATACAAAAGCATCAAGAACTACTCAAATGTTGAGGACAACACTTTTTGAAAGAGAGGGGCATGTTAGGTCCCTATACTACTAGTGTAACGCCTTATTGTTATTAGTACAACCCCCTTATGATATTGTTGTGCCCATGTAGTCCCCCTATTGTTATTATTGTGCCCCATAGAAGTCCACTATTGTTATTATTGTGCCCTTAAATTATTATTGTTATGTCGACTCTGATTATATTATGACCCTTTAGACTCCTACATATAGAAAGGAGGTCTTGTCATTTGTATCATCCAAGAATTTTTCACTTGTGTAATGTAAAGGAGGTTGCCCCCTAGAAGAGGCTGAATTATAAGGTGTTTATCTCTCTTTTCTATATTTTTGTGAGTTGGTTTCATAACATTCTAGAATTTTGATCTTACAAGGATCCTCTTCTTCTTTTTCTACAATCGTAGCATTCTAGCGCATGGTGTAGTTGGGTATTCCAGTCTGGTTGAACCCATTCTATCAACTCTTCAGGTGTTCTAATGATAGCGGCCTTAATTTCCTGGAGCGCTTCATCAATGCACTCAAATCCATCGTCAAAGTTGAAAGTTAACAAGAAACTCTCCCTCAAGATATCCCATTCGGTCGCCCCATTGCATAGCTCCATTTCCAAGTACAAATTCATTGCACTAGTATCTAAGGTGTAAGAAAACGTATTCACTCATTCTAGTTGTGGCTCCTCTCCCCAAGCTTTAGTCCACCACGCCAAATGCTCATGTGGATCATCCCTTTCGCTGTATGTTCTAGTCATATGGGTATTAGCGTATCCAAACCTTAACTTCATCATTCGCTTATATTCCTTCCAGCCAACAAAGCTATCCTTATGCATACCCACCAATAGGAACACATAGCATGCAGTGCCAATGTGAGCACCTGGAAACGTGGCTATTTTAGCACCTCCCTTTCAAAATTATCCAAAAATAAACTAACATCATCTAAGACATCATAAAGTGGAAGATTTCTTACGTTTGTGGATATGCAACATAGAATTTCTGTCATCATATTGCAACATAGCATGGAAACTTCATGCAATCTATTATGTTAGTGTTCGAGATCTTCATATGAATCTGAGGTACATGAGCTATCTCTATCCCATGCAAGCTAGCCATCTACAGTATGATTGATCCAATCCTTGTCATGTGTCGTAATCTTGTATATTTGATCTAAGTCTTTGTCGTCCACATAGTCGCAAACTGGTTCAATGTAGCACGCTTGTTCAACAGGATCCAATGGTACAATAACTCGCAACGCTTTCCTTTCAAATGTCATCCTTCTTTTCTTCAAGTTGATTAAAACATCCATGTCAAAGGCCCAATCAATTCCTAGTAGCATAGGGTAAGGATTGTTGTCATCCACTATTTCAATTACTTAAAAATCAGCTAGAGCACTTGCTCCTTCAATGTCGACTGTTACCCCATACAGGCACCCCATAGGAATGATTTTCTACTAATTGACCATGTGTAGCTGTATAGGAGACCATTGTAGCACATTTCTCCTAATCATTTCTCAGGTCTGCTTAGGTAGTACATTTGCATCGGATCCTAGATCCAGGATAACTTGATCCATTTCATACTCTCCAATCTATGTGGTCAGCCTCAACTCGTGCCCTGTCCACTTCTTATGTTTACCTCATTTCCTTACAACATTTTTTTCTAAAGGAGTCTTAATTTTTCCTATGCAATTATCAATTAGCTTCTGGAGCCCTTCTACCTCCTTCTTATCCCATAACAGCTTCATACAATTTTTCATAAAATTATCCAATAGTGAGGTTTCCACCTCCTATATTTCACTGCTTTTAGCTGATTTCTCTTGACTCCCTGATATAGAAGCTTTAGAAAAATTATTCTTGGCCTCCATAAAAGTTTCTCTAACCTAGATGAGGTCAAATATGACTTCTTTTTCGATAGCCTTATGCACCCATCCTCCAGCCTCTGACTACTTTCCTTTATCTTCTCCTATGACTATACCACTTCGTGTCACAATATTAATGCTATGGTCCTCTTCGTGAGGCTCTGCCCTCATCATATCTATGTTTTGCATAGGCTATTCTGTATTTTCCTCCTGCATCTTGGCAATAAGCACTGGTTAATATTCTATCACATGCTCAAACTGTTTGCAATATTGACAAGAAGGATGCATATGGTTCTAACAGTCGCATGCAAAATGTCATGCTTCACCACAGTTATAACAGATTATTTTTCCACGACCTCTGCTAGCCCCTCCTTCTCTTCCTCTTTCGCGGCCTTGAAATCCTCTGTGAATTTTTCTCATGACCTGAACTTGAGGCTGAGTTTTTGCTTGCATTTGATATGTAGGGGTCCACTCCATCATCAATTCACAGCTTCAGCAGTTTCACTCATCATGTCCAACCGATTTACAGAAAGTACAAAAAAATTGTTGCAGTGTCTTAATAAGCTTTTGCAAGAGGTGACAATTATTGGTCATGTGCTTCCCATCTATCTGGCTGATAGCAAACCATAATGGTACTCCCATGCTTGTTCCTACAATTTTATCATGCCTCATAGGCACAGGACCTCCTCCAATCAAGTAATTCTAATAAATAGGGAAGTGATCCTTATCATGTCCCTTGTCTTTGCATTTTATACACCAGACTTCAGCATGCACCTCTAGTTGAGCTTCCTTCCATGTCTTCAAGCTTTGCAACTCCATGTGCAGGCTTTCTAGCTACGATTAAATCTGTTGTACTCCAACATTTGTATCCTGCACTGGCAAGGCTTCTAACCTCATCACGATCTCCACAACATCTGCTTGCATTCATATCTTCTATTGTGATAATGGTAGTCTCAGATGAGGAAATAGTGAAGCAATGTACCAATCTTTGTGTTGATCATCCGTGATCTTCATATTAGCCTATCGGATTAGGAATTTTAGCCTCTAATCAAAATCTAATGAGGACTCATTTACCCTCCATCGTATTTCCTTAAAATCAGTTACGGACTACGTCTGAGACTTAGGCTTCTTAAACTCACTTCTCAATGCATGTTGAGTCTCTGTCATCATCACTCCAGGTCTATCTGTACATAGCTTAATGTACCAACTCAGTGCTCTTTCCTACAGTGTTGTGACCAACTATGCTTTCTTTATATTATCATCAATAATCTGTTGCGCTATCCACATAGCATTTGCAATGAACCAGAATTGTTTGAGGTCTTCGCTTCCCACCCCTTTGAATATCAGCACCTTCATTGCGTTTGCAATGTTGAATGGTTGATACAAAGGTGGAGGTGGAGGTGAAGGTGTAGGTGTATGCGGTAGAGGTGGAGTTGGAGGTGGAGTGGATGGGTGAGGTATCCTTGGGATAGCCTAAATTACTATATGCATCGCACTTCATGGTGTACTAAGAATAGTTCCTTCATCGTTGTTGGAAGAGTATCCTAACAGTGGACTGTATTTAGAGCCTAATTCTCTTTTCCTTCTAAAGGGTTTTTCGCTTTGCGTAGTCCCGAACATCAAGGTAATGGCATAACCCATTTCTCACACAACAGCATCTTAATCCAAGTTTTCAAAGATTTTAAATACTTACCTTGCAGCCCCTTGAAGAACTTACGCTTTGCTTTGTTATAACTGATGGTCGTATCAATTGTGAGATCAATGAAGAATCCTACTAAGATATGATTAATCCAATGATCAATAGCCTATATGATGTTATTTTTTGAAGCTTCCAGGTGTTTCACCATCCCTGGAGTCCACACAATAGGGCCCTCAAGCCTCCACATACCTTGACATTCCGCTAATTTAGACAGCCACTCATGCAATTTGCAAGGAAAGAAATAGAAAAAGGCTTCGGTTTCATCGGTGTAGAGGTATCTATTCAACCATTGTTCCTTGGATAACAGCAGGTTTCTGTTCTCTTGAGCTACAAATGTGTGCAAATTCTGATCAATCCACTTCTTGATTTCCTTCATAGTAGGGAAGCACTTATTTGACATCACACACTCCTCAGATAGATCTAGGTCGCGATAACGGAACCATTTGTTGGCTTTATAGGGCCTGACCCAGGTTCAGCATTATCTGTGCTAGCCAACAAAACCCTAACTATTGACCCTTTTGGAAAAAACCCACATAACGTAGGCTACAATATCACCCAAAGCAGTATTGGGGGATGATAAAGCCAAGTTTCTGCATCCAGAGGCCTGTGTGATGTGTTCCTCCAGTCCTTATGGCTTAGATATACCTTCACACGCCTCAAATCCTTCTGAATAGATATTTAATGCAAATCTATCTAAATGACTTCCAGATCTTCACAAGGCTTTGTAATTATACTTAGCATTCATAAAGATTACAAATATACTAGTTTTGCATAGTAAATAAGCATTAATTCATACAAATCATAAGATATAATGAAGATACATGAACTTTAAAGAAGTAAATAATAAGACATAGATGCAACAGATTAAATCCAAATCAGTCTTTATTAAGTATAATCATTCAATTACATACTTTCTTTCGCTTTGCACTCAGTTGTAGGGGCCTTCGAACTTACCAAGGTCTCCGCGCACTCAGAAGCAGGAGCCTTCCCCTTTCGCCTAAGTACAGGAAAAATACCTTTCCTGCCTTAGCACCTTGCCCTTACAATAATTCTTTTCTATTAGATGCCTTCTAAGACTCGATATGACTCATCTATATATATAATTTTCTTTACAATACCATGGTCCGTGGACCATGGGCGAGTCTCCAAAACTCTCTATCATCTACCCACCTAAGGGACTAAATCCCCTTTGACTTCTACTAGATTCATGCTCTGCTTCCACATTTCAGAGAGACTTTACATTCGCTGCAAAAAGATATTACAAATTTACCAAAACTTTGACCAAGATGACCCCCGGGACCCCATTCCAACAAATCCGATTAACAAGTTATTGACTAGTCTAGATATGTTGGCAGACATGGAAAAGGAAATGCACGTTATAAAGAAAAATATAAAGGGAGCACTTGATAGGTAGAAAATATATGAGGATTGGAACAGGTTGTTCGAGTCCTAGGTTGGGGAATAGTTGTACTTGTGGATAAAACCAAAGAAGAGCTCCTTGTAGATTGGATCATGTGCCAAGATGGAACCACGATTTTGTGGACCCTTCAGTATCATTGAAAGGATTGGGCTAGTATCCTATCGACTTGTGCTTCCTCTAACAGTGAAAGTCCATGATGTTTTCCATGTGTCATTGCTTAAGAAGTATGTTAAATATGTTAGTCAGGTAATTGACTGGTCTGTATTGTAGGTGGAACTAGATGGAGAATTCTAACCGAAGCCTCAATGTATATTGTAGAAAAAGATGTGCATGCTCCAAAACTGAGAAATCGAGCAAGTTAAGGTGCACTGGAAGCACTTTGGGCCTGATGAAGCTACGTGGGAAATGTTGATTAGATGTGGTGTTGGCATTATTATACATATGTTGTACTTGATGGCAACCCACTCATCTCAGATAATAAATTATAGTGTAGAGAAAAGTTCACGCACTTATATGCAGAGAAAAGTTTATTTCATGTAGAGAAAAGTTCACGCACTTTTATGCAGAGAAAAGTTTATTTCATGTAGAGAAAAAGTTCACGCACTTCCATGCAAGGAAAAGTGTGTATATGTTGGAGAACTTACCTTTGGTCCATGGTAGTTAGTCCTTGGTATTTGAACCTATGGTTTTGGACCATGGTACGCACTTTCATGCAAGGAAAAGCGTGTATATGTTGGAGAACTTACCTTTGGTCCATGGTAGTTAGTCCTTGGTATTTGAACCTATGGTTTTGGACCATGGTACCTCGTCAAAAGTGTTGATCTCACACAATTTCATGGTTGGTTCATGGTATTAGTCCGACAATTTTTGATCCTATGGTTTTGGCCCGTGCTATTGCATCCAAAAGTGTTGACCTCACGTACTTCCATGGTTGGTTCATGGTATTAATCCAACAGTTTTTTGATCCTATGGTTTTGGTCCGTGGTATTGTGAAAGGCCTAAGACTATAAAAGAGGAAGGAAATCATTTGGCAAAGCATCTTCTGAATTATCGAATATCTGATAAAGTGCTAGATTTGGAATATTGTGATTGGGTTTTGGTGCAGATCTGGATCTGAATGAAGAAGGAACCTGAGCGTAAGGAGAAGGATAAGTTCTATTGATGGGTCAAAATCTTAAGGCTGGAATAGTGGTATCTCTATATGATTTTGATCTGTGATATGTGGCATACGCTTGATCTATAAATCTAATAATCTGGGTCTGAATTATTGATGCATGTTTTATTTTACACATGTTATGATCTGGGTATGTCTGATGTAACAACTGCAAAGTTATAAGGAAATATTTGCAGATCTGTATGCGGGTTGGCTTTGGTGAAATCAGAGATTGATGGGTTTTTGATGTTCTTGGATCCAGTTTGAAAATTTATGAAAAGTGGTCCTTGAAAGAAAAGAAGTAGGGGGTTGTAGCTCCCTTCCAGGAGAGACTGGAAAATGAGAGAGAGTTGTAGCTCTCTGTAGGTTGCAGCCTGCGTACTGGTAAAGGACTGCACCAGTACAAAACCATTGTAAAAGGAGTTTCTAATTTGAAAGAAGATAGAGACATATTGCAGCAGGTGGTTTTCACCCACATTGGGTTTCCACCTTACATCTTGTGTTCTTTGGTGTGACTATCTGTTTTCTTTGTTCATGCTCATTATTTTATGGTACTGACATGCAAAAATAATTCAAAGAATAAATAAGGAAGATTTATTAAAAGAACTTGATAATACTGATTCACCCCCCCTCTCAGTATTATTTCCAACAATTGGTATCAGAGCAGGTCCTTCAGAGAAGCTTGATCGCTTGAAGGAAGATCATTCATCATGAGCAACTACGAGAGGGAAGCATCAATCAGGCCACCAATTTTTGATGGGACAAACTTCAATTATTGGAAGGTAAGAGTTACTGCCTATCTTCAATCTCTTGGTACAGAAGTTTGGGATATCATAGATACAGGCTACACTTTTCCTTCAGCTACTCCTACAGATACGGCTGAAAAGAAGAAATATGAAACAAATGCTAAAGCAGTCAATACTCTGCTGGGATGCTTATCTCAAACAGAATTCGTGAAGGTTATGCAATATAAATCCGCAAAAGAAATATGGGACAAGATTGTCTTGAGCTACGAAGGAGATGAACAGGTAAAGCGTGCTAAACTTCAAACCCTCAGGATTCAGTATGAGAATCTCAGAATGTATAATGATGAAAGTGTGGCTAACTATTTCCTTCAGGTAGATGAGATTGTGAATTGCATGAAAAACTTGGGTGAAGAAATAAAAGAGGCTATTGTGGTTGAAAAAGTTCTAAGATCATTGTCCCCCAAGTTTGAATCTAAAGTGTTTTCAATAGAAGAAAAAGAAAATCTACGAATTCTTACTATGTCTCAGCTACACGGAATTCTAACTGCTTATGAAATGAGAAAGGGAGGTCCATCAGACAGAAGAGAAGCTGCTTTCAAGGCTTCAGGCAAAGGAGACTATTATGAAGCAAGTCACGTGCCAGAAGAAGAAGACGAAGAATCAAATTTTGTCAGAAATCTTCAAAGGGGAACTGGAAGGTTCAGAGGTAAGTTACCTTTTAAATGCTTTGCTTGTGGAAGAGTAGATCATTATGCTGCAAAATGTCCTCATAAGGATAAAGGAAAGGAACCTGTTAGATGGAACAAGAAACAGATTGCAAATAAGAAAAGCTACTACACTCATGAAGATAGTGATGGTCTATCAAATAGTGACGAAGATGAACGAGGTAATGACTATAAACTCTTAATGGCATTTAAAGATGATGATTACATGGATGCTATAGATGTGGATAGCTTTTGTGAAGAAATTTCTAGACTCAAGACATGTATAGAAGAAAAGAATAGGATCATTGATACTCTACAACTTCAAATTGATGAAAAAGAAAAATATCTTGAAAAGTTAGAAGGCGAAATTATTGGTCTTAGAAAAGAGATTGAGAAAACAAAGGCTATTAATCTTAAGTTTTTCAAAGGATCTGAAACTCTGGATGAGATCATCAATGTACAACGCTCTCCTCTAAATAAGACAGGTCTGGGCTATAATGGAGAAACTTCTCAAGCATCCACCTCAAAGAGTTATCTTGATGCAGCAAGAAGGAATGAGTAAAAGCACAATGGAGATCACCAAGTAAAGCAGGGACCAATTACAAACAAAGACTATCAGGCAAATCAGGGGCAATCTGTCTTAAGGATGAACAAAAGCTACAACCAGCCACAGGTAAAATCCTCTCAATTTGCTTCAAGAATGAATGACAATAGAAATTACAATCGTTTGGCCGGAAGATTTGATAACCGCAGAAATTTCTTCAATGGACAATGCTTTTCTTGCCATAACTTTGGTCACAAAGCAGCTCAATGTGTTGCATATAAAACGATCATGACTAGAGAAGCTCAAAAACAAAGAAGTATGACCGGGATTACAAAAAGGACCTATAACAACTTTTCGGTTCTTGAAAATGAAGTTGAATGTTCTATTTGCAATAACTTTGGTCATGAAGATTCTGAATGCAGGAGCAGGTTTCAGCAGACAAAGGAACAAGCCTCAAGCACCAAAACATGGAGAATAAAGGAACCACAAACAGAAAGATGTGGGATAGCATTTTATGCAGAGGGACAGGAAAATCTATGATACATTGACAGTGGATGTTCGAAGCATATGACAGGTGATAAAGAAAAACTTGAATCATATTCTGCTCTAGAAAAAGGAAAGAAAGTTTCTTTTGGAAATGATACTCCTGCAACTATAAAAGGAAAAGGCACTGCTCAGTTAAAAGAAAAGGTCAAAGCTGGAAATGTTTTGTATGTTGATGGATTGAAACATAATCTTCTAAGTGTCAGCCAGATGTGTGATCAAAGAACCGAGGTGATATTCAGATCAAATGGATGTCTTGTTCGTGATCTTGATACAGGTAAAACAGTGATCAAAGGTAAAAGAACTCCAAATAATCTATACATATTTGAAGAAGGACAACAACAATGCTATCTGAGCAAGGATGATGAGCACTGGTTATGGCACCGGAGGTTGGGGCATCTAAGCTTTTCACAAATAAGGAAAGCATGCAAATATCAGGCAGTTCGTGGTCTTCCAGATATCAAAGTTCCAGACAACACCATATGCAAATCATGTCAGTTTGGAAAGCAAACCAGAACTACCTTTCCGGAAAAGGAAGGATCAGCTAGCATGCCTCTTGAGCTAGTACATACAGATACATGTGGTCCATTCAGGAAAAGGACACCTCAAGGAGAAGAATACTTGATATTATTCATTGACGATTGCTCTAGGTTTGTCTGGTTAGGACTTATGAAGCACAAAGATGAAGCATTCGAAAAATTAAAATCCTTTAAAGCCTTGGTTGAAAATGAATCAGGATACAAAATTAAGTGTCTTAGATCCGACAGAGGTGGGGAGTTTACCTCAAATGAATTTTTCGATTTCTGTGAAGAACATGGGATAAGAAGAGAATTCTCTACAGCTAGAACTCCTCAGCAAAATGGAGTGGTGGAAAGAATGAACAGAACTGTCCAACAAATGGCTCATGCTATGCTTGATGAATCTGGAACTCCCGCAACTTTCTGGGGTGAAGCAGCACATGCTGCGGTTATTATTCTCAACAAAACAAATGTCCGAGTGAACAGCACTCAAACCCCTCATGAGCTCTGGTATGGTGAGACTCCTTCGGTAAAGCACTTCAAAATCTTTGGGAGCAAATGCTATATTAAAAATACTGATGAGCAACTTGGCAAACTTGAACCTAGAGCAGATGAAGGCATCCTTCTTGGTTATTCTCCACACAGCAAAGCATACAAGTGCTATAATAAAAGACTTGGAAGAATTGTTGACAGCATTGATGTAGTGGTTGATGAGAAGGGATACATTCCTAGGCAAGTAAATCATGAAGATATCGAAGAAGATCAAGGCCATCCTCAAAGACAGAATGATGAAGAAGAAGAACCTCAAGAAGAACCAGAGGAGCAGATAAGGATAGAAGAGAAGACTCCATCCAGATATGTTCAGAAGAATCATCCAGAATCTCAGATTTTGGGACAGAAAGAAGCAGGTGTACAAACGAGAAGAACAATTGCAGAAGCTTCAAGCTATTTGGCATTACTCTCTTCCACTGAACCACAAAATGTGAAAGAGGCATGCAAAGATGAATGTTGGGTCAAAGCAATGGATGAAGAACTTGAGCAGATCGAAAAGAACAACACTTGGGAGCTGGTTCCTAGACCAAAGGATAAGAATGTTATAGGAACAAAATGGGTCTTCAAAAATAAATTGAATGAAAATGGAGAAGTAATTAGAAACAAGGCCAGACTTGTTTGTAAAGGGTATGCGCAGCAAGAAGGAATAGATTTTGAAGAAACTTTTGCTCCTGTTGCAAGACTTGAGGCCATCCGAATGTTCCTTGCTCTCTCAAGCTTTCAAAACTTCAAAGTATTTCAAATGGACGTGAAATCAGCCTTTCTGAATGGAGACTTGGAAGAAGAAGTATACATTGAGCAGACATATGGTTTCATTCTTGGAAATGATCCAAATCTTGTATGCAGATTGAAAAAGGCTCTCTATGGCCTCAAACAAGCTCCAAGGGCTTGGTACTATCGTTTGGACAAATATCTTCATCAACAAGGTTTTTCAAAAGGATCAGCAGACAACAATCTTTATATAAAAGTTGAAAATGACAAATTGCTGATACTTGTTGTGTATGTAGATGACATTATCTTTGGCAGCAATGAAGAAGCTATGAGTCAAATCTTTGCCTTGGTGATGCAAAAAGAATTCGAAATGTCCTTGCTGGGAGAACTGACATATTTTCTTGGTTTGCAAATCCAACAAAATGAAGGAGGGATCTTCTTGTCTCAAACCAAGTATCTCAAGCAGATTTTGAAGAAATATGGTATGGAAGAAGCAAAACCAGTATGTACACCCATGGTCACAGGATGTAACCTCAGTGCAAATGATGAATCAGCAGTAGTGCATCAACCAACTTACATATCTATGATTGGAAGTCTACTTTATTTGACAGGTACCCGACCAGACATCATGCATGCAGTGGGAATAGTTGGAAGATTTCAGGCAAATCCAAAGGAAACTCATCTTCAGGCAGTAAAGAGAATCTTCAAATATCTTCAAGGGACTCAAAACTATGGCTTATGGTATCCTAGAGATACAGATCTCACACTTCATGCTTATACAGATGCAGATTGGGCCGGAAGCATGGATGACAGGAAAAGCACAAGTGGTGGTGCATTCTTTATGGGTTCCAGATTAGTATCTTGGTTCAGCAAGAAACAGAGTTTGATTGCCTTGTCTACAGCTGAAGCAGAATATGTTGTTGTTGCATCTTGATGCACTCAACTCCTTTGGATGATGCAGACCTTGTAGGATTTTCAAATCACTTGTACACCACCCATCTCCATCTTATGTGATAATACAAGTGCAATCAGCATTTCAAAGAACCCAGTCATGCATTCAAAAACCAAGCACATACCAATCAAGTATCACTTTCTCCGGGAACAAGTGCTTGAACAAAAGGTCAAGTTGGAGTATGTTCCTTCTAAGGAACAGGTTGCTGATATACTCACCAAACCATTGCCTAGGGAGACCTTTGAATACCTTAGGAAAAAGTTGGGGGTTGTTGATGCATCATCTTGTTGTTGAATCTCTTCTGATTGTTGGTTGTACGCAAGGTTCATCTGAAGTATATGCATACATGTGCTGGGTTGCGGATTGGTCAAAGATCAAATGGCACAGGTTTAGGGGGAGCATATCATGCATTGTTGGCATTATGAAGGAAGTACAGAAGGAGATCATGGATGCTGGTCTGAATATTGCTGCAATACGTCTCTATCTCTTTCATGGTCATGGATTATGGTTCTTCTTTGCAGATGTGGTTTATAGTCAGGGGGAGCATGTTCTTAGGGGGAGCATAACCCTTTGCCCTTGATGTCAAAGGGGGAGAGTGATTGGTTGTTGTTGCCATCAAGTCCAAAGGGGGAGATTGTTGGCATTATGATACATATGTTGTACTTGATGGAAACCCACTCATCTCAGATAATAAATTATAGTGTAGAGAAAAGTTCACGCACTTATATGCAGAGAAAAGTTTATTTCATGTAGAGAAAAGTTCACGCACTTTTATGCAGAGAAAAGTTTATTTCATGTAGAGAAAAAGTTCACACACTTTCATGCAAGGAAAAGCGCGTATATGTTGGAGAACTTACCTTTGGTCCATGGTAGTTAGTCCTTGGTATTTGAACCTATGAGGAAAAGCGCGTATATGTTGGAGAACTTACCTTTGGTCCATGGTAGTTAGTCCTTGGTATTTGAACCTATGAGGAAAAGCGCGTATATGTTGGAGAACTTACCTTTGGTCCATGGTAGTTAGTCCTTGGTATTTGAACCTATGGTTTTGGACCATGGTACACACTTTCATGCAAGGAAAAGCATGTATATGTTGGAGAACTTACCTTTGGTCCATGGTAGTTAGTCCTTAATATTTGAACCTATGGTTTTGGACCATGGTACCTCATCAAAAGTGTTGATCTCACGCAATTTCATGGTTGGTTCATGGTATTAGTCCGACAGTTTTTGATCCTATGGTTTTGGCCCGTGGTATTGCATCCAAAAGTGTTGACCTCACGTACTTCCATGGTTGGTTCATGGTATTAGTCCAACAGTTTTTTGATCTTATGGTTTTGGCCCGTGGTATTGTGAAAGGCCTAAGACTATAAAAGAGGAAGGAGATCATTTGGCAAAGCATCTTCTGAATTATCGAATATCTGATAAAGTGCTAGATCTGGAATATTGTGATTGGGTTTTGGTGCAGATCTGGATCTGAATGAAGAAGGAACCCGAACGTAAGGAGAAGGATAAGTTCTATTGATGGGTCAAAATCTTAAGGCTGGAATAGTGGTATCTCTATATGATTTTGATCTGTGATATGTGGCATACGCTTGATCTATAAATCTAATAATCTGCGTCTGAATTATTGATGCATGTTTTATTTTACACATGTTATGATCTGGGTATGTCTGATGTAACAACTGCAAAGTTATAAGGAAATATTTGCAGATCTGTATGCGGGTTGGCTTTGGTGAAATCAGAGATTGATGGGTTTTTGATGTTCTTGGATCTAGTTTGAAAATTTATGAAAAGTGGTCCTTGAAAGAAAAGAAGTAGGGGGTTGTAGCTCCCTTCCAGGAGAGACTGGAAAACGAGAGAGAGTTGTAGCTCTCTGCAGGTTGCAGCCTGCGTACTGGTAAAGGACTGCACCAGTACAAAACCATTGTAAAAGGAGTTTCTAATTTGAAAGAAGATAGAGACATATTGCAGCAGGTAGTTTTCACCCACATTGGGTTTCCACCTTACATCTTGTGTTCTTTGGTGTGACTATCTGTTTTCTTTGTTCATGCTCATTATTTTATGGTACTGACATGCAAAAATAATTCAAAGAATAAATAAGGAAGATTTATTAAAAGAACTTGATAATACTGATTCACCTCTGTTATAGCTCCAAATCTCACTCTTATGGTTTGTGATGCTGCACTCATGGCCTAGGGCAACCCCTCCTTCTAGACCTGGTCATAAAATTTAAAAAACAGTGTTTTATCCCTTATACGCGACATTGCCCTGAGTTAAACGCGTGTACACGCGGGTCTATGTATACCCAACCCGCGTGTATGTATTAAAACACTTAAAAAAATAAATAATTCCTTATTTTCGGGCGAAGATCGCGGGTTTTACCTGCTGATCACCTGTTAGTGCCCGTGGCCCAACTGTTCCCAACCAACTCCTAACTAAAAAACTAGTTTGGAGATGGTATAAAAAGACATCAAAGGGAAGGCCTAAGGGAGAGAGAAAAGAGAGCAAGATTATTATGCTGAGATTTTCCCCTTAGACCAGGTCTGAAGTCCTTGGTGCTTTCTGCACTTCCCCCACTTTGCATAGGAAACCCTTGTTTCCATGTGTATTGGTGATCATTCATCCTTTATATCACCATTGAGTAAGACTTGGAAGGAGCTCTTGTTGGAGGCTTGAGGCTGGAACGAATCCGGGAGGAAGCTTTGCTTGGAGCCTGCTGAAGGTGTTTCAGGTGAAATCTTTCCGTTATATGTACTTTACTTGCCTTTATATAAAGAAACATGTCTTGGTTCCCGAAACAATCTTTCCTTATGCTTATGAGATTCTTGTTTTGAATTCTTATGCAAGTAGTTACTTAAAGATTTTTATAACTAACTTTATAGCATGAAGATGGTTTATGTATAAGTATTTGTCCATGTACTGCTGTGTTCTTTGATTTGTTTGTTTTACAGGTCAAAGGAGAAGAAGGGAACTCCAAGAAGGGTTTGGACCCTAAAGGCCTTCTCGAACGTAGGACCTTAGGTACGTACCCTCAACATTAGAATTTGCTTACAGTAAAGATAATGGTTGTGTGTGTGTTTCTTTGAATAAGCAATTTTCAATTTGGTAGAGTCTTAACCCAAAGGACCCTAGGGGTATTTACCCCTCAACTAGAATTGGCGACTCCGCTGGGGAACAACATTCTTGTTGTTCCTAGTTTGGGTAGTCTTCAAGCCAATCAAGGCTCAGCCCCTCTGTTTGCTGGCTCTGACTGTCTGATATGTTCTTGAACTCTAAGCTTTTCCAGTTTTTCAGTCTGTATTTTTTTTTATTTTTCTTGAAAATCTTCAGATACGCTGTTTTGCTGGATTACAGAAGCGTATATACGCAAGTTTAACTAAGTGAACCCGCGTATACGTAGGTTTCCTCAGTTACAGTCGCGTGTACACGCATTCTGCACATCACTGCAGGCGCGTATATTATATAATTTTCAAGATTTATGAATTTTCTTTTTGCTGAATGTTTGTCTGGTGGTTTGGGTCAGTTTGAAGCAGTCATTTTCCAGTAACAGTTCTCTGTTTAACAGGGGGCATCTTGTTCTGAACTCTCTCTAGTTATAAGGAGTATTAGTCTTGTTTTCGTTGATTGCAAGCGTCATTGTTTTTTGACACACAAGATTTCTGGTTAAGAATCTTGACGTCTCTGTTTTGGCAGAGTAGGAAGATTGGATTCAATCTTTGTGTTCATTTTGTTTCGGTGACCCTTTTGTTTGCTTAACGAAACCATTTTTGTGACCATTTGCTCCTTCGTTTCGGGAAAGTTGTTTGTTACCATTTTCTTGAAACTTGTCTTTTGATCTTTTGGACTTTCATTGCTGCTTTTGATTGTCAAGAGCGATTTCAAACGCATTTATTTTTGTTGGATTTTCGTCATTTGAAAGGTGTCAATTCACAAAAGTGTTTGGTTTCTTATTCATCAATCATTGGTATCAGTATTTTTGAGAGCATTCTTTGAAAAAGACTTTTTGGCTTGATTGAAAGAAAATCTTTTGAAAGTTTTGAGTTTTGCTTTCTTAAACTTGCTTTTCATTTGATTTCCTTTTTTGCGAAGTGAAAGTGCTTTGTGTTTATCTTAGAACTTGTTTTTATTGTTTGGACGAAATGATTGGTAACACATCATCTTCTATCTAAGCATTTTAGTGGCAAGACAAATTTGATAAGGCAGCAACTTTCCTTCTTTGTTTTTAGAGTAGTCTTTAAATCTTGCATCCACATATAGTTCTTGGATTAGGATAGATTTGCATCTCTTTTTAGGCATATATAGTTTTGTTAGTTTTTGTGAGTGTGGAGTCTGAAAAGAAAAGGAAAATTTGTTTATATTAGAAGTACCTCTGAACCTCATAGAAATTGCTCTTCATCGAAAACAAAAAGTGCATGTGCATGTAGCTAAGTTTTATTAATTTCTTTTGCGTCCAAAAAAACACCACAAGTTTCATCTCCATTACCTTGTGACTTAAAGAACAACCTAATAAAATCAAGCGCTAATTAAAATCCATTAGAACTTTTTGTTTTAGTCAGTTACACCAACAAGTTTAGGATTTTAGGGCCTTGGATTAGGCGAGTGGAGAGTTAACTCTCCAAGGCCACATAAAACGTCAAACATAAGAGTCTGAATAATGAGAGAAAATCCAATAGCGTTAAGAAGACCAGGAAAGCTCCGGATCTGGGAGTTAAGCACGAGGGTCTGTGAAGACAGGGAAGAGAGATACCCCCTCTCCTACTTGTCCGAACTTACCTCACGACTGTTCCGCCTGGCTTCTGCGACGAGTTGGTACCCATAGTTGCCTCTCCTAGGGATCTACATAGGTGGCTGCGGAGGGGAATCCCGTGGCACCTGAGGTTGACGTTGTATCACTCTCGACAGTACTACTGGAGGGCACCCTTGCGAAGCTTGGGGGCTTGCACTGGCGCAGGCTGTTGTTAGGAGGTCAGCGTAACTTCCTCTGATACCTTCGCTGATAGAACTGGGCCCTCATCATCCCAGACTACCTTCGGAAGGCCCCTTATTTCACTTTCTCGTATTTTGGTGTCCGGTCCTAATCACCCGGAGCGGAAATACTTGGAAGTTGTTTGACTGGCTGTATCTTTAGGGACTTTATAGTGTGTGCTCTGTGCTCTTAGTTGGCCTAGCTTTTAATTTTTTGAGTCTTTAGTTAGATCATAACAAAAAATTCAAAGTGGCTGACCGATCTCCAAGACGGTCTCGAAGACTTCGTGGTCTCTCGCCACCAAGTTTAGAGCCTTCTCCTAGAAGGCGCAGAGGGAATACCACCGGCGGGCTTCGTCCTACGCCGGTTGACGCATCGGGGATTGATCCTCCTCTCGGGGACATTAGCGGCCAAGCAAGGCCTGGCACTTCTGAGCAAGAGAGGGACACTCCAGTCCTTTCTCGAGTTCGCTTTCAAGCGGAGAATAACGTAGAGGTAGAAGAATTTTCAGAGTCATTAGTGGCTCCAAATTCTCCACTACCATCTAGTCATCCAGACGTATTGCAATACGTTGGGCCTTCGTTACATAGACCATCAAGTCCAAGTTACGCTACGCGCTTACCATTCATGACCACTACTTGAAGCATGGCTTCTACGAGTGCTACGACTATGCAAACCCCTACATCGATGCAAGGGGGAGGAACCATTTACATCCCCTCCGCTTCCTTGTTCAGATCTTTTGCTAGCACATCTTTAGTTGGGTCTACCTCCATTCCGTCCACGAGTGGAAATGCCCAAACCAATGCTTTTGGTACTGGAATCTTCCCTTTTGGCACCCAATCACAGGGTATTCCATTGGTTCCGTTTAGTGCCGCTACGTCCATGATGGGCGGATCGGCTTCATTCCAGGGTTTTCCTTTCGGAAGTGGTCATATACCACATTCCAACCCGACGGTAGGATCCATGCCTTTTTCTTCTATAGGACAAAGCAGCAATCCTTTCCAAGGTTGGAATAACCCTGGGGTTAGTAGCGCAGGAACTGGGAATTCGTTTAACGGCCAACAAGGGAATAGGCCGTACTCCACGGTTAGCATGTTTCAAAGTATTCCTCCCCTTGCTTCGGCTTGGAACCCATATCAGGGGTTATCAACTCCTTACCATTCTTTAGGAGGAAACTTTGCGGGTTATGGAGGTTATACGGCAGGAGTTGGTCAAACTCCGAATTTTGCTGGACCACAAGGCTTGCCTTTTGGTTCAGCCGGTTCTACTGGTCACTTCGGGCAGCCTGGTGCCTCCCAAATTCCAGGACAATCTTTTAAGAGCTTTGGGAGTTCTGCCCAGTCTGGGTGGAATCCCCTAGGTCCTCCTAGGCTTCCGTTTTTGGCAACGTTAAACTTTCCAGATCTCACTAAGTTAACAAATGACCCAATCAGGTATAATCCGGCCTGGCCTCCGGTCCCAACCAAACTCCCTTCGGACATTCCAAAATTCGAAGGGAAGAGTGGTGAGGACCCAGGCGACCACATAACCACATTCCATCTGTGGTGCTCATCCAACTCCCTCATCGATGATTCGATTAGGTTGAGACTCTTTCAGCGCACCTTGACTGGTAATGCGGCCAAGTGGTATATAGAGTTGCCAGGGGGCAGCTTCACATCCTTCGCCGACTTAGCCAATATTTTCTTAAATCACTTCCAGTTGCCTGTCCGCTATGATGCCGGAACTGAACTTCTGGCCACCTTTCGTCAGGATAAGGCTACTCACATTTCTGATCACATTCAGGAATGGAGATGGAGAAAGAGGCTCATTAAAGCCGAAATTCCTCCGGAATACCGTCTCGAGTGGTTTTTGAAGTCTTTACAACCCGAGATCTCCAAGGATGTCTCCATGTCTGGGGTCTATTCTGAGGAGCAAGCTATTTTTAGGGCCCAGCAATTAGAATTGATTTACTCTCAGTCTAGAATCCTACAAAAGTACTTGCCAGATGCTCCTGGATCTAAGGTTGATTTATCTAAGCCGAAGCCAGGTCCGCACGCGGATGGTATCGTTGGGTCAGTAGACACAACTACATTGAACTTGTTGAATCAATTGCAGCAGTTGTCTTTGCAAACTGCCTCTAACAACCAAGTCACATTGTCTAATCCTCCCGCTTCCCAAACTTCTTCAATTAATGTCGTCCAATCCGATAACCCCAAAGGAAATCAAAGTTCCAATGGGAAAAAGAAAGGACGTGGTAAGAAGAAGAACTCGGATGGGAAGCCCGATGCAAATAAATCCGGTAACAACGCTGGTGGTGGTAAAGGTGAGTCGAGAAAGAAAGTTAAGTTTCCTTGCAAGTTATGCAGTGGAGACCATCTAACTCATCTCTGCCCTAGGATTGAAGACGCTCAGCGCTTGTTAGGACAACAAGGGACTTCTAGTTCGCAAGCTGTGTTAACTAACCCGTTTCCCCAAGGGCAGCAACTTCTTGCTGGCGCGAGTTCGAATCCTGGGACCTCCTCAGGGGGCAACCAGGAAGGGGAAAAAGCATCAAATGTTTTTATGATGGGTTCAAATGTCCATGTGACTACTCGGTCACGTGATTATGGTGAAGCCGAAACATCTAATGATAAAACTGTTCCCGGAGGTACTGACCTTCATATCGAGCGACCCCCTGTTGAGACTATACCTCGGATACCGAAAGGTTCCGCCAAACGCGCGACGCTTAACCCTAATGCTAGGGCCGCCCAGAATTACTCCATTGTGGAGGATCTGGCTCAAAGCCCGTGTGCTATGTCCGCTTTAGAGGTTCTCCAGTCGTGTCCGGCTCAGAGAAGTGCTTTACTCTCCGCAATTGGAGCAGTTGATCCGGCTAACTCTTTAGTGCTCACTTTTGACATGTTAAATGTCAAAAAGCGACTCCCTCATCATATGGCTTTTCAGATAAAGTCTACATACCGGAAAATCAATATTTTTCGCACTGTTATAGATGAAGGAGCTTCCACATGTGTCATGTCGATGTCATGTTGGAAGGCTATTGGTTCACCTTCGGCTGTTCCTTCACCAACCGTCTTGACTGCATTTGATGGTCATTCTCACAAGCCGCATGGGATTATCCCGGCCTTTCCTATATGTGTTGGAGGGAAGGTCGTTAATATCGAAGTTGAAGTCGTAGATGCTAACCTAGACTATAATCTCCTATTAGGAAGGAACTGGGTATACGAAATGGAAGCCGTCGTATCGACTCTGTTTCGTGTCATTTGCTTTCCTCATGAGGGGAAAATCGTTAAGGTTGATCAATTGGACTATTCCCCAATCAATCCTCAAGCAACCTCCGACTCTACTATTCCTTTGGTGGATAACCCTCGCCCGCCGACTGAGAATTTAGGAGTAGGGATGTATTCCTCATTGATGGGTACGTTTGATCTTCCCTCTCCTTTTGCAAAAATCAATGCTATTTCATCATCCAAGGAGTCTCCTCGAGAAGAGTTCTTCCGAACTCATTATTTTTCCGACCCTTGGACCTTGCCTTCACCTACGACCACATTAGTTGAAGGACAAGTAAATGGAATGGCGTTTCCTATATCTGCAGCTGAGCTTAGATATCAGTCTATCGTAGACTCTGCAGATAACCACTCCACTCCTTTTTCTGAAGAAGAGTTGGATGGTCATGTGGCCCCAGCCTAGAGCCTAGATTCTATCTCTACCTTGGATTGCTTGGATTCAATTTTACCTTCTGAAGAAGCAATCCTTGAAGCAATGATGGGTATAGATCAACCTTTGGAAGACTTACACCATCGTTCGTACTTTCTTCCTCCTTTGCAGGAAGTGGAATCTAGGTTTTCCGAGCTCTGTACTAGTGATGTTGATATGGTGTCGAACCCTTTGGCTCCAGCACACGTTTGTGCCGAAGGTAATATGTCGGTAATTTCAAAAATGATACCCATCAACATCTCTAGGGACCCTAACATCATTGAGAATATCTTCATCGGAATCGAGTGTTCCCCTGAAGAAATTCAAATCTACACCGACCTCTTTAAGGAATATCGTGACGTATTTGCTTGGTCTTATGAAGAAATGCCTGGCATTGATCCTTCTATAGTTCAACATGAGATCAAGACATATGAAAACGTGAAACCTGTTCGTCAAAGACTTCGTCCGGTTAACCCTAGGAAAGCAGCAGCTATCAAAGCTGAAGTCCAGAAGCTGCTAAAGGCAGGTTTTATATACCCTGTTCCTCTTACCGATTGGGTTTCTAATCCAGTCCCCGTAGATAAAAAGCAAGGAACAATCCGAGTATGCATCGATTTTAGGGATCTAAATAAGGCTTGTCCAAAAGACAATTACCCCACGCCATTTATTGATCAAATTATCGACGAGTGTGCGGGTAACGAGATTTTTTCCTTCATGGATGGTTTTTCAGGTTATAATCAAATTTCTATCCGTCCTGAAGATCAGCATAAGACAGCCTTCATATGTCCCTGGGGTACCTTTGCATATCGAAAGATGCCTTTTGGTCTTAAAAATGCTGGAGCCACTTTTCAGCGGGCCATGTCATACGCTTTCCACGACATCAAACATGTCATCGAGGCATACTTAGATGATCTCGCTGCTCGTTCTTGAAAGAGAACAGATCACCCTAGTCATCTTCGATTAGTCTCTGAGCGATGTCGTTTTTATAAAATCCGGTTGAATCCCAACAAGTGCGTTTTCGCGGTTACGTCCGGTCGGCTGTTAGGGTTTATTGTGTCCAATGAAGGGATTCGGGTTGATCCCTTCAAGGTTGAGGCAATAATTCAGTTGCCTCCCCCGTCTTCACTTCGGCAACTTCAAAGTCTTCAAGGGAAGGCTAACTTCTTAAGACGGTTTATAGCAAATTACGCCGAGATCACTAAAGGGTTCATGCGTCTACTACGGAAAGGAGTTCCATTTATATGGGATGACTTTGCGCAACGGTCGTTTGATGCTTTGAAAAAAGCATTAGTCTCTGCCCCGCTTTTGAGTCCACTGGATTATGGTAGAGACTTCCTTTTATATCTCGCTGCAGCAGAATCAACCATTGGTATGGTTCTAGTTCAGGAGGACGATGCTCTCGCCGAGCACGTCATTTATTATTTGAGCCGAGGCTTAATAGGCCCTGAACTTCGCTATTCTCCGGTTGAGAAGTTGCCCTTGGCAGCTGTCCATGCTGTCCAACGGCTCCGT
Organism: Pinus tabuliformis; assembly: GCA_031772625.1. NCBI lineage: Eukaryota > Viridiplantae > Streptophyta > Pinopsida > Pinales > Pinaceae > Pinus > Pinus tabuliformis. Next base: position 1,715,167,595 of record CM062819.1, on the reverse strand, counting down.
CATTATATTTTGCTACGTAAAACTTTTGTCTTAGCGGCAGTTAATCCATTTCAATTTGTCCTCAGTAGGCGAGTGATTGGGGGCAAATATAATAGATGGATAGTTATTTTGCAAGAATTCGATCTCGAGTTCTTGTCTGCCAAGTCTAAGAAATCCATGGTTTTTGCGGAACTTATCTCGGAGCTACCTTGTGGAGATGATATTGTTTATGAGGAAAGTTTACCCGACGAACATATATTGCTCATCTCTGCACAAGACCCTTGGTATGGAGATATCATTGTTTATCTCCAGACTTCGAATTGCCCCTCTACTTTCTCCAAGGATGAACGTCGCAAATTATGTCACCTGGCAAAAAACTATGTTATTGTTGGTGACACATTATATCGTCGAGGGGTTGACTCAATCCTCCGGCGTTGTTTAACCTTAGAGGAAGTGAGTCCGTGCTTAATGATTGCCACAGTGGAGCTTGTGGTGGTCATCTATCAGGGCTTGCTACAGCCCAACGCATCTTACGTGCTGGCTATTTTTGGCCTTCACTTTTTAAGGACTGTGTGGAAGCAGTAAAACGCTGCCACCCATGTCAAATTTTTACTCAGAAGATGCGTGCGCATCCAGCTCCCCTTTTTCCCGTTGTCACTTTCGGTCCCTTTACTAAGTGGGGCATTGACTTTACGACTTGTAATCCGCCTTCAGCGGCGAATCACAAGTACATTATCGTGGCTGTAGACTACTTCACGAAGTGGGCTGAGGCCATGCCTACTTATAAGAACGATAGTGACATGGCAGCTTTGTTTCTTTTCAATCAGATCATCTCAAGATTCGGTATCCCAAAGGAGATTGTCACTGACCATGGCAGTCATTTCCAAAATCAACTAATGACCGAATTGGCTCGTAAATTAGGCTTCCGTCAAGAGCATTCGTCCCCTTATTATCCTCAGGCCAATGGGCAGGTCGAGGCAGTTAACAAAACTCTTAAGACGATACTCCAATGGACAATCGATAAAAATCGGTCCAATTGGCACATTATGTTGTATCCGGCTCTATGGGCATACCGAACCTCCATCAAAACCGCTACTGGTTTTACACCTTTTCAGTTGGTTTATGGGATGGAATCCATCTTCCCGGTCGAATGTGAAATTCCATCTCTTAAGTTGGCTGTTGAACTCCTTCTAGAGACTTCGAGTCTCGAAGAGCGCCTAGTTCACTTGGAACATCTCGATGAGCAGCGTCGAGACGCCGCCACAATGAATGAGGCTCATAAGAAAAGGGTTAAAACGCAGTATGATAAGTCTGTCCGTCCTCGAGCCTTTTCTGAAGGTGACCTTGTCTTGGTCTACGACCAAGATAAAGACACCTTGGGGGCAGGCAAATTTAGGCCTATGTGGTACGGTCCTTTCATTGTTAAACGAGTTTTAGAAAAAGGGTCGTATGAGTTAATCGACTTTGAAGGGAACAAGCTGGTGGAGCCCTGAAATGGGCTCTACCTAAAGAAGTACTTTGCTTAGTTCAGGCCGGGCAATGACTTCTTTGTACTTTATGTATATTTATACATATATCGTCGAGCGTTTTCTGATATCAGTGCTTTTTGGTCTGCTGTGGCAGGTGCTGATGGATGATTTGGTCTATTTTGGGTTCGCTGATGGTGCTAGTCGACACACTCGGAATCTTGCTTCCGCAGCTTGGGTACTTTATTATCCAACTGGTCAATTGATGGTATCGAGAGGCATGTGTATCGGTCCTGCTTCAAACAATATGGCCGAGTATACAGCTATTATCAATTTATTATCCGAGGCAATCTCTTATGGGATCGACTCGTTGGTAGTATATCTTGATTCTCAATTGATAGTGTCTCAATTAAATAACATTTATCGGGTTAGGGATCCATTATTATATCGCCAATATTTAAGGGTGAGGTTGTTGCAAAGATCATTTATTTACATTAATTATTTGCACATTCCAAGATCTCAAAATTGGTTAGCTGATTCTATCGCTAATCAAGCATTAGACTGGCATATCAATCATTCTTCATCATAAAATCATGCATCAAAAAGTCAAACTGTATATATATATATATATCATAAAGCGTCGCGAGTGTACATATGTGTGTCCAAAAATATACAAAATTGGGACTCAAATGCCCATAATCATGTCAGGCATATCTAACGCCTCGGCTCAGGATGAGCGTCTAAGTATGTCACTATAGCATTGGCCACGCGCCGAAAGACGCGAACCCAGTCACGTGGCATGCCAACCACATGACGCTGCATATCCGGAGGAAGGTCCTCTATCTCGGCCATCGGTACTCGGCAGCTCAGTCTCGCCAAGTGCCGCTGGACATTGTTCAGGGTCCGTTCCGTATCAGCAGCCGCCTCTTCGGCTCCTCGGCCACACCGTCCATGCCGCGGGAATCCATCTGGTCGTACAGGCCCAATGTCTGGAACATGATCATCATATTAGTCATTTGAGTTTCATCAAAAAATATTTTTCAAAATTTATCATTATATTTGAAAAATCCAAAAAATCATAAAATAATAAAAAATTCTCACCAATCTCGCCCCATGCTGCATCCGGTGGTAACACTAGATCAGGATCTCCTCGGAAATCCAGCCCAGCATAGGGGTAGTCATCCACGGCGATGATTTGCTGCTCCCACCAGGTAAAGAAGTCATCATCAAATGCATTCCTTGGGACTTCCCCACCCCCCAGATGTTTCATCAAGTCAGCCCACCGGCCCATGCGTGGATCACGTGGGCTACTGATGGCAACTGCTACCCTGGGGCGGAGTGCGGGAACCTTCTCGAAGAAGAAAGTGCACAAGATGGTTCCGAACCCAAAGTTCTTGGTATGTCCCCTCCTGATAGAAGTGAGTTGTTCCTTCATGTTGGCCAAAAGAGGAGTACACCAGTCAAACACAGTAGTGAGATAGTCCACTGCCACGCTCATGGTTACCCATGATGCCTGATGTAGTGAGGATGATCCGTTCACTCGAGCTATGGTGAACAAGATTATCCTGAGTGAAAAACTCGCCACATGTGGGATAGAGATCTGGCTCCACACCTTCCGATGACCCGGGCAGTAAATCTGTACATAGTCATCTACACTGAGGCTATTCCGTGTACTGCCCCGGGAATGTACTACCTCTCCCCTTCGGGAAAGGCCCGTGATAAAATATATGTCTTCCACTTCTATCCTGAGTGGCATCTGATCAATTATGAATGCTTCCTCATCGACATCCCAATAATCAATGAGCCTCTCGAGCAGACGCGTGTTCGCTTTCATATTTGGCAATTTGAAGAATTTAAGCAACCCGCATCCCCGTAGGGCATCTAATGCTTCATCATTGCCCATAACTTCATTATCCACGGCTAAATGCTCTCTTTCACGCCATGTGATAGTCATCCTGGAAGAAAAAATCATTTTCATCTGTTAGTTTTGTTTATAAAATTAGTTCGCTGCGCACACGCGGGTTCCTATATACACAGTCGCGTGTAGGGCCATCGTATACGCGAGTTCAATATTGCCAACCCGCGTGTACGCCGCGAAGGAATTTTTTGCAAAAATGCAACGGTGAAACATCAACTAAAATTCCTAAAAACTATCACAATTAATTGCAAGACAAGTTTAAGGCTTACCTGGAAGTTTTCGGCAAGTTTGAATGGTTGAATTGGTCACAGGGAAGTTTGCTCCTTTTGCTCCACAATTTTTGCTCTCCAAGTCAAATGGTGAAAATGGTGAGTTCAAAATGCCTTTTATATGTTTTGAAAATGCAAAATTTTTTTCAAAATTTTATTTTGTTTGGCCTCATGTGACTTTTAACTTGGGAGCTTGGAATGCCGAGTTTGGTTTGTTTTTCAGGACATTTTGGACATTTTTCGACAGTTCGAGACGGTTCCATGACCGCTGACCCGTCATGGCAGGTATCGTGTTTTCACTGGCATATAGGTTAGGGACACCATTTTTTCCGTTGCATTATGCATACTAGCCTCCATCTGATCGATACATCTGCCGTAGGGTCCACCCCATCGTGTTATGGTTCGTAAGCCATTTTCACTCGCCGATTCTTTAAATCTTGACACGATGGTAGAGCCATCCCTTTACATGGGCATCGTAATTAGCACCTCACTGACATTTTTTGCCCATGCTGCTTCGTTTTGAGTAGGCTCGAGAGTCCTCTGTAGTCCCGCCATGACTTATGCGTTGAAGACTCATTCCTCTTTGCTTCTTCGCTTCGTTCTGGCCTTATACCCTAGAGGCTCCTATGTGTGTCGAGTTGTACTTCTGCATTGCATGTTGACCATTTGCACCTTTTGGCCTAGAGCCGGCTTCACTTGGACTCGTGTTTAAGCCAACTTTTGACCATGACATCTGCAAAATCAACCTTGCATACCTTTGACTTCTGCAGCTTGACATACCCTGATCCGTGGAAGGAACATACCTCTGAGTGTCACTGACCAGTTTTCACCTCCTGCATTGAGCATAGGAACGTTCCTTCCCCAGGAACTAGATCATCTGTTTCACCGACACTCGTTCTTTCCACTGTACCATAGCATTCTTTTATTCTTTTTCCGACTTAACAGAAAAAGACAAAAAAATTAAATATTCCAAAAAAGAGCGGGAACAGGGACATTATTTCCATTTATTGTTGGCAGCTAGAGTCAGTCGTGTCGCCCTTGAACAAAGCACTCAAAACAAAGTCTCCTCCGCATGGGTGGGATTTAGTTTGACTTAGGTATGCCATAACCTTGTTATTGAGTCAGTTCTCCCCCGATTGGTTATCTCTTCCAATCATATGGAGGGTTCGTTCATGCCTCCTGCATGGCGAACTTATACAGAGTCATCATATGCTACCACATAGTCACATTGAGTCGTGCTTTTGTTCAAGGGAAGTTAGCCTGAGTCGGCCTCTCTGCGGTGTCTCTTGACTCATTTTTCAGTCGGCCATCCCTGGTTGTCAGTATCATGTCTATCATCACATTAGATATATTGGTCCTTTACTCGTGCCGGTTTGAGAAGGTCCCCATTGACTTCTTGCTGGCGGGTCTTGTCCTTATCGACGACGACACCTTGCTCTGAGGACAGGCCTAGAGCCGCACCCTGGCCCTATTTTCATTATTGATAGGTCACCTTGTGCTCAGCATCGATCAGTATCATGGGTCTTTGACTGAGTGGTTTCCCTTGTGTTCGACATCAGCATACATTATCACACATTGGGATTCGTGCAGTACCTTGGTTTCCATTTGACCCTATTGGTGGATACCTCGCCTCTGTGTCAGCTTTCATTATTGGTTGGTTCAGAGGGTTTCTGCCGTGTGCTAGCGACATCTTGTGTACGCCGGAAACGTGCTTCGGTTGGGTTACTACATCTTTTTCGTCTGATTCCTTCCACATTATTGGCCTACGGGTTACACTCGCGCTAGATTGATGGAGGATGCCTTAATGCCTTCCTTCTAGCGGATCTTTCCCTATCGACTCCGACTCATTGCTCTGGGGCAAAGATCTAGAGTCCATTTGGCAGTACCTTGGGGTTTGCAGTCATTAGTGGCAGATCCTTCGCTATCGACAGTGGGAAACCATCATTGTCTCCTGATCGATAGATTCTTACAGGTGTTCGACTTCAGCTCATCTATTCACACTTGTTAGATTGTACTGGGTACCTTGACGCTCATTATCATTATCGGTGAGTAGTCTCGCGTTTGTTAACGGTATACATCAATGACCGGTAATCAAACGATTTCTCACATGGTCGACTTCAGATCATTTATTCCCATGGTGTAGAAATGTACCACGGCGGTCGGTGAAGACCTCAGGTTGTATCAGCATTCATTGGTTCACTTGACAGTTGCTCCTATTGCTGCTAGTTGATACCACTCCACCTTATATGTTGCAGTCACTCATGGCGACATTCTATATGCTGGCACCTGAGTTTGCAGTGTAGTACCATCCTATTCCATCATGTTCAGTTGGTACCTTTTCGGATCAGTCTTTGATATCAGTGATCCGTTGCAGCTTTCAGCATAATTGACAGTCTTATATGTGATATTCAGACATGTACTTGCTCATCATGATCAGATGATCCATTATGTATCTTCCAGTCATTTATACTTGTATACTTAGTGGATCCGCTTGTACTTGATATGCGGACATGCTTTACTTTTTCTGAGCATGGGTATGCCCGCCTCAGACAGTGTTTCTTTCTGATCTCCTTTTGGTGGCTTGGCAGGCTGAATTCTGGTGAAGTCCTCCTCGGTCTCTCGACAGACTTCCTTTCCATGTACTTACATAATATATTTCGGCCATCATGTTCCCCTTCTGACCTCATATATTAGGGGGCATCTGTTATAGCTCCAAATCTCACTCTTATGGTTTGTGATGCTGCACTCATGGCCTAGGGCAACCCCTCCTTCCAGACCTGGTCCTAAAATTTAAAAAATAGTGTTTTATCCCTTATACGTGACATTGCCCTGAGTTAAACGCGTGTACACGCGGGTCTGTGTATACCCAACCCGCGTGTATGTATTAAAACACTTAAAAAAATAAATAATTCCTTATTTTCGGGCAGAGATCGCGGGTTTTACCTGCTGATCACCTGTTAGTGCCCGTGGCCCAACTGTTCCCAACCAACTCCTAACTAAAAAACTAGTTTGGAGATGGTATAAAAAGACATCAAAGGGAAGGCCTAAGGGAGAGAGAAAAGAGAGCAAGATTATTATGCTGAGATTTTCCCCTTAGACTAGGTCTGAAGTCCTTGGTGCTTTCTGCACTTCCCCCACTTTGCATAGGAAACCCTTATTTCCATGTGTATTGGTGATCATTCATCCTTTATATCACCATTGAGTAAGACTTGGAAGGAGCTCTTGTTGGAGGCTTGAGGCTGGAACGAATCCGGGAGGAAGCTTTGCTTGGAGCCTGCTGAAGGTGTTTCAGGTGAAATCTTTCCATTATATGTACTTTACTTGCCTTTATATAAAGAAACACGTCTTGGTTCCCGAAACAATCTTTCCTTATGCTTATAAGATTCTTGTTTTGAATTCTTATGCAAGTAGTTACTTAAAGATTTTTATAACTAACTTTATAGCATGAAGATGGTTTATGTATAAGTATTTGTCCATGTACTACTGTGTTCTTTGATTTGTTTGTTTTACGGGTCAAAGGAGAAGAAGGGAACTCCAAGAAGGGTTTGGACCCTAAAGGCCTTCTCGAACGTAGGACCTTAGGTACGTACCCTCAACATTAGAATTTGCTTACAGTAAAGATAATGGCTGTGTGTGTGTTTCTTTGAATAAGCAATTTTCAGTCTGGTAGAGTCTTAAACCAAAGGACCCCAGGGGTACTTACCCCTCAACCAACCCCCCCTCTCAGTATTATTTCCAACATGCGGGTTATACATCCTTCCTTGTGGTGTTTTGGTGTGGCTTTTGGTATATGTTTTGATGATAATGGTTTATGTACATATGTATATGGATGTAAATACCACCATGAGCTATGTTATAAAGCTCCAATAAGTGGTATGGATGTCATGTCATTATGATGTTATGTTGTTATGTTTTCATGTTGGTTTTCTTCTCAGCAGGTTGATCATTGTAAATACTACATTGAGCTAAGTTATAAAGCTCCATCGACAATATATTTTTCTTACAATAGTTTTGTGGTTATAGGTGTTTTTAAACACTAAGGATGGTGTTCCCCCAAGGGGACGGTTATGTAAAAGCCCTAGTGAAAATACCATATAATAAAGGTAAATAAAGGAAAAGTAATAACCATGGTTGATTCCAAGCTAAATGTTGGGGAAAAACCTAGTGATGGGGATCACTTGTGATTGTTTATGGCTAAGGAAATTGGCAAAGGAAGTTGCTAAGGCTTTGGAAAGGAAAAATGGTATTTTTTGGCACATTTATTTATGAAAATAATTGAAATTAGGAGAAAAGGGAGGTGAAAGGCCACAAATTGCATGTGAGAAGGCAAATGAAGGAAAATAATGGAAAATGAAGAAAATAGAGGCCTCATTCATAAAAATGATTATGGGGATTAATTAGTAACCTTTTGTTAGTTCAATTTTGGATCTCTCTCATTATTCTCTCTCTCACATACTCTTGGAGACTTAGAGTTTTCTTGGAGCACTCTTGGTGGGTGTGGCATACTTGGATTCTTTGAGCAAGAAGGAAAAGGAAGAGTAGGAAAGTGAAAGAAGGCATTGGGACCAGTAGGTACATCATATTTTCTTACTGGTACCGAGTTGCATGTATGTTTTCTTCAGTAGTTTTCACATGCATGGTATATGCTTGTGGATTCTTGGTCATGATTTTTCATTGGCATGGACGATTTCTTGGATTGACAGTTGGTTGCCTAGACTTCCCATTTACTGGATAGCCATCATGATTGTGGGTTTGCTTTCATTATTTGCTTTTTCTTGGTTCTCATTTTCCTTATCTTGGGTTGAGTTATTAGTTCCTAAAAGGCTTGGTTGGACAAACGCTCTAGAAGCCCTGCAATAGGTTGGGTTAATTTACTTATCCTGGAAGCCTTGGTTGGAAAAATTCTCTAGAAGACCTTGGTGGGTTGAGTTACTAGTCCTGGAAGCCTTGGTTGGACAAATTCTCTAGAATCTTGACGACAGTTGTGGGTTTAGTTAATAGTTCTCAAAGCCTTGGTTGTGTTGAGGGCCCCGAGGTCGGGTCAACAACAAGGGGGATACCCACCCGATCCGGAACCTGGTTAGCGGCTCCTTGCCCGTTTGGAGTAGCGGGTCCGACTGGGGATAACGGGACCAGTTTCCCGATGTATGGGATGTGTATGTGTGTGTATGTGGAATTTTAGTAGGTTACTTCTAAGAAATGTTCTAAAAGACTACTGTAAATTTATCTTACAAACTTGAGCCTAAATTACCATAATCAAATGAAAACAACACACAGAATTTACATTAACCCGGGATGTTTCTTTTTGTCATGCGATCTAGAGGATTTCTAACAGCAGCTGGTAATAAAGATCATTCAACTGATATCAGAATATAAATCAATAAAGATAAACCATTCTGCATAAGAAGTTAGACAGAGCGGTTGTGAACAACACATCGCATAATCAAATCATTCGCATATTAAACATGAATAGACAAATCCACCGTACAGAAGTGCCAAATGATAACTTATATATTCATACATTAACATGCAAACAATATCAGCTGTATATCGTTTTAAGAATACAAACAGAAATTAATCAAGAGATAAAAGTACCATTGATGACTAATTCTTACCCATAGATTTCAAACAATAACGATCTACCTCTACTTGCTTCTAACATCTACCAAGAGTACAGAAGTGCAACATCAGTAGCAGACATAAGAATGCAAACATAAATAAATCACGATCCTTCCATTCATCAAAACCTCCTCTGAGGGTGCAGAAGTGCATGTTTTGAGGACAAGTTTTTGACAAACATCTAGACCCTTCTCCAATGCAATGAGAAGGGTTGAAATACTACTATCTAATCCTAATAATAGTATTATTACAAAATTTTAGGATACGGCTCTCAAATGACCGTCCTTTTTCTAATTCTGTAAAACAAAAAGAAAAACAACTTTCTAATTTGAAATTACTTCTTAATCTGGTCTCTGAAATTGCAGTTTTCAAGCATGGGCTTGAGAAGAGTCGGTTGGCCGACTTCTGTGCTTAACTGGGCTATGAAAACGGCATCCATAAGAGCTGGCACTACTTTCTCAGCCGCGTTCATGATACACCTTACTATCATGCATTGGCTGTGGGGCTTAACTAAGTAAGTCTAGTAACTTTCCCAGTTTAGCCTCGATAATGCCCGGATTGTCTCCCCATTTGCCTGTGCTTTCTGCTTCCATTCAGCCTCCAGTTGCGATGCGATTGGTAGGTACCCTGGAGTGGATTCTGAAACTAAGTTGGCCCTGTGTAAATTTTCATTTACACAGTCGATAAGTATGTTCGCCTGCGTAGCCGCTGACTCTGCTGTCTGCTCCGCCTGTGTGATTTGCTCATCCCACTTGTTAAAGAGCAGTTCTTTATGATTTTCATTAATCTTGGGTGCCCCTGCTCTTTTCCCTTCCTCGTCATTTTTCCAAGCCAGATACTCTGTTACTCTTTTGTTGGCCTGGTCATAGTCGTTCCGCAATTCCACCACCTGGCTAGTGATCTTGTCGCTTATTTCACAAAACTCCCTCCACTGTGATATTTTGCGCACCATTTCCTCCTGTTGCTGTGACAATTGGTCGTTCAAGCCGATGGACTCTGAACTAAACTCTGTCAGCTTGGGTTCATCCTTATGCATTTCTTGCACCGTTTGCAGCTGTTTTTCTTTTTCTTCAATACTTCTTTGGTGGCTCACCTGCATCTGGCGAAAGCTTTCTTGTAATTCTTCAAGCTGCTTGGAGGCTTCAGCGTTCTCATTGGCTTGTCGCAACTGTTGTTGCAGCAGTTGTATTTGACTTTCACGTTCTTTTAGAAGCTGTTGAACTTCAGAGGCCTTGTCGATAGTTGCAGAAGCATATGCTCCAGCAATTTGAGACAATTTCGTGAGATTTTCTGTTGGATTGTTATTCGGGTCTTTCCACAAGACATCTAGGTGTTCAGCATTCTGAGCCAGTGCATTTTCAAGCTTCCTTTTCTTTCTTTGTCTTCTCACAACTGCCTTGTGCTGTGGACTATAAAATACGTCCAGTGGAGAGATTTCTTCTACGCCGAGTAGAAGTTCTGAGGATGGAGCGATAGGGAGATGCTCCGTCTCTACGGTACCACTGACTATGGTTGAGAAGACCTCTTGCACCACCTGAGTATTGCTCACAGGTGTTTGCGGGACTTGGCCTTCAAGATTTATCAGTTCATTGAAGGTCTCCCATTCTTTATCCATTTCTGCTGTAACCAGAGGTGCTTCAGTGACGGGAGGGGCAATTCCTCTTAGTGGCGAGACGGCAACTTGCTGCTGAGCCATCGAACTTGACTGAGCCGTGTCTTTGATTGTTTCTTCGTTCTTGTCTTCTTTGTGGACAGACTCTTCAGGATCTGGAGATATTTCTTTTACGGCACTGGAATCAGATTTGGAGGCGTTCGAGTGTTCACTGAGGCTGATGCTCGGAGTTGGTTCTCTGGTGGCCACTCGCAGTCTTTCCAGGGGAATGTTAGCCAGCCTTCTTTCTCTATACAACTTGAATTTCCGGAGGTTGTCTGGGGAAAACCTTGACTGAGCTTCTTGCAAAACTTCTTTGATCGAGTTCTTACTCTGAAAGAGGTCGTCAAACGGATCTTTCTGTCCAGAGAACACACTTATCCTGACGCTAGTTGTAAATTCCTGGGCGACTTTATTTGGGTCGAATGGCCTTGGTGGGAGTTTAAATAGTTGGAGACACGTCACATTCTCCACCTCACCAAAAGCATGTCCCACATCGAATAAAGAGAAGGCCCCACATGTGACGGGGAATGGAGGCCAAATGGCCTTCTTTTTGTTCTTTAGGTCCTTAGTTAAACCACCTTCAGAACAAGTCTGATAAGCGATCTCTCGGGCCAACAATTTATCTGGGATGTACAAGGGTAGGACATGAGGAGGTACTGTGCTTCCAAAAACTTGAATGTAGGTAAACCATTCTTCTCCAAACCATCTTGCTACGGAGGTGATGTCGTTTTGTGCTTCGGGAGAGCATCTCGGAGGGTCTTTATCATATATCATTCTATGGATGGGCAGTATGAGCCCGTGGCAAATCTGGTAAAAATGGGGGGCAAACTGAGAATCCCACAAGACTTTATTGTAGACATGAATGGGTAATGGGTCCTGGGTAGTCCATTGCCAGCCCATAGTGGGGAATTTAGACACATAACAGATAGAGTCCATTATGTAGGCAGACATATAAAAAGGGGGATAAAACCTTTGGGAGAAGGATCTTTTAGAACGATAGTGAAGAATGGCCGTGTATAGAGTGTCAGAAAGGATTTTGGCCCAATCTATTACCTCGGAGTTAGTCGCAGCATCAATTAACGGTAGCCATTCAGATGGAAATTTATTGATATCAGGCTTACCGAATAGCCTACAGAGCATGGCTGCAGCAAAACAATACGGAGAAGTAAGGGAACCGGTGCTATACATACCGTTCTTATCTTTCTTCAGTGGTTCATCCCTTTTCGACCATTCTTTGGTAGTGTCTGATAGGTCCGGATTCTCTGCTGCGAACTTCCTAACAAAATCTGCATTGTAGATCGTTTGAGGTTCGGGAAGGTGATACATGAGCTTCAGGTCTTGAGTCGCGAACGATCCTACGAGCCCATGTCCTTTGACTTTGAATTGCCTATGATGCAGCTCTGCATCATCTAAAATCCACTTGATCATGTCCGTATACGGTAGGATCTTCGGCCTTGATGCTATTCTCTGAAGGAAAGAGCACGCTAGATCTTCCAGGGATGCTTCTGAAGAGCATGGTGCATCTGCGACAGCAGCAGTTGCCTTGATTATTCTAGGGTTCTCTTCCTCCAACAGTCTATACATGCCTTCCCATGTGGAAATTCCTGCATCTTTATTGCATGCGGTATCTGTGTAAAGGGGCGCCATCTCCTTGGTCTTTTCTCTTGTTTCTGAGCTCTGAGCTTTGTTCTTCTTCCCCATCTTGCTTATCGTTTCTGTTTGATTTTTGCCTTCGCACTTCGCTCCTGCAGGTTATGAGAGAAATGGAAAGGTTGATCAAAAAGGTGATGGGAGAGTTTTTGAATGCAAGAGATAAATCAGATACGCCACCTTACGTGAAGTAAATCCGCATTAAGGCATGCGTCTTTATGCCACTTAATAACTGACAACTAATTCATTACTAACATTAAAAGCACAATAATTTCCAAGTCAGGTTATAGTAAGTGGATTTTCTTTGGGTGGTGTGCCCGAAGGAGTTGTATCAAGGTGCTTTTATGACTTGCCAACGCATCCTGCATGCCACGGGATCGCAAACGGTAGTGATTGCAATATCGCATATCGCAACATCGCGGATCGCAATGGTTCAATGTTTGCTAACGTACCCCGCCTCATTTCTGCGATGTGCGATCGCGCCATCGCAATATCGCAAATCAGCGGACTCGTAAGCTTTTGTCTATGGATGTTAATGCATTGCGATGCGACGTGGTTTATTAATGCCGAGGTGATGTGCATATTGGCCTTTAGAAGGGAAATGCGGGCGTTTCTTACACTTTCGTGCTGCGACCTTGAAGATTTGCTTTTATGAACACAGGTTTAGGCTTAAGTTGTCCAAGAAACCTTTCCTAAGCTGATGCTTGCAATTTCAAAAGAAATCTTTATTATTATTATTTTTCTTTTTTGAAATGTAACTAAGGGTCCCCATTCATTCTAGCATCGTGGTCAATACTAGTTTGAACAAAGGGGGGGGTTGTTGCTGGCCACAACAATTGGCGATTCACTTGGGAGAACCAGTTATCTCTGCTCTTTTTCTATTGACGTTTTCAGACCCTTTTCGAAAAAATTTCTCAGGGAATTCGAACTTTATTATAAAAGGATAAGGCAAATAATACTTTAAAGCGTCAATGATGTTTTGTCTTCGCCCCATTCTATTCCAATTACTTGCATTCCCAGGTTGTTTTCGAGTTTAGATCAGTTATTACTTGGTCTTGTAGAACATAAAAATAAAGTGTTCTCTATGTATCAGCCCCTTTTTAAAGAATGTCCCTTTGTCGCAGGTAGAGCCACTGCTGCCAGCAGGCGTCCATAGCCTCGACAGGGTTACCTATTATCCAGGAATGATCCTTTATCCTGCCTCAGTTTCTTGCAACTTTTTCAGAAGAATTATACCTTTCTTGATGCTTTTTTTTTTTTTTAAATAAATCCTCAAAAGAACAATGTCTTGGTTTGGTGGCCAAATTATGACACAGTCATTCACTTGATTTATACTTTTGCTGAACAAGCTGGCTCGTGATGAGACCCCTTGTCTTTTGATCGCAACAATCTTGAGTCGTTGCCCTGTTTTGGTAGACAGTTTTGGCAAAGTCAGCAAGTTATAATATCTGTGATCATGATAAGTCGGCTCGTGATGAGACCTCTTATTCTTCGAGATATAGCATCCTTTCAGGTTATTCTCCTGAATCGTTGCATTCTTCTTCAGCAGGGAGGAAGTCAAATTCTCTTTCCTTAAGAAAGTTTTGGACGACAATGATAGGGCTATTTTTGATAATGGCTGTTTTCACAGAGAACCTTTATTCTAATATTGATACCTTTTATTGTGCTGATCTAACACGAATTCCTCACTGAGATAGCTTTCTTTAAAATTTTCTGGGTTTGAATTCTAACACCATCTTCTGGGTTAAAGATCTATTGACAATAAAGACCGAATTCCCACAAGCTTAGTTGTTCACAAGAGCCGAAATTCCAAAATCTTTAACAGAGACAGGGTTTCTTTCGCAAACGTCAAATATTGCTTTGCCAGAACAAACCTTTATTTGGGAGAGGCAACTATTCTCTGGGGTTATGTAGAGAATATAACTAACTTTGCCTATCAATTATTGGAAGCAAAACTAATAACCTAGCTAAACTACTCCTACTCCTATTCTAATTATGTGCAGGAAATAGCTAAGAGAAATGGTATTTCCAGTGGAACCAACGATTCATTATTATTCCTAGTCGCATAGATTGCCTAAGCATAAAAAAAATGAATCGAATTCCCCATGGATAGGACTTGTTGTTTAAGGGATAAGGAATCATGAATCCAGTTGGAATCTTGTTTGATTTTATTTCCTTGTGATAGGTTTCTTCCAACTGAATACCTATCGGATCGCAGAAATTGGGATGAATTTCTTTTGTGAATGGGTGATCTTTCGATGGAAAGGACAGCAAGCCAATCCGTGAGATATGTTCTTCGATTTTGGTGGCTTGTGACCCGTCGATTGTTAATTCTAAGTGTTTAGCGATCTCGTTTGAAATGAAAGTTTTTATACATAAATCGCCAAAATCTAATCTATCAAAATTTTGGAGTTTTAAAGAGAGATTCGATTTTGTACACAAAGAAAATAAGTGAGAAAGAAAAGATTGGGTAGATGTATATACAGTGGGGTCGCACGTCTGGGAGTTATCTGTAACTTTCTGCTTTTCACAAGAATTGGTCGGGTTCTGTGAATCAGGATTTGAATGATGATTGCGATTAGGGATGGAGATCTCCTCTGGATATGAATCGTAGATAGGAGCATCGTTGTGAATAGTAAAATCATCCAAATGGGATTTTGCTTTGAGATGAGGGTCAGACAGAGCAGTTTCTGATCTAAGATGTTTCTTATAACCAGACCCTAGTTGAGTTACTTGCGACAATTCAATATCATCATAAATATCAAAGCAACTATCACGAAAGATTTTACAATTTTCCCTAGGTTCCTCTTTTTCATTATATGTTTTTAGACAAGGGAGATGAGGCAGCTCTTGTTTGATATGAATCGTAGACTGTGATATAGTGGTCTCTTTATTTTGGAAACCCAGTGATGTCTCGTTTGAATAGCCCTCTGTTGGAATAGACTTGATACTATGAGGGAGAAGATTGTCATTACAAAAAACATCGGGGTAAAGAGAAAAATGTCGATCTGGAACAATGTATTTAAAATCATCAAACAAATCTCGTTCATCAGATTCACAATAAGCATCGGGCTTTAGATCGTACCTTTTTGCGTCGATACTTTTCGAAAGAGAAACAGTAGGTGGATCTAACCTTGGCACCAGGAGTTGTTGATTTGAAATGATGTTGTCTGACTTTACATTAAAGTCAACTTCTGATGTCAGGGCACCTTCCCCTTCAGTACTTTTGCCTGCGTTTTCTGATGTTAGAGCATGCAAAACTCCTAGGCTAAATTCTGTCTGATCAGGTACAGGAGGTGGGAAACACTCATCATAATCTGAAGATTCTTCATCTGTGAGTTCATCTTCAAGATCATATTGTAGACATTTAAGATGAAATCGTATATTGAAATCCCTTACGGGCTCGTCTTGTTTCCGCAGATGGTCGATCTCATCGTATACCTGGTCGTATTCATAGCAATCAAATTCCAAGATGAAAGCTCTAACGAGCTGGTCCCAGCTGTGGACTGATGCAGCGGGGAGTTTTCTGCACCATTTCCTAGCTTCTGCTGTGAATGTGAGAGTGAAAATCCTGCATAAAATGCCTTCGTCAATTTTCTGAATATCAGCACTAGAGACTCTATGGATGAACTGTAAGGCGTGATGAAATGCAGAAGAATTATTCTCGCCATTAAATTTTACCTGAGATAATAGTCTTACCACGTCTGGTGGAGTGTTGGAAGATGTAGGAACCTGGATGCAACTCCAAATGGGAATTCTGTGAGTAGACATCCTTTTCCAAGACTTCTAGTTTTAAACATGTCCCAACAGAAAATATGCTCAGGCCCTCCTTCTAGCGCCAGAAATGTTGAGGGCCCCGAGGTCGGGTCAACAACAAGGGGGATACCCACCCGGTCCGGAACCTGGTTAGCGGCTCCTTGCCCATTTGGAGTAGCGGGTCTGACTGGGGATAACAGGACCAGTTTCCCGATGTATGGGATGTGTATGTGTGTGTATGTGGAATTTTAGTAGGTTACTTCTAAGAAACGTTCTAAAAGACTACTGTAAATTTATCTTACAAACTTGAGCCTAAATTACCATAATCAAATGAAAACAACACACAGAATTTACATTAACCCGGGATGTTTCTTTTTGTCATGCAATCTAGAGGATTTCTAACAGCAGCTGGTAATAAAGATCATTCAACTGATATCAGAATATAAATCAATAAAGATAAACAATTCTGCATAAGAAGTTAGACAGAGCAGTTGTGAACAACACATCGCATAATCAAATCACTCGCATATTAAACATGAATATACAAATCCACCGTACAGAAGTGCCAAATGATAACTTATATATTCATACATTAACATGCAAACAATATCAGCTGTATATCGTTTTAAGAATACAAACAGAAATTAATCAAGAGATAAAAGTACCATTGATGACTAATTATTACCCATAGACTTCAAACAATAACGATCTACCTCTACTTGCTTCTAACATCTACCAAGAGTACAGAAGTGCAACATCAGTAGCAGACATAAGAATGCAAACATAAATAAATCAGGATCCTTCCATTCATTGAAACCTCCTCTGAGGGTGCAGAAGTCCATGTTCTGAGGACAAGTTTTTGACAAATATCTGGACCCTTCTCCAATGCAATGAGAAGGGTTGAAATAATACTATCTAATCCTAATAATAGTATTATTACAAAATTTTAGGATACGGCTCTCAAATGACCGTCCTTTTTCTAATTCTGTAAAACAAAAAGAAAAACAACTTTCTAATTTGAAATTACTTCTTAATCTGGTCTCTGAAATTGCAGTTTTCAAGCATGGGCTTGAGAAGAGTCGGTTGGCCGACTTCTGTGCTTAACTGGGCTGTGAAAACGACATCCATAAGAGCTGGCGCTACTTTCTCGGCCGCGTTCATGATACACCTTACTATCATGCATTGGCTGTGGGGCTTAACTAAGTAAGTCCAGTAACTTTCCCAGTTTAGCCTCGATAATGCCCGGATTGTCTCCCCATTTGCCTGTGCTTTCTGCTTCCATTCAGCCTCCAGTTGCGATGCGATTGGTAGGTACCCCGGAGTGGATTCTGAAACTAAGTTGGCCCTGTGTAAATTTTCATTTACACAGTCGATAAGTATGTTCGTCTGCGTAGCCGCTGACTCTGCTGTCTGCTCCGCCTGTGTGATTTGCTCATCCCACTTGTTAAAGAGCAGTTCTTTATGATTTTCATTAATCTTGGGTGCCCCTGCTCTTTTCCCTTCCTCGTCATTTTGCCAAGCCAGATACTCTGTTACTCTTTTGTTGGCCTGGTCATAGTCGTTCCGCAATTCCACCACCTGGCTGGTGATCTTGTCGCTTATTTCACAAAACTCCCTCCACTGTGATATTTTGCGCACCATTTCCTCCTGTTTCTGTGACAATTGGTCGTTCAAGCCAATGGACTCTGAAATAAACTTTGTCAGCTTGGGTTCATCCTTATGCATTTCTTGCACCGTCTGCAGCTGTTTTTCTTTTTCTTCAATACTTCTTTGGTGGCTCACCTGCATCTGGCGAAAGCTTTCTTGTAATTCTTCAAGCTTCTTGGAGGCTTCAGCGTTCTCATTGGCTTGTCGAAACTGTTGTTGCAGCATATCGCAACATCGCGGATCGCAATGGTTCAATGTTTGCTAACGTACCCCGCCTCATTTCTGCGATGTGCGATCGCGCCATCGCAATATCTCAAATCAGCAGACTCGTAAGCTTTTGTCTATGGATGTTAACGCATTGCCATGCGACGTGGTTTATTAATGCCGAGGTGATGTGCATATTGGCCTTTAGAAGGGAAATGCGGGCGTTTCTTACCCTTTCGTGCTGCGACCTTGAAGATTTGCTTTTATGAACACAGGTTTAGGCTTAAGTTGTCCAAGAAACCTTTCCTAAGCTGATGCTTGCAATTTCAAAAGAAATCTTTATTATTATTTTTTTTCTTTTTTGAAATGTAACTAAGGGTCCCCATTCATTCTAGCATCGTGGTCGATACTAGTTTGAACAAAGGGGGGGGTTGTTGCTGGCCACAACAATTGGCGATTCACTTGGGAGAACCAGTTATCTCTGCTCTTTTTCTATTGACGTTTTCAGACCCTTTTCGAAAAAATTTCTCAGGGAATTCGAACTTTATTATAAAAGGATAAGGCAAATAATACTTTAAAGCGTCAATGATGTTTTGTCTTCGCCCCATTCTATTCCAATTACTTGCATTCCCAGGTTGTTTTCGAGTTTAGATCAGTTATTACTTGGTCTTGTAGAACATAAAAATAAAGTGTTCTCTATGTATCAGCCCCTTTTTAAAGAATGTCCCTTTGTCGCAGGTAGAGCCACTAGTGCCAGCAGGCGTCCATAGCCTCGACAGGGTTACCTATTATCCAGGAATGATCCTTCATCCTGCCTCAGTTTCTTGCAACTTTTTCAGAAGAATTATACCTTTCTTGATGCTTTTTTTTTTTTTTTTTTTTTTTTAAATAAATCCTCAAAAGAACAATGTCTTGGTTTGGTGGCCAAATTATGACACAGTCATTCACTTGATTTATACTTTTGCTGAACAAGCTGGCTCGTGATGAGACCCCTTGTCTTTTGATCGCAACAATCTTGAGTCATTGCCCTGTTTTGGTAGACAGTTTTGGCAAAGTCAGCAAGTTATAATATCTGTGATCATGATAAGTCGGCTCGTGATGAGACCTCTTATTCTTCGAGATATAGAATCCTTCCGGGTTATTCTCCTGAATCGTTGCATTCTTCTTCAGCAGGGAGGAAGTCAAATTCTCTTTCCTTAAGAAAGTTCTGGACGACAATGATAGGGCTATTTTTGATAATGGTTGTTTTCACAGAGAACCTTTATTCTAATATTGATACCTTTTATTGTGCTGATCTAACACGAATTCCTCACTGAGATAGCTTTCTTTAAAATTTTATGGGTTTGAATTCTAACACCATCTTCCGGGTTAAAGATCTATTGACAATAAAGACCGAATTCCCACAAGCTTAGTTGTTCACAAGAGCCGAAATTCCAAAATCTTTAACAGAGACAGGGTTTCTTTCGCAAACGTCAAATATTGCTTTGCTGGAACAAACCTTTATTTGGGAGAGGCAACTATTCTCTGGGGTTATGTAGAGAATATAACTAACTTTGCCTATCAATTATTGGAAGCAAAACTAATAACCTAGCTAAACTACTCCTACTCCTATTCTAATTATGTGCAGGAAATAGCTAAGAGAAATGGTATTTCCAGTGGAACCAACGATTCATTATTATTCCTAGTCGCATAGATTGCCTAAGCATAAAAAAATTGAATCGAATTCCCCATGGATAGGACTTGTTGTTTAAGGGATAAGGAATCATGAATCCAGTTGGAATCTTGTTTGATTTTATTTCCTTGTGATAGGTTTCTTCCAACTGAATACCTATCGGATCGCAGAAATTGGGATGAATTTCTTTTGTGAATGGGTGCTCTTTCGATGGAAAGGACAGCAAGCCAATCCGTGAGATATGTTCTTCGATTTTGGTGGCTTGTGACCCGTCAATTGTTAATTCTGAGTGTTTAGCGATATCGTTTGAAATGAAAGTTTTTATACATAAATCGCCAAAATCTAATCTATCAAAATTTTGGAGTTTTAAAGAGAGATTCGATTTTGTACACAAAGAAAATAAGTGAGAAAGAAAAGATTGGGTAGCTGTATATACAGTGGGGTCGCACGTCTGGGAGTTATCTGTAACTTTCTGCTTTTCACAAGAACTGGTCGGGTTCTGTGAATCAGGATTTGAATGATGATTGCGATCAGGGATGGAGATCTCCTCTGGATATGAATCGTAGATAGGAGCATCGTTGTGAATAGTAAAATCATCCAAATGGGATTTTGCTTTGAGATGAGGGTCAGACAGAGCAGTTTCTGATCTAAGATGTTTCTTATAACTAGACCCTAGTTGAGTTACTTGCGACAATTCAATATCATCATAAATATCAAAGCAACTATCACGAAAGATTTTACAATTTTCCCTAGGTTCCTCTTTTTCATTATATGTTTTTAGACAAGGGAGATGAGGCAGCTCTTATATGATATGAATCGTAGACTGTGATATAGTGGTCTCTTTATTTTGGAAACCCAGTGATGTCTCGTTTGAATAGCCCTCTGTTGGAATAGACATGATACTATGAGGGAGAAGATTGTCATTACAAAAAACATCGGGGTAAAGAGAAAAATGTCGATCTGGAACAATGTATTTAAAATCATCAAACAAATCTCGTTCATCAGATTCACAATAAGCATCGGGCTTTAGATCGTACCTTTTTGCGTCGATACTTTTCGAAAGAGAAACAGTAGGTGGATCTAACCTTGGCACCAGGAGTTGTTGATTTGAAATGATGTTGTCTGACTTTACATTAAAGTCAACTTCTGATGTCAGGGCACCTTCCCCTTCAGTACTTTCACCTGAGTTTTCTGATGTTAGAGCATGCAAAACTCCTAGGCTAAATTCTGTCTGATCAGGTACAGGAGGTGGGAAACACTCATCATAATCTGAAGATTCTTCATCTGTGAGTTCATCTTCAAGATCATATTGTAGACATTTAAGATGAAATTGTATATTGAAATCCCTTACGGGCTCATCTTGTTTCCGCAGATGGTCGATCTCATCGTATACCTGGTCGTATTCATAGCAATCAAATTCCAAGATGAAAGCTCTAACGAGTTGGTCCCAGCTGTGGACTGATGCAGCGGGGAGTTTTTTGCACCATTTCCTAGCTTCTGCTGTGAATGTGAGAGTGAAAATCCTGCATAAAACGCCTTCGTCAATTTTCTGAATATCAGCACTAGAGACTCTATGGATGAACTGTAAGGCGTGATGAAATGCAGAAGAATTATTCTCGCCATTAAATCTTACCTGAGATAATAGTCTTACCACGTCCGGTGGAGTGTTGGAAGATGTAGGAACCTGGATGCAACTCCAAATGGGAATTCTATGAGTAGACATCCTTTTCCAGGACTTCTAGTTTTAAACATGTCCCAACAGACAATATGCTCAGGCCCTCCTTCTAGTGCCAGAAATGTTGAGGGCCTCGAGGTCGGGTCAACAACAAGGGGGATACCCACCCGGTCCGGAACCTGGTTAGCGGCTCCTTGCCCGTTTGGAGTAGCGGGTCCGACTGGGGATAACGGGACCAGTTTCCCGATGTATGGGATGTGTATGTGTGTGTATGTGAAATTTTAGTAGGTTACTTCTAAGAAACGTTCTAAAAGACTACTGTAAATTTATCTTACAAACTTGAGCCTAAATTACCATAATCAAATGAAAACAACACACAGAATTTACATTAACCCGGGATGTTTCTTTTTGTCATGCGATCTAGAGGATTTCTAATAGCAGCTGGTAATAAAGATCATTCAACTGATATCAGAATATAAATCAATAAAGATAAACCATTCTGCATAAGAAGTTAGACAGAGCGGTTGTGAACAACACATCACATAATCAAATCATTCGCATATTAAACATGAATAGACAAATCCACCGTACAGAAGTGTCAAATGATAACTTATATATTCATACATTAACATGCAAACAATATCGGTTGTATATCGTTTTAAGAATACAAACAGAAATTAATCAAGAGATAAAAGCACCATTGATGACTAATTCTTACCCATAGACTTCAAACAATAACGATCTACCTCTACTTGCTTCTAACATCTACCAAGAGTACAGAAGTGCAACATCAGTAGCAGACATAAGAATGCAAACATAAATAAATCACGATCCTTCCATTCATCAAAACCTCCTCTAAGGGTGCAGAAGTGCATGTTCTGAGAAGAAGTTTTTGACAAATATCTGGACCCTTCTCCAATGCAATGAGAAGGGTTGAAATACTACTATGTAATCCTAATAATAGTATTATTACAAAATTTTAGGATACGGCTCTCAAATGACCGTCCTTTTTCTAATTCTGTAAAACAAAAAGAAAAACAACTTTCTAATTTGAAATTACTTCTTAATCTGGTCTCTGAAATTGCAGTTTTCAAGCATGGGCTTGAGAAGAGTCGGTTGGCCGACTTCTGTGCTTAACTGGGCTGTGAAAACGGCATCCATAAGAGCTGGCGCTACTTTCTCGGCCGCGTTCATGATACACCTTACTATCATGCATTGGCTGTGGGGCTTAACTAAGTAAGTCCAGTAACTTTCCCAGTTTAGCCTCGATAATGCCCGGATTGTCTCCCCATTTGCCTGTGCTTTCTGCTTCCATTCAGCCTCCAGTTGCGATGCGATTGGTAGGTACCCTGGAGTGGATTCTGAAACTAAGTTGGCCCTGTGTAAATTTTCATTTACACAGTCGATAAGTATGTTCGCCTGCGTAGCCGCTGACTCTGCTGTCTGCTCCGCCTGTGTGATTTGCTCGTCCCACTTGTTAAAGAGCAGTTCTTTATGATTTTCATTAATCTTGGGTGCCCCTGCTCTTTTCCCTTCCTCGTCATTTTGCCAAGCCAGATACTCTGTTACTCTTTTGTTGGCCTGGTCATAGTCGTTCCGCAATTCCACCACCTGGCTGGTGATCTTGTCGCTTATTTCACAAAACTCCCTCCACTGTGATATTTTGCGCACCATTTCCTCCTGTTGCTGTGACAATTGGTCGTTCAAGCCGATGGACTCTGAAATAAACTCTGTCAGCTTGGGTTCATCCTTATGCATTTCTTGCACCGTCTGCAGCTGTTTTTCTTTTTCTTCAATACTTCTTTGGTGGCTCACCTGCATCTGGCGAAAGCTTTCTTGTAATTCTTCAAGCTGCTTGGAGGCTTCAGCGTTCTCATTGGCTTGTCGCAACTGTTGTTGCAGCAGTTGTATTTGACTTTCACGTTCTTTTAGAAGCTGTTGAACTTCAGAGGCCTTGTCGATAGTTGCAGAGGCATATGCTCCCGCAATTTGAGACAATTTCGTGAGATTTTCTGTTGGATTGTTATTCGGGTCTTTCCACAAGACATCTAGGTGTTCAGCATTCTGAGCCAGTGCATTTTCAAGCTTTCTTTTCTTTCTTTGTCTCCTCACAACTGCCTTGTGCTATGGACTATAAAATACGTCCAGTGGAGGGATTTCTTCTACGCCGAGTAGAAGTTCTGAGGATGGAGCGATAGGGAGATGCTCCGTCTCTACGGTACCACTGACTATGGTTGAGAAGACCTCTTGCACCACCTGAGTATTGCTCACAGGTGTTTGCGGGACTTGGCCTTCAAGATTTATCAGTTCATTGAAGGTCTCCCATTCTTTATCCATTTCTGCTGTAACCAGAGGTGCTTCAGTGACGGGAGGGGGAATTCCTCTTGGTGGCGAGACGGCAACTTGCTGCTGAGCCATCGAACTTGACTGAGCCGTGTCTTTGATTGTTTCTTCGTTCTTGTCTTCTTTGTGGACAGACTCTTCAGGATCTGGAGATATTTCTTTTACGGCACTGGAATCAGATTTGGAGGCGTTGGAGTGTTCACTGAGGCTGACGCTCGGAGTTGGTTCTCTGGTGGCCACTCGCAGTCTTTCCAGGGGAATGTTAGCCAGCCTTCTTTCTCTATACAACTTGAATTTCCGGAGGTTGTCTGGGGACAACCTTGACTGAGCTTCTTGCAAAACTTCTTTGATCGAGTTCTTACTCTGAAAGAGGTCGTCAAACGGATCTTTCTGTCCAGAGAACACACTTATCCTAATGCTAGTTGTAAATTCCTGGGCGACTTTATTTGGGTCGAATGGCCTTGGTGGGAGTTTAAATAGTTAGAGACACGTCACATTCTCCACCTCACCAAAAGCGTGTCCCACATCGAATAAAGAGAAGGCCCCACATGTGACGGGGAATGGAGGCCAAATGGCCTTCTTTTTGTTCTTTAGGTCCTTAGTTAAACCACCTTCAGAACAAGTCTGATAAGCGATCTCTCGGGCCAACAATTTATCTGGGATGTACAAGGGTAGGACATGAGGAGGTACTGTGCTTCCAAAAACTCGAATGTAGGTAAACCATTCTTCTCCAAACCATCTTGCTACAGAGGTGATGTCGTTTTGTGCTTCGGGAGAGCATCTCGGAGGGTCTTTATCATATATCATTCTATGGATGGGCAGTATGAGCCCGTGGCAAATCTGGTAAAAATGGGGGGCAAACTGAGAATCCCACAAGACTTTATGGTAGACATGAATGGGTAATGGGTCCTGGGTAGTCCATTGCCAGCCCATAGTGGGGAATTTAGACACATAACAGATAGAGTCCATTATGTAGGCAGACATATAAAAAGGGGGATAAAACCTTTGGGAGAAGGATCTTTTAGAATGATAGTGAAGAATGGTCGTGTATAGAGTGTCAGAAAGGATTTTGGCCCAATCTATTACCTCAGAGTTAGTCACAGCATCAATTAACGGTAGCCATTCAGATGGAAATTTATTGATATCAGGCTTACCGAATAGCCTACAGAGCATGGCTGCAGCAAAACAATATGGAGAAGTAAGGGAACCGGTGCTATACATACCGTTCTTATCTTTCTTCAGTGGTTCATCCCTTTTCGACCATTCTTTGGTAGTGTCTGATAGGTCCGGATTCTCTGCTGCAAACTTCCTAACAAAATCTGCATTGTAGATCGTTTGAGGTTCGAGAAGGTGATACATGAGTTTCAGGTCTTGAGCCGCGAACGATCCTACGAGCCCATGTCCTTTGACTTTGAATTGCCTATGATGCAGCTCCGCGTCATCTAAAATCCACTTGATCATGTCCGTATACGGTAGGATCTTCGGCCTTGATGCTATTCTGTGAAGGAAAGAGCACGCTAGATCTTCCAGGGATGCTTCTGAAGAGTGTGGTGCATCTGCGACAGCAGCAGTTGCCTTGATTATTCTAGGGTTCTCTTCCTCCAACAGTCTATACATGCCTTCCCATGTGGAAATTCCTGCATCTTTATTACATGCGGTATCTGTGTAAAGGGGTGCCATCTCCTTGGTCTTTTCTCTTGTTTCTGAGCTCTGAGCTTTGTTTCTTCTTCCCCATCTTGCTTATCGTTTTTGTTTGATTTTTGCCTTCGCACTTCGCTCCTGCAGGTTATGAGAGAAATGGAAAGGTTGATCAAAAAGGTGATGGGAGAGTTTTTGAATGCAAGAGATAAATCAGATACGCCACCTTACGTGAAGTAAATCCGCATTAAGGCACGCGTCTTTATGCCACTTAATAACTGACAACTAATTCATTACTAACATTAAAAGCGCAATAATTTCCAAGTCAGGTTATAGTAAGTGGATTTTCTTTGGGTGGTGTGCCCGAAGGAGTCGTATCAAGGTGCTTTTATGACTTGCCAACGCATCCTGCATGCCGCGCGATCGCAAACGGTAGCGATCGCAATATCGCATATCGCAACATCGCGGATCGCAATGGTTCAATGTTTGCTAACGTACCCCGCCTCATTTCTGCGATGTGCGATCGCGCCATCGCAATATCACAAATCAGCGGACTCGTAAGCTTTTGTCTATGGATGTTAATGCATTGCGATGCGATGTGGTTTATTAATGCCGAGGTGATGTGCATATTGGCCTTTAGAAGGGAAATGCAGGCGTTTCTTACCCTTTCATGCTGCGACCTTGAAGATTTGCTTTTATGAACACAGGTTTAGGCTTAAGTTGTCCAAGAAACCTTTCCTAAGCTGATGCTTGCAATTTCAAAAGAAATCTTTATTCTTATTATTTTTCTTTTTTGAAATGTAACTAAGGGTCCCCATTCATTCTAGCATCGTGGTCGATACTAGTTTGAACAAAGGGGGGGGTTGTTGCTGGCCACAACAGGTTGGAACAAATGCTCTTGAAGCCCTGGAAGGCTTGGATGGAGACCAATCTGATGATGGTTTTGTGATGTCTGACCATGAGGTGGAATCACTATTTGATGGGTTGAGGTGGATGGCCTATTGAAGCCCTGGACGATTTTTTATTGATATGTTCTATGAGATCCCAAATTCATGCTTGGAATATGGCACAAGGGTGAAAGGATGAAGAGAGATTTGGCTTAACCATTCTATGATCGAGTCAAATGTGGAAGTCCCATCCTGAGTTTGAATTTTTCATCATTAATGACAGGTTATTTATCCTTGTATTTCTATGAGCATTTTGATGGATTATATGTGGTCTATATGGCTACACTTTCATAAGTATTTCTAATGCTATTATATTGGTTATGTATGTGTTTTATGACAACATCCATGTATGGATTTCATAATGTTTTTACTTGTAATTAAATGATCAATGTGTCTATGACCTAATGAAGGGAATGACATTGATGTATTGAGGCATCAATTGTTCTTAGTGATTCTTAGCTAAGTATGAGACTGCTATGATCATAACTATTATTTAGACTTGTAGATTACATATTCTTGATATGTTTGACAAAATTCCTATCATGGATAGTAAGGGTCCAATCAAGTTCTTAAACAAGTATTTTCTTTAATACTATCATTTCCATGTTATTTTATTGTCTTGAAGAGATGGTTCAATTCTGAGCAGTGACCTAGTCTCTAGACCTGAAAAAAGTGGCTCAAATACCGAGGTCATTGGCATAGCACTGACAAATTTTGTCTCTGATCATTGGCAGATAAGCTTGTGTTAGTGACTTTGGTTTTCTGGATGATGTCATGCCTATAGAATCAGAGCAATTGAGGCTTAAGTTGTCCAAAAGTTTAATGGGACCCAAGGGAAGGTTGTCTAAAGTATTGGATTGGTTCCTAAGGGTCCTATAGATGATGTTGAATGTTTGTATGTTGTGTTTCCATCGGTTACACTTCCTTAATGTGACTTCGTAGGTTGAATCACATCACAGTGGCCTCTCATCGCATGTTTACCCTGGTTGGTTGGTTTTTTAGGTAGATGTTGGAGGAGGGTGTTACACAACATCACAAAACACCTCTTCTGTGGAGGGCTTGATGTCATAGGGTAGGTCAAACTATTGGCTGATGCAGAGATCCCGTCCATGGTGAAGGCACCCGATGGTGTACTTCTACAGGTGTGCTTTGGTCAGTAGTCTCACCTGTTTCATGACCTCTACTGCAATGAGGTTCTCATGGCTCTCACTGTCGTCAAGTAAATTTAGCGGAGAGCCCTTTACCCACATCTCGGAGTGGAATAGGTGCTCCCCCTCCTCTGGATCTTCAGGCTCATCCTTCTGTATCTTGGTGGTGGAAACGATGGCATTAGGCTTTCAGTCAATAATATGCTTCCCTTTGTCAGTCCCCTTGTTTGGTTCTAACTTAGAGTGAGAACATGCATCTGATTCATAGGCCGTCATCTCAGCCACTAGTTATTACTTGGCTTGACACTCACTTGTGTTATGAGTGGGGTTTGTATAGAACTCAGACCATTTTTCTGTGTCCTTCTTTGTCTTCGTGGTCTTGCTCTTTTCTTATGTCTTCAATGGGTTGTCTTCAGTCACCCTACCTCGGATTTGTCCTTTGTTTTGTGGTTTCGGGGTGCCTTTCCCTTGCTTTGAATTTGTAGATCCAAAGTCTTTCTTCTTCTGTTTAAATTTCTGCTCGATCTTAATAATGTATTATAGGCAGCACCGAGCGAGGAGATGTCCAGGAACTCAATATCATCTTAGATGTACATGTGTAGACAGTTGTGGTACTTGAGTACCAAATGTCGCTCAGAATCCTTGATACCAAAATTATTGCGAAGGGTATGAAAAATATTTTTGAACTCTGGCACGTCTTGGTCCATTTGTTGTCTTAGCGTGGTCCAATTTATGTATTTATCCTCATTTCTCCTGATAGTGTAATATTGTTCCTTGATGGTGTCCCAAAAAGAATTCCAAGTGGGTGAGACTAAAAATAATGAGTGTCCACTCTCGTCCCTCTTCTCACAGTAGGTTTCCCACCTATCCTTGACGTGTGGGGTGACTTTGAGGAGTGGAAAAGTAATCGTTTCTCGGTTGGAAAAATTATGAACCAAAAAATATCCTTTTAATAGATTCAACCATTTATCTATGGGATTCACATCTATATGATCATCAAATATGGGATGTCAAAGTTGACTTGTACCTTAAAGGGAGTGTTGCTTCTAGAGTGGCTACTGAAAGAAGATGCCTCACGTATGGTTAGCCACCAAAGGATATTAGCAAAGTTGTACAACATCACATTCCTCTATCACTCAAGGGATTCTTCGAGAAATATTTTGAGAGTATCTCCTGCTCCCTTGTCTTTCTTTTCTTCCACGATGGGAGGTCATCGGGGTTCTCTAAGGTGGTCTTGCAAAGGTTCAACCATTTCAATCCCTAACTCCTTATAACTTGACATTGTTGGGGACATCTATAGAAAAGTAGAGAAAGAGAAAACCGTTGTGATACCATTGATCCAAACTTAAACAAAAATGTAACAAAATACAAATATAGCTATAAATACAGATGTGCAACATAAATAAAACTTCATTTCATTAATATCAGAGAACTAAAATATGCTTACATACAAAATGGAAATAAACTAGCTCAGGCGATAGTAGCTTATCTCATAAAAGATATGTGGCAGTTACATGTCTCTCCACTATGTTAGAATGATGATCGAAGTCCTATTTATTATTGAGAAACAATGGAAAATCCTAAATCTCCAAAAACCTAACCCTAGGAGATAAAGCGCCAAAACTATGGGCCCCATTTGGGTAAATTTGTACAACAACTTCCGGGGGTCGTAACTTTGGCATCTCATCTCTATTTGATACACACAATACCTCATTAGAAAGATCTATCTAAGGACTACATCACATAATTAAAATTATTTGCAAGAATTAGCATTTTCCCATTTCCCAAGAAAACATTGTTTAGGGCCCGAAAACGGCTCTAGAAGTTCAAGACCCAAAAAACTGCCAAAAATAATAAACTGTGCTACAATTAAGGAAACTGAAAAAATGATAGAAAAAATGGCAGGGATCCAAGTGGAATAGGTGGTTGGACACCAATATCCATCTAGATCAAAGGAGTTCTTTAAAGGAGGACGCATTTCTTTAGGTAGAAGAAGTGCACTAAAGGATACCAAAGAGGGTGCGTGGTGCAAGTCTGATGTCTGAAGGGTGAGGATTTGTGCCTTCTGAGTGCGCTCATGTGCTCAAGAGACCAAAGAGGACCCATGGCACAGGTGTGAAGGATGAAAATAAAATATTTGTGCCTTCGGAGTGTGCTCATCCACTGAAAGTTCTGGAAGGTGCATGTCGCATAGGGGAAGGCTGAAGGATTGATCTTTGAGTCTTTACAGTGGGCCAATGTACTAAAATAGGTTACACTTCTTCAAGTTGAAGGAGTACACTCACGGAAGACTTGGTCATTTTGGAGGGCTTATTTCATTAAAAGGAAGGGGATTCATGCTTTGGGAGTGTGTCTGACTCTCAAGGAGGATCCAAGGCATAGTTTCAAACAATTAAGGGTTCCTATCAAGGATTCAGAGTGCATTAATGCGCTCTTTGCCTCAAATGGCTCGCTTTACAACTAAAATTTTTCTAAGTCTGGATGATTGGTCAAGGGGTGAGAAAGATGACTTCTAGATACAAAACCATGTGAAACACATACCAACTCATCGATAAAACTTAGACAAGCTTTTTCGACAATGAATTTACATCAAAACACCACTTTATGCACATTCCCCAAGTACAAACAATGAAGTGTGTGTGATTGCAAACAAAAAGTGTTGTTTTACAACAACAAAGGTGTTATGACCATGAGATGAATGTAAGGATATTCTAATCAATGCATAGAAACTTGGGAACATTCAAGAACACTTCATACATATCAAACAACACAAAATGAAACTTAATGACCAAGGCGACATTTTATACGACAATAAGGTAGGCTATAAAATGCGAATGTAACGAAATTTTGGAGGGTGTTTTAGTAGCGAAAACACATGGCGACTCTCCTAGGGGACTTCTTCTTCTCTGTCCAAGAAATTTTTTTAGTTAAGGGTCAATCCTTTAAGATGTATTAATTTCTTGATGTTCCCCCCTTTTGACTTGGTTTCATACATAGCGTCTTCTCTTTTCTCTACATGTTTGAACTCACACAAAGATACATTGTATCATAATCAATTTAGTTTAGGAAATGGTAATGTTTGTGGTGAGTTGGTGTTGCTCCCCTACTAGCAAGCCCAAACATTACCTCGATAAAGTCACTTAAGGAGCAGAAAAAATTCTTTACTGCACACGAGCCTGGACAATACCTTGGTCAAGTCACTTGCTTCACCTCCCTGCACAATAAGCCTTTTTCTTCTTTCAACCTTTTTTTATTTATTTAAAAGAAATATGTATTGGAACTTTTTATTTCTAATGGGTGGAAGAGGGATCCTGACTTATTGAGAGAAGAGGAGGTTTCCCCTTCATATAAGTGTTTTAAGACCTCTTATTTAGGTTTGCTCGCTTTAGATTTTCCCCTTATCCCTTCTCTACTATATTATATAAGCTTTAACACACAAGCATGTCCATACCATGTTGAGAAGTTTAGGAGCTAGCATAAGCACGTATCTAGCAGATTCCCTCAAGGTTTTCCTATTGGATGAATCATATTTTCCATCTAGACTTAGCTCAACATATGGAATTTTCCCAAACAAAGAAGGAGAACAACAAAAATCCAATTGTTGTGGTTATCATAGTTCTCTTTTATTCCATGACAAGGTTCCTTTTGAGACATGCACTTTTTCACACAAGGTATTATTAGGAAAACACGAAAGAAAGACATGCAAAACCAAAAGTTGAAACAATAGACAATGAAAATGGATATTGAAGCCAAAAACATTATAGAAAAACCAAACATATGCAAAGCATAGATGGAGAGTAGGAAATAAGGTGTTTGCAATGCAAGAGGAACTAAATGCAACTAAGTCTACTCATAACTTGATGAGCTAGAAGGTCAGGTCTAAGTGTAATGATATTTCCAATGAAAGCATCATCGTTCCACATCTGCAAACACAAATATAGGAGCAATTAAAAGAATTATAAAAAAATGTGCGATAGAAAAGATAAGAACTTTGAAATATTGCATAATAAACTGAAGGTCTTGTTTATTTCCATAAGAATTTTCTATACCGAATAATTTTACTTGTTTTGAACTTTATCTTTTTTATTGAAATATTGATCATGCAAACCTTGTAGGTTTCTTGCGAATACACATTCAACTGTATTTTCAATTATTGCGAACATCAGAAAAGATAGAAGCTTGTTACTTGCATAAGGGCTTGCCAAATAATATTTTTCTACCCATTTATTGATTGGATCTTGATACTCAAGGAAACAAATTTGAAGACCTTAGGACTTATGAGAAAATAAATTTTCAATTAATGTATTCAAATCACAACGAGAATCTTTGATATTATAATCATATTGGTCGATTAACATACAAGGTTCTCGATTCTCTATTAGTTCTCTTTGTATGTGATCACATATGATACCAACAATATGAAGGTTAGGAGCATTAAAAACAATTGTTGACATCATAGAACCAGAAAACCGATCAAGATATTGAGTTAACAATAGATTAGAAACTCATGGCAAACAAAAATCAGTGCTAACACAAGGGTTTTGGTTGAATCAATGCTCTAAGCAATTACAATGTCTGCAGAAAAGGAAATGTGCAATAGAGATGATTAGCTTGATGATATGAACAAAAGCAATAATAATATGATTATATTTAGAAGAGTTTAATAGAGAAAAATATTTCAACCCCCAATGACCTTTATCTTGATAATCAAAATGATAGGCCTTGAAATTTTAAGGATTCGTGAAATATGTGTTCTTCAATGATCGATCTAGCTCAAGGGGTTGACATGAAAAGGAACTAACCAAACAAGAACTCTTCATTTGATCAGAAATTCTATCTTGAAAATCAACTTGAAAATATTAGAAGTTCTTTAAGAGTGAACTCATAACGAGTGGATGAATGTCAAAGAAACATCTATGCGTGAAAATATATATCCAGCTCGGTGTAGATATCTCAATAGGATTGTGAGAACCTAACATAACCATCAACATGAGGTGAGGTCCATCAACTTCCTGATAGGTCTCAAGACATTCTAATGGTGGATGATCGAATCTGGGTGGCTTATAAAAGTCAATAGGTAGACATGCACCAATATTAACAGATGCATTAATGAAAATACTACAAATGTCACTGGTTTGATCATATTTAAGATTGAAAATATCAAATTCTTAATGGATAGAATATTGAGATAGATAAATTGGAAAAATCCCTTGATCATTGAGGATTAGAACATCCTCCTTCTACCTTATGAAATATTTACAATTGAATAGATCATGAATAATAGATTCAAATTTTTCATCTTTCGATGGTAGTATTACACGATCTTGTACCTGATTGCAACCATGATCATCCAGATAAAGATAAAAATGATTTAGGGGAGCTACTAGTTTGAAAAACTTGTCAAACTTATTTGGGGACATTGAATATTTTTCTAAAGATGAAGAAAATTTGAAATAATTAAGAGGAGGAGAAACGGTTGTATTTAAATCATATTGAACTTGTACAAACAATGCATCAACTTCATTGTCATCAGTATAATGGTGTTATATGGAATCTACGACTACGGACAGAAGTATATTTCGTAGGCCTGGTGGACTGAGCCAGAACAACAGAAAGAGAAGGAGACTAATTTTTTCCTTAAAGTAAATAGATAATGGGATGAAGCCTACCCATAATCTATCGTATTCTTCACTAATTCCTTGGCTTGTATGCTCCAATCCTAGCTCAAACAACTATAATTATAACCTCCACATCCAGACAACACAAGCCAATGATCTATGAGATCTATGCAGAATATTCTAATAACTTTATTCAATAGATCAACATGGTATTAAAATGCATGAAACCATAACATCATATATAGGAAAACAAAGAAATTTTTTCATTAATATAAATGGAGTGAGCTGCAACCAAAACTAGGTTTTGATCTTATAGAATAATTCCTCCAAGTTGGCTTGTCCTTTTCTTGTCAAAAAGTGCACCTCTAATCACCCTAATGCATGGAATTATATCTCTCACATCAGCAACATGATGGTAGAATCACTCTCCAAAATCCAACCCCTTGCCTGTGGATGGCAGTAAATATATAGGTAAGGAGGTAGCTCATGAATTATTATCCTTTTAGCAATCTAGGCTTGAGATCCACTCTTGATGGGAGGATGAGCTCAAGGGATAAGGGAGGAAAAATCCAAGGTAAGATAGGATAACATTCGAGATTTTCATCCGAGGTAAATAGTTATAATAGATCTTGGATACTTCTGCAAGAGGAAGCTTCAAGATTCTTTTTGTTTTCCCAAATTTTTAGAATCAACACACCCCTAACACTGAGCAACCTATTGGTGATCAACGCAGGTGCAAAGTAGGGAAACCTGGTAGTCAATGATATCCAATGAGGGGTGATGGTGCATTGTTATTTAAAATTATTGAAATATGATACTTTCAGGCAAAAACTTAGGGATTAGAAAGATTCATGCTAAAGGATTTATGAAAGGAGGATGAGAAAGTGTTCGAAGGATGTGAATGATCCTATTTGCATGCTTATTGACCAGATGTGACAAAATGGCCTATAATGGATTTCCCCATACAGTTAAAAGTCAAAAATGATAGTTGATTAATGAAGTGTTTTACCTTGTGACAAGTCTGGATTGAGAACAACCAGTGAGATCATCATCTGGTACAATATATTTACATCATGACATATTTGTTGATGGAGGCATACCAATACTCAATACACAAGCTAACACTAAATGTACAATGATCAAGAGGCACATCTATAGATGAAAAATGCTGGATCCGTGGCGAGATGAATTCCTATATGATCATAGCCATCATACATTGTGATCTTGTATTACTCCTAAAATCGCAGTTTGGATGGATGAAACTAGACCTTAGATTTTCTATCTTGTTCACACGACCTACCAATACAAGTCTAACCACGTGAATTAATGAGATGGAGTAGAACATGGTAGACACCATCTGATATCGGCCAATGCAGATGTGAGAGAAGCCACCAATGATGTTAGTGGCTCTCAAGGTACTTTAGTACAATCCACAAGGTGTGAATAAATGAGCTAATGTCTAACAACACACAAAATATTTTGGTCAAAGGTCAATGATGTAAACCTATCAACAAGAGTGAGGAAACATTCCATTGATGTATGAAAAAACCAAGGTACCAAGGGGTGTTTCTAAGTAAACTTCCTAGATAATGCACTGATGTTGACCATAAGTGATCCATCATAGGAGGGCCTTGATGTATCCCTCATCAACGACACGAAACATGTATCATGATTTGAGACAGAATGATCGGAATGATGATGATACAGAACTAGACTAGGAAAGGTAGGTATGGAATGAATTCTTATGAGTATTGTAGCAGATATTGATTTAATGACTTCTCTTGAACACGGTGGAAACATGGGATGGAGTTGGAAGCATTGAACCAAAACCAAAAATGGAGACTTTGAAACAGTATGATAAACCAACAGAAAAGAAAATTTCCTAACCTAATAGCCATAGAGATGAAGTGCAAGAATGTCATGTTCAAGAGTGACTCACTGCCATTAATAAAAGGAGTACCCCATTTTTCTAGTTTCCCCAACCATACTGGTCAGCAACTCTTTATTTTTTCACAAGCTTAAGGAGGATAACATTTGATTGATCTATAAGTTCATCCTTTGGATGAATACCTCTGAGAATATTTAACGAACCTAGAGAAGGAGTGGTTTAGTCCCATCATGAGCAATGAGTCCATCATTGTTTGATTTTTTAAGGAGTCCAGCGAAGATATATTTCGCCATCATTTTCATGTATAGAGAGTTTGAAAAAGAGGTGAAAAAGAAAACTCCAGATGTTCCTTTTTGTCGATAGCCTCTTAGGTCCAAAGAGGTAGAAAATAATACCCAAGAGAACCTCTTAGCCATGTTTGAATAAGATATTCCTTTTTCATAAGTAGTCTATCCCAGTATGGAAAAGGGTTAAACTTATACTAAGTAGATGTATTTTCATTTACTTTAACAAGTTTGAAAAAACAAGTGCTTGACAATATTTTCATATTTTGGGAGTCTGAGAAGAGATGAAAGACGACTCCAAGAGGTTCCATTTTCATAGGTTTATGGAGCCTGAAAAAGTTATAAAAGTGTGCTCCTCATTCAAAATAATATCCTTAAAACATGACAAAATCTGTCAAATAGTCATCGACCTACTCAAGACATCACAAAAAAGGATTAAAAATACATGTTTCATAGTAAAAATGGGTTGTAACTTGGTCAAAAAAATTAAATACGAATAAAATAATGGAAGAAACAACCATAAATATTGAAAATGACTATTCGTCTTTATCATTTCACATTTACCTTCAACAGTGAGAGCTATAAGTAGTGTTTTCCCTTGATCTTCGGCAGTTAATTACACTCAATTCATTGGATTCTTTCAAGCACCATCACTTCTAGGTAAGAGCTAAGACATTTCTCTTTCAATTCATGGTCCCAGTTTGTGTTTTGATGCAAGTTTTAGGCATTTTTTAGGGCCCTTAGGTTTAAATAATTTACCCTAGGACCAACGCATGCTCATATGGTTGACAGGTGCATTGCACCTAAGTGAGAATACACTACAAGGGAGGGTTTCAATGTGTTGTCTCTCCTCATAGGGGTGCTTTGGGTGCAAATATAAAATGTGTTTTCCAATTTCACTTCAAAAAAGTTCAATTTCTTTGCATGGAAAGGATCTTAATGAGTCTCTTCTTGATCTTTGAGGCCTTCATTAGCACAAAATGGACTTTATCTAGAGAGAAAGAGAACATGAAGAATAGAATTTAAATGTAGCTAATGATCCTTCTACCATCCACACAGTGAAAAACTATGGATTTTTTAGATTCTTATCGCTTCCTAGTATGAGGCAGCAGATGGAATTATTAGCGTATCTTGTTCATTCATAGGATGTGAAAGCAAAAAATTCAAATTTTGGGAACATCTTGTCGAGATAACAATAGACAACATATATTTTCTGACAAGTTTATCCATGGGACGTTCCCCCATCTGTCTCCTAGATGGGAGAAGGGGTGGAGAAATAGTGAAAGATTATATTTCCACTTATGGAAGACCTCGATCCAAGCCAACTAGGGATGGAAATATTTTCCCTTAAGAATGATCTTATTCATCATTTCTAGAATGGCAGGTAGCTCAACACTTCATGTATCTAGAAGATCATACATGTAGTATGATGTGGAGTGTTTGGAGCCAACAATATTCAACTGGTATAAGGGAGTGTTGGTCAATATGGATGAATAACTATCTAAAGCAAGAGAGGCAAGGTTAAAAATATTTATTTATAGTTCCATATTCAACTATTTTTCTCTAGAATGGGTTCCATTACTATATCATCAACAGATTAAACTCATCCCATTGATCTGAGGGTTCCACAGATGAGGAGGTGGATATATCATATTTCCTGATATGCAAGTCCATCGACAATCAATTTCTCACTAACCTTCTTTGGATGGTTACGTAGATAGTTCATTATGATTAATGATTATCTATACACAGGGATGGACTTTCATGGCGACCCTGAAATCATGCTTCCTGAGGGTAAGCGATGAGGTGTTACAGGTAATATATTTCTACTATTTGAATTTTTGAAATTTTTATTAAAAAAAATTATGTTTTTGATGTTTTTGAGACTAAACTATTGATTTGTTGATGCATATATTAGCCTTGTTCGACCGATAGGTACTTCATATCTTCGTCATGTAGGAGAAAAACCATAAGCTGAAGTAAAATTAGTACAGGTTGTTGCATTAGGATGGGATGCATTATAGGATCTTAATGTAGTTGAGATCCTAGTAGAAGTGGAGCACCACATGGAGGGGTTGACACATGGGATAGATGAGACCATGCTCGACCATATTCTGATGTAACTTGAGCAACACACTATCATAGTGCCTAGCCATATTGTTTGGCTACTGTGCAAAATAGCTCATTTCATGGAATGTTATCATGAGCACTTTTATTAGTCTGCTTAGATATTTGCATGTTGTTTTTTTGTATCGGTCATGTCGCCATATGTGTCTCAGGCACAAATTTTGTAAAACCAAACTTTATATATATATATATATCTTCCATGTTTTTGTGTTCCTATTATGCTTTCAATGGATTTAATGTGTATTGAAACTTATTTACTTTCATTTCAAATATCTATCTAAAAAATGATTAGTAAGTGCATATGCTAATGTATTTAGATTTAAAGAGATGTGTTCATATTTTATGAACTAAAAATGTCTTTCTAGAAGGTGAACCCTTAAGAACATGCAAAGGATGGTAGGACTTCTGACTGAATAAACATTACCGAGTTGTAGTACCACGAGCTATGAGTCAAGTTTGATGTAACACCCTCCTCCCAAATCTACCCAAGTAACCATGCCAACCAGGTAAACATGCGACGAGGAGCTACTATAATTGGATTTGACCTCCTATGTGACCTTAAGGAAGTGGAATCGATACCCGGATGCGGGTGGCAACTTGTTCATCAGCAATGGGCAGCTGGCATGATAATGTAGCCTGCCAGGACGGCCACACCAGGTGGCTCTGTCAAGTATTAATGCCATTAAAGGCCGAGGAGATGATAGTGCAGAGGGGAGATGGGTTCGCGCGAGGAGAATTAACGACTGTGTACGCAATTTTGTTGGGTTTCGTAATGGAGGCGTCCAGAGAATTCTGCAAAAGGAATTACATAAGGGCGTATCTGCTCTAGATTGGGTATGCTTGTTGTATTATTATGTTGTGCTCTGAGCAAAGGGGAGAGGAGGCGAGCTCTGGAAGTGTGAGCAGTGGCAGAGACCACACCTCTGCTCAGTGTGTGCTCTGTCGTTCTATGCCGGAGAAAATAGCGGTGAGAACTCCTACTCTGGTTCCGGTTTCTAATAGGGTGGTTCAGAGAGTTCAAGCTCTGCGTCTGGAGATTCGGCCTCCCACTGTCAATAGCCCTCAAGTCACCCGGCTCATGGTGCCGAGACAGCGTGGAGTCCCGCGAAGAGGACGTGTCTATGGCTATGGTAACGCCTCCATCTTCTCCTTCAGAGGAGTCGGACCAGTTAGAAAGTCAAGTGCATACATCCCGTTTTACTTTCAGATGTCGGGGAAATTGATCTAAGGTGTCTATGCTGATCAATGTAATTGTGACAGAGGAAGATGATGAGGATTCCGATAGCCTAGAGGAAGATGCTGTGGAGCTGGCTCAGACTGGTATGCCCCAAGCGAGAGTGGAAATTGGCCATGCCGTTAATCCTCCTCTAGAAGTTGTCAATCATGAAGAGCACGCTCGTGTTCTGGGTCCGCTTCAGCCACCAGCACTCCCACCGGGTCCCCGCCAGTCAGTGAATGAAGATGCAACTACACCAGAATTTGACAACAACGCCTAAGGTGAGCCTTCGAAGGCTAAATTATTGTTTTTGTTGCTGCACAATGGTCAAGTTACGAAGTTTTGAAGGGGTCTCTTTTCTTCCCGAGAGGCCCAGTTTTTGCTTTTGGGGTAGAGGAATGCCCAGATTTAGCAGTGTTTCCAGATCTCTGGAATCACCTGTCATCCTACCCTCAAAGGTCACAATGATATCAGCAGCAAGGTGTGAGAGGCATGTAAAGGTTCTTTGGTTCTACAATTATGCTGCTGTTGTTCTTTTTGGAGTAATCCCTCTTGTAAGTCAGAGGACTACACGCTGTTGTTTTGTCCATGCTTATTTCTATTGTATCTATCTTTGTAACTCAGGTAGCCTTGCGCACCTGTTATTCTTTTCAGACGGAGGGTGATTCTAGACATCCTCAGAGGCTAGTACCTCTCTGTAAATATTTTCTTTCTTTCTTAATACAATAGCATAGTCTTTACTTAGAAAAAAAAAAAGGAAGTGGAATCGATGGAACTCATACACCAACCTATTCACATCAACAACAAAACCCTTAGGAGACATGTCAGCCACTCAGACATCATGTCCCTGGGTCCCACTAATGTTTTGGACATCTTAGGCCATAGTCACTCCCATGCTATAGGTAAGAGAGCATCTAGAAACCCAAAGTCTCTCTCATAGACTTGCTTACTGGTGACCAGAGACTAAATTTGTTAGTGCTATTCCATCGATGTTGGGATTTGATCCACTTTTTCAGGCCTAGAGCCTAGGTCACTACCTAGAATGGAATCATAACTCAGGAATAGTAAAAGATGAGGGAAATAATGATGCAAGAGAAATAAGTTGAACAAGACATTAATCAGACCCCTACTAGCCATGCCAGGCATTTTATCAAACATATCATCAACATGTAACCTATAGGTGTAAACAAAAGAATTAAGTGTGGGGATCTCATACTTATCTGATAATCGCTATGAATGATTGTTCCCTCACATCATTTGTTACATTATCATCTATTAGGCCATAGATACATTATCCATTCATTCATAAGTAAAAACATGCTGAGAGCCATACATAGCCATTGTCATAAAACATACATATAACCAGCATAATAGGGACATAAATATCATACACATATCAACTAGGAAATCCACATATACATTAGTACATTTACACCTGAAAACCAAGGGAATGAATTTCACATTAATGAATGAAATAACCCAACTAGAGATGGCACTAACAGGTTCCACCCAACAACAAAATGGCTGAGACAAATATCTCTTCAGCCATTCACCCCGTGCCATATTCCAAGCATGAATGTAGGTCTCAAGCCAAAAGAACCAACTAAGGCATATCGAGGCTAAACCACCTCAACCTCATCAATAGAAACCAAGCTTTACCGTAATCCATCCTAGATCACTAGGCCAATACAACAAACACATCATAATGGGATTTACTGTGATCTCCACCTGATCACTAGGCCAAACAAGCATGGATGTCATTGGATTTGTCCACCTACACCGTGAGGAATTTTCCAACTTCTTAGTCTCACAGGCTTTACCGCGATCCAAACCTAGATCACTAGGCCATAAACCGAGACCCACTCTCCAGGCTTTACCACATATCACAAACCTGGTATTACTAGGCCCAACAGAGAGAAAACCACCTCTTGGATTTACTGTATATCTTTCCAATAACCGGCAAGGATTCCTAGGCCAACCGAGGCAACACAATCATGGCTTTACCACAACCCATAGTTTGGCTCAAGGGTCACTAGGCCAGTGGTTTTACCATGATCAACAATTTGGTTTAGGGACCACTAGGCCATGTGGTCAATCATTTGGAGATCCACCCCACTCAGCTTCAATTCCATCCAGCAATCTAGGTCAACCAAAACATGAAAACCCCATCACACCATGGCTATCTGGAAATGGCAAGGCTCGGTTGAAAACACTGCTACACCAGGCAAATCCCATGCCATGATAGAAAAGAACCACATTCAATACCATGCATGCCAAATCTAACAAGGAAAATACACATGCAAATCAATACTTGCAAGGAATCCGACTGTAGCTGCTTAATCTTTCATTTCCCTTCTTGATCTTTGCTTCCTCTTGCCTTCTTTTCCTTTCTTGATCCAATGCCAAAATGCTCCAAGAAAAATCTAAGTGTCCAATACTGAGAGAGAGAGAGAGATAGAATAATGAGAGAGCTCCAAAACGCAACTAACAAAATGTTACTAACTAATCCTCATAAGCCTTTTTATGAATGAGGCCTCTATTTTCTTCATTTTCCATTATTTTCCTTCAATTTTCTCCTCACATGCAACCTGTGACCTTTCACCTCCCTTTTCTCCTAATTTCCATTATTTTCATAAATAAATGTTCCAAAAATTTCATTTTGCCTTTCCAAAGCCTTAGTCATTTCCTTTCCAATTTCCTTAACCATAAACAAACAAATGAACACCAACTATGATGTCTTGCCCAACATTAATCTTGGAATAAGTGTCTCGTCAACCGTGGTTATTATTTTTTCCTTTATTTACTTTATTACATGGAATTTTCACTAGGGCTATTACAGAACCCCCCTCCCATTGGGGAATGCCATCCTTGGTGTTAGGCAACACCAAGACCTTTGCAGAACCACTAAAAATAAAACATATTTCCCATGGAGCTTTATAACATAGCTCGATGCAGTATTTACAATGATCAACCTACTGAAATCAAACCATCATGACAACATAATAACATGAAACCCATACCTCTTATCAGAGATTTATAAATTAGCTCATGGTGGTATTTACATCCATATACATATGGACATATACCAAACAACACCAAAACATGTACCAAAACATATACCAAAGAATATACCAAAATCACACTAAAACACCAAGTGAGAACTACTTTGCCCGCATATGATCCACAATCTCCCATGTAGCTTCATCAAGACCAAAGTGATTCCACTACACTTTAACCTGCAATATAGACCAGTCAATCACATGATCAGTATCCTTAACATACTTCTTAAGCAATGAAACATGGAAAACATCATGGTATTTCACTATCGGAGGTAGTGCAAGTCAATAGGCTACTAGCCCAATCCTCTCAATGATACTGAAAGGTCGACATAACCATGTTGCCAACTTTGCATAAGATCCAATCTACAAGGAGCTCTTCTTCAGTTTGATGTGAAAGTATACTTGTTGTCCAACCTGGAAATACTTGAACAACTTGTTCCTATCTGCATAATGCTTCTTCCTATCCTGTGTTACCTTTAGATTCTTCTTGATCACCTACATTTCTTGTTCCATGTATACCAACATATTTGGTCAAATGAACACCCTACTAACTAGATCACTCCAACTCATAGGAGTGTTACAACTCTTCCCATAGAATGACTCAAAAGGACTCATCCTCAATGGCTCCTGATAACCATTGTTGTATGCGAACTCTACCAAAGGAAGATACTATTCCCACTTCCACTTCTAATGCATCTCATACATCCCCAAAATGTCCTCCAATATCTTGTTGACCCTCTATGTGTGTCCATATTTCTACGGATGATAAGTTGTACTGAAGGCCAACTCTCTCCCCAAACCTGCAAATAACTCCTTCCAGATCTTGGAAGTGAGTTTCACATCCATATCTGACACAATCTTCTTTGGAACACCATGCAACCTGACCACATCTCTGAAGAATACATGTGTTACATCGAGAGATGATAATGTAAAATTCACTGGAATGAAAGATGCAACCTTTTTCAAACTTCGTAAGATAATGATGATGGAATCATGTTGTATCACTATCTTCGACAACCTTGTGATGAAATCCATGGAAATAACCTCCCATTTATACTCTGGAATCACGATCGGCTGTAGTAGTGCACCTGGATGTTTGCACTCTTCCTTCACTTGCTGACAATAAAAAAATCTCTCCACAAAATTTGCTACATCCCTCTTCAAATTCAGCTGATAGTAAAATCTCTTCACTACTGTTAGTGCCTTCTGATAACCTGGGTGACCAAATATAGTTTTTCATGAAACTCCCTCAAGATTATCTGGTACATATATCCTCTCTTGAAACCCAACCAATACACTTGTTGTAGGACAATAATCAGTACCTTGTGCACTTGCACCTCTACCTGTACTTGTGCTTGTACCTATCTTTCCACTGGTACCTGTACATGTACCTACACCTGTACCTACACTATCACCTATAATTATACCAGCACCTTGCTGCAACCTATGCATAATCTCCATATGCTTAACATCCTGCTGACTTGCCTACAAGATACTATCATGTATATTTGTTCCATAGGAGCTCATTTCTACCAAGTGATTCACCTGTACCCATCCGCTGAGAGCACCAGGCACCCTATTCACTTTACCTTTCATGTACCTGATCCTGAAATCAAACTCATTGATCATGGCAAACTATATAGCCTACTTAGCATTCAAATTCGGTTGGTCAAACAAATACCTCAACCCAATGTGATCACTCATAAGTACAAACCTCCTTCCAAGAAGATAGTGCCTCCACATCTTCAATGCATGTAAGATCGTTGCTAACTCAAGATCATGTGTTGGGTACTTCTATTCATGATCATTTAGTTTCCTTAACTCATAGAATACCACTTGTTCATCTTGCATAAGGACTCCACCAAGACCTCTCTTGTAAGCATTTTTGGATACCACAAACTCCTTTTCTGGATCCACAATCTTTCCTTTGAAATGATGTGATAGGATAAGAAGTCTGCAAGATCTTCTTGATGAACCTCCTGTAATAGCATGCCAAACCCATGAAATATCTCACTTCATCCACACTATCAGGAGCTACCCACTCCATGATGGCCTTTATCTTCTTTAGAACTACTGCAATGCCCTCCTTGGAGGTAACATGTCCCAAATAGTGTACCTCACTTTGAAAGAAATGACACTTGCTGAGATTAGCATACAACTGATGCTCCCTCAACAACCTGAAGACTGCTGCTAAATATTCGACATGCTCTTCCTCCTTTTTAGAATATACCAATATATCATTAATGAACACAATAACAAACTTATCCAAATATGGATGCAACACACTATTCATCAAACACATAACTGTAGCCAGAGCATTAGTTAATCCAAATGGAACTACAAAAAACTCATAATGCCCATAACTGGTCCAAAAAATTGTCTAGTAAATGTCCTCCTCTTTGATGCATACGTGATGATATCCAGATCTCAAGCCGATCTTCAAGAACATTGTTTCTCCCGTCAACTAATCAAACAAGTCATTAATCCTCGTTAAAGGGTACCTATTCTTGATGGTCACTTTTTTCAACTGCTTGTAGTCAATGCATGATCTGAGAGTCCCAT
This sequence comes from Pinus tabuliformis, assembly GCA_031772625.1. Classification (NCBI taxonomy): domain Eukaryota; kingdom Viridiplantae; phylum Streptophyta; class Pinopsida; order Pinales; family Pinaceae; genus Pinus; species Pinus tabuliformis. Next base: position 1,715,123,256 of record CM062819.1, on the reverse strand, counting down.
CTTTCTTCTTCACAACCAATATCAGTTCACCCCAAGGTGATACATGTGGCCTAACGTATCCCTTATCCAACATTTCCTTCAATTGCAACTTTAACTCAACCAACTCATGTGTACTCATCCTGTAAGGTGCTTTTGATGTTGGAGCTTCCCCTGGCACTAACTCAATCGAAAACTCTACTTCCCTATGAGGTGGAAACTCTGTAATGTCTTCAGGAAATACATCTTCAAATCACTGCAAAATTGGGTAACTACTCAACACATTGGCATCCTCAACCTCCTTACCCTTGTCACTAGAAATGTGCACTACAAATAACATACACCCTTTCCAATGGCTACGCTTTTCTTGCATAGTTGTCACCATACTAACTGATGTGGCTTTATTCTTACCCTGTAAAACTTTTGGTTCTCCATTGTCATCAACACACTCAGTAGCTTTTCCATAACAGTCTACCTTGGTTCTATGAAGATGCAACCAATCCATGCCCAACAAAACATTGTATGATCCCAATAGTAATACATTTAGATGTGTTGTGGTAGGAATACCATTGAAATCAAATGTATAAGATCTTACTCAATGAAGAGCTCGCTTCTTTGTACTTGTGGTCAACTGCATTAACCAAGACTCTACATGCAATTCCTTACTCAAACCATACTTGTCCACCACGTCAGGACTAACATAGCTATAATTAGATCTAGAGTCAATAAAAATAGAAATAACTTGAAGATAAAGCTTACTATCCATCTAAATGATAGATGCCTGGTGTTCTGCATGTCTATTCTCCACTACTACATAGTTAGGAGGAATTCTCTGCCCAACATCCCCAATAGTTTGCACCTCCTGTGCAATGTATATTTGAGGCCTACCACCATGATTCTGTGGAAAATCTCTCTTAAAGTGTTCCTTGCCACATATCCAACACTGCAACTAACTAGTATGAACACCTTTATGTTATTGTTGTGACTCATGTCCCTATCAAGTTGCATTAAACTTCTTTTGTGGTGCCACATTCTCTTTTTCATTTGCATGCTGAGGCCTTGTCCTCTTAGGGTGCCATTTACCTTTACCTCTATCTTTTCCCTTCCATCCTTGCTAAGATTCATTCTTATGCTTTGATTGTTCATAGAATTGCTTCAATTTCCCAATAACTTACTCAAGTGACTAGGGCTCATCATACTCAATCTAATCTCTACATGTTAATGGAAAACCATTGAGAAATCACTCAACTTTAGCCTTCTCATTAGTAAGATACGATACATACCTCAATGGCTCCAGAAAGTTGGTCATTTACTCTTCATCTGTAATTGATCCCATCTTTAGCTCATATAATTCCTTGGCCTTACTGTTGTAGTACCTTTTGGACAAGTACTTCTTCCTGAAAAGCCTCTTGAACTCCTGCCAAATCAAGTCATCTATCCTTATGTCTCTGACCCACTTAACATCTTCCCACTAAATGTATGATTTACCTTTCAAGTTGAAGATTGCTACTATGGCCTTCACGTTATCTGTGTAATCATGCAACTCAAAGAATTTATTGAAATCATCTGGAAATTATCCCCTATCATTCCTCCTGTAAGGATGATAGCGATGACTATCATGATGTTTATCAAAACCAGAACTAGAATAGTACCTGTGTTCATCACCCCTTATATGCGCAGTTTCCAAAACCATGCTATCTCTCACTGTATCATATCTGTCTGACTTGCGTCGACCAGGAGACCTACATCCACATGCCCCATTATTTATATCCTCATGTCCATGGCTGATCTTAAGCGGCCCTTGTTGCTGCAAGTCTAACAAACTCTGAAGAAGTATAGAATTAACCTCTTCTTGATTCTCTTGTGCTTGTATGATCCGGTCATTATCTGCCTTACAAATCCTTATCTCTTCCTTCAAGCTTCTCTTTGTATCTTCCAAATCAGAAGAGTGCCCCACACAATGTTGCTCATCTGATGCATTGGGAGATTCTATGTAGTCTACCACCTTTTAGCCATTTGAACTTTTTCTTGCAATGCATAATATGTTAGATAAACAAGATCACAATAAATCAACATACCTTAGCATAATTCGGGAGGGATACCTTGTCTGCAAGATCATCAAACTAGCATGATACACACATAACATAATCATAACAACATATAGACATATAACAAGTAAGTGCATCAACACATAAACATCATTCTATCTAGGGTCCAGTCATCAATGCAAGGCCATATCAACAATGCATGTTATGACCTCATCCATGAAAACAACTATTACTCCATTATACACCTTGCCACATGCAACATCAACATGCATAAGTAATGCCAAGTCAACTACACGTACTCACACATGCATGTAGTCGAGAATAAGCGATAAATTCTTGTAATAAAACTACAAGACTGATAAATGTAATAAAATCTACAAGAATGTAGCCTAATATTAAAGGATGTAAGTAGGTGACATAAAATCAATATTTAAGCAAAATATAACAATGTGTAACCAGTCATATACTCATGACAAATGCATTCCACAAAATCAACATCCAATTCAACATGGAAATCGTACTACAACCACAATCAATCATCCAAAAAATGGAACAAGCACATGGAATGCAAGTGTAAAATATACACATGAAACTAACATGCATGCATCACCAACACACATTACCCAGCTTGTCCAAGGGGTGAACCATGCTCTAATACCACTCTGTAGTATCATACATGACACAAAGAGAACAAAACCAAACCCAAAGAGAGTGCAACCATGCTCTGATAACACTCTGTGACACCCTCCTCCCATATCTACCCAAGGAACCATACCAACTGGGTAGACATGTGATGAGGAGCTACAATGATTGGACTCAACCTCCCATGTGACCTTAAGGAAGTGGAATCAATGAAACACATCAACCAACCTATCCACATCAGAAATAGAACCCTCATGACACATGTCAGACACTCAGACATCCTGTCCTTGGGTCCCACTCATGTTATGGACCTCTTAGGCGTTAGCCGCTCCCATTCTATAGGCAAGAGAGTATCCAAAAACCCAAAGTCACTATCACAGGCTTGCCTGCTAGTGACCAGAGACAAAATTTGTCAGTGCTATGCCAGTGACTCCGAGATTTGAGCCACTTTTTCATGTCCAAAGCCTAGGTCACTACCTAGAATGGAATGATAACTCAGGAATAGTAAAATAATAGGGAAACAATGATGCAAAATCAATAAGTTGAACAAGACCTTAATTAGACCTGTACTAGCCATGCCATTCATTTTTTCAAACATATCATCAACATGTAACCTACAGGTGTAAACAATAGAATCAAGTGTAGGCATCTCATACTTATGTGAGAATCATTTTGAACCATTGTTCCCTCTTGTCATTTGTTGCATTATCATCTATTAGGCCATAAATACATTATCCATTCATTCACAAGTAAAAACATGCTTAAAGCCATACATATTTGTTATCATAAAACATACATATGACCAACATAATAGGGAGAGAAATATCATAAGCATATCAACCATGAAATCCTCATAAACATCAGTACATTTCCACATGCAAATCATGGCAATGAATTCTCATTAATTAATTCAGTAAACCAATCGGAGATGGGACAACCACATTCCACCCGACCATAGAATGGCTGAGCCAAATCTCTCTTCAGCCATTCACCCTATGCCATATTCCAATCATGAATGTGGGACTCAAACCAAAAGAACCAACGAGGGCATATCGAGGCTAGACCACCTCACCCTCATCAATAGAAACTAAGCTTTACCGTAATCCATCTCGGATCACTAGGCCAACACAATGAACACATCATAATAGGTTTTACCGTGATCTCCACCCAATCACTAGGCCAAACAAGCATGGATGCCACCAGATTTCGCCACCTACACCGTGAGGAATTTTCATGTTTCCTAGTCTCTCAAGCTTTACCGCAATCGAAAATTGGATCACTTTGCCCTAAACTGACATCCACTCTCCAAGATTTACAACATATCCCAAACCTGAGATTACTAGTCCCAACGAAGAGCAATACATCTCTTGCATTTACCATATATCCTTCCATTCACCGCAACGACTCCTAAGCCCATCGAGGCAACACAATCCTAGCATTACTGCAGCCCATAGTCTAGCTCAGGGGTCACCAAGCTAGTGACTTTACTGTGATCCACAGTCCATTTTAGGGACCACTATCAATTCAAAGATCCACCCCACTCAGCTTCGTATCCATCCAGAAATCCTACTCAACCAAAACATGAGAACCCCATCACACCATGGCTATCCAAAAATGGAAAGGCTAGGATGAAAACACCATTACACATGAAAAAATCCATGCCATGATAGAAAAGAACCACATGCAATATCATGCATGCAAAATCTATCAAGGAAAATACACATGCAAATCGATACTGGCAAGGAATCCTACTATAGCTACTTGATCCTTCCTTTTCCTGCTTGATCCTTTCTTCTTCTTTCCTTCTTTTCCTTTCTTGATCCAATTCCAAAATTCTCCAAGAAAACTCTTAAGTGTCAAAGAGTGAGATAGACAGAGAGAGAATAATGAGAGAGCTCCAAAACTCAATTAACAAAAGGTTACTAACTTATCATCATAAGCCTTTTTATGAATGAGGTCTCAATTTTCCTCATTTTCCATTATTTTCCTTCAATTTTCTCCTCACATGTAGTTTGTGACCTTTCACCTCACTTTTCTCCTAATTTCCATTATTTTCATAAATAAATGTGCGAAAAATGTCGTTTTTCCTTTCCGAAGCCTTGGCCATTGCCTCTGCCAATTTCCTTAGCCATAAACAATCAAATGAACACCCACTAGGATTTATTGCCCAACATTCAACTTTGAATAAGTGTCCCATTTACTGTGGTTATTATTTTTTCCTTTATTTACTTTTATTACATGGAATTTTCATGAGGTATGTTACATATCATGACTAAATGACGGATACCATGTGAAATAGGATCAAATAATAGCTAGACGACCATGTTATACTCAATGATGTTGTTAGTAGATATACCAATAAAAATCCCTTGTAGACTCACTAACCTGCCATTTGGAGCAAATATAGCCCACATTGAGGAGGATAGGTTCCAAGTACTACAACTAGCACCATGAACATAACCAAAATACGTCTCATGGGACATCGACATCTGCAAACCAAATGTAAAAGGGATCAACATAAACTGTAGGAAACTCTGAAGATACACACTTCAATCACACTCAACACACCTATACATGTACACAATGTTACTACACATGAGATCAAGCATATTATTTCTTTAGGTACAACCCATTTCTAGGTTGCGCTAGTGGAATTTCATCATAATCAACTAACTCATAAGCCATTTTTGCAAGAACACACTTGACAATATATGGACCTAACTACATAGGTTGGAACTTTCCTGATCCTAACTTCTCATTTTATTGGTCATATAAAAGAACAAGGTATCCTTCGGAGAAGACACAAGGCTTAACACTTTTGTCATATTGCACCTTGATAAGTATTTTATGAGCTTCAATAGCTATAGTGGCATCGTGCCATGTCTCATATAAATGGTCAGATATAAAAGACATTCCTCTTCTATAGAATTGGTAGGAACAAGTTATACATCTATTTTCAGTGACAAGATCACACATTCGTTTGGAAGGATTTCCTCTAGACCATCAACCAACTGAAAGGGTGTAAATCCAATAGGAGTCCTTACTGAGGTTCAGTACACCCACAAGGAAGAATAAAGAATAAAATTCAAGTCTAATTTATGGACCCCAACCATATGTTGAAGCATAGCTTTGAGAAATTTATTGCTAGCCTCAACCTGTCCATTAGCCTGAGGCTAGTAGCGAGGGGAAATTTCATGGGAACTTCCCAGCTTAGCAGTTAGTTCAAACATCATATGATTCCAGAAATGTTTTCTGTGATCTGTAAGTATGGCTTGTGGAACACTAAACCGAGTAATAACATGATTGAAAAATAAATATGCAGTCCTTCACCAATGTTCTTAAATGTTGGCATTGCCTCAACCCATTTAGTAAAATAATCTACTTTGACAATGATATAACCATGCCCCCCGGCTAAGTGAGGGTTACCTGTCATGAAGTCGATACCCCATTTTGAAAAGGGTCCTAAGGTGATAATGTGATGCAATGGAGTAGGCATAGCACGGATCTTGTGATCATAAATTTGGCATGCATGGCACTTCTAGAAAGCAAGAATACAATCTCAAAAAATTGTAGGCCAAAAGTAACCAGTGCATAGGATCTTCTACATAGTAGCATAACCAGACAAATGACCACCACATGCCCCCAAGTGGCATTCATGTGCAAGGTACCTTCATAAAATTGTATCAATATGACATCGATAAAGGGTGTCACTAATAATGATGTAATTTTTGGCTTCATATTGAATATGTCATTGCTCAAAATGAGATTGTGGGTCTGGAGATATATCAGAATGTCTCCATACCACAGGTCAGATGACGAAATTAAAAATAATGACTTGTCAGGGATAGAATTGTTAGATGTTAATTCAGAATCAATGGAAGGAAGGTCACACATAAGATCAACAGAAAGTAGAGATTTATTTGACTTGGATTTGATGAATTTCAGGTCAAACACTCGTAGGATGATGATCCATTTAGAGTATTTTACCCTGAGAAATTGACGTGACAAAATATATGTCGTAGGGTTACAATCTGAAATAACACTGGCTCTTCGGAGCAAGATTTAATGGCATAACCTTTGAATGACTTGAACTACTGCGAAAGCCAACTTTTCTACGTGGGTATACCTTATTTCAATATCATTGATATTATGACTTAGATAATATATGGGATTTTCAGTCCCTACATCATATTCTTGGACCAATACCATTGCTATAGTAGAAATGGCAGTAGAGAGATACAGGAAATAGTCATTCTGGTAATCCGAGGGATATAAGAGAGATGCATGAACCAGTACATCTTTCAGGGCCTCAAACGCCATTTGAGCAGTGTTTTCCTAATCGAAGGGAAACCTTTTCTTAAGAAGGTAAGTGAATCCTTTGGTAAATTTAGCATAATTAGGGACAAAACTTCGCAGGAAGTTGTCTTTCCCTCGAGTCGTTGAAGCTGAACAAGAAAAGAAGGTGTAGGAAGATCGATGATTGTTTGTACTTTCAGAGGATTGATAGGAATTCCATGTTTGAAATAACAAAACCAAGAAGTCAACTATAACTAATTTGGAAAACACATTTTTGTGGATTTACTCAAATATTATAGTGTCTACATCATAAGAAAACTGCCCTTAGATGTATCGGGTGATCAACCCAATATTTAGAATGAGTAGGGAGATCACCCAAATAATGCTTCAAGATGTGTTTCATGTCATGAAAATTATAATCCATTGCTGATTGAAATGTGGGCCTAGAACTATTTAAACCAAATGAGAGTTTTTGGTTGGAAAATGTACTTGAGGGACTGATAAATGTAGTTTTAGGTTGATCCACTGGGAGACTGTTCATTTGATTATATTTGTAGAAGCCATCCATGAAAGAATACATTTCACAGTTGGCATAGTCATAAAAAATTTGGCCGACGAACGGGGTTAGGTAATTGTCCTTTAGACAAGCATTATTTACATTGCATTCATAGATTGTCCCCTGCTTATTCATGGGAGGGACAATATTTGACACCCAAATGGTCAAAGGAACAAGGTAGATGAAACCAGCACAAAGGAGTTTCTCAACATCACTCTTAATCATGGAAACCTTCTTTGGATGGAACAGACAAAGGCGTTGTTGGACTAGTTTAACATCGGGATACATTTTAATCTCATGCACCACTACATTTGGGTTGATACCTAGTGTTAGTGTGAAATTTCTTGGAATGTGTACCAAAAACACTTCAGTTAAGTCACTAGGTGACAAGTGACCCTAAAAAAAAGTTGATGGCTACTAGCAATTCAAATCTGCAATAAAAATGGAAAACATGCAACAAAAGTATAGACGATCAAGAATAGAAAGCAATATTAAAAATATGAAATGTTAACCCAAATGGAAAGACTTTAATTGAATAAATCTTTTATTAAAAACACTTGGTTAAGGAGATCTATAGATGGGTCTATAAGTCCCCCTTCGTTGAATGGGTTCTTTGATGTTCTTGATGCTCCAGAAAATGATCTTCTCTCTCAATATGTGAAAAACCCAGACAAAATGTGGAGAACTCGAATGGGAGCTCAAAAGAAAAAAGATGATAATGGTGACGTGATTATGATCATGCTAAATAATGAACAAAAAACCATCCTATTTATAACAAAGTATTGAATTAATCTTGAAAATAGAGAACAATAAAATAATATTAACCAAATAAAGATCTAACTGCTTGGAATACTTTATTATATTTATTGGAGAGGGAAAAGATATTTAAAATGGTTAAATATCTTTATTTATAAATAATTAACAAATAAAATGATTTATTAATTATTTCGCAAGAATTAAGAATGGTGTGAAATTGAAATAATTATTAAATAGTGATTTAATAATTATTCCAATAACAAAAATAAGAAAAATTAAATAAACAGTGATTTATTAAATTATTCCTTAGGGATTTAATCAAATGTGACAAGGAAAAATTATTTAAATAATGATTTAATAATTATTCCTAGAGAAAATTAAATAAATAATGATTTATCTAATTATTCTCATGGGTTTTTTTATTTAAATCAGAAAATAATTTAATAAAAGTGGTTTACTAAATTATTTTCCATAGTGAAAGTGATTTTACTATGGTAAAATTAAATCTACATGGTGTATTTCGATCCACCTAGTTAGAAATGGCTAGGTGATCATATTTTGGTGATAACACCTGGCATTTCCTCATAGGTCCAAGAAAAGACATTGCAAAACTCCTAAAATAGGGCTTTATAGGTCTCAATCTCGGATGGAGAGGAAGATGCACCAATGTGTGGATTTTCAATAATACCTTGTTTAACAAAGATATCAAGAGGTATTATGTCTTCAATATTAGAGAGATTCTTTTCGGAATAGAGTTCGTGAATATAAACAAAATTCGTAAAATACTTGACGATATTGGGTAAATGCACATCATTTAGATTAGCCTCCATGGAATCTCGTAAGGAGGAACGACAATGATGATCATCCCATGGTGCATCGTTTGGCATCATGATCTCCATGATGCTCTCATCGATAGAGAATATATGAGATAACAGATCAAAATACATGCCATAATCCAATGATCAATCAACCCAACTAATCAAAGATAATGTATGAGCTACACAAGCTGAAGAGGTGGCTTCGTAATCAAGCTCAATTGGGCTAAGCGGCATTCATTCGTCAAAACTATGGATGTTAGTTTCATCTGGTACAATCCATGGATTAGTAGGGATAGTAGAAGATGATATCATATTGATATAAGAAACGGATGATGAGTTATCGATAAGTGGAGGAGGAGGAAGTAAAAAGGTTCCCATGATCGAGGAATCCTTTAGCAGTCCAACCCCAACATGATAATGACAATGTAGAGTTTCTCCTACAAGCGAAACACTTCCATTAACATGAGAATCAGAGGAAAAGAAGGCGAGTTGGTCAATGGCCACAATCTCACCCTTATGAGGAAAGGAAATCATATGGACATAAGTTGAAATGACCGCAACCATGGTGTAAACCCAAGTGTGACCTAATAGAATATTATAATTAGGAGGTTCATCAATAACTTCAACTTTCATGGATACAATTTTTACTGCTAATTCAACTTGTAAGGAGTTTAGAATACCGTAAGGTTTATACTTTTTCCCATCAAAATATTTCAATGTGCTAGGCAAATGTCTCATTTGAGGAGAACCAATCGCTTTCCAGCAAGACATAGACATGATACAAGTTGAGGCTCCCTCATCCATATTGGAACGATGAATGTTCTTAGCACGAATGATGACCTGGATGATAAAGGCCAATTGAATCAGAAGGTGACAGGTGTAGTTTTCATGACTGAAAATAACTAATTTGGAATCTGAAGGATCCACACATCTGATACCCGAAAGAAAATCCTTCTTCTGGTCAGGACAGTTTCACAACACCTAGAGGGTCGACATAGATGATGGAGACTGAGTCAATTATTCAACTATTTTATAAGTTTGAGCAACCCTAGCATGAGGGTTGAAAGTCGGTTTATGAATAACACCCTTCGGAGGCTTAATAGTTAACTCAGTAGGAATTATGGGCCAAGAGGGATTGGATGGTGTTGTCGAAATGGTACATTGATCAATAGCCTAACCATTCAAAGGATTCACATTACCATAGTCGTTATTCTGAGTAGCCATCATGACATCAAATTTAGGCTTCAAGAGGAAAGCATTAAAATTGTGTTAAAGGAAGAAGGGTCTCGAGCAACCATGTGGGTCTTCTGATTGGGAAACCGGTTGGTCAACACAGCAGGATAAGTGGATGATTTCATAAACTAGTTCACTTTATTTCGATGAGGATAGTAATGAGTAAAGTGATCCTCATTGCAAATCAGGCACGGGTAGCAAGGATATCATTTCTCATCAGAGGATTGATTTGTTTGTTTATCTCATGGTGAATAATAATTCTTGTTTTTTCCTTTTCCTTTCTTTTTTCCTCTTGCTTGTTGTTTAGATTTTCCTTTATGAGATGAAATAATATTTATCTCAGAAGAAGAAGCTATAGGAGGATTGGATGAAGGGTTTTGGACAGAAGCAAGGAGAGTGGAACCAAATGGTTTACTCACTATATGGAAACTGGAAGAACCAATGATGCCGTTGGTAGCATTATATTCTTTACCAAGAGTTGGAGGAACAATGTTTGAAGGTATAAAAGCATCTGGTATCTTCTCATAGAGTGTGCAAAATTGGGTATAGATGAGGTCCAAATAATGAGCATGAGAAATCACTTGCTCTTCAGTCACGTCCCCACTTTTAGCTACATCTTCTGTGATAGATGGAAACAGGGACGTAATGAACCATTTCGCTAACAAATGATCTCGAACATAGGTCTTAACCAACCAGTGATGACTCCAACACTCATGAATGTTATCTAAGATGTGAGTAGCTTTAGTTTGTTTAAATTTGGTCAAAGTTCCATTCCCGTTTCATACCAGATGGGAAACTAGAAATGTGTGAGGAAGGCGGTAGCTAAGGTACTAACATTGCGAAACGAATCTCTTGGTAACTCAATGTAACATTTAGCTGTGGTACCTGTAAGACAGGGAAAATTTTAAGAACCCCCCCTAAATTTATAAATATAATAAATGGGTGAATCTCCATGGTATATAGGAAAAATGGAAGGCGATTTTATCAATAATATAATATGTATATATAATTTTTTGGCGAATCTCTCACCAGGCATGGCGAATATTTTACTCAATTATAAAATCTTGTAAGATCTTGGCGAGTCTTTCACTGAATAATAAAACTTTGTAAAGTCCTAGTGAATCTTAGCATAGGATACACGCTGGTTTAATTCCCCCATTTAAATAGGCTACATTCCAGGTGAATACCATGGGTCAATACCATGTGCCATTTTTATTTTTATTAATTCTAATATTAGGGTTAATAATGGTTTTTTGCATGGTATTAATAACAATCTAGTCCATGATATTTGTCCCATAGTATTTTGGCCATAGGTTTCACCTAAATATAACCCATTTTTTGAGTGTTCGTAAATATAAGGTGACTTATGGAGTAAATATAAAAAATGTTTTATTTGTTTACCATACCTCTCGTTTATTTATATTTTTATTAATTTACCATACCTCTTTTACAAATATGGTATTTGGCCCATAGGATTCACTTAAATAAAACCTCTTTCTTGAGCCTTCATAAATAGAACGAGGGTTATGGACTAAATATAAAAAGAGGTTGACTAAATATAAAAAGAGGTTTTATTTATTTATGATATGTCTAGTTTATTTATATTTTTATTTATTTAGCATACCTTTTGAGTAAGTATAAAAAGACGTTTTATTTATTTACCATACCTCCACTTTACTTATATTTTTATTTGTTTACACCCTTACATGTATATAAGGTGACTTATGGAGTAAATATAAAAAATGTTTTATTTATTTACCATACCTCTCATTTATTTATATTGTTATTAATTTACCATACCTCTTTTATAAATATGGTATTTGGCCCATAGGATTCACTTAAATAAAACCTATTCTTGAAAATGGGCGAATGGATTCACTTAAATAAAACCTATTCTTGAAAATGGGCGAATGGAAGGTTGTAAGTCCTAATTTCAAGGGCCAAATTTACCTTTTTTACCCTCTCCCTTAAAATAAGGTGGGCTATTTGAGGTGATTTGTAAAAATGTACTATGATACAAAATATTCGCCCACTAAAAATTTAAAACCCCTTAATTTCGCCAAAGGGCAAACATTCGCCCCTAAAATTATCCTTGCTGTAAGAGTATGTTAGAAAAGTCGTAATCATGTGTTATAGACATTTTTGTGCCTTACAAGTCCAAGCATGAAATGTCCATAAACCAAGGGCTCCTAAGTCCCTAAAAGTGTTGTTCTAACCCCTAAAGGAACAAGGTCAACAAATTACAACTTCTCCCAGAAGTTCTCCACCACAAACTGCTCAGAATAAGTCAAAACAGGATCATTTCAGCTACTCCACTGGCTAGATGCGTTGCAACCCACCTAAATGCACTATGAGGGTGCGTTGGGCTAGAAATGACAAATGGCAGTGTCATTCCGTGAGGTGGAGAGACAATGGAAGCTTCCAAAATCTTCTCCTATGACACTTGCCTCACTGAATTTGACCAAGGATGAGTAAGAGGCCTTCAGTCTCCAAGTGGAAGCAAGAACTGACAGAGAGAAGATACTAATCAAATCACAAGCTGACTCATCCTCCTTACACATATCTATATATGGATCCCTCATCCCAGAGATCCAGAGGATGGAATTTTGCACATTGTAAGGAATTGATGTTGGTTTTGAGACCAATATCAGAGTATTGGGTGATTTATGATTTGTTGGAGGTGAAGAGGGGCTTCTTTGCTGGGGGGTTGATGCTAGGTCAGGAATCATCGGTTGTAACTCCTCCTGGATCTTCTTGTTTATCAATAAAAACTATTTGAGTTTTTCCTCCATGCTTTTGTATCATTGATGCTTGATACATTTGTATGGTTAACTTAAATCTGATCCTAAGTTGTTTATGAATATAGATTATTTCTTTGTATAGTGTTCTTCTTCTGTGATCTTACAGGTACTTGGTGAAGCTGGGAAAGTAAGGGAGCAGGTAGCTGGAAGCTGTCAAAGAAGAGAGAGATTGGATCAAAGAATTAGCGCAAGACACAGGTTGGTTCTTCCTATTCCTCTCTATCTATAGTTCATAAAGGAAATACAACAGTAGTTTTTCTCTATTTGTTTCTAAGGCAGCTGTCACACCTTAGTGGGATAGAGCAGTTCTAAATAGACACTTTTCCCGGTAAAAAAATGGCGACTCTGCTGGGGAGAATGTCTAATTAGTTTGTTTGTGTATCTCTTTGTTGTTTGTTTCATAAACTTATAAGTAGCATTCGAACTACATTTTCCATAACAAATGCAAAGTAGACATCTGTTGCTTCAATCGATTCACTGAATCTGTTTATGATTTGAACAACTGATCCACAAACTGTATGATTGCCCTTGTGATAACTCTTAGACCCTCCTTAGATCTACCCCTGATTGTGCATTACTAATTGCTTCCACTCGGCCAAAAACCAAAGACTAAACTGCAAACTGTGACCCAGAACCCGGACAGATTCTCGTTTCTAGCCCAACGTAGGTACTGTTAAGAGATCCTGCATCTCAACGCACTTCCCGAAAGGGAAACCTGCGCTGCAATGCAGTTTCTCTGTGTTACAGGTGCGCTGATCAGACTAGCCCTGTGCAGCTGAGGTTCTTGTGCTTCATTCTTTCCAGTTCTGTCTCTGAATTTTGCTGCCTGTGATCAGTATATGTCTGTTTAAAACCCATTTTCCTTGCTATTATTCCACCTCCTTTGTACAAAATAACTGTAGATGTTTTTGTGTGTTTGTTGAGTCGTTTACAGTTTTCCATTGCAAAAGTAGAATAGTCGTACTGTCGTCCTTTGATTTAGATCTGTCGCAATTGTCGATTTCGATCATAGGAGAAAGTTTGATTGTTGTTGATGGTCGATTATACTTTTACTATTGCCTTTGGTCTGAATTTGTGATTTTCTAGTGTCAAAAACGAGTATTCATTTCAAGATCGTAAAGTGTCGTAATCGTCTTTATCTTTTGATTTCGAAAAAGAAGCTTGTTTGTGTTTGTCGCTTGAAAGCAAATTCAAATTTGTACATCAACTTTCTTTTTAGCATCAATACTAAGAAAGTTGAAAACAAATACATGCATGTGCATTTACATATAGACAGTCTGTTTGGCTTGATTTAGGAAAGTGCATTTACAGTGTGCTCTTTGCTCTTTGTGAAAAGATTGTGTCTTTCTTTTCCTCTAGTAGCTAGGATTTTCATTGCACAAAAGAGATAAAAGTTTGTTTATCATCTTTAGATTGCATTTTGGGAATTACATCTACATCTTGTGGTGAACCCAAAAGGCAAACTTCATAAGCAAGATCAACTTAAAATAAATTCAATGAATCTAACAACGCTTTGGAACTTAACGCACAACATTTAAAGGTCTAGGCTAGAGACGTATTCCGGCGTCGTAAAGCCTGGTAACTGTTGTCCTCACTGATGGTTGGGTGATTCCTCCACTTTGAGACGATAAGTGCCAGTACGGACTTGTGCTCCCACGTACCGTCGAGTATATTTTGGGAGACCCCTATGGGCTCAAATCCTTTATCCATAGGAAGCCGTGTCTGCCGCCCTATCGATCGCAATGCACTGAACACAGCATTCAGGAAGATTGACTGCCATACCGTAAAAAGTATTCTACAGTTTTGCGATTGGTTTGGTACTCCCTCTACCTAGACCTCCAGAGTAGTCCCTTTCGTTCCCTTTCAGACTCCTTAACGGAAAAGGTCCATCTGAGCACTTGTCACTTCAGGCTCATTAAAAATCGAAGGCGACTAGAGTCATCTTTTGTTTTTTCTCGACTCTTAAAAACTGAAAAAACAAGTTGTGTCAAAGCGTCTAAAAATTTATTTTAAACGGAATAATCATCACCTTTCCCTCGTTGGTCTTCGAAGTTAGTCTCCCTTCATCACAAGTTCTTGTAGAATCGCTAGGAAATCTTTTGGATAGACTAGATATGTCTGAACAACCGTCGACATCCAGGACTGTGTCATCCGACACAGCAACAGCAGAACCTCCTGCTGCTACTCCAACAATGTTCGCCAGTATACCATCTGTCCCGGCAAGTTATCAACAACAAGTCGGAGTCCAATCAGAGACTGTTTCGACGACATGGTCTGTTCCTATTTCTTCATCCGGATTATCATCCGGTATTTCTTATGTTGAAACTCGACAAATTGATCCAATGTGTCTTCAAAGGCCAATTTACCCTTTAAGTACTGGATTTCCACCGTATGGAGGGCAGTATGCCTTTTCATTTTTCCCTCCCGGAGAACAACCATATAGGAGTTTACAACAAAGTTCAGGTCAAACTCGAATTACATCCAGCGGTTAGGTACCAATACTGCCTCACCAACCAAGGGTTGTATATTCAATGCAACCAGTCCACCCTGTGTCTAATATTCCCACTATACCTGATGTGGTGACTGCGTCGTAAGTACAAGCGCTACCTGTTGTATGTCAACCCCTAGTTTCTGAGGTTGCAATACAACAACCTCTTGTCTCGACAGCTCAATCACAACCTCAGGTTAGTGCCTCCTTATCTGGAGCGAATCAGGCTCAAACAAGTACTGTGACTCCTCATCTTGGTCAATCATCCAGTATTGGGCAGCAGCAAATGGTCCAACAACCATGGCTGGTTCAATCTCAACAACCGCCATTCCAGCAATCATATCAAGGACCTGAGCAACAAGTCTTTGTAAGTAATGGGCAACCGCATTTCCAAAGCGGTTATCAACAACCATATAATAATGGTTATGCCCATCAACCTTGTCAAACTTGCCAGCATCAAATACATTCTGCTGGTATGCAAAGACTTACTGCTCAGACGATTCCATCTTATCCTGGGTATGCTTCGCCTAACCTGAATCAACAGTTACCCTTTGTAGCAACTCTAGAATTACCAGATCTAAACCGGCTGACAAATGATCCAATTGCTTATGCCCCTTGGTGGCCAGTGATTCCGCATAAACTTCCGTCAGTTATTCCTAAATTTAATGGAAATCCGAGTGAAGACCCGTTGAATCATGTGATGACATTTCATCTGTGGTGTTCATCAAACACCCTAAATGACGATTCGATTAGGCTTCGCCTTTTTCAGAGGACGTTAACTAGTCCAGCAGCAAAATGGTATATCGAATTGCCTAGAGCTTCATTCGACAACTTCAGTACCCTAGCCACAACCTTTTTAACCCATTTTCAGTTACCGATAAGGTACGAAATGGGAACGGAACTTCTTACCAATTTCAAACAAACGACGGCCACTCACATATCTGATCATATACATGGGTGGCGACGTCGTCGTAGAATGGTAAAAACGTATGTTCCTGATCAGCTTTTAGTTGAATGGTTTATTAAGTCATTATTGCCTTCCATTACGGAAGATGTGGCGAAAGGGGGAGTCGTCACCGAAGAGCAAGTTATCGCTCGTGCACAATATTTAGACTTGATTTACATTCAGTCTGGCACGCTCTACGATAAAATACTTGACGCTCCTAGACCGGAATTCTCAGTCCCTCCTCCTCCTAAATCAAACAATGACTCTCATGCCGGCGATGGTGTGATTGGTGCAACAGACACGAGATCGACAAAGGCTACATCTAAAAAGGCCCGTAAGATTTCTAGTCAAAATGCAAATGAGGAACTTCTTGCCTCGGAAGTAAATGCCGTGTTGACCGACAAGGGAAAACAACTGAAGCAACCAGGGGACAAGAAGAAAAAGAAAGGGAGGAAAAAGAAGCAGGATGAGTCATCTCCTGGAAAACCTTCTGCAAACCCTTATGGGCAAAGGAAACCCCCTGCGGGGTGTCATATATGCGATGAGGATCATTGGACGAGAGATTGTCCACATATAGCTGAAGTTAAGAAACTCTTTAAGAGTTCAAAAACCTCAACGGTATTGACTGATCCGTTTCCAAACCCGGGAACCAAACTGGTTGCTAATCAAAATGCTTCCCGATCCCAAGTGCTTATGTTGTCTATCTCAAAGCAGCAAAATGATGCTTTGACAAGGAATAAAGATTACAGGAATCCACAGCTGTCGAATAACAAGGCTAATGAACAACCTAGTAGTTCGACAACAACTTTGACCAAAGTTGTGCCACCCATCATTCCTGAGCCAATGATAAATCCACCAAAGGGAGAAGTACACAAATTGACATTTAATCCTTGTGCCAAAGTAGCACAGAATTATAATATAGTAGAGGACCTGGCCCAATCACCATCCGCTATGTCGACACTTGAGGTACCGCAAAATTGCCCCTCCCAGAAGCAAACTTTATTATCAGCAATAGGTGGGATTGACCCAATGGATTCCAATCTTGTGGCCTTTGATCATAAAGGATATGACCCTCAGTTACCAGCTCAACTAGCTTTCCTTATTCAAGTGAAAGCCCTCAACAAAACTGTTCATCGAACAATTATTGATGAGGGGGCATTCACATGTATTATGTCGATGAGTTGCTGGAAAAATTTGGGCTCACCACCCTTGTCGAGATCGTCAACGATGTTAAAAGCATTTGATGGATGATCATACACTCCATACGGTTTTTTAAGTAACTTGCAAGTTGAACTGGGGGGAAAAATAGTAGAAATTGATGTTGAAGTAATCGACGGAAATCTTGATTACAACATCCTACTGGGAAGGCCCTGGATATATGCCATGGCCGCAGTTGTGTCGACCTACTTCAGGAAGATTGCATTTCCCTTTCAAGGAGGAATTACAATCGTTGACCAACAAACATTTCTCCCCAATAGTTCACAAGTTGTGGGAAGCATTCCAATGATCCATGGAAGCAATCATTCGCTTCAAAATATTGGAGTAGGTCTCCTAAAAGACCCTGCCTTAATGGGTACTTTTGCCCTACCGCCTCCGAATAATCTGACGGAAGTGGCCACAGTGGAAACCTGCAATATGAAATCTTCTATATCTAATGGATTCAGAAGGTTCCTAAACATCTTGTCAGCATGGATCATCGCCATTTTAGAAATATTGTAGCGATCAATTTTGTACAATGCTCATCAATGCTCATCGAGTGTTTGGATAGATAGGTCTAAGGAATATGGTCCCTCTTCAGATCCTTGGTTGCATGTACATTCTACAGACAAAGGAATCATTCAATCAATGATGTTAGGAGAGGCACCATGGGAAGATTACCACCATCGTTCCCATATCCCTGATTACAACAAATATTATTCCAATGACCTTAATCATACTTCAGTTTTTGATTTTCTATCAAATACTGTAAATATGGTGGATTCCGAGGACAGTTCTTATCTCGTGTCGACCTCATTAAAAAACGAAACAAGGAGTCATAAGGATAGTTCTTTTACTGTATCAACCTCATTAAAAAATGAAACAAATCCCCTTTCCGAATCTCAAAGGTAAACCTTCATTCCAACCACCGAGTTGAATGCAATGAAGCTTGGGGGGCATGCACCTCGATTTGCGTTATTATGCTGGGGGCATGCAAACTTATCGAGCAGTGTTACCGCAAGGTTCAAGCTCGTTAAAAATTGAACTATTCCCCGGTAAATAACCACCGTGAATGTAGTACTTCAGCCATTAAAGCCTTGGTCGTGTTTGCACCATCACCTCCACTTTTTCATTGGCTGATCATTCACCTCCACTTGATTGTTTACCCATTTTGAAGAACAGCTGCGAAGAGTGATTTCACTAGCCATCCTTGTGACACTGCCGTGATTGGAAAATTCCAAACCTTACCTGGAATCAGCTGCTACCCATTTTATCACTCGTTCCTCAAAAGACGAGTCTCCTTTAAGCTCTTTTCAACTGACTCGTAAAATATGAAAAGATTGCCGAACCATTGGCCTCTCCAGCTCGTTAAAGGGACAGGAAGTGCTATCCCTCCTCTAGATTTTAATCTTTTTGGACCTGAGGGATTATTGCACAAAAAGATCGAGCGCTTGTTTTGTTCGGCTCGTTAAAACTATCGAAAATTCATCCCTTCTGTATTGTTTTATACTTTTTCGGACTTAAGGGATTAGATGACGAAAAAGAAATTTTGGAGTTACCTTTACGTACCTTTTCAGACTCTCTAAAATTGAAAAGGACTGATTTATCTTTGTCGTTAAACTCGTTAAAAAGATTAATAGCGACAAACTTGTCTTTAGACGAGAACGAGTTTCACTATCGCTAGGCTCGTTAAAACATAGCGATGGTTTTGCCTGAAGGGAAAATTATAGAACAAGCATATGTTATCCTCCTCAAGCTTGACAAAAATAAAGAGGTACTGGTCAGCAATGACTGGGGAAAAATTGGGAAGAAAACTCAAAGAATCTTTATTGGTAGCAAGTCTCTCTTGAACATGACACTTCCACTCCGTGTCCGAGTCGGGTTGGGTTGTTTCATTCACTGGTCACATCGCCATGGTCACACCATACCATCCACATTTGGGGTTAATGCTACCAATCCATCACATCAGTGTCGCCGACATGTTCAAGAGAAGTCATCCAGAGAAGCCACCTGTGTCCCACCCACTACCATACATTATACTCCATTTTTTCATGACCGCCACCCTGAACCGTATATCATCAGATCGTTTTCACCTCCATCAAAATAATTTGCTCCGTTCCGTGTCATTGATATGGGATTCATTAAGGCCCTCCTGTGACGGAGCACTTCTTTTCGACATCAGCTCATTATCCAAGAAGTTGGTCTAGGAACACCCCATTCAGTACTTTGAAGCTTGCATACCTCAATGGCAAGATTCTCACTTCCGGCGACAGGTTTACATCAATGACCTTCGACCGAAAGATTTTGCGTGGTGTTCGACGCCAAGTCCTTTTTTCACACCACGTGAATTTTACTGCAGTACCTTGAGGATCATTATCATTATTGGTGATTCCTCTCGCGCTTGTTAACAGTTTACATCATTGACTGGTAATCAAGCGATGTCTTTCCATGTTCGACTTCAGAACATTTCTCACATGGATCGACTTGTACATCGAGTGAAGATTGGATGAGATTGAAGACCCCGGATCTAGTTTCATCCATCCGGGCTGCGATATATATCCAGGGAAATAAAGAGATTAAATGTACAACATTGTAGCACAAATAATCATCCTACCAAAGGATGATGGCTCTATCAGAATCATCAGTCTACAATCAGACGATTGTCTATCCTATGTACATGAGAATGAATTTATAAAGCTGAGCATGGGAATGCCCACCTCAGCTAAATCATGAAAAACAGTATGAAGATAATGTATTGTATTGTATCTTATTACAGGTCTCCTCCCAGCATTGAAAGAACTTCGGATCCTCATAATAAAGCATTTCACCCGACACCGAAAGGTTAACGGCCTCATACTTTAGGGGGCAACTGTTATAGACATTTTTGGGCCTTACAACTCCAAGCATGAAATGTCCATAAACCAAGGGCTCCTAAGTCCCTAAAAGTGTTGTTCTAACCCCTAAAGGAACAAGGTCAACAAATTACAGCTTCTCCCAGAAATTCTCCGCCAGAAACTGCTCAGAATAAGTCAAAATAGGATCATTTCAGTTGCTCCACTAGCTAGATGCGTTGCAACACACCTAAATGCACTATGAGGGTGCGTTGGGCGAGAAATGACAAATGGCAGTGTCATTCTGCGAGGTGGAGAGACAATGGAAGATTCCAGAATCTTCTCCTATGACACTTGCCTCACTGAATTCGACCAAGGATGAGTAAGAGGCCTTCAGTCTCCAAGTGGAAGCAAGAACTGACAAAGAGAAGACACTAATCAAATCACAAGCTGACTCATCCTCCTTACACATATCTATATATGGATCCCTCATCCCAGAGATCCAGAGGCTGGAATTTTGCACATTGTAAGGAATTGTTGTTGGTTTTGAGACAAATATCAGAGTATTGGGTGATTTATTCTTTGTTGGAGGTGAAGAGGGGCTTCTTTGCTGGGAGGTTGATGTTGGGTCAGGAATCATCGGTTGTAACTCCTCCTGGATCTTCTTGTTTATCAATAAAAACTATTTGAGTTTTTCCTCCATGCTTTTGTATCATTGATGCTTGTTACATTTGTATGGTTAACTTAAATCTGATCCTAAGTTGTTTATGAATATAGATCCATGTCTTTGTATAGTGTTCTTCTTTTGTGATCTTACAGGTACTTGGTGAAGCTGGGCAAGTAAGGGAGCAGATAGCTGGAAGCTGTCAAAGAAGAGAGAGATTGGATCAAAGAATTAGCGCAAGACACAGGTTGGTTCTTCCTATTCCTCTCTATCTATAGTTCATAAAGGAAATACAAAAGTAGTTTTTCTCTGTTTGTTTCTAAGTCAGTTGTCTCACCTTAGTGGGATAGAGCAGTTCTAAATAGACACTTTTCCCGGTAACAATATGGAATCATCATGAAGGGAGTTCGAATAACACCAAGATGATACATCAGAACATGGGTTAATGGGTCTTCTCTAGGATTCCCATTGAATTTTGGGATATCATCAGGAAATTTGGTAGGAATTATTGGCCACAAAGGCGAATGAGCGATAGGGTCATTGGTGAGCCGAACCAAGTCTAGAAATTCAAGAGTCACCACAAAGGCTAACTATCAGTTAAAATTCGTTGGAGGATAGCTTGAGCAACATGTACTTGCATTCTCATACAAGGATGGTTCTAATAAAGAGGAACCTGAGCACCAAAATAAGGAGGATTATGCTAACTAGCATACGCATAACCTTGTTAACCAACTCCATGATAACCCTGTAAAGGATGGAATGGTTGGTTATGGATATGTTGGCCTTGAAAAGGAACTTGAGGAATACCTTGGTAAGGTATATATCATTTCCCCACAATATTTTGTATCATCCTAGCATAAGGTTGATTCGATTGAGGCTCTGCCATGCTGTGCATGGTCTGTCCTACTAGAATTGGAGGAATACCTTGCCCAAGTGGTTGAGACTATAAATCACCTTGTAAATGATGGGTAAGTGGAACGCGAGGGGTACCAGATACAAAAGGAATAGGTTTAGATGCAATACTAGCCTCTAAAGCTTGACTTACATGTATTTAAGCTTATTGATGTACAAATTGATGGGTAGGAATTTGAGATGAAGATGACAGAGGTTGAGAATTCAAGAATCGGTGCCAAATCAAACTAGGTTAGATGGGAAAAGTAGGTTTCCAAACAACTAGAAACTATCCTAGGATAAGGAGGATTATAATAAGGCTAATTACCAATTTGAGGTATACCAACAACATGTTTCCCCCCTACCATAGAAGGATGGGATGATGGAGGCAACTACAACCCAGATGAAGGGAACCCAATATAAGAAGAGTTAGGTTGTTGAAGACATCCTTGCCCACTAACATAAGGGCCATCTTGTTGTTCAACTATAGGTGTAGGGAGGAGAAGGAGCGGGATGAGTAGCATTCATAAGGGAAGTTCGAGATGGAATTCTTGAAATGGATGACATGGGATAGGTACAAGGACTGGAAGATGCACTTGAGAAAGTACGAGATAATTAGTGATAGCTCGGTGGGATGGACGGGCCACCATACACATTTTCCTCTACTTATGTTGCAAGCATGGATGAGGAAGCAAAATTTGATGTCTCAACCATATTAGTAGACACGGGTTGGGAAGTCATATCAGATCCAGTCATTGTTAACAATAACAATGAACATTGTGGAAACAAATATGCAGGTGAGTGAAAAGAATTAGGTAAAGGAGTTTTTGTTGGAGTTTGAAGAGGAGGAAGAGGATAAGTTTGATAAAAATGGAGTCCACTCCAATGAATAGGAGTAGAAGGATGAGGCTCTTCTTGTGGGATCTCTTCAATACTCACAAGACCGTATGGAAGAGGTTCACCATCGGGTGCATGATATATGGTTGGAGGTTCCCTTTGAGACAAAGGAAGAGAAGGGGAAGGTCCTAAAGTAACAAGTGATGATGATTGAGGTTCCTCAGGTTCAACAACCTTAGGAAATAAATTTTATGACTTGGGAAAGTCAAGTTCACTAACCTCAGGAAATAAGGTTTTAGGAAATTATGTTTCATTTGTGTCAGATGCACTACAAAGAGTAGAGGTGATCTCGGGCTCAATACTCAAAGGGAAAGATGATTATGGTTGATCATATTCAAGAGGAGGACCAAAAGTAGTTCTCAAATTTCCCAATTCATTAGTTTGTGTATTCTTATGCTTCTAATGATGGACAGGAGTAGTCTTTAGTGGAAGAGGAAGCTTATTTTGCATGTTACAGAAACAATGGAGCAAGGGCTTTTTTTCTTCCACGTTGGATGGAAAAATTTAGAAATTAACACAAAAATAAATCAAAAGGAGGGTAAAATAGTCATAAAGGATTACTAGGCAACCATGAACTGCAATATACACCTTGGTGAACCAATGACTTAAGTACGTGAAGGAAATCTCCTCGCATGTTTTGCTCGATGTATCATGACACACAAGGTGGCTACTTGGTTACCTATGGTGAGGATAACAACCTATAGGGGACTTCCAAAATATACTCAATGGTACGTGGAAGTCCAATTTGTAGTAGTTTTTTTTAATTTGTAACCATTCGATGAGAGTGTTCCCATATACTTCACGCACGCGTAGTTCCATACAATATACGCAAAGGTATGTGGAGAATGATCATATACACTCACATACATGGAATGAGATTTCACCCCAGTATACAACGCTGGCAAACAACGACAACTACTACGTTTAACAATGTTGGAACATGTCTCTAGCCTAGACCTATATATGTTTGCGTTAATGTTGCCAATGCTCCTTAGGTTGATTAAATAAATTTTAATGTTTATCTTAAAAAAAGTTTCAATTTTGGAGCTCACCATGAATGTCACCTGAATATCCTAAAATGCAAACTATCATGAGGAAATGAAATCTTTCTCATTCAATGAAAATTTATCTACGAGAAAGGACAAAGAGTATGCAACAAAGAATGTGCAAAGTACAATTCCCATTTAAATGCAACTATTCTAATGTTGATGCACACACAAAACCCTTAATGCCAGTGAAAATATTTTTCTTTTCAAATCACTTAATTTGATAAAATGAAGAAAAACAAGATGCAAAGTTCAATCATTGATTCAAGCAAGCTTTTTAGAATGATGACTAGAACACCAATTCATCTAAGAACTCAATGATCAAACAAAATTAGTTTTAAAATGACCTAATGATAAGAACAAAGGAAAATATAAACAAATCCTTACCAAAGGCACTAAAAAATGAAAGAAAACCAAATGGAGGTGTTACGCAAAATATTGTCACGATGATTATTTGCAGTTAGTATGGGTCTATCATAATTCATACTATCCTCCTTAGCAAGTCTCAAACCTCAGCTACTCATGTCAAGCTTTGAAAATGAGAGAAAGACCTTAAAAATAAATAAAGCTCTCGTTCCGCACTTTCTCTCACTATTGCCTGTGGTCCTGTACCCCTTGTTCATGTTACCTATGGACCTGCCCGCTCTGTCTCTAAAGGAGTGGGTGCGGACCCCTATGAAAGTCAAAAGGGCACAAGTTTATTCTTAAAAACTCACTTGTGGTTAATTCTGGATGATTCTAGAAGGAATCTTGACGTGGATGGTTCGCTCCTAGGTGGTTCATGCATCCCAAAACTGAAGGAGCTAATCCCTTGATGAGAGGAGCTTATCCCTTTGAAGGTGGACCTAGTAACTTCCCTCCATTGCACTATAAATTAAGGCATTGGGCTGGTTTCTAGGGTGGTTAGAAGCTGAACATTTTTTAGGGTAAATGCTGTTGGAATTGACACTTCCTAGTTAAGCTTGAGAGGGGAGATTACATACCTTTTGGCTTCATTGGGAAGAGAGTGAAACTTGTCAAAGTAGAGGAGATTCTTGTTGGACCCTGGGAGGAGCTTGTACAGCATCAAGGCACCAAGGTTGTAAAGTTCTTCTTTGATTTAAGTTAATACAATCAAATTCATTTTTCTCAACAAATTGTCTTATGTGATTTGTTTCATGAATTCCTTGATCATCATGATAATTATGCTTTATTATATTGGCTTTTCAGGTGCTATTTAATGTGTGTGCTTGTTTGTGTTTGCAGATTCTTTACAAGGAAGCTCATTTGGATCAACGGAGCATGGCTTCCACAAACTTGCACTGGACCCAAGGTAGGCCTAAAACATTTGTTTGTCTTTACTTATAATTTGCATATTTAGAGAAAGATAGAATTTTTTTGGTTTGCTTGTCGCTAGATATCATTAGATACTAGGGAGGTTGGTCTTGTCCGCAATAACGACTTATCCGGCCAACAAAATGGCGACTCCACTGGGGATCGAACCCAGAATCTCTGGTTTCGCATTCAATGGGTAACACAGCTTCCAGACCATAAACTAGTTGGAAAGGAGTGAAACCGGTTGATGTTTTTACTGAGGTTCGATACGCCCAAAGCGCTGAAAATAGCATGTTATGCCAATTCAACCTATGAATCCCAATGATGTCACTATAGATCGAGAAACCTAACCCAGAATTAGTAATTAAACCACCCACGAAGGGTATACTTCGAAAGTCAGCTTTCAATCCACATGTGAGAGCGGCTCAGAACTATAACATTGTTGAAGATTTGGCTATTTCACCTTCAGCAATGTCGGCTTTGGAAGTGCTACAATCATGTCTGGCACAACGTAAATTGCTATTGTGGGCTATAGGAGCTATTGATGTTCAGGACTCGAATCTCATAATTTTTGATCTAGAAAATAGTACACCTTGCTTACCTCATCAAATGGCTTTCCAGATTCTAGTGTTAGTCAAAAACAGACCTTGTTATAGGACTGTGATTGATGAGGGAGCCTCAACGTGTATTATGTCGATCCAGTGTTGGAGATCACTTGGTTCTCCTACACTTAATCAATCCCCGACGATTCTAAAGGCCTTTGATGGCTGTGGGTTCCATCCTTTTGGCATTCTATAGGATTTACCTATAGGGGTTGAAGGCAAAACTGTTAATCTATATGTGGAGGTGGTTGATGCCCCTCTAGATTACAACCTTCTCTTGGATCGTAGTTGGTCTTACGCTATGACAACTATTGTTTCATTGGTCTTTCAGCTTATAAAGTTCCCTCATAATGGAAAGATCGTAACTATAGACCAGCTGACTTAGTTTTCATCTGACCCAGCCTCTTCTGAAAGTATTCAGCATGTCGGCAAAACAACCATCCCTTATAAGGATGTTGGAGTGAGACTAGTTAAAGATTCTGGTTTACTAGGAACTTTTCCTTTTCCTCCTATCAACGCATCATCTTCTACTGCAATCATTCATATGATTTCATCCGACACTATTGTTTATGATGATCCTTGGATCATACCTTTCGAATCTGAGATAGATTCATTTGGTGATGTTATGCCTTTGAGTCCATACGAAATTGCGTATCAGGCCGTGCAGTCGTTTTCCAACCCTTCTTCAACCAAAATTGACTTAATGAATGTGGTCCATGAAGAATCACTTTCAACATCAAACTCAGATTCAACAACGTTTTTCGAACTTGTTCACACTGATGAGAAAATTCATGAAATCCTGTGTGTTGATGATTTACCATGGGAAGATCTTCATTATAGATCTTCGTTTTTACCTGAGATTGATCGCCTTGAAAATGATTTTTCATCTATTTTTACGACTGATTATGTCAAGGAACCTCAAAATCCAATGAAAAATCTTGATTCTGAGTTAAATTTGGGAAACATATCTCGAACTATTCCTATTGACATTTCGGTTAAGCCTGGAATTGTTGAAAATATTCATATAGGTGCCTCTTGTACGGAAAATGAAATTCAAACATATAAGGCCCTATTTTAAGAATTTTGCGACGTGTTTGCCTGGTCATATGAGGAAATCCCAAAAATTGACCCAGAAATTGTTGTTCATAAAATCAAAACTTACCCGTATGCTAAACCCATCTGGCAACGTTTGCGTCAGATCCACCCATGAAAAGTTGCTACCATTAAAGCAGAAGTTGAAAAATTACTTAAAGCAGATTTCATTTATCCAATTCCATTAACAGATTGGGTATCGAATATTGTTCCTATAAAAAAAAAGCAAGGAACAATAAGAGTATGTATCGATTATATGGATATTAATCGATACCGTCCAAAAGACAATTACCCAACTCACTATATCGATCAAATCATTGATGATTGCACCGCCAGTGAAATATTCTCCTTCATGGATGGTTTTTCCGGATATAATCAAATAAATATTCTACCTGCTGATCAACCAAGAACGGCTTTCATTTGTCCATGGGGGACATTTTCTTATTGCAAATTACCTTTTGGGCTCAAGAACGCTAGGGCAACTTTTCAAAGAGCCACGTCTTATGTGTTTCATGACATCAAGCACATTGTGCAACCCTATCTTGATGATTTACCTGCTCATTCATTACATCGAGCTAATCATCTCATCCATTTACGAGCAATCTTTATGAGGTGTAGGCATTATCGAATTAGGTTGAATCCACACAAGTGTGTTTTCTGTATAGAAACGGGTCGGTTACTTGGGTTCGTTGTTTCGAAAGCTGGCATTCACGTCGATCCCTCGAAGGTTGAAGCTATTGTCAAATTGCCTCCTCCTTCGAGTCTTCGCCAACTCCAAAGTTTGCACGGGAAAGCAAACCTTTTACGTCGATTCATTCCTAACTACGCTGAGATCACAAAGGGTTTTACCTGGTTGTTGAAATAGAATACTCCATTCTTTTGGGATGAGATAGTTGACAAATCTTTTGATGCACTAAAACACGCGTTGACCCATGCACCGTTATTGCATCCTCCCAACTACAACCAAGACTACTTCTTATATCTTACCGCCTCGCATTCCACCATTGGAGTGGTGTTAGTTCAGGAAGATGAATTCGGTACTAAACATGTGATATATTACCTTAGTCGAACCTTAAATCCAACTAAGCTAAAATATTCACATGTGGAGAAATTGGCATTGGCAGCTGTTCAAGTTGTCCAACGTTTTCGTCATTACATTTTACTACGCAAAACTACAGTAACTTCCGATTGCAACCCTATGATCTATATTTTGACCAAATAATTGCTGGGGGGAAAGTACCCCAAATGGATTGTGATCCTACAGGAGTTCGATTTGGAATTTGAAAAGTCTAAGTCGAAGAAATCTTTAGTTTTTGCAGAGTTAATGTGTGACTTCCCGCGTGCTGACACGGAAACTGTGGCGGAGGAGCCCATTGCGGACGAATCCTTGTTTCTAATCAACACTTTAGATCCATGGTATGGAGATATCATAGTTTATCTCCAAACGCAATCCATTCGGCCAGAAATTTCAAGATCAGAATGTCGGAAAATACGATTCCAGTCCCAACAATTCAAAATTATTGGAGATACACTTTATCATCATGAGGCGGACTCTATTTTCCGACGTTGTTTAACTCATGAGGAATCTGAAAGGGTTCTAAATGACTGTCATTCTAGAGCGTGTGGCGGTCATATGTCTGGGTTTGCCACAACCCAAAAGATATTGCGCACTGGCTATTTCTGGCCGTCTTTTTTTAAAGATTGTATTAACGCGGTCTGAAAAATGCCGCAACAGCCAAATTTTTTGTCGAAATATGCGTGCTCCACCTGCTCCTCTCCACCCTATAATTTCTGTCAGTCCTTTTTCGAAATGGGTTATCGATTTTATTACAAGTAACCCTCACTTGGCCGGGGGGCATGCGTATATCATCCTTGTGGTAGATTATTTTACCAAGTGGGCCGAGGCGATGCCTACATTTGAGGCAGATGGCAAAACTACTGTGATTTTTGTGTTCAATCAGATAATTGTTAGGTTTGGTGTTCCACAAGTGATTATCACTGATCATGGGCGTCATTTTCGAAATATTATGATGACTAAACTTACAGACCAACTTGGCTTGCGTCACGATATTTCAACTCCATATTATCCATAGGCTAATGGTCTGGTTGAAGCCATCAACAAAGTTCTAGTCATCATGATCTGACGAATCATTGGGATTCATAGGTCAAATTGGCATAACATGTTATTTTCAATGCTTTGGGCATATTGAACCTCAGTAAAAACGTCAATCGGTTTCACTCCTTTCCAACTAGTTTATGGTCTAGAAGCTATGTTACCCATTGAATGCGAAATCTCGTGATTGCATATGGCCATCGAATTACTTCTAGCCACTTCTGAAGAGGAAAAACATTTGTTATATTTGGCTCAGCTAGATGAGAATCGACGCGATGTTGCATTAGCAATCGAAACTCATGCCAAACGTATTAAAGCTCAGTATGATCGAAATGTTACCCCTCGTAATTTTTCAGAAAGAGACCTAGTCTTATTGTACGATCAAGCAAATGATAAATTAGGCGCTGGAAAATTCATACCCATGTGGCATGGTCCTTATGTTATTAAGCGAAAGCTGGCAAAAGAGGCCTATGAATTGGTAGACTTTGACGGGTCTCTTTAGGTAAACCTAGAAATGGTCTTTACCTGAAGAGGTATTATGCTTAAATCTGGGTGTGGAGATTTTTAGTTAGGTTAGTTTTCTTTCTAGCTGGTGTGTTTTAGATTAAAAAGTGTGCTTAGCTTAGAGAGTGTTTTTTGTCATTATTCCTACTTATCTTGATTTTACTCTTAATATTGCAGATGTCAACACCTCTCCAAACATACATTGGTTTTGCTGATGGTGCTTGTCATAATACACGGAACATTTCTTCCACAGCTTGGGTTATTTATTCGCCCTCTGACGAGTTGGTATCTATGCATGGGGTAGGCCTCGGTCAAAAAACGAACAACATTTCCGAGTATAGTGCAGTGATTGAGTTATTATCTAAATCTATCTCATTTGGGATTCGGAGTTTGATAGTGAGGTTAGATTCTGAACTTGTTGTATTACAGCTTAATAGAGTATATGCCATTAGAAATCCAGTGTTATTGAGATTATTTTTGAGAGTTTGTCTCTTGGAACATGAATTTGACTATATTGAATATCAGCATATTCCGAGATATTTAAATACATTAGCAGATGCAATTGCTTCTCGAATATTAAGTAGACATTTGTAATAATCATACAAGGAAATTTAAAAACATTCCATAACATGTTTTACAAGATAAGCCAGTAATAGTGATATAGTATAGCATAGAAGTGTGTCAAATATACATCATCTTCGATCATAGGTTGAAAAACACCTTATGATCGGCAAAAGTGATAATACAAAAAGCAAAAATGTCATATGAGTCTACAACAGGCGATCATCCTATCATTGGTGATGATCACGATAAGAAACCACTGTATGGGCCACCCTACAAAGGAACCTCCTGAAAGGTCCTGGGACCCCAATCATATAACGCTGTAGCCTAAGAGGAATGTCTTCTATGCTGGTCTCTAGAATGTCTGCTGTCAAATGATCTAGATGACTCTCCAATTCGGCAAAGGTCTCTGTAGATTCGTCATGTGGGGCTGGTGCTGCTGCAGCTGGTTGTTTCCTCTCATAGGGCTAGAGAGTGGCTGGTCGCCGTGGACCTACATCTGCATTTGAAACTTTTACTATCAATTTTGGGACGAGATAAAATAAAAAATTTAGAAAATGTTGAAAATGATTTTACCTGAGTCATCCCATTGCTCTCCTGGTGGAAGATCCATGTATGGGTCACCACGATAATCTACCC
This sequence comes from Pinus tabuliformis, assembly GCA_031772625.1. Lineage (NCBI taxonomy): Eukaryota > Viridiplantae > Streptophyta > Pinopsida > Pinales > Pinaceae > Pinus > Pinus tabuliformis. Next base: position 1,715,092,345 of record CM062819.1, on the reverse strand, counting down.
AAGCATAAGGAAAGTCCTAAATAGCAAAAAATTGGTTCTCCAACCAATGAAAATACTCAGGAGTAAATCGAATGACCTCTGTTCCCTCCTCAGGATGACGGGCCATAACTGCAACCCAGCGCATCAGTTTGGGCTCTCGGGGAAGTCCAGCTCCAACGGTAAGATGTTGTGGGACCAACATTTGGACCCTCTCCAGACCAAAGCTCACAACTAAAGCACCGTATCCAAAGGTCTTCAGTTGTCCGTTCTTTGCTCTAGTCAGTTGGCCTTTTATATTAGCCAACACAGCCTCGCACCAGTTGAAGATGGTGCCTCGAAAGCAGTCTACTGCCATCCGCATTTGGGATCCAGTGGCTATATGTAGTGTTGCGCTTCCACAGAGCCTGGTAACAATAAACGTAATCACTTTGAGCTCAGGAAGGGATATGGTTTTGATATCTATACCTTTGTCTCTAGTTTGGTCGTTACAAAACTCTAGCCGGAGGCTATCGACAGACTGGCCACCTTGCCTAGTCCCGAATAGAGTCAAATGTTCACCTCTCTTAGGAAAGCCAGTCAAAAAGTAAATGTCTTCCGGCTCCATTTCGAGCTAGTGACCACCAATAAAGAAGCACTGATTCTATATATTCCATCTGTCTACCAGCCACTGCAAAAATTCCACCTAGGCCCTCATGCCAGGTATGGCCCAAAATTTGTATAAGCCACATGCCTTCAATGCATCAATCAAAGGTTGATGATTAATCGTGGCGAGATCTACATCCTCGTGCTCCCATTCCCGCCAATCAACCATGATTTATACCCTGCATTTAATAAAAAGGCGGTTTAGAATATCTAAAATCAAAATTTTTGGGTGGAATTTGAAAAATTTAGGTTTAAAAACCTTTGCTGCGGGGACTGCACCCTCTCTGTTAGAGACAGTGCGTGGGTCCGCACTTTTCCTTCACGGTAGGTGCAGACCCCTGACTTTTTTCCTTTTATGAAAAATTCGGGGTCTGCAGGTTACCTGTGCTATGCCTGCGGACCCCCGCGCTCGGGTTTTAACCTAAAAAATTTCCCAAAAAACAAAATAAATCCCTAAAACCAATTTTCAAACGGATGAAATGTAAGAGTGGGATGATGTGGATTACCTGGAGGAGATGGCTTTCGATTCCAACGGACGGATTTTCCGCAATCTTCATGGGAAGTTTCTGACCAAAAGCTCTCTTTTCTCACTCTGAAGTCAAACGGTAAAAATGAATTTACAAAAGCCCTTTTTATAAGCTTTTTTGAATAAATGAGTTTTTAATTTGTTTATTTTTCACTTTAAGGAGGTAACTTTTGAAGCATTTTTATCCATTTTAAACAGGTATGAGTAATGTTTGCGTTTTTGTACAGGATAACAGATTTTTCAGGCAAAGTTGGTCATTTTTGACGAAAAAACATTAAAGTCACCTTTAAGCTCTTTTTTGACTCCTAAAACATGAAAATATTGTCGAGTTTTTCTTTTTAAGCTCGTTAAATCGGAACTAAAAATACGGTCCACTTATAGCCCTTTTCTGACCATAAAAACATGAAAAGATTGCCAGATTTTTATCGTTTCAAATTCGATATTGGTTATAAAATGACATGTCATTGATCGCTTTTTTACGTTTTCGGATCACAGGCACTAATTATGAAAAGTACTCCTTGGTCGTAATGATCAAGCGGTTCTCTCAAGTATTATTTTATACTTTTTCAGGCTTGGGAGACACAAATTTATGAAAAAGGACAACCATGAAGACTTCTGAACTTTTTCAGACTCTCTAAAATTGAAAAACGCCAAGTTTCTCATATACGGGACTCGTTAAAATTTAACAGTAAAGGACCTGTTCAATTACAAACGGGAATAGACCACTCCTTCTTAGGGTTCGAATTTAAACTAAGTTGGACTCATCTAAAGGATGAGCTTATAATCAAGCAAATGTTATCCTCCTCAAGCTTGTCAAAAAATAAAGAGGTACTTGCTAGAAATGGTGGGGGAAAAGAGAGAAAAATGAGCTTGTTTGCCATACTTTGTAACCACTCTTGAACACGACACTTTTATTCACCTAGGTTGGGAAATCCTTTGCCTAATAGTTGATCAAACCATATTGAAAGTCTTCAGCCGGTTTTTGGGTATTAACTTTGGGTCAATTGTCACCAAACCATCTGCTTTGTCGTGATGTGTTCAAGAGGTCAGTGCAAATAAACCATTCATCTGGAAAATATTTGTCATCCATCTTGACCATCCCTGAGTCAGTCCTTGCAACTAAATTTCTTCAAACTTGATCTATGATTTCGTGTTGTGGGATTTCCTACGACGGATCGCTTTCTATCGACTTCAGCTCATTATCTAGAAAGATGATCTAGAAATCATCAGTACCTTGAGATCTGCATGCCTCAATGGCAAGTTTCTCACCTTCGACAATAGGTTGCATTATTGACCTTCGATCAAAGGATTCCGTGACATGTTTGACATCAACACATCTATTCACATCTCATGGATTGTACTGAGTACTTTGAGAGCCATTGACATTACTGGTGGTTTCTGTCACACTTGTCAACAGTTTACATCATTGACTGGTAATCAAGTGGTTTCTACCATGTTCGACTTCGATACATTCATTCACATGGATAGAATCATACTATTTCGGGAAGTAGAAATCAAGACCCTGGATCTAGTTTCCACCATCCAGGCTGCGAGGAATTTTTTATTCATTATACAGTGGAATATTCATAAACAGATGGTTGCGTCCATACTGTGTCTACATGTGTCTATACTTGTGATGTATTACAAGATCATTCCTATATCAGAGCAGTAGTTAGTTTTCTAGTCAGTTTTGATCTGAATATGGGAATGCCTACCTCAGCGATGATATGATCTCATATATATATATTTTGCATTGAATGTTTTTACAGGTTCCAACTGGGCTCTCCACAAGATGATCCTCGAAATGATAAAGTACTTCACTCTTCTTAGATGATAAATGAAATCCTCATCTACTACAAAATTCACACTTTAGGGGGAAATCTGTTACACAAAATATTGTCACCATGACTATTTGCAGTTAGTATGGGTCTATCATCATTCATACTGTCCTCTTTAGCAAGTCTCAAACCTCAGCTCTTCATGTCAATATTTGAAAATGAGAGAAAGACCTTAAAAATCAATAAAGCTTTGGTTCTGCACTTTCTCTCACTGTTGCCTGTGGTCCCGCACCCCTTGTTCATGTTACCTCTGGACCTACCTACTATGTCTCTAAAGGAGTGGGTGCGAACCCCTGTGAAAGTCAAAAAGGCGCAAGTTTATTCTTAAAAACTCACTTGTGGTTAATTCTGGATGATTCTAGAAGGAATCTTGACGTGAGTGGTTCGCTCCTAGGTGGTTCATGCATCCCAAAACTGAAGGAGCTAATCCCTTGATGAGAGGAGCTTATCCCTTTGAAGGTGGACCTAGTAACTTCCCTCCATTGCACTATAAATTAAGGCATTGGGCTGGTTGCTAGGGGGGTTAGAAGCTGAACATTTTTGAGGGTAAATGTTCTTGGAATTGAGACTTCCTAGTTAAGCTTGAGAAAAGAGATTACATACCTTTTGGCTTCATTGGGAAGAGAGTGAAACTTGTCAAAGTAGAGGAAATTCTTGCTGGACCCTGGGTGGATCTTGTACAACATCAAGGCAGCAAGGTTGTAAAGTTCTTCTTTGATTTAAGTTAATACAATCAGATTCTTTTTTCTCAGCAAATTGTCTTATGTGATTTGTTTCATGAATTCCTTGATCATCATGATAAGTATGCTTTATTATATTGGCTTTTCAGGTGCTATTTAATGTGTGTGCTTATTTGTGTTTGCAGATTCTTTACAAGGAAGCTCATTTGGATCAACAGAGCGTGGCTTCCACAAACTTGCATTGGACCCAAGGTAGGCTTAAAACACTTGTTTGCCTTTACTTATAAATTGCATATTTAGAGAAAGATAGAATTTGTTTGGTTTGCTTGTCGCTAGATATAATTAGATACTAGGGAGGTCAGTCTTGTCCACAAGAATGACTTATCTGGCTGACAGGAGGCTTTAGAGAGACCACAAGACACTTAAAGGCTCAAGGAAGAGCAGCTAGATCAAGTCGATCGGAGAGGAAATCAAGGAAAAATTACACTTATGCATGAATAGTTGCCAGTGCATGTGCAAAGAAAGCACCAATTCTATGCAACTGAAGCTCAAAGAAGAGTCAGCTAGGGTGCAAAACTCTATCAAAAAGACCAGAGGGTGTGTTAGTCTAGGGATGCAAAGTTTTGACACAAGGATTGCAATTGAGACTCAATGAAAGGCCTTCCTAGGTCTGTTCTTAACTGACGAAGATAGTAAAGGTCTGCAGATGAGGTGAGACAAGCACAATGGAAAAAGAAACTACCAAGGGAATACATCATTCCCCAGCATGGTTGCAAATTTTCTATATGAAATCTATGACTGTGGATAAATGTATCTTCCCTAGGCCTGGTGGACTAACCTAGAACAAAAGAAATAGAAGGAGACTAATGTTTTCATTAAAGTAAATAGATAACGGGATGAAGCCTACCTAGAATATATTGTATGCTTCTCTCCTTCCTTGGTTTGTATGCTCCAATCCTAGCTAAAACTGTTATAATTAGAACCTACACAGTGACACAACAAAATCCAATGATGTATGAGATCTATGTAACATCATCCAATCACTTTATTCAATAGGTTAACGTGGTATTGAAATACATGAAACCATAACATCATATATAGGAAAACAAAGAACTCTTCTCATTAATAGAAATGGAGCGAGTTATAACCAAAAAAAGGTGTTCATCTTGTAGATGAGATCCTCCAAGTTGACTTTCTCTTTCCTTATCATAAAGTGCACCTCTAATCACCCTAATGCAGGGAATGATATCTCTCTCATCAGTAGTATAAGGGTAGAATCACTTTCCAAAAGCCAACCCCTTTCATATCAATGACGGTAACTATATAGTTGAAGGAGGTAGTTCATGAATTCTTATCCTTTTAGCAATCTACGCTTGAGATCCACTCTTTATGGGAGGATGAGCTCAAGGGATAAGGGATGAAAACTCCAAGGTAGGATAGGATAAGATTCAAGATTTTTGTTTAAGATAAATAGTTACAACAAATCCTAGAAGCTTCTAGAAGAGGAATCTTTGGGATTAATTTTTGTTTTCCCAAATTTATAGAATCAATGCACCCCCAACACTAAACAACATATTGGTGATCAGCGCAAGTGGAGATTAGGGAAACCTGGCAGTCAACACTCAACAATAAGGGGTCAAAGTGCGTTGGTCCTTAAAATGATTGAAATAAGGTACTTTTAGGCATAAAGTCAGGGATTAGAAACAATCATTCTTAGGGGTTTGTGTAGGGAGAATAGAAAAATGTTTAAAGGATGTGAATGATCCTATTTTCATGCCCACTGACTAGATATGACAAAATGGCCTATAAAAATGTTCAAAGATAGGCATACCAATATCACACTCAGATTGACCAAGATGTTCCAATACTTCAAGAACCTGACAACTTACGGCTTCATATATTTCATCCAAAGATTTATGAATTAAAGAAGAATCATGATAATTCTAGATTAAAAGAGCATCCCAATTCATAAATGGAGATTATAAACTATGAGAAATAGATTATGAATCGATACCTTTCAAATCTAAGCCCTCAGAAGAAGAGAAGATATCACCAAATATACTTATATATTCACCACCATATGTGTTAATGGAAATGGGGATATCACGGTGGTGATTATCCAAATTCTAAACTTGGATGTGGGGTTTAGATTCATTTTAAAAGTTATCAAGATTAAATGATTGGATATTAGCCGAGAACGTAATATTATCATGTTGAAAGGTGGGAAAGATAAAAGATATCTTCAACAATTTTCTCCTCTACATGTTAAATACAACTACTTTTCTCTTGATTACCACTTGGAACAACAGGTTAAACATCATTAAAAGTTGAAGTAGGTCATTAGGGGAATTTTGAGGTATAAAATGGGCCTACGAAGGAAATTATAAAATAATAGTGGAAATAATAAAATAAGATTACATTATATCATCAAATTTTATAGGGAAAAAAGAAAAACTATTTTTCCAACTCATATTTCCAACTTATCTCCCTATTAGTTTACTCAAACTATGAGTGTAAACATTCGTTGGATGCACAATTTGATTCTTCATCCAAGGAGTACCCATGTTGCATACTTTGGATGGACCCTGCTACACAAAAAAATGAGAAATACATTAAAAACATGATTGCAATCACGTTGTTTCATGTATTTCTCATTTTTCATGTAGAAAGGTCCATCAAAAGCATGCAACATGGGTACTCTTTGGATGAGGAATTAAATTTTGCATCCAACAAGTACTCCCACTCGAAATTTGAGTAAAAACTTAGGGAAATAAGTTGAAAATACGAGTTGAAAAAGTAGTTTTATTATTTTATTATTTTTTAATCCTTTTAATTTTTTACTCCAAAAATGGTTAATCATCCCCCATGGTTGACATCATCATCTTGAATCCTATTGGTTCTTATAAAGTTTATTTTGGTTGTACATTTTGCTTAGGAGGCCCGTTTTAGACCTCAAAATTCCCCTAATGGAAACCAACAGATCATAAATCAAGGAATCATGAAACATAGGTGGGAGTGGTTTCAGAATATCCCCAAAGAAAATTGGTTTTTCATTTGGATAAAATTTAAGATTGGACTTATGTACTTCAATATGACCTTGAAAACTTGAGGGATCAACTTTCACTTCAGGGTCCATGCAAATATTGAACCATTCCAATTTTTCCTCAGTAAGATGTGAATCATAAGAATTGGATGGAGCTTGAATGGACAAATCAATAGTTCGATTTTCATATATCTCAACTTTAACATCATCACCAGGGGGCACTTGAATTGGTACTGGGAAGTAGGAGGACAAGGAACAAAAGGAATAATAGGCTCCTCCTCGAAAGATTGAGGTATCCCATGGTTAGAAAAAGTTGGGGAGAGAATCATCCATGGGTTTAGGTTCAAAAGATCTCAAAGAGAGTAGAATCAAATTCTAAAATTTTCCATATTAAAATATGAATCAATAACTCCCTTGGGAAATTCACAATAGAGGTGAAGAAACAGATTAAGAAATTCCTCTGCAGATTCACCAGGTTCCATTACAAGAAAACAAATATTATCACATACATCTTGATATTCATACCTGTCAAAGACTTCATGAAGCTCCTCAACAAGTTGCGCAAATGAATGGATAGAAGAAGCAGGTAACATATGACACCATTTCTTAACTCGACATTCAAATGCGAGGGTGAACAACTTGACCATGACATCTTTACAATTTATTCCATTAAAGAGACAAAAATGCATAAATTGAAAGATGTTTTTGAGCCGAGTTAGTTCACTCTCGTCATCAAACTTGAATGGAGACAAGTCATGAATGATTTCCATAGGGATGGTAAAATCAAGCTCCTTAAAAAAACATCCTGGGATTATGATTTTGGAAAGCTCAATTTAAGATAAAAGATTCAAAAAAGACTCAATGGGCACAACTTTTCATATGGCCCTCCTTCTAGCACCAAAATGTTGATGGTTCTAGATATCGACAACATACTGGGGTCTCCCCAATGTGAAGTTCCAATTAGACCTCACGCAATTTAGAGTAGGAGGCCCATCTGGAGTATTGACCCAACCACCATAACAAAAAGGTTCATCTTCGTTTCAACCAATAACATAAGAGATTATATACATAAACCTTGAATAAGAATGTAAGATGACATTGTGAATCACCAATTATAGGATGTAAAAGGAAATCTTCACGAGGGGAGACCAAAAGTGAGTCTCTAAGAGGAGAGTAATAGTCCTATCATAATAGAAGCACATGATAGCATGGAAATATTCGTTACCAAAATAGCTTACACAACGATATTAAAGCGAATACAACACACATACAATAATATGAGTACTGAGGCCACCAAAATAGTTCAATTTCTCCAGTACAAATGAACAAAATATATACCCTAAACATCCCAAGAAGAGTCCTAAAACATTTGGGATACGTGCATGAAAATGTGTAGGCTCATAGAGCTTCAATTATAAGGTGGAAGATCCAGGTATATCAATTACAATGGGGAACACTAGTTCGAATATGGAACATTAAGTCACTACTTACTTCTCCAAGGAATAGTTTTTCTCTCCTATGCCAAGTAGAGAAGCTAAGGCTAGTTATTGGGATAGGGTCCCTAGGGTCAGTTTTGGGGTTAGTTTAACCCAATTTTATAAATTTTTTGTAAAGAATGTAAACCCTCCATGAAATTTGTATGCGAAGCATGTAGCAAGATAGGATTGAAAGGGGCTTTAGCCCCTTGTTTGGGTAAGTGACAGGTCAGTTTTTTAGACTCACCCATTGTCTGCAGACCATGGTATTGTATTGAAAAAAGCTATATATAGTTGAGTCATATTGAGTCTAATAGGTAGCTAAGAGTAACTAAGTCAAGATAGAGACTATGTTTTTGGCAAGTGTTAAAGAAGGAAGGTTCTACTTCATGTACTTAGGCGAAAGGGGAAGGATTTTGTAGCTGAGTGCATAGGAGGCCTTGGAAAGTCTGCAACTAAGTGCGCAAACCCCTGTAGCTGAGTGCTCAGGGTGAAGGAGTCTGTAATATAAACGCTGAAGCTTAATAAAGACTGATTTGGAGAGATAGTTTGCATCTAAGTATTATTATTAATTCTTTTTATGTTATGTTCTAATCACCCATTGATATGTTTTCTATGAAATAATTTGTAAATGTTACGTGAATCTATTGAATCTATAACATTTATGCATGAACTAAGTTATTACCTGTTTTTGAGAAGATAAATGTTGAATCTGTTATGAATTTTGATGAATTAGATAGATCTGCACGAATGCAGATCTAGGGTTATCAATTAGTGCATGAAAGTAGATATATGGCTTCTTTAGGGTCTATAGAGACTGATCGCAGACCTTCACGGAGGTTTAGAATCTATTTATTTAGAATTGCAGTAGAGAGCCCTAGAAGAATATCAATCTGCGCGAAGGCGGATCCTAGCTATAAGAACTTAAGACCACTTTTCACATTATATCTGGATGCAGAAACCTATTTCTAGCATCCCCTAATACTGGTTTGGGTGAGACTCTAGCTTGTGTTATGTGAGTTGTTACTAAAAGGGCCAGTAGTTAGGGTTTTGTTGGTTGGCACAAAAAACTATGAACCTGGGACAAGCCCCCTTAAGCCAAAAAATGGTTTTGTTGCCAGGACTAGGATCTTTCTGAGAGATGTATGATAAATGGTTTCCTATCAAGAAAGAGATTGACAAGTGGATTGACCAAAACGTGCATGCATTTGCGGCTCAAAAGAACAGGAGATATAAATTGTGCAAGGATCAGTGGTTGTAGATATTTTTGTACATAGACGAGATCGACATGTTCTTTTTTTTCATCCCTGAAGAACTACATGAGTGGTTGTCTAAATTGGTTGATAGTTAAGGGACGTAGAGGCTTGATGGTCCTATAGTGTGTACTCTTAAGCTAGTGCCTCATTTGGAAGCATCAGAAAGCAATATCGTGTAGGTTTTGGATCACTAGATTGGTCTCACATTGGGAAGTTTTGTGACTTATTTTACGATCGACAGGAATATCAGCTATATCGAAGAAGAATGAAGGTTCTTTAAAGGACCGTGAGCTAAGTATCTAAAATATTTAAAGAATGTGATTAAAATGATGTTGCGTGAAAGTAGGGCTATGTAGTTACATTGATGTTTGGGGCTACACAAATTGGGATATTCCTTAGAAGAAACGGAGGATCCAACGCAGAATACAGTCCACTCATTGAACCCCCTACAAGCGATGACGAAGGGACGGTGTTGACTACGCTACGAAGTACAGTTCAGTTAATTACATAGGGTATTCCAAGGATACCTCATCCATCCACTCCACCTCCACCTCATACACCTACACCTTCACCTCCTCCACCACCTTTTCCACCATTCAACATGGAAAACACGATGAAGATGCCCATTTTTAAAGGAATAGGGAGTGAATATCTTGAAAAACTTTGGTTTGTCGCAGGAGATGTATGAACAACACAGAAGATTACATATGATAATATTAAGAAAGAGCAGCTGGTTAGAGCCTTACAGGATCGCACCTTAACATGGTACATCAAGTATTGCACTGATTTCCCCAACGTGACATTGGAAAATACCCAACAAGCTTTGAATAAGGAGTTCAATAAGCCTAAGCCAGAGGCACAGTCAGTAATTAAGTTTAAGGAAATCCAACAAAATGTAGATGAGGCACCTTGGGACTTTGATCAAAGATTGAAATTCCTGATAAGGCAAGCTAATACGATAATCATAGATTCCCAGCATTGTGACTAGTATGTAGCATTTGTCTTGCCACATTTAAGAGTACCTTTGTCATAGCAGAAGATAGCAATGCAAGCGGAAGCCTTGGAGATCACGATGAGGTTGGATGCCTCGCATATACAGGATACGAACCTTGGAGTTCAACAAATTTACTCACAGCTCGAAAGCCTGCACTTGGAGTTGCAGAACCTGAAGAAAGGAAAGGAAGCTTAGCCGAAGGTGTGCACTGAGGTCTGGTGTCTGAAGTGTAACAGCCATGGACATGATAAGGACCATTTCCCAGTCTATAAGAACTACATTATTGGGGGAGGGCTTATTCCCCTAAAGCGAGAGAATAGCATTGGGACAAGTGTGAGAGCTACACTATGGTACATTATCTGTCAGGTTACAGGACAACATGCTATTGATAACTGCCATTTACTAGGGAAGCTTGTACAGACCCCTCAAGACTTGTTCTGCAATTTTTGTAAATATGTGGGCCATGATGAATGCCATTGTAGAAGTTACGAGTTTATGATGGATAGAACCCCTACCTATTGAATGCAGGCAGAAAACTAGCCTCAGGATCAAGGCATAGGAGCAACATGCAGAGGATTCTAAGGCCGGGGACGAGGAAGGGGTGCTGGACCAGGTCGAGGGTGTGGGAAGGTAATCTGCTATAATTGTGACGAAGCAGGGCACTTCGCACAAGATTGTACAAACCCCACATGTCCATCATGTCAGTATCGTCAATAGTTTGACCATGCCATAAAGGAATGTCCAGTCCTTATGGAAAAGATGCAACAAAATAAGGCGCAGCCCCAACAACCTACGCAAAACATTCAGATGATGAGGGTTGAGCCCCATGACGAATTTCAGAGCATAAATATCATGCTGAGAAGTGGCATGGCGACTGGTGTAGATAAAGGTAAGTGGCTTGAGGAATATGGATAGGTGTGCAAGTTTGCTAAGAAGGAAGTATATTTTGACCATAATCATGCTAAAGACACTTTCATGGAAGAAAATAAGAACTTTGCTGAGGCATCTACCTCAAGAAGTCAGGGGAAAACACCTGAAACTAGTGCGACAAAAGAAGTAGACCCTTTGGTACTAGCTACTTTTCTGAAGACCTGTATGAGGTTATTGCGCAATCTGAAAGAGGTAGAAGTGTTGCAAGAGTTAATAAACAAATGAACCAATAAGGAAAAGACTCCTACTGAATAGCACATAGAAAGAAAGATTGGTAAGCATAAGATGTGAATGGGGTGCGAGTTGAGGCTGACCACAGAGATAGGAAAATATAAAATGGACCAGGTAATATTGGATCTGCAGTCTGATGCAATGTCCTACCTAAGCATATGTGGGAAAGGATGGGGAGACCTACGCTGTAGTGGTATCCTATTTAGCTGCGCATGGAAAATCAACAAGAGATTATCCCTAGGGGGTGCTTATATGGTGTAACGGTGGACATTGAGGGTGTGATCACGCTGGCTAACTTTGAGGTCATTGAAATAGTGGATGACAGTAACCCATACCTTGCACTACTAGGGATTGACCAGACTATTGATATGAACAGGGTAAGAAACTTGAAGAAGCGAAAGATGACGTTTGAGAAGAAGTAGCTCAGGGTTGTAGTGCCACTAGACCCTGCAGAAGGAGAGCATTGTACTGAACCTGTTCGCGACTATGTATAAAGTGACAATGATCTGGATCGTATATATATGATAACAATGTGAGATGAAGATTGGGTCATGTTAGAGCATAGATTTAACTTAGGCTGAAAAGGAAAGCTTCTAGGTCCACATCAAACCACACTCAGTCTGGTAGCTAGCCCTACTAGAACAAGAGAGGGCTCTCTCTGGGTCACACTCCGTAAAAATAAACAATAAGGTCTGAGATGACTCAAAATGAATACTGATTTTAGGCTAGTAAATAAATATGAAAGAGATAATTTAATGAATGACTGAATTTTTAGGGATGTATGGGACAAAGGACAACATGAGCAGAGAAATTAAATCAAATACATAGAGTATTTCATGGGGCAAGATAGGTAGGAAGTTTAGCAATCAAATTGAAATAATATGGAGTGGAAAGGATTTTTAGAGGTTCAAAAGGGCATAATAAATGAATCCTTTTCAAACGGAAGAAAACACATAGATCATAAATACTTTCCCAAGGCAGAGCAATAAACTGGATTCTACCTTTCTTACTTAAAAGCATTCAACTAGAAATGATTATGAATGGATAGTAAAAGATAACAAGATACATACGAAACAGAAAGAAGAAACATATGCTAAACTCATACCACATGAATCTCATGAATCAGAGCTGCATCATTTCATTAATTCTCTGCAAAAACTGTACAGTGAAGCGGTGATTTTTTTTTTCCACACTTTCCCAGAACTCTCTCTTTACAAATGATTTACAATAATAAATAAGCCCCCATGTGAGAAAATAGATCGACCAAAAAAAAAGGAATTGTTTAATAATTAACTAATAAAAGCTGAAAATCCAACCACCTGTTCTGAAAAGGAGTAGCGTTACATATAAAATCTATTTGATGACCAATGAGTAGGCAGAACCTGTAGTGTGGACCTTCTGAATCATAACTGAAGACAAAAATAGACCTCCAATCCTATCTCTCTGCTATGGTTGATGTCTTCATTTTAAATTTAGGCATTCAGTTTTTGACCGTTCGCTTTCCTTTTTGTCGTTTGAATAAAAATTGTCTTTTAATAAAAATGGTTTTGAACTAAGATTTCACCTTTAATAAAGGGAAAAATGTATTGTCAATGAACGATCCCAGCTGCAATTTTGCTAAACTCAATAATATCTCCTTCAATACCAGTGAACACATATTCATTTGCTTAAAATCCCCTTTTCTTTGTAAAAATGATAAGCTCTTCGTGCTTTCAATTTGAAGAAATTAGTTGTGTCACCTTGTTTGATGATTTGAGCAGATGGTATAAAAGTTAAGAGCTTAGAAATGTAGTTTCCATTGGCTGTATTGACCTGCATACCATTTTTACCAGTGCATTTTTTCTCCATCATCTGAAGTAATTAGTCACTGATACAAGAAATTCAATGCCTCCTTTACCTCTAGTTTGTGAAGCGTTTTCCTTCATGAATAAAAACAATGATATGACACACCTGCAGTTAGGGAGCATAGGAAATTGAGTTAGTTTGAAATTTTGATGAAGTCGTGGTGAAAAATTGGCTTGTCAGCCTTATGCACTGCGCGCACACCCAGCGCGCCACGCAGGTTGTATGCGCCACGCCAGTGCAAAATTACACTATGGAAAATGCTTATGTGTGTCACATCGCACCTATGCGCCACGCCTGCTCCCAATGCACCGCGCACACAACTACAATGCACAGTCCCGGTTTCAAACCACGATTTTGTTCCTCCACATTTATACTCAACTTTTTGTGATGTCTTTGGCATGCAGATTGGTTGTAAAAACAATGGAATTACCTTATATAATTGAGAACTTGATTTTTTCTTCATACAAACCCATTTTTGTAATGTTTTGGCTTCGGCTCTTTTCACATTTTAAAATAAACTTTGTTCCTTTGTTTCCTCTGACTTTCGAACTTGAATGATGAAACTTTCTATAAAATTTTGTAGGGATGACTGATTTTGAATATGGCAAAGGATGACCAGTGCTGCGCCTGACATTTTGACAACTGGAAACTTAAAAAATGTACATGACATTTTTTACAAAGAACAAAATGACGACTTTCTTCAAAATAGGGTTTTGAAGAAAAGTCACGATCAAGCAATATAACGACGAAATTTTGCGATGAAAACTTATTCTGATCTGGCCTGCTGGCATTGAGCCCTAGACCTAATGACCAAAATAACTCTTTGCTGACCTGGACATCAAACAGGACTGTAAATGACCTTAAAATTTATTTGATGAATAGACCTGAGCCAACAGGATAAGGCATGAGGCGTAACAAGTGACAAGGCCCTTCTATCAGATTGTGGCATGCCCCCAGCAAAATGCAACTGAGTGAATCAAGTGAGACACCTAAAAATGAAATTCAAAAAGAGAAATGGTCTCTGACGGAGGGACGTAAAGACCGACTCTAACATTGGCTCGAATGGGGATGGTAGCTCCTTGGAGGTGCCAAGAACTACAAATCTTTGGGAGAACAAACAGTGTCTTCATCCATTGGGAAATGGAGTCAAAACACGGAAACTGACATTATGCAGATGGACTCTGACTCAAGACTAAAACTGAAAACCATAATAAAACCAAACATGACTAAATCATAGCTAACAAACTAGAAAGATTCTCATATTTGAGCTTATTCATCAAACCTACTCTAATTTTTCTTTTCACCACCCGATCAAATGAAATGGAATAGCTAATGAAACCATGTAAGCATCATGGCTGATATTTGATATCTTCCCAAATGCGTTCTGATGCGCAGGAAAAGGGAAGAATTGAAAGGCAACTCCCATGGAAACTTGGAATCCAGTTGACTGCTGATAAACTTGCAAAACATGAATTGACTGGATGACATCAAGAATACTGCAAAAGGATCTTCATAAACATCGCTATTGATTTCCATTATCACATTACTGCTCTGGTCCAAGTAGTCTTCATAGCTAAATATTAAGATTTTCCTCACATATGTGCTATCTTTCTTTGGTGATAGCAGCAAGCTGTCAAAAGGATCCTGAATTTCGTGGATAACCAAACCCTGTTGCTGATTCCAAAGAGAACAAAAGTCTCCTTTATCAATCTCTTCATATGACTGCAAACATTAGTGTGAGCTTTGTAATGAAAAATCTGTTAAACAAGACAATGAAGTCGACTTTTGAATAAGATTATTATCAACATTCTCTTCTGTCACATGGTTAGCTAATGGAGAAGAAATTTTACAGCAAACATCATCCAACACACGAGCAATAGGATCATCAAAAATTTGAGAAGACTGCTACGATGTATCAATTAAAACTTTATGACATCCTACTGGATGTTCATCTTTTTCTTTAGAGATATTATGAAGATGCTGCCTTATAAACTGAAATGCTTCAAAACAAAAGCGTACATAATCCTCTTGCATCATTAGATCATGTATTTCAGCTGCCACACCTTCATCTGTAATTTGACCTTCATCCTCAACATTAAAGCTGAGAGATTATTGATTTCCTACAAGCTGCTCTTTCGAAGATTTACTGTGCAATTTACCCTTCAAAAACTGAAATGATTCAAACAAAAAGGTAGGGAATCATCCTGTATCGTTTGATCATATGTTCTAGCTTCCATGTCTTCATGTGCAACTTGACAATCAATGGCATTTGGGGGCTACAAATCTGAATATGAGAAGTCTTGAACAAGGTTTTTATTGCCTTCAAGATGGTCCAGATCAAGTTGATTTCTGAGTGCATGAATGTTGTCTCCGATGAACTAAAATGAAGCAAAACAAAAAGGCAAAGATCCTTCACTTACTTCAAAATTTGTTGCACTTTCCTCCTCTTTGTCATAGCTGATATGCATCATTTGATCACTGTATTCGAGCTGCTGAAAGTAAACTTCCTCCTCCCACAAACTAGTTGCTGGTTTGTCTGCAAGATTAGCTTATGTTTGGAGAACATAATCATCATCATACTGATCAAACTAAGGAAAATCGTCAGTATAAAACACATCATCAAGCATACATGTCATATCAACAGATCTCTCTTCTCCAAGATGATCTATAAAACAATCACTATGACAACTGGGATAAGAAAAAAAATGTTTTGGATCAGCCACTTGTTCATGAACGTCATTTTCATTTTTTGCAGTCATTTTTCGCACCATCTCTTCTACTGCACTCACCAAAATATCAAGCTTTTCCTCTGAAGGTGTTGATTTCTTTGGATCCATGTTTTTCATCTCTTCTTCATTCAACCTTGCCCTTCTGATCATCAAATGAGCCTCTACATTTACTGCACTATTCTGCATCTCTTCAAGTGTTGCGACATTCCTTTCTCTTAGCTGAAACTCCATTTCAGGATCAAAGGCACCCGAATAGAGTAAGAGAGCAGATCTAGGAGGAGGCCTTATATCAATTGGCATCGAATAATAAATTTGGTAAAATCTGGCATAAAACTATTGTACCATCTCCCGTGGCAATATTTTCAGCTGGTTATACTCTTCTATAATCAAGAAAGGGTTTTGTCTTACCACCCACCTGTCGAGGAAAACTTTAACGAACTGCCGGAAATCTGAGATGCTCACATCAGGCAGGGTTTTGAACCAACTCTTGACTTTGCCTTTCAAAGAAAGAGCAAAAAGCCTTATACTGACATCTTCTTCATCAACTTCAAAAAGGTTTAGAAAAGTCTCAACATTCTACACATGTTGCTCAGCGTTGACATTCTTACCTTCACCGTCAAATCTCGGCAAATATAGGTAATAATTTGTAGGGAAAGAATGGAGAACAGAAGGTAAAACAAGAGGTTTATACCTATCGGGGACTATAAAAGGTGTAGGAGTATATACAAGAGCTACAGGATCATTTTTGGTCTCTTGAGGTTCATCAGTTTGAAGAGAGTCATCATAAGATGTGGGAAAAGTAAGGAGGCCAGGATCAAAGGGAAACTCAGTGTTTACACTTTTTGAATAGGCCGATTGAAGATTTTGATCACCTTTATCATATAACAAATTCTGAAAAACTTTCAGGACAACTTCAAGAACAGCAAAGATGTAATTTGCAAGAAAGCAAACTAAATCTTGAATACCATTCCACTTTGGATACCCAAACTTTGTGTAAGATCCTTCCATTTTCTCAGAGAAGAGTTAGTCCTCCAGTGGAGTCTCTACATTGAGTTGGAGACACCAGGCGAATGATTTCAACCTTGCTATGTCTGATCATTGTCCACCATCAAAAATCAGATCTGAACATGATACATGTTACTGGGGCAATTTGCAAGTTAGATGTTCCGTTTATAAGACTAGACCGGAGATTGACTGAAGCAGCTTTTATCTACTTGTGCTAATGCAAAGCAAAAGTGTTTCGAAGGCTACCTGGCATAACTTTAGGCTCCGTCTGTAGTCTATAAAACAAATAACACTAAAAAACAAATAATTTCTTCCCCAGTATGGTCGCCACTATGTTAGAGCCTAGATTTACCTTAGGCTAAAAAGGTAAGCTTCTAGGTCCACATCAAACCATGCTCAATCTGGTAGCTAGCCCTACCAGAATAGAAGAGGGCTATCTCCGGGTCACACTCAGTAAAAATAAACAATATGGTCTAAGATGACTCAAAATGAATACTGATTTTAGGCTAGTAAATAAATATGAAAGAGATAATTTAATGAATGACTGAATTTTCAGGGAATTGTGGGACAAAGTATAGCATGAGCGGAGAAACTAAATCAAAGACACAGAGTATTTCATGGGGCAAGTTAGGTAGGAAGTTTAGCAATCAAATTGAAATAATATGGAGTGGAAAGACTTTTTAGAGGTTGAAGAAGACACACAGAGCATAAATGCTTTCCCAAGGCAGAGCAATAAACTGGATTCTACCTTTCTTACTTAAAAGCATTCAATTAGAAATGATTATGAATGGACGGTAAAACATAACAAGATACATATGAAACAAAAAGAAGAAACATATGCTAAACTCATACCACATGAATCTCATGAATCAGAGCTGCATTATTTCATTAATTCTCTGCCAAAACTGTACAGTGAAGCGCTGAGTTTTCTTTTTCCACACTTTCCCAGAACTCTCTCTTTACAAATGATTTACAATAATAAATAAGCCCCCATGTGAGAAAATAGATCGACCAAAAAAAAAGGAATTGTTTAGTCATTAACTAATAAAAGCGGAAAATCCAACCACCTGTTCTGAAAAGGAGCAGAATTACATATAAAATCTATTTGATGACCAATGAGTAGGCAGAACCTGTAGCGTAGACATTCTAAATCGTAACTGAAGACAAAAATAGACCTCCAATCCTATTTCTCTGCTATGGTTGATGTCTTCGTTTTAAATTTAGGCATTCGGTCTTTGACCGTTCGCTTTCCTTTTTGTCATTTGAATAAAAACTGTCTTTTAATAAAAATGGTTTTGAACTAAAATTTCACCTTTAATAAAGGGAAAAATGTATTGTCAATGAATGATCCCAGCTGCAATTTTTCTAAACTCAATAATATCTCCTTCAATACCAGCGAACACATATTCATTTGCTTAAAATCACTTTTTCTTTGTAAAAATGATAAGCTCTTTGTGCTTTCAATTTGAAGAAATTAGTTGTGTCACCTTGTTTGATGATTTGAGCAGAAATGTAGTTTCCACTGGCTATATTGACCTGCGTACCATTTTTACTAGTGCATTTATTCTCCATCATCTGAAGTAATTAGTCACTGATACAAGAAACTCAATGCCTCGTTTACCTCTAGTTTGTGAAGCATGTTCCTTCATGAATAAAAACAATGATACGCACACCTGCTGTTAGGGAGCATAGGAAATTGAGTTAGTTTGAAATTTTGATGAAGCGGTGGTGAAAAACTAGCTTGTCAGCCCTATGAGCCATGCACACACCCAGTGCATCGTGTGGGCTGTATGTGCCATGCCAGTGCAAAATTACACTGTGGAAAATTCTTATGTGTGTCGCGTCGCGCCTGCTCCCAATGCGCCACGCACACAACTACAATGCACAGTCTCGATTTCAAACCACGATTTTGTTCCTCCACATTTATACTCAACTTTATATGATGTCTTTGGCATGCAGATTGGTTGTAAAAACAATGGAATTACCTTATATAATTGAGAACTTGATTTTTGCTTCGTACAAACCCACTTTTGTAATGTTTTGGCTTCGGCTCTTTTCACATTTTAAAACAAACTTTGTTCCTTTGTTTCCTCTGACTTTTGAACTTGAATGATGAAAATTTTTGTCAAATTTTATAGGGATGACTGATTTTGAATATGGAAAAGGATTACTAGGGCTGCGCTTGGAGATTTTGACAACTGGAAACTTGAAAAATGTACATGACATTTTTTACAAAGAACAAAATGATGACTTTCTTCAAAACAAGGTTTTGAAGAAAAGTCATGATCAAGCAATATAACAATGAAATTTTGTGATGAAAACTTATTCTGATCTGGCCTGCTGGCATTAAACCCTAGACCTAATGACCAAAATAACTATTTGCTGAACTAGACATCAAACAGGACTGTAAATGACCTTAAAATTGATTTGATGAACAGACCTAAGCCAACAGGATAAGGCATGAGGGGTAATGAGTGACAAGGCCCTTCCATCATATTATGGCATGCCCCTAGCAGAATGAAATTGAGTGAATCGAGCGAGACACCTAAAAATGAAATGCAAAAAGAGAAATGATCTCTGACGGAGGGATGTAAAGACTGACTCTAATAGGTCAATCCCATAGCCGATGGATGAATTGCGTGGGATAATGATAGCTCCTGCACCTCAGATCCAGATGAAGATATTCAACACTAGTAGAATTGGCTACATGAAGTATCTACGCTCTATTGCAATATGATGACTAAGTCATTATAGTGTGTCTTGACTAAGGTAAGAAATATTCCGCATTATGATGGTTTGACTGATGTGGAGCTATTTTTAGATGAACTTGAAAGGGAAGTATCGAAAGAACATCACTTCCAGGCACTAGAATTGGCATTGCATGCTACGCTTGGCCATTGGTGAGTTATGCATAAGGAGAACTTTTCTGGATGGATAGAATACAGGAGAATGATGAAATTAAGGTTTGGATATGCTAATACGTGGATGTTAGACACACATGGGAAACAACAAATAGGAAAGATAAAACATGACAGTACATTTTTTATTAACAAATGATTTACATTTATAGTACATGTTGTGACCGTTGGGTTTCACATCCCAATGTCTCTTGGACTCCTTTTGTCTATTCGGCTTCCACGCTAACCCATTGAGGATTAGGTGTCCAACATTCCTCCCCTTAATCCGAAGGGTTATGTATGAGTCCAAGAAGAGAACTGTAATACAAAATGTGCAAAAATGCACGACAGCACTAGGTTGAATGTGCTCTCTGAAATGTTGGTATAAAGGGCAATGGTTTAAGGATGAACACCAACATTGGAACGCTCAGTGTAGTTCCCGGAACTCTTCCAAAACTGGCAAGAAGCTGAAGTCTTCTGCTAGAGGAAGTGCTCCTATTGATTTGAAGAGGGGAACGTTCAACCAATAAAGGGAGGTCTCACCTGTGATGGTTTAAGGATGACCAACAACTCTGGAATGCTTAATGCAATTCCTGGAACTCTTCCAAAACTGGCAAGAAGCTGTAGTCTTTTGCTAGAGGAAGTGTTCTCAATTTTGTTCCTGGAATTCTTCTGAAACTGGCAAGAAGCTGAAGTCTTCTGCTAGAGGAAGTGCCCTAGATTACGAATTGAAGGCATGTTTAGGGGCATCTTTGTTTCTGGCTACAACTTTGAAACTAGTGTGGTAGGTTGTGGCTCAGGCTTTCTTGATGTGACTTTGAAGCTTGTAGATGACCATCATTTCCCCCCCTGTCAGATACAAGGTGAGATGATCGAGAAAACTCAACTGCAAGACTATTCAATACTCTAGAACAAGTTCTGACATGTGTTTGGAATATCTTCTTGGCTGTTGATGCCCATTGCCAAGAAGCGATCCATCCAAGATGAATCTTTGTTCTTGCAGGACATTTATTTCTGAAGCATCTGTGTGAAGAATGGGTGGTTTTATGATAGTGCTTACATGGATGAAGATCAAAACAATGATATTTCAAATGGCCAACTCGTTCACAGTGTTGGCATTTCACAATCTGTTGTTGTTGTGCAAGAGGGGTAGAATTTGGAACAGTTGGAGGTGAACTGTCATGAATGAATCTAGCACTCTGAAACTGAATGGGTTTTGAGTAGTCTGGAATATGAAAGGAAAATTCCTTTTCATATCCAAGACCAGTACTGTGCTTATTGTGGACAAGCTGTTCCCAAGGTCTGATGATGGGCTTGGGAAGTCCAGATTGTGTTTCTGCATCTGCATATATAACTGCTGCTTTATTGGGCACTGGATCTGAACCAACTTCAACAATATTGACTTGCTGTTTATGGGAGTCTGTTTCATTATTCTGAACAGAAACAGGTTCAAAATGATGACTCCATTGTTGTAATTCTTCTTGTTGTAGCTGAGATTCAAGCTCTAAAAATTCAATCTTGTCATGTACATCTTGTAAACAACTGTGAATATTGGTGAGAAATCCTTGCTAATTTGATTGTATTATCCATAGTAGAGAGTATTAGATTGTCCAATGACTCTAATATTGCACCAATTGGAGCCATCCTCAAAAAATAGTAAAACACTGAAGATCTCAATGCACTCCAAACTCTAATACAATGCTAAGATAAAGAAGCTGTCAATAGTCTCCAATCTCCAAATTAGTTCAAATATCAAAAACCCAACATGCTATTATGTCCATAAAATGAATTGATAATTTTGCATTAAGATAGAACATGGATTTTTTTATTTTTTCTTTTACCACCATCCAACAATCTCATTATATAACCATTATATGCCACCATCCAAAATATTTCAACAAACTTTAATAGACTACCACCGTCTTTAAGGGAACTTAATCCATATGAGTGATGGCTTTAAAAAGGATTTAGCATATGTTTATTATAACTCATATACAACCAATTCTAATCCATTTTCTGCACAGTTTCAAGGTATATTTGGCACCATCACACAACTTCAATCAAAACAAATACATACCAATTTCAACGATCAACAGAGGGTTTGGTGCCATATGGTATCCGTTCATGTGCAGGAATCATCAATGAACAACATTCGAACACCATTTTTTTTTAATACACAACAACATGCATATCCATTCCCTACTATTCAGTATCAATTGAAATCTGTTGCGGTTTTTATTGTTTTATCTGAAAATGGCATTTCTATGGCTAGTTTTGTTGGGTCTCCTTTCAATGCTCAGAGTTGCGCATGGTTCCGGATGGACCAATGCTCATGCTATGTTCTACGGTGGTGGTGACACTACTGGCACAATGGGCGGTGCTTGTGGTTATGGCAATCTGTACAGCCAGGGCTACGGTACCAACACCGCGGCTCTGAGCACTGCATTGTTCAATAATGGTTTCAGTTGCAGTGCTTGCTATGAAATCCAATGCAACGATGACCCGCAATGGTGCCTTCCCGGCTCTATCGTTGTCACTGCTACTAACTTCTGGCCACTCAACAATGTGATTCCAAATGACAACGGTGATTGGTGCAACCCTGCTCTGGAGCACTTTGATCTCTCGGAGCCCGTTTTTCAGCACATTGGTAAGTTTCGACCAGAATCAACAGAGGGTTTGAATCTTTAATGCTGTCAACACATATGGTCAGATTTTCCTTTATATGCCATGGATTATTGTTGAATTACAAAGCACAGAAGCTCAATTTCACAGCGCAAAATTTATTCAGCTCTACTATCCGAAACCCAATCCTTATAGTTGAATTCTTTCGATATGGATCACATGGAAATTTGAATTCATGGAATTCAAAAATCTAACACAGAGAAATAAGTGATGTCAGGACACAAGTCGCAGGGTCATGTCTCGAGGTTCTGCGACTACTGAATGAGGTCGTCAGGGGATCGAGTTAAATCCCATGGGATTGCGCGTAGTGTTTCTCTGGATATGCGAAGAGACTAGAAGTAATAATAAACCAAGTGGACAAAATTTCATCAGAGACGCTGCCTATGCCCATCCAAACAGGTTTGAAAGGTATAGCGGCCGATTTGAGCAAAGTTGAGGCCACGATAGGTGTCTATAACAACAAATGCAGGATTTGTTTACTCATACACTATAGAAACCACACAGAACCTTGGGAAGATAATACCATCCCTCGTAAAAGCTAGAAACGGGAGGTTCTAAGGTCGAAATTGATGTCTGACAATGTGAAACATTCACACAGAAAAATTGAATGAATTATAATTCAATAAATCAATCCCTCTCGGTTATATGGAACGAGTGAAATGACTGAGGTGGAGGAGTTTAAGTGACTACAATGGAGGAATAGAAACCACTGTTCGTTTCATTTATGCAGGGTGAGTTGTAAGAACAGTAAGCTTGTCGAATTATGAGCTGAAAAAGATGTGGATGGCTCAAGAGAAGGACAGGTCCTCATTTGAGAAGATTGAGTCGATACCAAGAGAGGGAAATGAAATTAGCAAACAAGCATGGCAACTCTTCATCAATTGTCTTCACAGCTGTCTGGAACAAAGCCAGAGACTAGGCGTTACATATGGGATGCGTTACTATGCTCAGCAGAATGGCAACAAGAATGGTGCTGACCAATGTTCAGATTCAATACGTTGCTCAGTCTCTTCTACGCATCCGTCTGCCAATGTTCAGATGTAATAAGTGCAGGGTTGAGCCCAAGAATAAAAATCCTCTTAAAATAACTAAGTAATCAGACCATATCAGCATGTTATTCAAGGAAGCTCAGGCAAGCTTGGCATGGAATGACAACATGTCAGAGAATCTGGCATTATCTCAGGTCACAGAAGATCACATAATAGTAGATGCAAGACATGCGCAAAGAGTTGAGAAATTTTTCAGCCTTTTTTTAGGGAAAACACCAGGCCAACAGAAGATTGAAAGACTCACACTGAAGAGAGAGAATTTCTTAGAAGATGGAAAGAACATTAACCTCTATGCCTTAGTCGCTGCCCAAATGCAAAAAGCAACCTAGATTCTACAACTGTTACAATAAAAAATACCCTTCCAAACTGTCCATCTCAAAATCAGAAAACAGGTATCCACCGTCCAATTCTAAGTTGTCGAATGAATACAAATAGCTAGAGACACAGGGATGTAAAGGTTTACACAGGCCACACAAAAACAGGTGGCTCACAAAAGATTGAGCATATTATGAATGAACTTTCTCCGATACCATGTTAGACACACATGGGCAACAACAAATAGGAATGATAAAACATGACAGTACATTTTTTATTAACGAGTGATTTACATTTATAGTACATGTTGTGACCGTTGGGTTTCACATCCCAAGGTCTCTTGGACTCCTTTTGTCTATTCGGCTTCCATGCTAGCCCATTGAGGATTAGGTTTCCAATAGTGGATGATAAAAAAATACAGTGGGAAGGATGATTCGCATGATCATTTAGCACGATGGACTAAGGCCTGGGGAATAATACCACAACTAGAATGGGTGCATATTTTCTGTCATACCTTATATACAATCCCAATGAACTGGTATTTGGAGATGGAGCTTCACCATGGAACAACTGAGTGGGACATTTTAATAGAGATTTTTGTATTAAATTTCGGATTTGAGGATGGGTTTGAGAGCATTGATGAGGCGCTATAGGAGATAAAAGTAGCTATATTCATAATGCTAAAGGATCTGGTAGAATGGGCTCAGCCGGATTGGAATACACATCTGTGCCATGTGTTGGAATGTTACAATGTGACTGTTGAAGAAGATGAGGAAGATCCATGGAATATTATGATTCTCGAGACAGAAGGATAGCACGAAGTCAAAGGACTGAACGTCGAGAACCAGATATATCAGAATATTTAAAAAATTGACAAGTAAACATTGGATCTAAAGCAGAACCTAAGTTCGTGAGTATAGGAGACTATTGGGTTGAAGATACAGTTGATAAGGTAGATGAGATGTTGCACAAGTACCGGGATTTATTCCCAACTAGGTTTTCAGATTTGAAAGTAATCGTCGGAGATCTAGGTTTTATGAAGATTATGCTGAAGACATATGTGAAGCCTATTAAGCAGAGGCCTTATTGGCTAAATCCAAAATATAAAGAGAAGGTGCACCAAGAACTAGATAAAATGTTGGATGCCAGTATTATTTATCCCGTAGAGGAATCAAATTTGGTAAGCCCAATGGTGGTCCAAGAAAAGAAATAGAAAGGCGAAATTCGTATATGCGTAGATCTAAGAAATATGAATGATTCATGTGTGCATGATCCGTTTCCAACACTGTTTACTGACGAAGTGTTAGAGAATGTTGGCAGACAGGAGGCATATTCATTTACTGATGGTTTTTCAGGATATCATAAAATAAAGATTATGTCGGATGATTGAAGCAAGAAAACCTTTTCGAGGGAGTGTGGTTGCTTTCAATATACCATAATTCCCTTCGGATTGAAGAACGCACCTGCTATTTTCTCCCGAGTAGTAATTACGACATTCAAGGAATTTATTCATAAGTTCCCAGAGGTGTATTTTGATGATTGGACTGTGTTTGGGTTGGTGAAGCACCATGTTACAAGTCAGCGCCTTCTCTTGGATACATGTCGAAGGTATCATATGATGCTTAACTTGAAGAAATGTATATTTTTTGTGCCCTTTAGGATTTTGATCATCCATGTTGTATGTAAATAGGGATTGATGGTAGACCTTGTGAAAATTGTCGTAATTGTGAACTTGGAAGCTCCTAGGAATGTGAAACAGCTTCACTCGACATTAGCTCACACAGGATATTACAAGGAGTTTATCAAGTCATATGCTCAGAGAACTGCACTGATGGAGAAGTTATTAAAGAAAGATGTGATGTTTCACTGGGATGATGAATGGCAGCACAACCTAGATGTTTTGAAGGAAAAAATGGTAGTTGTACCTATTTTGGTATTTCCAGACTTGAAGAATGAATTCCATGTGCATGTAGATCCCTCTTGCATTATGCTTTGTGTAGTATTAACACAGGTAGGTGAAGGAGAGATTAATCATCTGATATCCTTCACGAGCAAAAAATTATCCAAAGCAGAGAAGAATTACTCCACTACAGAGCGCGAAAGGTTGGTGATGGTTTACGCACTACAGAAGTTTAGTCATTATTTGTTGGGTAGTCACTTTAAAATGTATATAGATCACTCTCTGCTAAAGTACCTAGTCAATAAGCCTGTATTGGGGGGGAAGATATGTCGATTGTTACTGTTGTTGCAAGAATATAAATTTGAAGTGATTGTGAAGCCTGGAAGGCTGAATGCAAGCCCAAACCATCTATCACAGATTGAAACAGGTGAACAACTAAGTAGTTTGGAGGAAGGACTGTCGAATGCGTAGCTCTTTGCATTATGCATCGCAAACAATCATTTTGTCGATATCATTCAGTTTTTAACAATAGAAACAACTTCGGAAGGTTATTCCACTCAACAAAAGAAGGATTTAGTAGTCCACGCTACAGATTTTTTAGTGGTTACTGGTCATTTGTATAAGATGGGAACAGATGAGATACTGTCCAGGTATGTTCTAGAGTTTGAATGCACTAGTATCCTTGTTGAAGCACATGGAGGAGTGGTGAGAGTTCACTATGCAGGGAAAGAAACCGCGCAAAATATTTTGTGCACTAGTTTATGGTGGCCAACATTACACAAGGATTCTAAGGCATATTGCAAGGCATGTGATGCTTGCAAAAGGATGGGGAAGGCTTTGCAAAGGGATGAATTTCCTTTAAATCCTCAGGTCTCATTGTAGGTATTTGATAAATGGGTCATTGACTTCATAGGTCCAATAAAACCACCAAGAAAGAAGATGGGTGCATGGTATATTATTAATGCAACATAGTATTTAACCAAGTGTGCAGAAGCGCATCCAGTAAAGGAATGTACAACTACTACTACCGTGAATTTTTTATTTGAATAGCTCTTAACAAGATTTGGATGCCCTAAAATATTGATGAGTGATAGGGGTACACATTTCTTGAGTGAAACAATCAGCATGAGGAATTTCAGGTGTATCATCAGAAGAGAACTCCCTATCACCCATAGGCAAATGGAATGGTGGAAGAATTTAATAAAATTTTGGAGAATGCCTTGATGAAGGTCTACAACATGTAGAGGAATGAGCGGGACATGCACGTCCCTGTAGTGCTATGGGCTTATAGGATGACCTGTAAGAAGTTGACAGGCCAATCACCATTTAGGCTGGTCTATGGGATTGATGCAGTAATGCCTATGGAGTATATTGTGTCAAGTTTAAATGTTGCAGCATTGATAGAAATGGTGGATCACAAGACCTTAGAGGAATGAATCATGCAGATAATGGAGTTAGAAGAGGATCATTTTCTTGCAAGATTTCACTAGAAAGTGTAAAAGGAACGAGAGAATGTATGGCATGATAGGCATATTAAGGTGTGCACTATATGATAAATGATTTAGTGTTTCTATATGACAGAAAGTTCACCAAATTTCTAGGGAACTTTAAAATTCACTAGTTGGGGTCATATGTTATTAAGGAGATCATCGATGGTGGCACATTTCATCTTGCAAAGCTGAATGGGGAACCATTCCCTAGGAAAGTGAATGGAAGTAGGTTGAAGATATACACAGGGGATCCTATCCCTACGCAATGACTATATGGAAGCAGGACAGTCTTAGTAATCTAGGCAGTTGCAAGAGATTAGGGAACTATAAACTACGCTGCCCGAAGAAGAGAAACACATGGTAGGGAGGCTGCGCAGTGGAAGATAGGATTGCGACAAGTGAAACTACGTTGGATGGACTGCGTCATGGAGGATGATACTGTGCAAATGGGTCCAAAAGTAGATGTTGGAGCTACTATTCATGATTTGATGGAAAAAATCTAGTTAAGAGGAGCGGGTAGGAGCCATTTATGGCGAAAATATTTGGAGATTTGCCGCCAAAGATGCATTTATGATGAGAAATTGGGGGGAACAGTCGGATTTGAATTCAAAACCTCCTATAAATTGAGCATGTTGGTCTGTCGAAGAACACTTTTCATTCTAAGAATTATGTCTAACCCCTGCTATTGTCACTATATGAATTTTAAGGTTTGGGAGGACTTGATTGTCAGTCCAGTATTTGCAACGTTTCCTGAAATTAACTAGAGAACTATTCTCCAGCAAATGATTGCCACAAATCCAGCAAAAGCTGTGAGTTCTGAAGCTATTGTATCTGACGTGGTGGGCCCAGAGATATCATGTATGGAAGCTACACCCAGTGTGCTGATGACGATGAGATCGCCTAGGCCGAAGAAATCAACCACAAAAGAGAAACAAAAGAAACCGATGTCGATGAGACATTCACCAAGGAAGAACACAAAGGTGGGACAGAAGGAGAAAAACGATAAACAACCAAAGAAAGTGGTTGATTTGGAGGAGAAAGAATCCCAAGGTGTGAAGGAGTTGGATGCAGAGGAGGGTGAGCCCATCACATGTTTCCCAAAGTACATCCCTTCAAAGAAGGGAAAAACCAAAGTTAGCAAAGACCTAGATTCCAGGAAATTCATGGTTGCGACACCCCTATTGCATGAATAGGTCAAATTTGAGGGCACAACCTTAGCACATATTCTAGTGCTAAATATGGAAGATTTTGATCTCGCAGACCATGATAAATTCCCACATTTGGCGACTAGAAAGTACATGATGAATATTTACTATGAAGAGACTGGGTTACACGGTTGGAACCCATGAAGTGGGTCAGAGGTGTTGAGTAGGATGGCTTGCTGCACATGCTCTATGTGCTGCATTTTCACTGATCAATAATCAACACGTTGTGTGTGAAACAACTACTTGTGTTGGTACACAATGGATGCCTATGGCTTGGGCAGCCCATCCTGATCACAGACATGTTAATTCTTCAGATCACAAAGTTGTCCTACAAAGGAGTGGGCCCTGCCAATGAGTTTGGAGGGAAATGGGAGAAAAGGAGTTGGTAGACAAGATGAAGGTAGCATATGGTCTCGTAATAAGTCACGCGAATATTCTATCTGCTCCATTTAGGACCAACCGGCGTAGTTTTCTACCCAAATACTTGAAGGAAAGATCATGAGGAAATGTCGCGCGGACGAAGTCTCGGTGCCTATAGTATCATTGGCTACCTAGTGAATGAAAGGAGTTCAATATAATTGGGCAAAGTATTTGTGCAAGGAGTTCCTCACAAACTTTCGCAAAGCTCAGGAAGAGAGAAAGCCATTCCATTACCTGTGGCTCCTATTTTCTATTATTTTAGTAGCTTGGAGATTGCCAGAGGATAGTCAGTTTCCCCTGTAGGTAGACGATTTACCAGAGGCATTGAAGTTGGCTTCACTGTGGGAAAAAAAGGATCTAGAGAGGATTAAAGAATAAAAAAAATTCTGGATATTGATGGAGAGGGACGTAAGGACGATTATCAATCAACAGCCAAGGTTGTCCCCAACCTTGTTTGAGCAGTTGAAGGCATTTGTGGATTCGAAGGCTGATTTCCTTAATGTTTCAATCAAGGCGCAGAAGGACCCAAAGCACCTATGGCACAAGCTTCCATGTTTAGTATCAGAAACAGATGTCTAGGAGATCATGGGGAGTTAGCCAGGGGAGTGGCGCGAACCCATGAAGCATGGTGTAGGTAATGGAAAAGGTGTAGAAAGTTCTACCGCACAGTCGACCGTTGCACAGAAGCAAAAGGAAGTAGCTCAGAAGGCGGCACGAGCTCTAGTTGAGAAGAAGAGGAAATAATTTGTTGCTAAGGAAACTGTGGAGAAAGAGCATGCAGAGAAAGAGCGTGCTGCAAAAGAGCATGCTGAGAAAGAACACATGAATACAGAATAAGTCGAAGAATTGACTTCGCAGCATACAGATGAGAACAAACTTTTAGGAAAGGAAGGAGGTAGTGGAGAGGAGTAGAGAACTCTCTTCACAATAAAGAAGCATGGAAAGGAGTAGACTTTTGGGCCCTTAAAGAAACATAAATCCCACAAGCAGACACACATCGACTCGATGGTCCTTACCGAAGGGGATCTCAATGAGATCAGTGACAAGGTCAGAGATGCCACAACAGAGTTGTGGCAGCAGTGCGAGCAACAATATATGTAGACGTTGGGGAACGTCCAAAAGGATCTGCGTGAGTTGCAGATCCAGACCGGTAAGATTCAGGTGAGTGTTGGGCAAGCGAGTGGGGTGCAAGCGAGCCTAGCACAAGGAAGAATAAAAGTAGCAGAACTGGAATGAACTTTGGACCTCAGAATCATACCTTTACTAGAAGTATGTGTTTTTGCAGATTCAGAGGAGGACCATGCTGTATTAATACAGTAAAGGACATAGGAGTCAACTTGGCCACGCTACCACTTCAAACCCTCTACACATTGCATTAGGGGGTGTCAGATGAGTTAAGGATTAGAGAGCAGTGTGCCCTTGCAGTCATAAGTGAATTTAAGGTAAATAATGAGCAGATGTTTACAGAGAAACCTTAGGAACTGAAGGAGAAAGTGGAATTGCAAGCATGAAGTCAAAGCCTGGAGACAGAAATTGAGCAGGCATGCAAGACAGTTCCTAAGTTGAACATCTCGGAGGATGCTACTACTACAGAAAAAGTTAGAAAATTGGTTGCAGAGGTCTGTGCATCAAAATATTGGATTGATAGAGTTACCTTTGATTTTCAAATGAAATTATCAGAATTGCAACTGAAGTTGCAACCAACTACTCTGCTAGAGGTTCGGGAACAATGCAAAGCAACGATTAGAGAAAATATGGGCACATTGGATACCACAGTCAAAGATTGTGCAATGATGCTTAACCAAGCCATGAAGTTGTGGATGAGCTTATAAGAGGACCCGAACTTGCAGGGGTTTCACACAGATATGAGGGAGACATAGTGCAAGTGTGATGAAGTCTGAGTGACTCTGGACACTTTGGCACTAGCACAATAGCTCACAAAATTGTAGGAAGGCAAGTAGTTGCAATCATAGGTGGAAGAACTACAGAGGAAAGAGGCCCTTTTAAATGCCAGATTATAGCTGTGGATAGAGGAATCCTGACATCTCACTCTATCACTCCAGGAAAATCTAGAGGTACTCCAACAGCCTCTGAAAACAATGCACCTAGCAATGGAAGGCCCGATGATAGAGAAATTGGTCGAGGACATGCAGTAGGCTACTGTGCAGAGCACTGCTGACATGGTAGCTTTACAGATTGAGTTAGCTGGCCTCTGCAGCAAGATCGAGGTGCTAGACGAGTGACATGAGGGTGACTCACCATATTTGTGTTGGGGGGTTGTTGGGATAAGGCCCCTAGGGTCAGTTTTGGGGTCAGTTTAACCCAATTTTGTAAATATTTTGTAAAGAATGTAAAGCCTCTATGAAATGTGGATGCGAAGTGCGTAGCTAGATAAGAGTCAAAGAAGATTTAGCCCCTTTTTTAGGTAAGTGATAGGTCGGTTGCTGAGACTCACCCATGGTCCGCAGACCATGGCATTGTATTGAAAGGAACTATATATAGTTGAGCCATAGTGAGTCTAATAGGTAGCTATGAGTAACTAAGTCAAGATAGAGGTTGTGTTTTCGACGAGTGCTAAGGCAGGAAGGCTCTGCTTCCTGTACTTAGGCAAAAAGGGAAGGATCCTGCAACTGAGTGCACAAGAGGCCTTGAAATGTCTATAGCTGAGTGCGCAGACCCTTGCAACTGAGTGCGCAGCTTGAAGGAGTCTGTAATCTGAACGTTGAAGCTTAGTAAAGAATAATTTTGGAGAAATATCTTTCATCTGAGTATTATTGTTAACTTTATTTATGTTATGTTCTAATCACCCAATGATATGTTTTCTATGAAATAATGTGTAAATGTTGCGCGAATCTGTTGAATCTATAATATTTATGCATGAACTAAGTGATTACCTATTTTGGCAAAGATAAATCTTGAATATGTTATGATTTCTGATGAATTATATAGATATACATGAAGGGAGATCTAGGGTTATCAA
Source organism: Pinus tabuliformis (assembly GCA_031772625.1). Lineage (NCBI taxonomy): Eukaryota > Viridiplantae > Streptophyta > Pinopsida > Pinales > Pinaceae > Pinus > Pinus tabuliformis. The sequence continues at coordinate 1,715,060,234 of CM062819.1, read as the reverse complement.
TTAGTGTGCGAAAGTAGATAGACTGCTTCTTTATGGTCTATAGAGACTAATTGCAGACCTTCACAAAGGTCTAGAAGCTATTTCTTCAGAATTGCAGTGGCAAGCATGAGAAGGATATCGATCTATTTGAAGGCAGATCTGAGCTACAAGAGCTTAAGACCACTTATCACACTATCTCTAGATGCAAAAAAATGGTTCTAGTATCCCACAATACTGCTTCGAGTGTGACTGTAGCCTGAGTTATGTTGGTTGTTGCTGAAAGGGCTAGCTATAATGTCCCCTAATAATAATAATAATAATAATAATATATAATATAATATAATAGCCCCAAGTGTTAGCTCAACTAGTCAAATAAGTGCCTCACCATTCGGGAGGTCACAGGGTCAATTCTCCCCGAAGCCCTTGGGGTTAGGCCTAGCTATTGGTCATGGGGCTTGATACCCTTGATCAAGCTCAGATATTTTTGTGGACATAGCGGCCACCCAGTGACTGCAGGTGTCTGTGAACCACCAAGAAAAAATATAAAATTAATAATAATAGCAATAATAATATAATATAATATCAAAATATAAACACATAAAATCCTAAAAAATAAAGAAAAAATAATAATAGTAAATAGATAATAAATAATGAAGAAATATAATAATAACAAATAAATAAAATAGTAAAGTTCTATATATATATATATATATATATATATATATATATATATATATATATATATATATATATATATATATAATATAAAATGGTAACAATAAGTAAAGCTATCAAAAAGTAAAAAGGAATAAAATAAGAAGGAAATAAATTAAGAGAAAATTTAACTTAAGTAAAACTTAAAATAAAAAAAAATTAAAAAAATTTGCATGTTGACACATGGAATGTGTGCATGCAATTCCCCTTCCAATGTTTGGTCTATTTAATAGATGACAAGGAAGATGAGAGATCATTCCATCATTACTTCATCCATTCTCTTGGGAGAAAAGTGTTGTGAGACAAAGGATTACCTAGCAGTAGTAAATTTATTGAGGGCTCGGGGGTGGCTAGTTGTAGAAAGATTTTGTGCAACTGAGCCTACAGTTGGGTGGAGAGTCGTCCCCAAAAATTTGTTGCAGTTAGCGAGATTCAAATAGCGTTCCACTCCAAAATTACAATTAAGAAATATCATCACTACATGTAAGTTTCCTTTGGTCCTATTTCTCAAAAATTCTATGCTAATTAGTTGAATAGAGGTGTGTTTATTGTAAATTACATAATTGATCTAATTAGCTGCATGTTTTAACTCGAGGTTGTTACACTAGAAGTTAGGGTTTTGTTGGTTGGTGCAAACACTAGCTCTCCAAATCTCAAGCATCCCAAATCCCATTTTTATTGAGTTATGAGGTTTCTTTTATAATAATGGGAATGGCCTTTCATATCCCCATGACTCTGGAATTACCCTTGTCACTCTTGGACTTCCAATGTGTCCTTTGGACTTCTAAACAAATCTTGAACTTCCAATGTCCTTTGGACTTCTCCTAAAGACATTTTATCCATATATGACTAAGTGACTTTCCACATTCCACACATGAGTCTGGGGATTCCACACATTACATTTTTTCTTTTACAATTATTACAATACTACATCAGGACTTCCACATCATCATATGATGAGACTTGACATGTCAATATATTTTATGAGTGGGACTAACAATGACTAATGACATGGAATTTCTATAGTAGTGACATGGCTTCCACTCTATCTTTTATCTTTGTTTATCTTCTGATCATGGTGCTTTCACCCTCCAAAGGGTCTTCAATCTTGGAGTCTTTGGGTTTCTTTGATCATCAAGTTTCAAGTATGATCTCAGTTCTTTTCATGCTTCTTTTTTTTATCCTCTTTGCCTGATCTTCCTCTTGTGTTCTTCCCATGAGATCCTTGGAATACCTTCTTCTACAATCACCCATGATGAGTAACCATCAGCTTTCAAATATCCTAATCTACCATGTTTTATGCATGTTTTATGCATATTTTATGTTTATACCTTTTTGGTGCACTCAAAAGGGTCAAAGGTGCTTCTAGGCGCATGGGCGCACATTGAAAGGATGAAGGGTTGAAGAAGGGAAACTTTGAGGCTTCATCATGTGCTCAAGAGAATACAGCAGTAAAGGTAGGGCACATTTCATAAGTCCAAAGGACAAAGGGAAGGATTCAGACTTCCCATGTGCATTGTGATCTCAAGGGAGAAAAAGAGGGCACATTCCTTTAGGTCGAAGGAGTGCTTTCAAGGAGTGCACATTCCTTCATGTCGAAGGAGTGTGCTAAAGGAGACAAAATAGGGCACATGGTGCAAGTACAAAGGCTTAAGGATGAGGCTTCATGTTTTCGGAGTGGGCTCATATGCTCAAGAGACCAAAGAGGGCACGTGGCCCAAGTTTGAAAGCTGAAGAGAAAATATTCATGCCTTCAGAGTGCGCTCATCTACTCAAAGGTCTGGAGGGTGAATGGCACATCATGGAAACCTAAAGGATTGATATTTGAGTATCCAAGGTGTTCTAGTGGGCTCAAGGAGGGGCACTTCTTCGAGTTGAACGAGTTCGCTCACGAAAGACTTAGTCATTTTGGAGAGCGCGATTTGGAACTAGGAATGGGATTCATGCTTTGGGAGTGCACCCATCTCCCAAGGAGGGTGTGGGGCACACTTTAGAATAATGAAGGGTCTCCCATCAAGGCTTTAGAGTGTGCTCATGGGATCTTGGCCTCAATGGGCTCACTTTGTAACCAAAATATGTCTAAGTCTGGATGATTGGTCAAAGGGTGGGAAAGATGAGTTCTAGACACAACACCATGTGTGACACATACTAACGCATCGAGAAAACTTAGAAAATCTTGATCAAGAATGAATTTACATCAAAAATCCACTTTATGCACATTCCCCAAGTACAAATAGTGAAGTGTGTGTGACTACAACCCAAAAGGGTCGTTTTACAACAACAAAGGTGTTATGACCATGAAATGAAAATAAGGATACTCTAATCAATGCGATGACACTTGATAACATTCAAGAACACTTGAGACATATCAAACAACACAAAATGACACTTGATGACCAAGGAAACATTTGATACGATAATAAGTTAGGCTCCAAAATGTGAATGTAGCGAAATTTTTGGGGGTGTTGTAGCAGCGAAAACCGAGCATCAATATGGTGTGTTTCTAAATGGATTAAGGCACCTACAAAGACCTAATATGGCATATATTGGATAACATCCTCCTAGGGGGAAGTTTCCTTCGTTCACTCCTTATCCTTCTATAGGGAAGCAACCTGTTGCTGGAATGTTCCCAGATACTGATCAAATGCTACAAGTTCGTGCTTTTCCTTATTCCAGTACTCTTCCTACATGTGCTCCATTTCCGGGAATGGATTCTACTCCTTAGAATCCTACATTGCCTATTCAACCTACTTTGGTCTTAACTCAAATCTTGACCTCTCAACTTGCTCTAGCTATGCCTCAAGTTCCTACTTGTCAATATATTAAATCCATACCTCAACCTTCCCAAGTTACACTTCAAATGAGTCAACCTGTTCAGGCTATGTCCTAAATACAAACTAGTCAAATGGTACCATGAATTTCTCAAACCCCATATACCTAGCTTATTCAAGGTTTATTACAAAATCTATTTAATCCACTTGGTTAGAGTATTCCGCAGATGCAATTTAACCAACCTGTTCAAAGCATGCCACAGTTGCTAACCAGTGATCCTAGTATTGAAATGATGAAAATTCCGTCTAGGCAACCATTCTAAGGTATCCCACAAATTCCTGTTTCCAAACAACTATACCACAAATACCTTATCAGGGCCAATAGATACAAAGTCATCCTTTCCAATCTTACCAAGGTTTTCATGGAACTAGACAACATGGCCTTGGTCATCTTGTTTATCAAACTTCACCTTATTCTAGTGGAATGAAAATGCACATAGATCAACCCATTCCATCATATCCAGGATACCCTCGACCTCCAGTTAACATTTATCCACAAGGTCAACCTCCTCCAATAGACTTTAATAGGAAATTACCATTCATTGCAATCTTAAAGTTACCATAACTCTATAAGCTAATGAATGCTCCTATTTTTCATTCTCCTTGTTGGTCAGCTATTCTAACAAAATTTTCAAGTGACATTCTAAATTTTAATGGAAATCATAGAGAATATTCAAATCAAATAATCACCTATCATTTGCGGTGTTCTTCGAACTCCTTAAATGATGACTCCATCCATTTACAAATTTTTCAATGAACTCTTACCAATTTGATAGCTAAGTTGTATGTTGAATTACCCATAACTTCATTTAACAACTTTAGTGCATTGGAAGCCATTTTTAAACCCATTTCCACTTACCTGTCTATTACAAAACTGGTACTATGATTTTTACCTCCTTAAAGCAATTTGACTCTACTCATATATCTGATCATATACACGAGTGGAGGTGTCAATGTCATCTAGTCAAAACTTATATTCCATATCAGTTATTGGCAGGATTGTTCTCTAAATCCCTGTTTTCTACTATAACTAAGGATGTTTCCAAAGGCAGAATTGTTATTGAAGAGAAAATCATTGCATGTGCTCAATATATGGATTTTATTTATACCTAATCCAGTGCGTTGTATGACAAGATACCTAATTCTCTATGACCTACTTCCTCTAAGGAATAACATGCTACTGATGGTGTGGTTAGTTCCATCGGTAAATAGATTGTGAGAAATATTCTAATAAAACTAATTCAAAATATGTTCCAACTGTGACAAATCAAATCTCTTCTAATCCTCCTCCTACGAGTACTTCTGAGGTTAACATTGTTCAATCTACAGAAGGAAAATTTTGGCAACTTGGAAGTAAGAAAAAGGGTAAATGTAAGAAAAAATAGGAAAATCCTCCACATTATAGGTAGAAACATCAGTCTCTCGATGAGAAGTGTAAGCCTTGTTACCCTTTTCTTATTTATAATGAGTAGAATTTTACTAAGGATTGTACAAATTGAGTAGAAATCAATCGATTTTTTAAGGTTGCATCTACTACAGCTTTTGTGTTGACATACCCTTTCCCAAACTAGGATGCTAAAATGGTTACATAAGATCCATTTTCCTCTCCTCATAACACTATTTTTATGTGTCATAAAGATGGCTCGGTGGCCAATAGAAACAAATATTATGGTAATATGAATCCTTAAACTAGAAAGGCTACTAATCAGCCTTCCAATTCTACTCCATCAACATCTGGTCCTCTCCAAATTGAGAAAACTGCTCCTAATCTAACAATTAAACCTCCCAAAAGTGTTATTCATAAATTATCATTTAACCCCCATACGAGAGTTGCACAAAATTAGAATATAGTTGAAGATTTAGCACAAGCTCCTTCATCTATGTATACTCTTGAGGTTTTGCATAAATGTTCCGCTCAGAAGAAGTTTCTATTAGCAACCATTGGAGGAGTGGATCCCTCAAATTCAGGTCTCGTTATGTTCAATCATGAGAATTATACACCTAAATTTCCACCCCAACTTTCATTTATTATTTAGGCTGTGGTTAGAGGAAAAAATATCTTTCGCACCATTATGGATAAATATGCTTATACATGCATCATGTCGATCTCATGTTCGAAATATTTAGGTTCCCTTTACCTTACTTAGTCACCAATAACACTCAAAGCCTTTTATGGAAGATGATTTAAGCCTTAAAAAATTAGCAATTCTTTGCCAGTGGAAATAGTTGGTAAAACCATCTCAGTAGAAGTCAAAGTCATCAATGGAAAATTAGATTACAACATCTTACTAGGATATACCTAGATTTATGCTATGATAGTTGTAGTCTCATCTTATTCCTGGATGATTGCTTTCCCTCTACAAGGGGGCATTGTGGCCATTGATCAACTTTCCTTCTTTTTTTTTTGATTCTCAAACTACTAGAAACATACCTCCTATGGGTAAGGCCCCACTATATTTTGAAAATGTCAAAGTAGGATTATTAAAATAATGATCCTTAATGGGAACTTTTGTTCCTTTTCCTCCTCACTTTCCCCCTATGGTTACTTCAATCAACATGATTTTGTCTATTACTATTCCATATGATCCTTGGATAATACCTGATAGCTCCAACATTGAATCTTTTGGTGACCATATGTCGCCCAACCCCATTGAGTCAGCTTATGAGGCTAATCACTTGCCCTCTTTGACAAATTTTGAAAACGAAAACTTAGTACAATTGGTTGAATATTCTTGTAATATAACTACAAAATTAAATCCTAGAGCTAATACAATAATATAAATAGAAACAGAAACCCTTCATATATTTATTAATCAAACCCTTGAGGTAGGGTAACAGCATACAACAACTCCTTATGGAAGGAGATCACTCACAATCTAATTCCTGCCAATACAAAACAATACTTGACATCCCTCAATGGAGAGTCTCTAGCCTCTATATATGCTTTATATATACAATACCATGGGTAATTACCATGAACCTCTCAATACCATACATCCAATACAATGGGATTATCACATTATTTCCTAACTACTTTTGGTCCCTTGCATAATGCAAGTTAATGTTAGGAAACCAGCTCACAAAAAGATAGAAAAGATAGATCAACACATTAGAATTCAGCCTCTTCGAGGGGGCAACCTCCTTTACATTACACAAATGAATGATTATTTGATGATTCAAATGACAAAACCTCATTTCAATGTATAGGAGTCTAAGGAGTCATAACATAACCCAGCCGACCTAACAATAATAATATAGAGGCACAAAAATGACAATAGAGGAATTCTATGGGGCACAGTAATAACAATATGGGGACAATAGGGGCACAAAAATATTAATAAGGGATACAACTACAATAGTAATGGGGTAATCGCTAGTATTATAGGGACCTAACATGCCCCTCTCCTTCAAAAAAGTGTTGTCCTTAATGCTTGAGTAGTTCTAGATGCTTCTGTATAAAATTCTCATTCTTCCATGTCGAATCTTCAGCAGATAAGTTCTTCCACTTCATCGATTTCGTAGTTGTCGAGTTCTTATTTCTGTGACTGCTTCTGGATCCAATATAATTTTTCCTTCCTCATCAAGTTCTGGCAATATTTTTTGAACTAGGATCCTGTATCCTATAACCTTCTTTAAACATGAAACATGGAAAACTGGGTGCACTCAAGAAGCTGCAGGAAGCTCCAATTTGTATGCCATAGTACCAATCTTTTGCAACACCTTGTACGGACCATAATACTTTAGTGATAATTTATTATCCTTCTTAGCTTGCTTGAGGGACATTTGTTTATATGGTTGTAGCCCTAGGAATACCCAGTCACCTACATCAAAACTTCTTTTGTTGCGATGTTGATCTACTTGTTGTTTCATTCTATTATGCGCCAACACGAGGTTATCCTTTAAGAGTTGGAGGACTTGTTGTTGATGCTCTGATACCAAATGTTATGAAACTAGCTCACAAAAAGATAGAAAAGATAGATCAATGCCTTAGAATTCAGCCTCTTCGAAGGGGCAACCTCCTTTACATTACATAAATGAATGATTCTTTGATGATTCAAATGATAAAACCTCCCTTCTATATATATGAGTCTAAGGAGTCACAACATAACCCAGCCGACCTAACAATGTTAATATAAAGGCACAAAAATAACAATAGAGGGATTCTTTGGGGCACAGTAATAACAATATGGGGACAATAGGGGCACAACAATATTAATAAGGGATACAACTACAATAGTAATGGGGTAATCACTAGTATTATAGGGACCTAATAGTTAACCACTTTATTTATTAACTATGACCCATTTATTTATTAAATTATTACATCACATTATTTCCTTGGGTACCTCCCTCTATACCACATATTATCCCCCTTATACTACATTCCACCCTTCTTAAGCATGTTTCATCCCTGAAACATGAAGAAAACATAAATAATAAGATCTACTCAAAAGAGTAGTCCACTGGTACCATGCACATGCATCTAGTCATCCAAGAGAAAGGTGAGCACTCGATCTTTTCAGTGCCTCACTCGGTTGAGATGGAACCCAGTTCTTATGGTTCCTCTGTGTTGATGTGATGTGGGTGGATCATCGCACCTCTCTGTGTGTCTTCCAGGGGTAGTCGTCCTTATTGCTAATTCTTTGCCACCTTGTTGGTTGTTATCTTTATGGGTGTTGTGGGTGGTGATATGCTAAAGTTTTAAGTGATTGTTTATCATTCTTCAATTCCACACATGATGGAGCATGAGTGGTATTGGGATCCTTTTGTGGTACTTTCTTTTGTTGCTTGTCTTCCATGATTACTTCCACCCTCATCATTTGATGTGTCAGTACGTATAGATTTTTTTTCTTGGGCCTATTTGAACTCTACCAGTTTACTAATGGGAATATCCTATAATGTAATTTTCTTCCTTTTATACTAGAGCTTCAAGAATTTTTCTCCGCATTAAAATTGATAGTACCAACGAATTCCATCCAAGGATATCCCAAAAAACATCCACATTAGCCGTATTTGAAACATAAAAATTAGAATGAAACACATACTTATTGATAGAAATGTTCAAATCTTTTTAAATTTGAGCATCCTCATTATCAACCTGTGCATTTTCAATGTGTTTTGTTGGAACTTGCAATTTTTTAGCCAAATTAACATTGATGAAATTGTGCTTGCAAGTAGGATTGATAAACACAATGATGTTCTCTTATTGAATACTTCTATGAACCTATATTATGGAAATATTAGTAGAAAATAATCATTTATGGCTCTTATTTCCATTCTTCCTAGCATGATACCACTTCTTCAAAAGGATCTGTTGAACCTCTTCATTAGAAAGTGTTCCTATTTGATCATGATTAAATGATTTCCTCCATAGGGCAGCCTCATCCTTGAAATCATTCCATGATCCATAGCACCAAGTTATTGGTAATTGTGACTTATTATATGTTAGGTATTCTTCAATTTTATGGCCATCCTCTTTTCCTATCAAAAATAGCCTTATAGAACCCATAAAATAGAGTGAGTATTAAAAACAAATCGCTTACTTTCGGGAAAAATTTAAAATGGGCACAACTCATTCAACATACCTTAGAATCCTTATTATAACCTGTTTTTGGAAATGGAATTACCATTTTGCATCTTACCACATGATTTAAATCATAATCTGGGCAGTCTCAAAACTTAGATCTGTGCTGCCACTGTTCGGCCGTCACAAACATTTATGGAAAATTAGTTGATTTTAAATCAGTGATATCTCTGTCATCCAAACTCTGATTCGACCATTTGTTTTTTTTAAATTGGGTGATTTTTAAATAGGTGTTTAGATATGCAATTAGTTTTGTGAAATTATACATAAAAATATGTAAAAATTGATTGGAGGGATGGCATCCATGAATTTCCATCATAATTTTTTTTGCAAAACAACTAATTTTAAATCAGCAATATCTCTCCCGTCCGAGCTCTGATTCAGATGTTTTTTTTATTGAGGTATTTTTTCACAAGGAATTTAGATATGAAGTGTTATTTTTAAAATTATACACTAAAATTTTCATATCTATTTTGCAAAATCGTTGCCCACTATTTTCCCAAAAAACTCCTCAAAGAAAGAAAAAAAAAATCTTCCCACTTTGTCCAAGAAAGAGCTTTGATAACACTTGTAATATAACTCCAAAATGAAATTCCATATCCAATACATGAATATAAATAGAAATATAAATTCTTCATGTCCTTATTAACCAAACCTTTGAGGTAGGGTAAAAACCATACAATTTCTCCTTCAGGAAGGAGATCACTCCACAAGCTAATGTCTCTCAATACAAAACAATACTTGACATCTGTCAATGAATAGTCTCTACCCTCTATATAGGCTTCATACATACAATACCATGGGCAATTACCATGGGCCTTTCAATACCATACATCCAATACAATGGGCTTACCACATTATTTCCTAACTACTTGTGGTCTCTTATATAATGTGGGTTAACCACTTTATTTATTAACTAAGGACAATTTACTTATTACATTATCCTTTCAATGATACCTTTCCCACTAACGAAAGAATCATGGAGACCACAATGTCATATGAGAAACCCTGGAATGATAGTCATCATCACTCATCTTTCTTGCATCAACCTAACACTCTTGAGAGTAATTTTGAAGTCTTTGTCTCCCCCAAGTTGATCGAGGAACCTCAAAACCCCATCTCCATTTATGAGATGAATTTTGAGAAAAACATGGCAAATATTGAGGATAATATTCCCCTTGAAATTTTAGTTAACCCCGGGATTGTTGAAAACATCCATAGAGGCACCTCTTTCTCTCCATACGAGATTAAGATTTACAAGGACCTTTTTCAAGATTTTTGTGATGTGTTTGCTTGGACATACGAATAGATGTCAGGAATTGATCCAAACGGTGTGGTGCATGAAATTAAAACATATTTGGATGTCAAGCCAATTAGAAAAAATTTGCATATAGTTCACCCTAAGAAAGCTACTGTGATTAAGGAAGAAATTAAAAATATTTTGCTAGTTGGTTTCATTTATCCTGCTCCTTTAATCGATCGGGTCTCAAACATTATTCTCATGATGAAGAAAAATGTTATGATCTGAGTATGTGTCGATTATTAAGATATTAATAAAGATTGTCACAAAGAAAACTACCCAACCCCTTTCATTGACCAAATTGTTGATGATTGCACCTGAAGTGAAATTTTCTCATTTATGGATGGTTTCTCTGGCTAAAATCAAACCAAAATATTCCCATCTGACTAGCATAGGACTGCATGCATTTGTTTAGAGGGTATGTTTTCTTATTGCAAAATTGTTTTCTATCTTAAAGATGTAGGAGAAACTTTCCAATGAGCAAAAAATTATACTTTTCACGATATTAAGCATATCGTTCAATCATACCTTGATGATTTGCTTTCCCATTGTAAGAGTCTTATACGTATGTTTTCTTATTGCAAAATTGTTGTTGGTCTTAAAGATGTTGGAGAAACTTTCCAATGAGCAACAAATTATACTTTTCACGATATTAAGCATATCGTTCAATCATACCTTGATGATTTGCTTGCCCATTGTAAGAGTCATTAAGATGATCCAATGCATCTCATAGCAATCTTCGTGCAATGCCGACACTATACTATCTTATTAAATCAACATCAATGTGCCTTCTGATTTCAATCTAGTCGACTTCTAGGATTTGTTATGTCCAAACAAGGAATCCACATTGATCCCATGAAAGTCTAGGAAATCCTCAACTTTCTAGCTCCTTCTTCTCTCATTCAATTACAATGCCTACAAGGGATGGCTAACTTTATATGACATTTATTTCATAATTATGCAGAAATTACCAAAGGATTTATTTTTTTATTGAAAAAGGGGTTTCCCTTTTATTGGGATGATACTGATCAAAAGGCTTTTGATGCCTTAAAATTTGTACTAGCCCAAGCATCATTATTGTATCCCCTTGATTATCATCACAACTATTTCTTGTATCTTGTTGCGATTATTACTACTATCTCTATGGTATTGGTACAAGAAGATGATTTAGGAGAGAAACACCCTATCTACTACTCAAGTCATAATCTAACCGATACTAAATCCAAGTATTCCCATGTTGAAAAGTTAGCTTTGGTAGCTTTCCAAGTCGTTCATATATTTTTCCACTCTATTCTACTTTGCAAGACTCTTGAGGTTTTTTATTGTATCCCTACGAATTATATCTTGTCACGTCAATTTCTAGGGGGGAAATACTCAAAGTGGATCCTTATCCTCCAAGAGTTTGATTTGGAATTCATCAAATCCAAGTATAAGATGTCTCTAGTATTTCATGGACTAATTTGTGACCTTCTCTCTTTTTCATCAAAATCAACCACTAATGATTTATCCCTGATGAAAAATTATTTATGATTGAATCTTATAATCCTTGGTATGGATATATCATCATTTATCTCCATACCCAAACTTTCTATCCTAAAACCACTCATTTTCACATCACATTCGATATCAGGATCATCATTATATCATAATTGGTGACACCCTTTATCGATGTGGTATCGATACAATATTCTGACGATGCCTCACTCATGAGGAGGCTGAGAAAAATTTGAATGATTTTCATGCTAGAGAATGTAGTAGACATTTGTTTGGTTATGCTACCACCCAAAAAAATTTATGTTCTAGTTACTTATAGCCTATTATGTTTAGAGATTACATTATAGTTGTCCAAAAGTGTCACACATGCCAAATACATAACCCAAAATCCTGTGCTCCACTTGTTCCTTTCCACCAAGTTGTCATTGTTGGACCCTTTTCCAAATGGGGTATCGACTTCATGACCTGTAACCCTTTTTCAGCTAGGGGCATGACTACATAATCATTGCAGTAGATTATTTAACTAAATGGGACAAAGTGATGCCTACGTATGATAACAATGAAAAATTGTTGCATTGTTCCTCTTTAATCAATTTATCACAATATTTGGTATGCCACAATGTACAGTTATAGACCATGGTAAAATGTTTCGCAATTATATGATGTTTGAACTAACTACCAAGTTGGACTTATAGCATGATAGCTCAACTGCCTATTAGCCATGGGCCAATGACCAAGTTGAGGCCATTAATAAGGTTTTGAAACTAATGCTTCAATGCATGGTAGGGATTCATAAAATGAAATGGGCTACTATTATTTTTTCTATTTTTTCGGCATAATGAACCTCTGTCTAAACCACAACTAGATAGACACCCTTTCAGATGGTGTATAGTCTGGAAGTCGTTCTTTCAATTGCATGTGAAATTATATCGTTCAAATTTGTCATCAAACTTCTTCTTGTAGCTTGCACTAAAGAAGAATGTTTTTTGCACCTATCTTGTCTAGATGTGATTTGACAAAATGCCATAATGGCCATTGAATCTAAAATAAAAGGTGTCAAATAACAATATGACAAAAATGTTAAACTTCATTCCTTCTCACAGGGTGATTTGGTCCTCTTGTATGACAAAGAAGTAGATAAACTAGAAGCTAGGAAACTTGAACCACAGTGGTCAGGTCCATATATATTTAAATGTGTACTTGTGAAAGTGACCTACAATCTTGTAGACTTTGAAGAAATTTCCTTCATGTACCTCAAATTGGGTTGTACCTCAAAAGAGACTATGCTTAGAAGTTTTTCTATATAGTGACTATGTACATACTGCATAGGTTTTCTTGTGTGTTTCGCTGCTTATCTTCGATTACAATTGATTTGTAGATGTTAGTGTTCCCTCAACCATATGTTGGTTATGCTGATAGTGCTACTCGTAGTACCTGAAATCTTTCCTCCAAAGTGTGGGAAATCAATGCTCCTAATGAGGAGTTTTTGAGTTTCCAAGGAATTTGCATTGGTCTCTCCACTAATAATATCATTGATTATAGTGTACTGTTCAAAATATTGTTTAATTCCATTTCGTGTGGTATTCATCATTTGGTTGTCAGACTTGATTCATAACTCGTGGTGCTACATCTAAATTATATTTTTATTCAGTAATAAGTTGAACTATGTTACATATGTTTTTAATAGTTTGCATTTTAGAGAGACATTTTGACTACATTTCGTATCAACATGTCCCTAGAAGTCTAAATACATTAACAAATGAATTGGATAATCATTTTTTAGATAGACATTTCCAAAATTTGTGAATTTACAACCATCATCACATATTGTATAGGGTAGAAGAATAAATTAGAAAACATCCATAGATTTGTAAATAGTGTTTTCATTTTCACAAAATTGTGTGTGAGACACATATGAACCATTACCTATAATATCAAAATATATGTAAACAAAAATATGGCTTAAACTCCCATAAGTGACTAAACCCAGTGGTGATCACAGTAACACACAATCGTGTGGGAAATTGTGCAAATTAGTCGGTTGATCCGAGTTGGCACCCCTATAGTATATCTCTGTAAACATCTTGGGATATCATCAACCCTAGTATCTAGAAGAGGGTGGGTCAATCCCTCCACATGGTGCTCAAACGTGGTTAATCTCTATACCAAGTCTATACCTACTAACTCTTCTATCTCTACCTCATTGACTCTAGCTCATCCCAGTTATAGTTGTTCTCGTTTTTAGAGTGGGGACATGCCCACTAGTCTCGCTCATCCAATATTTACATGTAAAACCAATAGTTAGTCTTTGATACATTAAAAAAATTGTAAAACTTAAAAAACCAAAATATCCAAAATGACATTGCTTTTACTGATGTTGCTCCATTGTTCGTGTTTGGGAAAAACAAGCTCTGGGTCTCCACAGAAATTAGCTCCAGCATATGTGCAGTCCTCAATCATAATCAACTTCTCTTGCAACCATCTAAAGAAACTAGGAGTGAATGTATTCATAGGCCCTCCTCCATGTTGAGCCATTAAGTCTACCCACTACCTCATCGGAGGCTCTCTAGGCCTAGGTGACTCATGGGACATCTGCTGAGGTCATAGCAAGGGTACATTCTATAACGCAAATGAAACTATGGAAGAACCATACAAAAAGTTCCTTAATCATCTGGTCTTTACTCTATTCAGTTGTTCCTTCAGATTGACCAAGACCCATTCACACCAGTCAAATAGTGTAGGTTCCAAGAATTATAAGGCATACTACATTTGGGTCCCTATAGCTAAGTGTACAGTAGCACTACTAGCCAACCGAGTAATGGTAAATAGGATTGTCCAGAGGGGAAGTTGAATAACATCCTTTATCTCAATCTTCCCATCCTTAGTTTCTTCAAAGTGAGGTTGAAAATGGATGGCTATGTAATCTCGCATCATCTCTCCACTTGTCATGTACCCAGATAATGAAATGGGAGCCCCTCTACATGAGAGCCCTATCGAGAAATATATGCCTTCAACATATATAGTGAAAATGTGTTCTCCAATCCTCAAGCATTATCCCGGTACATCCAAAGCACTTATAAAATACTTTAGAAAATCTAACTGGGCCCCCATGCCTGGAATCATAAATAAATTTACTAACCCACAATTTATTATAGCTTCTAGTGTTGTTGGATCATTTGCAGAAATCATGTCTTGAGCTTGATGCTCCTTTTATCTGCAACTTAAAACCATTTTTACTCTGGTAGATATCTACAAAATCACATGAAAAAACACATGAAGTTAGCAATGAGAAAAATTTGGGGAAAAAATTACTCAAAACTCAATTTTTGGAACTCTTTTTGTGCCATTCGAACTTTTCATAGCTAGACAGAGTGACCCATTGCACTTACCCTCCATAGTAAGTGTGTTAGTTTGCACTGACTAGTGTAACCTTAACTGACCTATCACACCTCCTGGTATAAGAAAAGTGCAATGACCTAGGGTCAATTCTAATTTCTAAAAACTCAAATATATTCCCAAAACATACATCAAATAAGGAATCTAAATCCTAAAAATGACGAGAAAGAATAGACCCCCTACCTGGAATTGACAGTATTGGAAATGGTCCACCTGATTCGTTGCAATCCACTACTAAATATTCAAGGTAAAAAACCACTTAGAACTTTATCAAATTGGTAAAATGATAGTGTTAAGAAATAAAATTACTTTTTTCACTTTTATGGTCAAACTAAATCATTATTTTAATAATATTTAATGGTTTTGACCTAATTTTATTATATATCATGTATTTTTGATGTTTTTCATGGTGCTCTAAGTAGGTTAAATGAAAATTCAAGGATGTAATGCAGATTACATTTAAAGTGAATGAATTTTTTCTAAATGAGTACACTTTTATCATTTTTTGATGCTTGTTATACTTACGAAAAAATGAACCCCTTGGAGTCCTCTTTAAGCTCTTTTCACACTCCCAAAATAGGAAAACATTGTCAAGCACTTGTGTTTCTGAACTCATTAAAGTAAATGAGAATACGTCTTCCTAGAATAAGTTTAACCCTTTTCAGGACTAGATGGACTATTTATGAAAAAGGGAACATGGATAAAAGGTTCTCTTAGGTATTGTTTTATGCCTTTTCGAGCCAGAGGGACAAATTTATGAAAAGGAACATCTTAGAGTTTTCTTTTTCTCCTCTTTTTAAAGCTCTCTAAACATGAAAAAGAAGTCAAGTTATCCCTTCGTTGGGCTCATAAAACTATTGAAAAAAATTGTACTCATTAAGCATGACGATATCGAACCACCCCTTATCAGGGTTCATTAAAAATACTCAAAAGGATTCATCTAAAGGATGAACTTATAAATCAAGCATATGCTATCATCCTCAAGCTTGTCAAAAATGAAGAGGTATTAGCCAGAAATGGTTGGGAAATTGGGAAAGCTAGGCATCAAACCTATTAATGGTTGGAAGTTTCACTTCAACATGACACTCTTTCACTTCATCTCCTAACTACTATAAGTTGGGGAATCTACTTGCCTCTCTACTGATGACACCTCATTGAAAGCCTTCTTGAAGCGTTTTTGAGTCAATGCTTCCAACTTCGTATGAGTGTCACCGATATTTTCAAGAGAAATTCTACCCTTAGATGACAAATTCTATAATTCCCTTAAGCCTTACTTCATGTCTTCTGCTCCTAAACCAACTCTGCATCATCACATTTTGTCTCAAAACTCGATAACTGTTTCGTGTCGTCGACAGGGGATACATTAAAGCCCTCCTGCAATGGGCTAATTTCTCTCGACATTAACACATTATCAAGGAAGTTGAATTTGAAAATCCCTTAAGTTCCTTGGAGACTGCATCCCTTAATCGAAATTTTCCTTTCTTTCGGTGATAGGTACTCGTCATTGGCCTTCGACAGAAGATTTATTGTCGTTTTTAACTCCAACTCATTTATTCACACCACATAAATTGTGTTTTAGTACCTTTAGATTTGTTATCATTATTGGTGGTTCTTGTCACATCTATTAACGACTTACATCATTGCTCGATAATCATATGGTGTCTACCATGTTCGACTTCAACACATTAATTCACATTGTTAGACTCATCCATCTGGGTTGTGATTTGAGGATTCATAAAATATTAAAAGTATGATGGCTATGATCATTCAGAAAGATATTCAAGAATAGCTCCACAATCTATCATTAGTGGACGTGATTATAATTATCATAAATGGACATGTAAATATGCTTATATGTTGAGTATGGGTATGCCTACATCAGCCATGGTATCATGACAATTATGCGTTATAACAGATAGTTGACGACCTTGACCAATCTATTCTTGATCCGGGATTATCACATGGTAAATCACTTCAGTCCTCAGCAACTACTTCCGAATTTGTACTTTAGGGGGGTAATTTGTTACAGGTGATTTTTTCACATAATAAAATGTCCTTGAAACTGGATTAATAAACATCCATTAACACTTAGCATTCATACCCTACAAAGACAAGAAAATAATCTCTTCAAAATTTACACGAATTATTAATTAAACAACTCAAAACCCTAATTTTTATCCCCATCATGCTTAGCATTCATGAAATCTACGTTATTGCAAGTTGCACATAAAGGAACTGCATAGAAAATCTCATGTTGCCTTCATTGCAAGTGTGATGGCCCCTAGAATTCGGTAAAAATAAAAAATAATTGCTAATCTTCTCTTCCTACAAGATTCTCAAGTGGTTTAAACCATTTATTGTTAGAATAGATCTTGAAATCATTCTCTTGAGGACTTATCTCTTATCCCTAGAACTTATCCTCCCTCTAATGTGGATCTAATTCCTAGAACGGTAAATCCCAAACCACCTCTTTTACCCTATAAATTCATGGCCTTGGTTGGCTTTTGGACACTCTTAGTTATGCCCTCATGTTGTTGGTTTATGCCTAGGGATCCATTATCCATCCATGCACTTGAGTTGCCATTGAAGGCTTTGTTTGTGGCAAAGGAAGGACAATATAGTTGGGAGGCATCTACAAGGTCAAGATTTAAAAGGGTTGTATCTTAACCTACATTCATTAATACAAAAGTGCTTTATTATATTATACTTATGTCTCATTTAATGCATATATAGAATAATTCCTTCTCTACTCATTTTTTATAGATGTTAGTATATTCTATTTTTATATTTTGGCTCTCTTTCTTGTTTTAATTGTTTTGTTGGTCCCACTTTTAGCATTTGGAGTTGGAGGAGAAGCACACAAGAAAGGAGAAGAGGGGAGCTTGCGTTGGAATGTAGGTAAATTTTTCTTCCATATTCTAAACTTCTCTAAGGAAAGCATATTCCTTTTGTCTCTATTGTTTTTAGATCAAGCCACTAGTAGGTAGTTTTCTTCTGTCCACTGAAGGAAATTATTCATCAAATAGTCATGATTATGTCTTTGTAGTTGTCGAGTTTTCTATAGGATGGCCATTTTGGTAGCATGTGTAAAGAGCCAAGGCCATTACTAAGCTCTTCCTTGAGAATGTATGGGTTCATTTTGGGCAACCATCAACCATTATTTCAGATATGGATAGAAGGTTCCATTGTATATTTTGGTTCAACCTATGGTCTCTATTGGACACCAAGTTGATAAAATCAGTTTCCTTCCACCCGCAAACAAATGGGCAAACAAAATTGGTCATAAGGATGGTTGTGCATATCCTGCACATGTACAACTCTAAGTATCCATGTAAATGGGGTGAGAATCTCCCATATGTTCATCATAGATATAACATATCTCTCCATAGTTCAATTAGTCATAGCTCTTTTTAGGTGTGCTTTGGCTTATATATATTAATCAACATTGATGTAGCTCAACCCATTTCATGTTCACCAAAAATATCCTTCCTTTTATAAACTAAGGTAGTTTAAGTAGTTAATTCTATTGGATATATCTGTCACCATATTAGGTTCATGATATCTTATAAAAGTCCAATTCCAGGTACAAGTCATGACATGATCAATTATGAGATTTTCACAAGATTTGTGTTGTAAGGATTTGTAGAAAGGGAACCTCGCAAACCCCCACAAGAATTTAAAAACACCATGATATGGGACTTATGCCATCACAAATGTTGTGATATAAAATTATTTCAAATTGAGTATTCCTCCTTTCCTTCGATTACATTGAATATCTGATGTGGAGCTGCTTTCACCATACTTCCCATGTTTGATGGATTCCTAAGAGATGGATAATGCAACCACCCCCTCCCACCTTTACCCACTTTCACTGGCTTACAAGGGTAAGCATGAGACAAAAAGCTACTATGACATGACTCGACCTCCTAGGTCCCATTAAGGAAGCATGGACAAATTTTGATGATAAACTATTGTTTCACAACATCCTATAAGACACTCAGGGGCTGAGAAACCATCCCAAGTGGCCAAACCCTAAAATGGGCCCCTTCTTCTCTGCCCTGGGCCCCAACCCCACCCATAGAAAGGCCTCCATGTGGTTGGAATCCTCCAACGATATGCACAATCTTACATGCATGTAGTTGTAACCCAAACATTCTACTTAGGAGCATGCAATCCTAGATTCTGAGCCAAAATTCCAGGTTAGCCTTCAAACCGCTTCCCAAAACTTCCTATAACTTCTTAGATATATAAATGACATGAAAAAAAATCTAAACATTCAAACTTGAGTTAGAGACTTGACCTAACCAGGTCGAACCATGATAGTCATTTCATCAAACATATTGAGAACATGTAATCTATAGTTCATGAATGCATATCTAAAAATAGGGTTTTGATACTTATCTGAGAGTCATCAATAAGGTCTAATTTCCTCTCATAATAGTTGCAATAACATTTATTATCTTATGCATTTCATAACCATTCATCAGCTAATTAAAACATGTCAAGAGCCATAACTAGAACCTATTATAGAACCATGCTTATAACTATCATATAACCAGAATAATAACCACGAAAAAAAACCATTAAAGCCACATAATAACAAGTACAATTACCCATGAAATACAAAAAAAAATTAGTTCTTATTAACATGTGAAAATCCAACCAAAATAGGGACTTCAACGTACCACTTGACCATAGATTGAGCTAAACCAAATATTTCTTTTATCCAATCACTTCTATGCCATATTCTATGCATGAATGTGGGATTCAAGAAAAAAACAACTAGGGATTATTGGAAATTAAACCACCTCTACCAACAGGAATTATTGTAATCCTGCCAAAATTGGTCAAGGAATGACTAGGGCCAAAACAAGAACATAAACAACTATGATTTAACACAATCCCACCAAAACCTATCGAGGGATCATGTTGAAGCCTCAAAAATCATTGCTACAACACGGGGGGAAACCACTCGGTTTGGACCTTGGTTGGCAGCTCCTTTTCCATTTGGTGTAGTGGCTCTGACTGGGGATAGTGGGATCAGTTTCCCAAAAAGATATTTTGATAGTGTTGATGGGGTGATATATGATGTAATCAGGGGATGATTAAGATAAGTGTAATCTAATCTAAACTATTTAAATAGATGCATATATCCTAGTATAAACACTATTAAACCATAACTATGCCCGGGAATAAAGTAATGTATGCAATCTACAATAATGTCCTATAGGAATTGGTAATAAAGATCATTCAACTACAATAAGAAGTGAAATCACTTAACAATAATCATTTTGGATAAATACTTAGCCAAAACAATTGTGAAATACATATCTCATATAGAATCGCTCATATATTTAGTAGAAAATTAAATCCAACACCATAGAAAAGTGTAATAATGCTAACCGAAATTCAATCTTTCATACATAAAACAATTGAAGAAAAGCTATTGCCTGATACATAAATAAAACAGAATCACATGATAAAAGTACCATATATGATAAGATCTGCTCATGTGTTTCAGCAATATCGAACTAATTCGAATCAATCCAGCATCATCTAAGAGTGAAAAAGTGCAATTTCAGTAGAACATGACAAATATTCAAAAGAAAATAGATCGTGTTCCATTCATTCCACCAGAACCTCCTCAATGGTACAGAAGTGCATGTTTTGAAGAATGTTTCTGATAAAATTTCTGGACCCCTCTCTAAATTCATGAGAGGAGTTTAAATACTAAAACTATAGGTCCTAAAATAGATTATTACAAAAATAGTTGAGAAGGTTTAAACAACATTCCTCAAATTATGTTAAATAAAACTAAAATAAAAATAAAATAAAGTGACTAGCTCCTTTGCATTTGATCCTTAAGATCACAAATATCTGTCATTGGTTTGAGTTGTGTCGGTTGGTCGATCGCAGATTTCAACTGTCCAGTAAATATAACGTCCGTCAGTGCTGGAACCATTTTTTGTGTGGAGGTAGTTAGGCATCACAAGGTCATCCACTGGCTATATGGTTTGACTAAGAATTGCTAGTATGCTTCCTAGTTTAGCTTCCTTGTTTGTCTTATCACCTCCTCCCTTTCCTTTGTTGCTTGTCCCCATTGTTGCTCTAGTTGATTTGTGTTTGGAAGAAATTCTGCTATAGGTTATACAACCAGGTTGGAACCATGTAGATTTTCATTAATGTCTTCAATGATGTTGTTTGTTGCTGCTGCTATGGCTGTTGTTGCCCCATATTCTTTCTTGAGCCGAGAATTCTAGTCTACAAATAGAATTTCTCTGTTCGATTCCTCTAGTTTGGAAAATCAGCATTTCTACCATCTTCTGATTCTTACCAAGTAATAAAGTCAGAAATCCTTTTATGGACTTCGTCATACTCAAGTCTCATGTCGACGACTTGGCTTATTAGCTTATCACTGATCTCACAATAAGGACTTATTTGCGATATTTTCTAGCATAGAACTTCCTTTTGTTGCATTAGTTGGGCATTAAGGATGACTCCTTATTTTACAAACTGATCGATTTGCAGACTATATTTATACTTCTCTATCACAGCTTGAATCCATGCATCCTTTTATGCTAAGCTGGCTTGATGTTGTATTTTCATATGTTCAAACTCCCGCTGTAGTTTGGCTATTTGTAACTCTGCTTGCTGGTTAGACTTTTCTTGCTCTAATTGTTGTTCTAACAACAAGATCTTTTGTTCCTTTTCTCTTAGCAGCATTTGGACCTCTATTTATTTATCAATATTTTTCGTAGCATAGTCTCCCGCAAATTGCGATAGTCTCATAAGGTTCTCAGATGGGTCCATTGGTGAATATTTCCAGACAATATCCATTGGTTCTTTGTTGAGAGTGGTAATAGCTGCATCATCTAACTTTCTTTTCTTCCTATAACTTTTGATGATATCTTTATGGTTAGGGATATAAAACACATCTAAGGGAGGAATTTCCTCAATTCTAAAAATAATTTCAGAAGTGTGGGTGGTAGGAATGAACTCCACATCCTGAGTTCTTACAATTTTCTCCATTGTAATTTCTTGAGTTGATTTGTGTTGTGGAGTCTATATCTTAGACGTTTGTTTCTCTATATGGAGCTTCTTTTTAAAATGCTTCCATTCCTTTCCTAAATCAACAACTGGGGGTTTCATTAACTGAGTGGAAGTAGAGGGAGGTTCAACCTATTTCTTTGCCGAGGTTTGTTTGGCTGCTTTTTTGGTAGTTTTGACTGTGTTTTTTTCGGACTCCTTTTTTATTGCCCACATTTTGATACTATAGCTGTGAGTGCTCTGAGTCACGAGTAGATTTTTCCTGCGACTCTGCTTCAAAATTTCCTTTGGAATTTTCTTTGGAGCTTTTGTCTAAGCTCACATTGTGAGTTGGATCCCTTATTCATTCAATCTACAAAAGGTCCAATGAAACTTGTAATAATCTCCTTTCCCTATATTCACCGAAGGCTTCAAGATCATCTAGGGAAAAAAGGAGTGATTCCATATGCGTCACTTCTGAAAACATCTCTTTTTGTAAGAGGAGGTCATTGAAGGCATCTTCCTCATGGGTGAATGGTTTCACTTTCACCATAGTAGTGAAGTCTTTGGTGGTGTTATTTGGGTCACACTGTATTCCTGGGAATGTAGTCAATTTCAGAGATTTCATAATCTCTGCTTCCTTGAATGCATGTCCAAAATTGTGTAGTGCAAACACACCACATTGAAACGGAAACGTACAACAAATGGCCTTTTTCTGTTCCTTCAATCCTTTGCTCAGCCCACCTTCCCTTGTTGTTTGGTAGGCTATCTCCCTAGCCATGAACTTATCAGGGACATAGTATGGGAGGACATGTGGTGAGGCAATTCTCCCAAATACTCTAGTATATGTAAATTTCTACTCCCCAAACCATCTGGCTATAGGTAGGATATCTACTTCAGCTTCTCTAGAAAATCTAGGGGCATTCCTGTTGTAGACATGTTTATGAATAGGCAGCATAACTCCTTGAAAAATTTTGTAAAAATGGGGGCGAAACTGAGATTCCCACATACTCTTATGATATATATGGATAGGAAGTGGGTCTTGGATAGTCCACTTCCATCCCATGATAGGAAATTTGGAACCAAAACAGATAGCGTCCATTACATAGGCACTCATGAAAAATGGAGGGTAAACCCTAGAAGAGATACTCCTCTTTCTCCTATACTCCATTATGGATTTCACCAAATTATCAGAAAAATTTTGGGCCCAATTCATTATTGTTGCATTTATAGCTGCATCTATTAATGACAGCCATTCTGGGGAAAATTTAGTACTATCAGGCTTGTCGAACATTCTACATAGCATGTCTACTGCAAAACTATGAGGGGGAGAGATAGATGTTGTAGAATACATATCTATATTATCCTTTTTGATCTTGCCTTCGTTTTCAGTCCAGGTCCGTGTGACATCTGCTAGGTCTTCATTCTCCTTAGCAAATTTCTCAAGGAACTATTTATTGTAGAGATTCTGTGGCTTTGGTAGATTGTACATAAGCCACAGACTGTCTGGTGAAAAGGATCCCATAACCTCCTGCCTGCTATTCTTGAATTCTCTGTTTGAGACATCCACCTGATCGATTATCCACTTAACCATATTTCTATATGGAATTATCTTCGGGCTTGCGACTATGCAGTGCAAAAATGATCATGTTGTCTCAAAGAAGGAGGTGTCAAAGGAAATATGACCATTGGCTGTGGCCTTTGTTACCAGAGGTCTTGGTTTTTCTTCTTCTAATAAATCATACATGGTCTCTCATGTTGAGGTTCCTCCATATTTGTTGCATGTAGTGTCGGAGAACAAAGGGATCATTTTTTATTTTTCAGATATGGCTAACTTTCCCCTCTTTGCCATTGCTCCCAACAACTCTTGTTGTGGATTGTTCCTGAAAATGCAGCGAAGAAAAAGCTATCAGATAGACAAAAGTAAAAATGAACATAAAAATGAATGATATAGATGATTTTGAAAAGGCGACAAGAATGGATTTTTTATTAAATTCAAGTGAGAAGATATTGTATCACCTCAAACAACTTTTCAAATGTAAATTCGATTAACTCGTACTAAATTCCCACTAATGGTTCCTTATCCCTAGCTTTATTGCTCTTTAATGTTTTTCATCGTAAGTCGAGAAAGAAACTCATTACGGTGGCAAGCTTTTTATTTGTGAAAATGTTGATTTTGTGATTTGTGATGCAATATCGCAGATCGCATTATTGCATTTCATGTGTGCACTTTCTTTCCCATTCCTTTGGTTTCTACAAAATACGATATGCGAGGAGTTCTTTATTAGTTTTCAAAGCATATCTTATTTAATAGGATTTTATTTGTAAATCATTTTTTCGTTGCATAATGGACTTGAGTGTTTTTATAACATAGTTGGCAATTGGGTCCGGGGTCCCATTACATTTCACAATATTGCAGGGTTGATAAGTTTTCAGATTTTTTTTAAGGGTTTCCAGTGCGATGCGATAAGGGTGAACGTGTCATCGCAATTTTTCATATCGCATGGTTAAATATACTTTGTGAGGGTTGGCTCTTTGCAAGTGGCGATATGCAATGCAGGCCTTACTTTAATAAGAAACATTTTAGGACTTAGTTCAAATGAAAAGTCTAATAGTTTCAAGGTTAAGTGTGGTAATTCCTTTTGATCATGTTTACATGAGTTTTGTTCGTTAACAAGGATTTTGACATGCTCGATCATGTGACATGCGAAAAGGCAAGAATTTGCTGGCTTTTCTAAGGGTTTCATCTTGATATCTTGCTTTATTCCAAAAAATAACAAGAAAATACCTAAATACTAAATTTTTTTTTTGGAAGGAATTTTAAAGGGTCCCATTTTATTAATAGAATATTATCTATTATGTTAACAAATGGGGGGGTTGTTGAATAGCACAGTAGATGACTAGGTCCAAAAAAAGAACATAAACAAATAGGCTTTACCGCAATTCCTCCAATACTGGTCAAGGGATCACAAGGCCCAAACGAAGCTTGGATGCCTCAAAATTTCTTCACTAATACCTTGAGGAATTTTCACGTCTCCACCCTTAGGGTTTACCTGAATCCTGCCAAAACCAATCAAGGGATTCCTAGGCCCTTGGGAATTTTCCTCAAACCACCTAACCTAGTTCCAAAAGCTTACGACAATCCAAATCTCAACCAAATGAAAGAACCCCATCACACCATGGTTATCTAGAAATGGAAAGGAAAGGATGAAACCATGATCACACCTAGAAAAACCCATGCCCATGACAACAAGAGAACCAAATACACATGTGCATGTACCATGCATTCAAAAAACAACTAGGAAATTTCTCATGCAACCTATTACCTACGACTATTCCTCCTACAACTACTTGATCCAACATTTCCTTGCTTTTCCCTTTCTTTCCTTTGATTTCTTATACTTCCCTTGCTTTCATTTCTTTAATGCTAGAGTGAAATAGTATGATAGAATAAAGAGAGCTCCAAGCTGAAATGAAAAAATGTTAAATTGAAAAAAACTACAAATTGATCCTCATAATCCTTTTTATTATTGAGGCCTCCTTTTTATTCAATTTTCTCTCATGCAAATTTGTGATCATTCATCTCCCTTTTCCCCTATTTTTCTATATTTTCATAAATAAAACTCCAAGGAATGCATATTTTCCTTTGTTAATGCCTTTTGCGATGCCTTTACTGATTTCCTTAGCCATAATAAACCAAATGAACACCCGCTAGGATGTTTTGGCGAAAATTCATCATGGATTACGTGTCTCATGACCTTAGACTTAGTTTTCCTGTACTGGCTTTTATTACATGAACTTTCAATTTGGGTTTGTTAAAGACCCCTCCCCCTTAGGGAAGACCGTCCTCTATGTTCAATGACACCTATGACTAGCAAGACCACTAAAACCAAAACATATTCCCCACGGAGCTTTATAACCCATCTGAATGTAGTATTTACAATGGACCACCTGTTGAATACAAAAACCAACATGGCAAACATAAAAACATGATAACCGTAGTGCTTATTGGAGCTTTATATACATAACTTGTTGTGGTATTTACAATAACAATCATACGTAAATATGTACATATACCAAAACTATTTTTGCATCAACCAAAAAACAATGAAGGATACATAGCCCACATTTGATTAGTCATCTCCCATGTAGCTTCATCGAGACCAAAGTTCTTCTACTACACTTTAAATTACTCAATTGCTTGGTTTTGGAGAATGAGTTGTTTTCGCTGCAAAATGCATTAAGGTTATGGGTGGAATTCTCCTTCTAGCTCCACTTGAAATATAGACCAGTTAATCACATGATTAACATCATTCACATATCTTTTAAGCAATAAAACATGGAAAAAATTATGGACTTTCACTATCGGAGGTAGTGCGAGTTTGCAGGGCACTGGTCCAATCCTCTCAAGGATCTCGAAAGGCCCAGAATACCAAGGTGCCAACTTGGCACATGATCCAATCCTTAAGGAGATATTCTTGGGCTTGATGCACAAGTACACATATTCCCCAACCTGAAACTCCTTAAATTCACTATGCTAATATGGATAACTCTTATGTCTATCCTTTTTTTCCTTTATATTCTTCTTGATAAGTTGCATTTACTGTTCCATATTTTCCAACATGTCTAGTCCTATTAGTACCTGGTTCATTTGATCAATCCTATTGATGGGAGTATTACAAGTTTTCCCATAAAGTTCCTCAAACATACTCATCATCAATGACTCTTGATACCCATTATTGTAAGAAAACTTAACCAGTGAAACATACTCCTGCCACCTCCTCTGCTGGAGCATAACGTACATCCTCAACATGTCCTCCAAAATCTTGTTGACCCTCTCTATTTTTATATTTTTTCGAATGATAAGTTGTATTCAAGGCCAACTTTTTACCCAACCTGCAAATAACTCCTTCCAAAACTTCGAAGTGAACTTGGCATCTCTATATGACACAAAATTCTTAAGAATACCATGTAACCTCACTATCTCTCTAATGAGTACCTATGCTACCTCAATAGCTAAATAAGTAGACTTCACTGGAATAAAGTGAGCTACCTTGGACAACCTATCAACCACAACCATAGTAGAATAATGTTCTCTATATGTCTTCCGAAAACCTATAATGGAATCCATAGAAATGACTTCTCATTTCCATTTCAGAATCAGAATCAACTGCCTAGATGCTTACACTATGCTTTTACCTACTGACAATCCAAACATCTCACAACAAACTTAGCTACCTCTTTCTTCAGATTCAGTGAATATTATAACTTCTTCATATATGTTAGAGTCTTCTTATATCCTGGATTACTTGAATACAAATTAACATGAAATTCCCTCAAGATGACATTTCTGAGCTCGTTGTTGTCTAGCACATATATCATATCCCTAAATCTAACCAAACCATCTACTATGAAATGATAATCCACATCCCGATCACATGTACCTTGCTACTATAACCTGTGCTTAAGCTCCTCTTACCTATCATCCTATTTTCATTCCTATAATATTTGATCTTGTAAATCAATCCCATATGAATTCATAGATGGTATGTGATTTTCCTGCACCCTTCTACTAAGAGCATCTACAATCTTGTTCTCTTTACCCTTAATGTACCTCATCTTGAAGTCAAACTTGTTGAGCCTGACCAACCACCTAACTTACCTAGCATTTAGATTAGGTTGGTCAAACAAGTATCTCAACCCACTATGATAACTCATCAAAATGAACCTCATGTCAATAATATAGTGCTTACACATATTCAACACATGAATGATCACTGCCAACTCCAGATCAAGAGTCACATAATTCTACTCATGCTCATTTAGTTTCCTTGAATCATAGCATACCACATGTCCCTCCTGCATCAAGACTCCAAGTCCTCTCTTGCAAGAATTTGTACACACCATAAATTCTTTAACTGGATCTGTAATATTTAGAACTCAAGCATTTGTAAGAAACTTCTTCAACTACTCAAAATTAGCTGCACATTCCTCTGCCCATTCAACTTTATTTACCTTTCACTACAAATATGTGATATGATAGGAAATTTGTGATAAGTTCCTGATTAACCTCATGTAATAACCTGCTAACCCCGTGAATGATTTTACATCATCCACATTCCTAGGAGCTTCCCATTCTATGTTAGCTCTGATCTTTTTCAGATCCACTGTTATGCCTTCCTTGGAAACAACATGTCCCAAGTAATGTACCTATGTCTCAAAAAAACTGTATTTACTAAGCTTTGCATACAACTCATTCTCTCTTAGTAATATGAACATTGATTGTTATCACCAAAAATGATCACCTAGCCATTTCTAAATAGGTGGATCGAAATACACCATGTAGATTTAATTTTGTCATAGTAAAATCGCTTTCACTGTGGAAAAAAAATTAGTAAACCACTTTTGTTAAATTATTTTCTCATTTAAATAAAAAAAAAAAACCATGAAAATAATTAGATAAATCATTATTTATAATTTTCTCTCGGAAAGATTATTAAATAATTATTTAATAATTATTCCTTGTCACATTTGACTAAGTCCCTTAGGAATATTTAAATAAATCACTATTTATTTAAATTTCCTTATTTATGTTATTAGAATCATTATTAAATCATTATTTAATAATAATAAAATATTTCACACCTTTCTTATTTGTCATGAAATAATTAATAAATCATTTTATTTGTTAATTATTTCTAAACAAAGGTATTTAACCATTTTAGATACCTTTTCCCTCTCATTAAATATAGTAAAGTATTCCAAGTGGTTAGATCTAAATTTGGTTAATAATATTTTATTATTCTCCATTTTTGAGATTAACTCCATACTTTGCTCTAAAAAGGAGGGTTTTTCATTCATTCTTCACCGTAATCATAATCATCATCAATATTATCATATTTTTTCTTTGAGCTACCATTTTGAGTTCTCTACTTTTTTATGGGTTTTTCACATATTGAGAGAGAGAA
Organism: Pinus tabuliformis; assembly: GCA_031772625.1. NCBI lineage: Eukaryota > Viridiplantae > Streptophyta > Pinopsida > Pinales > Pinaceae > Pinus > Pinus tabuliformis. The sequence goes on along the minus strand of CM062819.1, from coordinate 1,715,030,942 downwards.
TCAGTTTCTAAAGTATCAAGGATATCGAAGGACCCATCCCAAGGAGGGGGACTTACAGACCAATTTGTAGATGTCCTTCACTAGGTGTTATCAATAAAAGATTTATTCGTTTAAAATAGTCTTTACAATTGGGTTATTATATTGGATACATTATATTATTTCTTTCTATTTTCGATTATATATTCTTTTACTGTAGGTTTTTCATTTTTATTGCAGATCTAAGGCGACAACAACCATCAACTTATTGTTAGGGTCACTCATCACCTAGTGATGTAAGCGAAGTATTTTTAGTACACCTTCCATGAATTTTCACACTAACACTCATGCTATGTTTTGGTATGCTCTTCATTATTATTAGAATATATAAATATATCATTAATGAATACTATCACAAACTTGTCAAGATAAGGATGCAACACATTATTCATGAAACACATGAAAGTAGTTGGGGAATTACTCAAGCAAAAAGGGAACACAACAAACTCATAATTCCCATACTTGATCTAGAAATCACTCTTGTAGATGTCCTCTTCTTTTATGTGTACTTGATGGTATCCTGATATCAAATCAATATTCGATAACACCGCTACTCCCTTCAACTGATCAAACAATTCATCAATCCTAGACAATGGATACATATTCTTAAATGTCACCTTGTTCAACTATCTGTAATAAATGGATAGCCTAAGAGTGACATCCTTCTTCTTCATGAACAATACTGGTGCACCCCAAGGTGACACAATTGGCCTAACGTATCCCTTGTCAAGCATTTCCTTCAACTATAATTTCATTTCCACTAGCTCTATATTTCTCATCATGTAAGGTTCCTTCAATGTCAGTGCTTCTCCTGGTACCAACACAATAGAAAAGTACACATTCCTATGAGGTAGCAACTATAAAATATATGCTGGAAACACATCCAGAAACTGTTGCAAAACTGAGTACTTCTTCAAGACTTATACATCCTTAACATCCTTACCATTATCACTTGAAACATACACTGCAAACAATACACCCCCTTTCCTCTGACTGTGCTTTGCCTGAATAGTTGTAACCATTCTAACTAAAATTTCCTTCTTCTTACCTTGCAAGATTCTTTGTTCTCCATTTTCATCCAAGGACTCAATAACCTTCTCATAACAATCCACCTTAGTCATGTGAAGGTACAACCAATCCATACCGAGAAGCATATTGTATGATCCCAACATAAGAACGTTTAGATGTGTTGATGTAGGCATACCGGTCAACTCAAATGCATAAGATATTACCCCATGATGAACTCTTTTCTTTGTACCTGTAGCCAACTGTACCAACCAAGACTCTGCATATGCTTATTCTCTCAAACCATACTTATCCACCATGTCAGGATTAAGATAACTATAATTAGCTCCAAGGTAAATCAAAATAGAAACAACTCGATCATAGAGCTTACCTTCCATCTCAATGATGGATTCCTAGTGATACACCTGTCTGTTATCTAATGCCACATAGATCCAAGGAATGCTTTTCCCAACATCCCCAACTGTCTGTACCTCCTCATCACTATAGATTTGATTCCTACCACCTTGATATGATAGAAAATCCTTCTTGAGATGCTCCTTGCCATATATCCAACATTGCAATTGTTTCGTACTATCATCTCTATGTTGCTACTCTCCAGGATGCAAACCATGTCCCTTCTCAACTACATTAAACTTGTTGCAAGGAACAACATTCTCTTTGTCACCTACATCTTGAGGTCTTCTTCGCTTCGATGGCCATTTACCTTTAGTCTTGTCATTCCCTTTCCAACCCTGCTTAGACTCAGTCTTAAGCTTTAATTTATCATAATAGTGTTTCAACTTTCCAATGACTTCTTCCAGCAACCAAGGCTCATCATACTCAATTCGATCCTTAAATGTGAATGGAAATCCACTGACAAGTCTTGGAACTTTTTTCTTCTCATCCTTAATATACGACACATAACTCAACAACTCTAGAAACTTAGTCGTGTACTCCTCATCTTTCACTGATCCCATATTTAGCTCATATAATTCCTAGGATTTTTCATCATAGTACCTCTCTGATAATTATTTCTTCCTGAAGAGACTCACAAATTCATGCATACTAAACTCTTTTGGCCTCATGTCTTTGACACACTTCACATCTTCCCACTAGATCTTCACTTTCCCTTTGAGAGTGAAAATAACTATGATCTTGGATTTCATGGTCTCTATATATTCTTGCAGCTCAAAGAACTTCTTCATCCCAAGCAACCAAGCCTCTCCATCTCCTAATTTCTTCAACTCTCCACTAAATGAAGGTGGCTTGGCTTTATTTAACTCATAAGACAAATATCCCTTGCACTCCTCCTATAAGGATGATAGCGATCATGACCATGATAAATGTCTGAACCTAAACTAGAATAGAGCCCATATCCACTGCCTCTCCTATCAAGTGTGTCCAAGAACATGTTTTCTCTGACTATTTAATCTCTATCTTACCTATTCCCACCATGATACCTACTAGCAGATGCCCCATTAGTCCTGTCCTCCTATCCATAACTAATCCATGGTTGTCAATGTCTCTACAAATCTGAATAACTATGAAGGATAACTGCATTGACTTCTACCTATTTCTCTTGTTCCATAGCAAGTCTCTCCTATCACTGGATGATGCTTCCCTTATTTTACTTGCAAATTCTGATCTATGCCTTTAAAGTTCTTAAGGTGTCTTCTATGTTTGGAGAGTAATCATATCTTGGTTGATCATATGATCTGTGAGGGGATTTCCTTGAAATGTTATCCACCATTTTGTAAGTCATCTCTAATCCTCTTCTTCCTACAAGAATACCATGTCAGATAACCAAATATAAACACAATCAACATACCTTAGTGATGTTCAAGGGGGGCTATCTCTTCTACAAAATCAATCCAGATTAGCATGATACTTATGTATACATAATCATATCAATATATCAACATCATACATTACAATACCAACTGAATACCATGAACTCATGCATGACAACCATAACCATGACAATGAATGCATAAAAACCTGTTGAAAAGGGGTCTCCCCAATATGAAGTCCCAATTAGACCTCACACCATCTGGTGTATGAGCCCCATCCAGAATCTGCCACGGTTGCCAAAGAAGTGGGTTTTAATGATGTGCCTTGGCTACAATAACGCATAGAGTGGTGTAGTCATGACTTTGGTGAACAAGTGTACGACTCTTCACATGGTCAAGTGCAATGTTTGAAAGGTTCTAACACACAAGGGGAAAATGAGTAAGCCCCTTAGAATCCTGTAATAGTACGCATCTTGAAAGGAACACACGAGCATAAAGACTTCACAAGTTAGCCTACAAAATAGTTCACATGTTAACCATGATGGAACTAAAAAGAGTAATGCGGTCAACAAGATTCATAGTAATGCAAATGAAATAGTTCATAAGAATTATCATAAGTGGAATAAAATATATTACAAACATAACATGAATAGTCCTACCAAATTCCCAACATATGCATGAAAACGTGTCGGTTCTGAGATTTTATTAAAGTGAAATCTCCAAGAATACATGTACCATTAAAAGGGCACTAGCCCCAATAGTGGAACATGAAGTCTACGCCTACTCCTCCAAATAAATATACTCCCTCTATGCTACGGAGAAGCCAAGCCTCTCAACAAACTCCCAAGCTCCCGATTCTAAGCTAAAAGCCTAGCCAAAATCCCTTTACATGAGTTATGAGGGTATAATTATAATGAAAGGATTGACTATTCATTTCCCCTTGTGAGTCTTGGACGTACCTCATGTCTCTTCAACTTCTTTACAAAATGACTCTTCATCTTCATTACTTCATTACATTATTACTCTTCACATTCCACAATTTATGCTTGGAATTTCACTTACAAATTAATTACAAAAGAATAATGTACTTGTACCCATATGAGACAAAAGTGGTTACAACTAACTAGAGAGCCTTGTTATCACTCAGAAGTCTTCCGTAGAAGTTATTAAAAGAAGGGCTAATCCGAGGTAACCACAAAACAATCTTCAGACTCAGGTTCTAGCCAGCCTAAGTCTAAAGAGGGCTCTCTCTTTATAGTTTAACTTTGTTTGGGCAGGATTTTAGGCTAGTTCTTAGTGTTCATAAGGTTTTGATTTTGGTTGGGTGGTGGAATTCTAAGAACAGATGGATAGAGCTGGTTTGTTCAAGCAATTGGGCTATGGAGTCAATAAAAGGAAAGCATAACTAGATCAGATCATTAAAGGGAGTGTTCACAGGGCAGGCTAGCAAAGCAAAAGGTAAATCTTCAAAGGGCTAATGGATGGAATGATTCTAACTACGGTGAAGGGCACTTAAGAATCCTTGGACTGGGATTAGAATGAGGAAGAGAGGGTGATCATCAACAGAGGGCAATTAAGAATCCTTTGCTACATAGACCACAAGGAAAACCACGTAAGCTAAGGAGCAGCTAAGAATTCCCTAGCTAAGATAGTTTAGCAGAAAACATTAAGAATGTAAACAATCAAGACAGAGTGCATTGAAGCAAGTTCTGAAATATCATTCCTAGTTTAACATTTAGATTTCATAGAAACACATACAATTATTAAGAAACATAAGGAGAAACAATAATACACATGAGATAATACTTATTTGATTTTCGCTTTACACAAGAATCCTGAAAAATGTATGAGCTTTATTCCATGATCCAGCAAGCCAATCCAGTTTTTGATACCATAAGGCTTTGATTTGAGAGAAAAGTATATAGATATGTCTTTGAATCCACCCTAAATACTTCGAAATATGAAGTATTTATACAAAAATTATTGCAAAATATCTCATAACCATATGAGATTTAATTAAGGAAATAAAAATATCTTCAAGCATGAAGATAGAGACAGGGAAACTGAACGAATTGGAGGGATAGAGCCTGAACAAATAGAGACTGCTACCCCCATGGGTGCCCCTGCAACCCTTCACCATGAATAGCAAGAAGCTGGGAAAGACATCCCAAGCAATGCGGAATTGAAACACGGAACTCTGGATTATGCCCGGAACCCTCTATGCCCTCTCCCACGGCATATCTCGACCATAGCGGAAGTGGGGCTCTGAAACAGAGAATAAACAAAGATAATGCAATTCCCATGCCCACTGCAATAGGGATCTGGATGAGCCACTCTTAGAAAAGTGTGGGAAAGCCGGATGCTCAGAACAATGCCATGGGAGGAAAAAGGAAGGGGGTCCTTGGCGTTGTGGGTATTGGATTTGTAGGATTTCCCATTGGATCCAACGCTGAAATCAACAGAGGTTGGCTGCATGAAGGGGATCTGCTCCCTCCCACTGTGAATAGATACAAACATCCGAGATCTGGACTGGATCTACCCAATCCGGACAACAATCAAAGGAAACACCAAGATCTAAGAACTCTAGAACTCTGGTTTGCGAAAGGCCGTCGGGACTGGGATGCGCCAATTTTCAGCCACTCGATCCACTGTGCTTTCAAGAAGCATTGTTCGGTAGTGGTGATGGGTCTTGCACAGGCACTCTTCACCGATCTGATTCCCCAGATCTCAGAAGGGGCTATATGGCACGAGGATAGCCTGAATACAAAACAGAGGAGAACAGCTCCCACAGTCTCTGTGGTGGCAACTTTACCAGATCCACACTTCCAAATCATAATAAAGCCCCCCTCTGGGAAATCAACCCTAATCTGGGTTCAAGCTTTAGACAATGTCTCAAATCTGAAGAAAAACATTGCCAATCACATTGGCTTCCCGGAAGGATATCAACATTTGCTCTCTGAGGGAAGATCGTTACAAGATCACAGAGCAATTGACGACTACAACATCAATCTAGGATCTAATATTATTCTCAACATGAGGCTACGTGGAGGTGCAGTAGCTAGTGGCCCACGAAAACAAACAGAAGGGGGAAGTGGATCTAAAGCAAAAAATAGCGCAAAACCACACCAGCAGCACAGAAGCGAAGGAACATCTTACAAGCATATTCTACAAGGGGGAAAATCTTCTTCTGCAGCTCCACAGTAGGCTGGAACAGAACCTAGCCCATATATCGTGGAGCAACTGAACTATACACCTAAACTAAGAATAGATACAACAGAAGTGAAGGAGGTACATAACATTTACGAAAGAAAAGCCCTCATCTGTCGCTTCAATGGTTTCTGGCCAAAACCCATGGACCTTTTTCACTGGATTTTCACAAAATGGTCTCTTAATTGTGATGTCATGCTCTGTTCCAAAGGCTTTTTTATAGTCAAACTTCCTTCAGAAGAGGTCAAGGCCCTAGTAATTCAGGAGGGACCGTGGTTTTGGGGATCTTCAGGACTCTTCATTACACCTTGGACCCCAGAGTTTGATGCAAACTCCTTCATCATTTCCAGGATGCCAGTGTGGGTACGACTACATAACCTCCCTGCACATTTTTGGGACCAAAAGACACTCGCATGCATCGGAAACTCTTTTGGCATATATATTAAAATGGATACTTAGCGAGTGGAAGATGGAATCTACACTTACGCACGTATCTTTGTGGAATTTGATCTCAGTAAAGGATTACCGGACCGCATAGTACTGAAGCATAAAGATCGTAGCTCGATGTAAACAATAGATTATGAAAATACAGCATTCCGATGCAGAATATGTCGGCAGACAGGGCACCTACAAAATGCCTGCCCATATTTCAAAAAAGATAGCCAAAGAAGGAGGAAATCCGGAAAAAAAAGGGTGGACATTCCCCCCACCAGACCCTGAGGAAGAGGAAGTAGGTGAGGAGGAATTGCCCATCCCAAATGAGAACAGCCAAGCAGAACCGCAGGAACAATCTCCACAAGTGCCCATGGAATCACAATCGGAAAAGGCATCCGACACAATGGAACTCAGTGGAACCAAAAGGCAGCATAAATCAGACACCTCGGACTCTGACAAGGAAAATCCTTGACCCGGTGAGGAAAACCCACTTCAACTCATTCCCATGCATCTGGCCCAAGGCGAGTGGCACAAGGTAGAGAAGAAAAAGGGGAGGAAAACTTGATCTTCCCCCTATCTGGCATCTCAGTGCTCCAGGCATGGTTTATTTTATCAGTTTTTTTCACTGTAATTGACACTTGTGTCAACCATTTTTTGTCAGGCTTCATAGCCTTGTCTTTGCAATGCTTTGGCATCTACAAAATGTAATTTTCAAAATTAATGCGAATTACGACTTTTTCCAAGGGAAAAAAATGAAGATAGAGACATATGGAAAACTACATTATGCTATACCTTTTATTGTGGTAGTGTTTGTTGTTGCAGTTGGAGTTGAGCCCTTTAAGCTGGCTAATATTTGTACACTGGAATCATCTTTATCTTTAATCTTTCACTGATACTCTTTAACCTGCTACTCTTTGACCCTGTTGATCTGTCTCTTACCTGTTTCATCTCGCTACTTTTAGATTTACTATGGTATCTTATAGTAAATCTATCATTTTTTCCCACCATTCATCCTCAGGTAACTTTAATTTGAGCATTCTTCTGTATATTTCATTTGCCTCTGTGTATTTGGCAAAATTAGGCTTGGTGACAAACAAATGTTTCACCTCATTCTCTAGAAAAGAATATTCTCCAAAATATCATACAATACTTTCCCAGTTGGCAAGGCTTTCATACCTGAAGTGTTTGATTGTTCCTTGGCCAACTTCCTTAGTCTGTTAGTGTAGTCCAATTGGGTCATAAGTTTATCATGGATGACCATAGGACTGGGAAGGCCTTTGTCCCTCAAAATTTGAAATTTGGCCATGAATTTGTCAATGGCCACCTGCATATTATGGCATTTTTCTTCTAAGTTAACCATAAGGTTTCTTTTGGAAAGAACCTTTTTGACTTCTATGATGGCTTTAGTTCTATCCTCTACACCAAGCTCATTAAGCTCATGTTTTTTTTTGCTGTTCAGGAATTGGATGAGTCGATTTGCATCCTCAGGTTGATCTCCCAAATCTTCCCTTACTTTCTTAATAGCCTCAGTGGCCACTTTCACCAATTCAGTCTGCTCAAATATAACTTGAATTGATGGCCAAATATCATTGACAGAGTCAATGATATTGGCCCAGAGCATCTCTTTGGTCTATCCTAGTGGCTTTTGCAGTGTTAAATCTTTTTCTAGGACCTTGATCTTCTCACCCATCCTTAGGGCTTTCTGTGTTTCTTCCCTCTGCTGAATTTGGGCAAGCTTACAGTCAATTTCTAAGCTTGCCACTTTCTCCTTTAACCTTTTGAGCTCTGTTGCCTAGATTGACATCTCCTCCATGGCTTTCACTAGCTCTGTTGTTTTCTCTGTTGAAGTACCTGCTGTTGTAGATTCAATGGTGATTGACAGTGCTATCGCAGGTGGAGCTGTGGGTTCCAATGATGCTGCCAATGTTGAAGAAACTGTAGTAGAAACAATGGGAATGACAGTCCTAGAAGTGGTGGCCAAGTCACCTTTTTTGGACTGAATTAATGTGTCTAACTCTTTCTATGTTTCTTTCAGTTGGTCATTTAGCTTTAGGACCAAGTCCATAAGCTCTTATTGTCCTTTTTTTGTCTCAAGGACTTCTGCTGTCTGTGGGTGATGCAATGGTGGAATCTTGAGTTGCTTCTTTAAAGCAGTTATGTCATCATTCTTCTTCTTTATCATTTTTTTGGTGGCCTTTACATCTTTGGGATCATGTCCCAACTCAATGATTAAGTCCTCTAAGGACTTGATTCTGGTGTCTTTGGTCTGTGAGGAGGCCTTCTCCAATTGGAACTGAGCTGATATGTTATTTAGGGATTTTTGCAATTGGTGGGCTGTGATGGCTTTACCTGTTAAGGTGTAGTAAATCATCTCTCCTGTCTTCTTGTGTAGCTCAATCTGGTCAATAGGATGTATATCCTTTGCCAGTACTTCGAAGTCTATCTTTTTAAAGTCTACTACTGTTCTTGGTTGGTGAGTAGTAGGCTTCACAAATGTCATCTGCAATTTTCCCTCTTTAACATCATAGGTTGACATAAGCCTTGTCTGGTTGGTAGGTGCCATCTTTTGGTATTATGCATAAGTTTGGGATTTTAGCCTCTCATTCCCAGCTTTCATATCCTTGTACCTTTCTCTGATGTCTTGGTCTGTGTCAGCTGGCATCCTGAATGAGGACACTTCAACACTCTGCTACCTTTCCAACATCTGAGTGTGTGATGTGGAAGGTTCTAGTGTGTCCCCAGAGAGGGTGGAATGTCTGCTTCCTTCTCTTTCTGTGCTAGTGGCCTCAACTGTTTCTTCTATGAATTCCTGTTCAGAGATAGGATTTATCCTTTTCCTTTTGACCAGGCTGGTCTCTAGATATACATGTGTGGTTTCTTTTCCTAAAGTAGTGGCCTCTTCCTTGTTTCTTTTGAGGCTTTTCTCCTCATTTAGAGGAGTTTTCAAGGTTGGGGGAGTACTAATGATGGGCTCTGGTATACCTATTTTAGTTAACTCCTCTAATAGGTATGGTTTTCTAACTCTTCTTGCACCTGGGATTCTTCTTCTGTATGTGATTCACTTTGTGCCTAAGATTCTCCCTGTGCCTGTGATTCTTCTTGGACTTGAGATTCTCCTTGGACTTGATATTCTCTTGGCACCTGCAAGAAAGAACCCTTATCAATCCATTTCTCTAGATGAATTAGATCATTCAACAACAGCTTCAGTGATATCCCTGTCCACTAGAGTATTCTCCACCCATTCCAATTTATTTGCATATTTTTCTATTTCAGGGATTCGGTGGTGAATGTAGGGAGCCATCTTGTTTTTTTGTCTTCTATTGTAGATGAAGTCCAAGGGATCATATCCCCACATGAAGCTCTATTTTATTTTAAGTCTTTGAAGGATTTACTCTGCTTCCTTTTCAGCTTCTCGGCTATTACACACAAAGGGGCCTAGTTCATCTTTGATTCTAAGCTAAGCCTTCTTTTTGGCTTTAACATAATGTACCTCATTTGAATTGATCTGCCTATAGTACTCCAAATAAAATAACCTCATTGGGAGGTATCTGGGTAGTTTATATGGGGCCAAATCACAGCCATAGATCCTAATTTTAGTGTGATTTTGGTACAAGTACCAATCTCCCACTTTGTGTTGTTTTGAAAGCTGCAGGATCCTCCTGATATCTGAACTAATTCTTGGAGGAGGGCTTCCTAACAGCATTGTCACTATAGGATGTACAAAATAATCTATGAAGTTTGTGTATGGATATGGTGAGTCATACTTATGAATCAAAGGAGTCCAGAAAATTATTGACCTAGGGTGCCCTTTAGTATCAAGTTTTTGGAGAGTAAAGGGGAACTTGTTAGCTTGGTAATATAGAAAGGGGTGGTACAAAACTAAGGAATACTTGAATACTCTCTCATTACTCATCCTAAGAAATTGGTCATGCATCTTATTAGCTATGAACTTGGCATAATCATACATGATAACGGGAGGTTGTCCTGGAGAGAAAATGGACATGAAGGCTAAGATGATTTCATCTATATACTAACTGGTGGTATAGCCTAAGACACAAGAAATCATTGCTATAAGTCCTGACCAAATGGGGAAGATATGGTAGCCACATATGGAGGAGGATATTTTGGGATATTCTTTTCCTCTCTAATGAATGTTTGGAACATCTCAGCAAGTTTGGCAGTGATAAGCTTAGGGAATCTGTCTAGTAGGTCTCCAATTGAAATAGGGGTTAGATTTTTGCCTTGAAGTTGTAGCATTTTATTGATTGACTCGGCAGTGATGGTGAAAAGTATGGTTTGGTCAGGGGACATCACTACTCTTTGACTGGGAATGTGGTTTGGATGGCAGTAATGGACACTTTATGGAAAGACGTGTACCTCAGGAAATTGATACTTGGGAAAATTAGACTCCCAAAGACCAATTTTATCGACATGGTTGAGGTATTGATCTCTATGTCGGTAGTATAGTTTGATAGGGGATTCAAGGATAAAGGTGTCCTTGATTTGGAAATCTTTATCAGCAAGGGGAAGGTGGTCCAAGTCCAGGTGAGGAGTGAAATTAGTCTAACATACATGGCAATTGGGGCTGCCATTCTCAGTTCTTGTGGATTTGAGAATGGGCGAGGTAAATTGTCAGTCTTTAAGGTAATGGTGGTTCCATTCTAGGTGGGTTTTAGTTACTAGAGTTTCCCTTTAATTTCAATTAAGAAAACTTAGTGACTGTTTCAGAAATTGACAAGGTTTTTGAATACTTGGAATTTGAAGAAAACTGGGTCTAAACCAGGTGAATGGCAACTGTGAATGGTCGAAAAAGCTTCAAGGAGGCTGGAAGGCAATCTGCGAGCTTTGTAGCATCTTCAGGGTGCAATTGTACATGGGTTGAAAGCTTGGATGTTTTCAGACATGTGCATGGAAGTTTACAATTAGAAAAAACGATAAAAATAATAATTTGGGGGTTTTTGGATTTATGCGTGAAAAGTCAATTTGGTGGGTACGAGTGAACAATGGCCATTTGTCACGTAGTGGGGTGAACAGTGATTGTTTTGGTGTGTAGTGGGCTAGTGGTAAGTTATTTTCTTCGAACAGCTTTTGGGCCCTTGGCAGTATTGGGGGGAGGCCATCTGATTCCATTCATTGAGCGCCATGTTGCCTCGGTGGCCTAGCGGAAAACAACCCATTTCAGGTGGGTAACGTTCAAATTTCAGGCCCTTTCGAAATCAAAATGGGCTGTCAGATGGGGAGGGTAGAGATCGTGTGGTGGTCGGGTGATGGAGTTGCACGAAAGGTAATGGTCGGGGGGGGCGTTTAAGCGCGGTGGTTTTGGTTTAATGATGGATTAAGGAAAGGATTAAAGTATCGGGTGGGATTTAATTGGGTTCTTAAACTAACTTAATTGAGGATTGATTAATTAGTGGGTCTGGGTAGAAAACCTTAGTTTATATAATTAAACTAGGGTGGGATTAATTAATATTGCGAGAGATAATGTATATACGAGAAACAGATTTGATTATGTATTTAATAAATAAATTAATAATTTAGTCAAATGAGCAGAAGGGGCACCATACCGTAAGAATATGATTTTCATGTTTTTAATGCTTTCCAATAATCACATAAAGACTTGGGATATAATGTTTTTGTGGGTTTTTGATGTGAAAAAGAGTTATGTGGGGGAACAAATACTTTTCCTAGGTAAAAGTGATTTAACTTAGGAAAGAATATTATTTAGGGAAAATGAATGAACTGAGGGGGGGAATGAATGCTTATGAGGAGATTTCAGTACTTATTGCCTATAAGTCATTGATTCGAGGGTCCGATCCCTCCAAAAGTTAGAGAAATGCTCTGAGCCTTTTTGACTTAGGGTTTTTAAGTACTTTGATCTTTATTTTGGGAAATTAGTTAAGTAAAAGGTGAAAATGAATGAAGGGAATTAATTAATTGACATTGATATCCATCTGCATGCTTGAGTGCCCATTCACATTTGGAACTTTTATGATGAAAAAAGATGATGCACATGCTTTGTCTAATCAATCATCAAAATTCTGCAACCTTTCTACTACTTACCTATCTACTCATTCTACCATTTTTACTTCTCTTTATTAGGGTGCATTTGAGCAAGCAAACCCTTATCAAACATTTTTCTTTTTCTTTACAATAGTAAACTAACTAAATCTAACCTTATTACATCGAAGGGCTCAGATTAAACAATTGAGCTCCTTTTATTTACTCTACCTATCTACTTATCTGCCAAGATTAAACTGTTTGGTCATATATTTATTCTCTAACTATCAACATGAAATATACAAGTTTAAACATTTTGACTATCATGTATTGTGGCAAAGATTACAAACTGCATATAATCATTTATTTTTCACAAAAAGTAAATAGTAGTGGCCTTTTGACTTGCACACTTTCATGGTCTTTTCTTTTCTTGGGGTTCATATTTTTCATCCTTTTTTGACCTTTTTATTCTTTTTTTCCTTTGATTATTCTTTTAGGACATACCCTCTTCACATTTTTTAATTTTTTGAATATGGAAAACATTTGCGGAAAGAAAAGGTATGTACATATTATAGTGTTAATCTCAGCCATTCAAAAATTATGGCTTCTATTGGTATAGGAGCCTAACAAGCCTAATAATAAAAAAGTCAAGCTTGAGTTTCTGGACACTCTAGCTCCGCAGCTTTGACTTATAGATTCTCAGTCACACGCTCGTGTGAAGCTTTGTACTGTGTGATGACTTCCCCAAAATGTGTAATGGGATCAATTTTAAAGTGGACTGTAGCGTCCATGGCATCCCAGTAAATTGATTTGGAACCAGTCTAGATTTCCTTCTTTAGTAGGAGAATCATAGTATTATTTTGGATAGGTCCACCAATGGACTTCTGCATGTTGTTCTTGTTTACTTCAAGATATTCCTTGGTAGTGATCTGTCTAAACTAATCCAAGTATTATTCAACTGCCTACCTAACTTGGTTCCTATGTTTGGCTTCAGTGAGTGAGTGAATTGATGGGATATTGTGCAATATCACCATGAAATCCACGTTGTTCTACAATCATGATGGCACTTGGATTTCTTCTAGCATCTTTCACAATCACCCTTTCTTTGATGAATGCAGGAGAGGTCATTTGTAAAATGTTTCTTCCTTGCTTGTACGATATTTTTATTAAGCCTATCATAAGTGAGATTGTACATGTCCATGACTGGACCATCATAAGGAGGAATAATATCCTCTTCCTTTCTTGGAGCTTGCTCTACTAATAGAGGGTGGGGATACTGAATGGTGACCTGTTGTATAGTTGGCATGATATCAACATCTTGGTTCTGTGTCTCTAGTTCCACCTCCATGTCTTTGATCTGGATTAACTCTTCAATCTCTTGAGTGAGCTCCTTGTCCTGCATCTATTTGATATCCTCCTCTAGCTATCAGTTCTGCTCTTGTTCTTCGACTTGTCTTCGTGCAATTCTTCTTCTACTCTTCACCTTTATTGTTCTTCCTATTTCTTCCTTTACTCGTCCAATCTCCTCTGCTCTTACTCTTCCCTCTTCTTTTGTTCTACTTCTTGCATCCTCCATTTCATCTTCTTCTCTGATGCTATGGCCACATAATGTATGATTGGATTTTCTTTGATCTTGCGGCTTCACTCATCCCATGGGCTATATGAAACCTTCCTCTTACACTTTCTGCACACTGGGTTGCGCCTCTCTACTAGTGCTCCCTTGTTATAGACATTTTTGGGAACTGCAACCCCAATCATAAATGTCCATAAACCAAGGGCTCCTAAGTCCCTAAAGGTGTTGTTCCAACCCCTAAAAGAACAAGGTCAACTGATTACAGCATCTCCCAGAAGTTCTCCATGAAAAACTACACAAAACTGGTCAAAACTGGACCATTTCACCTGCTCCATGGTCAAAGTGCATTGCATCCCACCTAAATACACACAATAGGTGTGATTCATGTTGAAAAGACCTTCTATGGGGTACGATGGGTGAGAGTGGACAAATGGCAGTGTCAATCCGCAAGGTGGAGGAGCATGGAATCTTCCAGAAACTTCTCCTGTGACACTTGCCTCTCTGCATTCGCCCAGGGATGAGTAAGAGATCATCAGTCTCCAAGTGGAAGCAAGAACTATCAGAGAGAGGACAATAATAAAATCTCAAAAGCGAGCTCACACCCCTTGCAAACATCTATATATGGATCCCTCATCCTAGAGATCTAGAGGCTGGAATTTTGTATCTTGTAAGCAAGTGTTGCTAGTTTCTTGGTGCAATATCATAGTGTTGGGTGATCTAAGCTTTTCATGAGGTGAAGAAGGGCTTTCTTGCTGAGAGGATGATGCTGGGTCAGAACAATTGGTTGTAATCCTCTTTGCTCTTTCTTGATTATCAATAAAGCTATTCAATTTTTCCTCCACATTCTTGTATGATTGATGTTTTATGCATTTGTGTGGTCAATATATATCTAGTCCTATATTGTTTATGATAATAGATCTATGTTCTTGGATAGTTTTATGCTGCTTTGATTCTACAGGTGCTCTGTGAAGCTGGGTAGACAAGGAAGCGAGTAGCAAAGATCTATCAGAAGGGAGAGGAATTGAGCAAGGAACCAACCACAAGACAGAGGTTGGTATCCTCATTCCCCTCTTATCTATTTCTCATAAAGGAAAACAAAAGTAGTTTTTAGTTTGTTTGTTTCTAAGGTAGCTACCAGCCTTAGTGGGACTAGTAGCTCTACATAGACACTAGTTTTCCTGATCAAAAAATGGCGACTCCACTGGGGAGAGAATAGATTGTTTGTTTGTCTACATTTGTTTACTTTATAAACTTACAGACGGAGCCTGAAGTCAAGCCAGCTAGCCTTCGAACTGCATTTGCTATGCAAGTGCAAAGTAGACCAATGTTGTTTCAGTCTATCTCTGGGTTTTGTTTATGAATTAAACAACTAATTTACAAGCTCTCTAATTGCCCTTGTGGTGGCTCTAGTAACCGCCTTAGATCTACCCCTATGATTCATTTACTGATTACCACTTACTCGGCCAAATCCCTGAACTGAGCTGCAAACTGTGACCCGGAACCCAGCTAAAGTCTCATCCCTGATCCATCGCACTATGTCTTCTTTGAAACCTGAATGCATCGCACATCCCGAGTGTAGTAGGTACGTTGCATTTCAGTTTCCCTGTGCTACAAGTGCATTGATCAGACCTCTTTTGCTCTTACATTTTGGCTTCTGTGTTCATACTTTTCAGGTCTATTCAAGAGTTTTGCTGCCTGTAGTCAGTACACCTCTATTGGAAACCCCCTTCCTTACCATTATTCCGCCTTCGTTGTGCAAAGAACTGTAAATATTTTTATGTATTTTGAGTCATTTTCAGTTCTCTTTTACAAAGAAGTAGCGTAATTAAACTATAGTTTCTTGATTTGAAAGGGTCGCAAGTGTTGTTTTCAGTCATATAAGAGAATCCAATTTTTCTTGATAGTCGATTACACTATTACTCTTGTATTTGATTTGAATTGGTAGTTTTTCAAGTGTTGAAAGCAAGTTTTCAATTCCAAATAACAAAGTGTCATCATTGTCTTCATTTTTGTTTTGAAAAGAAGCTTGTTAGTAATTGTCACTTTGAAAATAATTCGGATTTGTGCTTAGCTTTCTATTTATCATAAACACATTAAGAAGGCTGAAAGCAAATATATGCATGTGCATTTGCATTCAGACTGTTTGTTGGTTTGATTTAGGACAGTGCATATAATGTGTGCTCTCTGCTCTATGTTGAAAGAAAATCATCTCTCTTTCCTTAGTAGCTAGGATTTTCATTGCAAAAAGAAGATTAAACGATTGTTTATCATCTTCGATTGCATTTTAGGAATTGTACATCTACATCACGTGGTGAACTTGAAAGGAAAATTTCTTAAGCGAGATCAACTATAAAATAAATTTAATGAATCTAAAAATGCTTTGGAACCTAATGCACAACATCTAGAAGTCTAGGCTAGAGACGTATTCCGGCGTCGTAAAGCCTGGTAACTATTGTTTTCACTGTTGGTTGGGTGATTCCTCCACTTTGAGATGATAAGAACCAATACGGACCTGTGCTCCCACGTACCGTCGAGTATATTTTGGGACACCACAATAGGCTATATCCTTTATCCATAGGAAGCTGTGTCTGCTGCCCTATCGATCGCAATGCACTGAACACAACATTCGGGAAGATTGACTACCGTACCGTAAAAAGTATTCTGTAGTTTTGCGATTGGTTTGGTAATCCCTCTGTCTAGATTTCCAAAGCAGTCTCTTTCATTCCTTTTCAGACTCCTTAAAGGAAAAGGTCCATCTGAGTGTTTGTCACTTCAAGCTCATTAAAAATCGAAGGTGACTAGAGTCATCTTTTGTTTTCTCTCGACTCTTAAAAATTGAAAAAACAAGTTGTGTCAAAGCGTCTAAAATTTATTTTAAATGGAATAAACATCACCTTTCCTACATTGGTCTTAGGTTGAGAAAAATGGAGTCCACCAACCAAGGAGTTCCCTTTGGAGGAAATCCTAGTCCCTTCTCCTCTTGGGGAGATGTTGGTGCACCCCATATGGCCACATTGTCTCTTCCAGGATTGACAATTGGCTTGCCCTTATGGCTCTTCTCAACTTCTATCGTTTAGAACACTGTGATTCCTGAAAAATCAAGTCAGTAACTAAACGATACCAGAGTTACCCCCCAACCCTCTACTTTGTCCAATTCTTCCTCTCCTCCTTCCTCTTCGATTGATGAAGCTGGTAAAGCCCAAAATCAAGTAACTGAGAAGAAGAAGGAGAAGAAGAAGAAAGAGAAGAAGAAGAAGGAGCCAAAGGTGAAGAGGGGCAACCAAGCATCATCTAGCGAAAATCCACACATTGCACCGACCAGGCCTAAATCGCCATGTGTCATTTGCAAAGGAGACCACTATCATCGAGATTGTCCTTGCATCCCTCAGATCTTAAGCGACTGGTCTCCTTGTTTGCACAATCTGGTGTCGTCAACCTCTGATGATCATGTTGGAAGCACACCATCAACTAGTGAAAGTGAAGTCCTGGACAAAAAGGAAAATATAAATTTCCTTGTAGATTGTGTGAAGGCAATCACACCGTCCATCGTTGTCCCTTCGTAGATGAAGCTAAAAGAGTTTTGGATGACCGTTCGATTTCACTGCTACAGCTTCCTCTTGGATATAAGAAACTCTTGCCGAGTCTGTCACTAGTTGAAAATCTGGCTGACACGCCCTTGTGGTCGGCCGAAGCGTCTATCATTGAAGATAAACCATCTGAATCCACACCAGACGAAATTCAAAAGGTCGAGGCGGCAGTTGACCCGGTCGTGCCTTCAAAGGATCAACCTTCAGACGATACAGTCACCGAAGAGAACAAGAATAACACCATCCAAATTCTCTTCGTAAGCACAGACTCCGATGAACATGGGGGCAGACTACCCGTTCCTTTACCGCAGGAAGGAAGTTCGTCAGAGTCATATTCGACCGTCTATTCGATCCCACCTGTTAGCCTCCTGTTGCAACAGGTGTTCTTATTTCATGATTGACATTTTTTACATGCCAAATATGTCATCTTTCATGCTGCAAGGTTCCATATTTCCATAAGAGGCCAAAGAAGGGGCCATGAAAGTGTGCTAGTCTAAATGCCACTACTGTATTTCAATTTTGATGAGTTATTCCATTTTTGATTAGTTTTTTCAGTTAAGGGAAGGCCAAACAGCTTAATCTTGGCCTCCCTAGGTTTCAATTTCTTGTTTTAGAAAGTAGAGAATTGATATCTATCCAAACAGTTTAATCTTGGCAGATCTATAGATAGGTAGAGAATCAAAGGAGCCTAACTGCTTAATCTGGGCCCTTGTCATAAATAAGTGTAGATTTAGATAGGAGGACAACCAAAAAAAAAAATTATGAAGCTGGGTCTGCAAGTCTAAGTGCACCCACCAAAAAGAAGAAAAAATGCTAGGTAAGTATGCTGGGTACGTAGTTTTTGAGGTTGCAGAATGTTGATGTATGATCAATTTTGTGTTTCAAAGTGTTATATCTTTTCAGATCATCGTTAGGATGCAGTTTTTATTTGGAGGAGCTCAAGCTGGACATGATTAACTCCCCCTTCTTCTTATTCCCCAAATCACTTATTAACTTCCCCAAAGAGGTCAAGGTCTGCTTGAGCCTCTTAGTTTCATCATTTCCACATCATTTGCCTAGGTGAAGATCTGCTTTACTCAAGACATGTTCATACTTCCTCTATGAATCATTTTTCCCCCTAACATCCTAAGGTCCCTCACCTTAGCACTTTCTTGTCATTTTCACATTAACTCCTAACTCTACTATATAGCTTCCTATATGTTTCCCCTTCCCCTACTAAAACTATGTATAAGATTCCCCTATGTACATATTCCCCATCCCTGGCACTATAGCCATATAATATCAAGTTTGGGAAATGTTGAGTTCACCTGGAGCTTAGCATTAACCTTCCGTGTCCTAACCCTGGGATTAACTCGACATCTGGTTAAGTTAATAACCTATACCCACCCTTTACCCTGAAAGCCTCACATTTCTACCCCTCCATAGTCATTTTCCAAAGTTAATGTTTAAAAGTTTTATTAAACATTAAGTTGTTTTTACCCCCTACTTAAAACTAACACAAAAACCCACATTTCCTAAGTTTTTAAACCCCCCGCAACGCTCAATTAATATTCGAATATTCACGTGCCCGGTCCCTTATTCTTCCACCACCTTACCTATTCCGCCAGCCATCCGATGCCCGACGCCCCAGATCTACGGTGGGCAGTAACTCTTGCGCCCCGATCTGCCGAGGGTTAGCGTCCGGGAGTTCGGTGGTTTTCCCGCCGTACTCCCGCCACGCGTCGCCTTCCCAGGTGTGGCAGAGCCCCCTCTTCCCAAACTACTCCAGTACAAAGGCAGTGCACCCGAAACCGCCAAACGCCCTCCCCTAGTGACGTCGGTGCCACGTCCTCCGCCCAGTGATGTCATCCTGTTGCATCATCTGCCTGCGTTGGCCTCCTGCCACCGTATTGCCCAGTCACCCTGCCACGTCGCTACTGCCAGACTGCCAAGTCGTCATCCCTACCGTACCGCCACATCACCACCATACTGGGTCCCACCCACTGATGTCATGCTGACGTCATCACTCAAAAAGGCGCGAAGGGCGAAAATCATGCTTAGGAAGCCCGGATTCAAATTCTGAGGCAGTTTTTCATGCGCGATTAGTGCCTAGCGCTAATCGCGCATGGCTACGGGAAATGGGCCAAAATGGAAAGCCCCTCATTTCGCAGCCTCTAGAAAGCCCGAAAGGCGCAGAATGACCCGTTTTTCTTCACGAAGCATTTAGAAAGGGGCAAACGCAGCTTTTAAAGCAACAGAGGGTCGAACATCGGCCATTAACTATTGATTTGACAATTTCATACACAGCAAAAGAGAGACACGGCCTGATTCAACTGCGAAAGAGTATCAGAGGAAATATGGAGTGGCAAAGAGTATCAGTTGAATGTTTTAATCAAAATCTTCATTTCCCAAGGCAGCTTAGCATTGTATGGCCTCCAACAAAGTCAGATAAAGTGGTGTAAGCCCATTAAAGCTCTCAAATCATAGTTAAAGCATTTAAAGCCGCCGAATAGCAATGGATCAAATCCCAAAGCACAGTTATTGCAGAAACACTACACCAAGCCACCGAGGACAACACATTAACTCAGTTTTGATACGGCTGCCCTCAGCGCAGCTCAAAGATATTTTCTTACATTTATTTCTGGATAGGATTAGGTTAAAGTAATCATTTTCTTTCAGACCTATTTAGGTAAAGTTGTAATAGACAATTTTGGATATTTTTACCTATTTATACCACCCTCTGTATTGTTTTAGGGGGGGTTGGTTGATAATCTTCATGAGAGACTCGCACTAGATATCTAAGATGTTTTACTTAATCAAAGGTTGCTGAAAAGCTTTGGAGAAATGATTGTCTGCTTTGTGTCTAATGGTCTGAAGAATTGAATGTGGAATTCTTGTGCTACAGTATGAATCAATAACTGCTTCTTACCTCTGTTATTTCAATTTCATATATGCTCAAGTTGCAGAACGAAGGATTGGTTTAGAATTTGCTTAGCTGCACTCTATGCTCAGTTTCTGTGGCTTTTTAATGTTTTCTTCTCGATTTAGGCATAAACATGAATTCCTTTGTGGCTCATGTTTGATCTTTTTCACATATGAATGACTGTTATCTAGGAATTATTAACTGCTCCTAGATAGGGCTCATTTGTCTTCTTTCTACTAATCTAAATGAGAGATTCTTAATTGCCCCTCATTCCTTAGCCATTAATCCATCTCTTTTACCTTAAATAATTGTTTGATATATAGCTAGCTTGCTCCATTTTCCTTCTTGTGGCCAAGAAAACGCACCAGTAGTCCTACTCCTTGACTCCACGCCCAATGGTTCTAAAACTTTCATGCTATCCCTGCCCCTTTACCTGAAAGTATCATCCTTCCCACCAGAAATCAAAACAAAACCCCTTGAACTCAATAACTAGCCTAAAATCATCTTCAACAAAGCTAAATCAGAAAGAGAGAGCCCTCTCTTTTTGTAGGTGGGCTAGAACCTGCAGTCCAAAGATTGGTCTGTGGTTACCTCGGCCGTATCCTTTTGATGCCGACCAGAAGGACAACCCGAGTGATAACATAATGGCGACTCCACTGGGGAAAAATCGATGTTCTAATTGCTGTATATTCCTTAAAACTACAGATGAAGCCTAAATAGCAGCCAGGAAGCCTTTGAAACTGTTTTTGCTTTGCATTAACAGAAGTAAATAAAAGCTGCTTCAGTCAATCTTCATGCTAGTTTTAAGCTATAGATAGCTATTTCAAAATCGGATCGGTTCCTTGCTAATTCTAAAAACATTCACACAAAATACCAAAACAAATTCAGAATCTGGCTCCCAAGAAGAATCCTCATTACACAAGGTCAAATCCAGACCCAAATCCCCCGGCTGCTTTTGAAAATCCGAACCTAATCCCAAAGATCCTTAGGAAGCAAGATAGACAAGAAGATTTTGCTGATAATACTCCTGAAACAGTTCACCCTAGCTGTGTTCCAACCCCAGTCAAAGTTTTATTTCGTTCAACCCCTATTTCCCCTTGTTCATCATCCACATCTCAAAGCACTCCTTCCACACCTCCATTCACTGCACATACTCCTATTACCACTATTGTTGCTACAGCTGTTCCAGTTGTCCCTATTGTTGCACTTATCCCTGTGAATATGGCCAATAGATATGCACCCCTGTAATTACCTGCTAATCCTGGGGCTTTGCCTCAAGAATACCAATCTAAAATCACCTATTTTGATAGTACTGGTTCTTGCACAGCCCTTCATCATACCAAGAAGATGCAAGATTATTTTGAGAACTACGAAATATATGATGATGGCGTGAGAATGAAAATTTTTGTTTAGAGTTTAACAGGTGATGTAAGAACTTGGTTCAGATCACTTGCTGCAAATTCCATAACCACTCCGGATGAGCTTTACCAATCCTTTATTAATAGATGGGAGAAAAAGAAAGACCCTTTGCACATACTAGCTGAATACGATACAATTAAAAGAGGCCCTCAAGAGACTGTTTTGGAGTACTGTGCAAGATTCAATAATGTCTATAACGCAATACCACAGAACTTAAGATCGCCCCCTGACCTTGCCTTGTATAAATTCCCTGATGGATTCGACCCGGATATGGCATACCAGTTAAAGGAAAGAGCCCCTCAAACCCTTGCAGACATGCAAAATGTTGTTGTTAGCGTAGAGGCCAACCTAATTGCCAAAGAAACAGAGCTAGAATGGAAAGAAGAACCACCTTTAAGGAAGAACCCTCAGCCTTAGAGAAAAAGCTTGATGCTATTATTAGTGGCATGCAAAGGCTGGGAGACAGAGTAGAGAGTGTTGAGAGGAAATCATCATGGGAAGGACAACAGTCCAATACCATAAGGAACCCAAATTTTAGGAAAACACAGAACACAAATGCTGGTAGGTCAAGCCTAGACCATGACATAAGACCCCCTTTCCAAGAAAACTATGCTGACGCATCCACTTCTAGTGAACCCATAGAAGACACTCACATGAATCTGATGGATCTAAAGGGCGAGCATCAAACTTTTCTATCCCAAGAAGACCATGATGAGCATGACTTTAGTCAATTTCAGACTAAGTCTGGTGAGTCTTTTGATTTTAAACAAGGATATGATACTGCCGTGTATGAGGTCCACAAACAATATAAGCTGAGAACTAGGACCATTGACATTCCTGAACCTAACAAACCAAAGGATGGCAAACAACCCAACAAGATCAAAGGCAAGGCTGTCATAACAGAACCAGCTGATATACCTGTCCCAAACCCGCATCAAGTGACTGTAGAAGACATAACACAAATGCAGCCTTCTATTGATCAGCCTCTGCCACCTTCTTCCTCTGAGCAAAACCCGAACAGCATTCCAAAAGGCCCTCCTAAAACAGAAAAACCGCAAGCAATCAATTCCCATAACACTGATAAACAAGAGCAAATCGCTGATAATTCAAATGAAGAAGAAAAAACTGCCATTATCAACACCAAGACTCCATTGGAAAAGCCATTTAATTTAGAGGCAGAGATTGGAAAACTTAAGATATCCATCCCCCTCTCAGAACTTGCCAAACATGATGTGTATAGGCAACAAATTCAAAGATCACTTCAAATCCCAGAGAACAAGGATGATGTAAATGTTTTAGATGATACCCCTGAACTATTGTTTGGTCCAGAAGTTAATGGAAAGTCAACATATGGACCTATTTCACCCTTTTATGTCAGTTTGCATATACATGACAAAGTTTTGCACAATGATATGAATTACTCAGGAGCATCGCACAATCTTATGCCTAAACCAGTTATGGAAAAGCTGAACCTTGATATCACAAGGCCCTACAAAGATTTATTCTCATTTGACTCAAGTCAAGTCAAATTTTTAGGCCTCATCAAAGACTTGTGCATCTCCTTAGTCCAATATCCCAACAAGACCATCCTCGTGGATGTGGTGGTGGCTGACATCCCACCAAAGTACGGTATGCTCCTATCAAGATCATGGGGAGCAAAGCTCCAAGGATCCCTTCAATTAGACCTCTCCTATGCCACTATTTCAATCTTTGGGCAACCAAAGAGACTATACAGAGAAACACTCATGAAATACGTGGTAAGTAGTGAGAGCAAGCCTCAAAATTTTCCCATTTACTCAATCCATTCTGATATGGATTCTTTTATTTTGTTTAATGATGAAACAGGTCCTCCCACTGATGATGAGCCCCTCGCTCTAGAACAAGACACACACATCAATGAAGAATCAGTTGCCCATACTGATAAAACTGTCAAAACAATCAAGGCAACCAACTTACAAGAAGAACCTCCCCAAACAGTAGGTTCAAATCTGTCCACTGCAAGAATGACTGAAACTCTTGATACTAACCACAAGCAAGAAATCACATGGTATTTAGAGTTTGATGGCTCTGTTAACAAGTTAGGAGCAGGGGCAGGTGTCTGGATTCACAACACACATAACAGTCATGCAGAAGGCTATGCCTACAGACTGAACTTTAAATGCACCAACAACATGGCAGAGTATGAGGCTCTGCTTCTAGGCCTTAAACTGCTCAAAGCTCTAGGAGCTGCAAAAGAGTCTATTCTAGGTGACTCTGATTTAATCATACAACAGATGAAAGGTAACTTTGTTACCAATGACAATAGAATGAGAGCCTATAGGACTGCTGCCACTAATATACTCAATGCATTCACTGAATCCAAGCTTGCTAAAATCTCAAGAGATCATAACATTCATGCGCACAGCCTAGCCACTTTTGCTAGTACATGCAAGCTTCTCTTTGAGCCAAACCATCACTTTACTGCTGAAATAAAACATAGGCCCGCTGTCCCAAATAACATTAAAGACTGGCAAGTATTCGAAAGTGATGCCCAGATTAACAATTTCCTTACTCTTGAGCATGACTTTGCAAATATTAACATTGACATGGATGCTATGAACGATGAACAACAACAAAAAAACGAAAATCAGCAAGCTGTAACAGCTATAACAGCCAAAAAAATCCTAAACCCAACTGTTTTTGACAATACAAACATAGAAGAGCTGAAACATATGCATTTGGAGGAAATTGCCAAAATAGAGGCAGAGATCATTGACTTAAAGGATAACTTTTTGCCTACTGGCCTAACTCCGTTAGAAGACATGTTTGATGCAAATGATGTTCCTAAAAAACCAAAAATGCAACCATTGAATTTTGATATAGAGGAACACAACATTGGGACAACAGAGAAGCCAGAAATGATCAAACTGTCCAAAAATTTGCCACCTGATCAAAAGCCCAAATATATTGATTTGTTCAAAGAATTTCAAGATGTATTTTCTTGGAGTTATGAGGACTTGAAGTCCTATGACACCTCAGTAATCCAACACACCATTCCCCTAAAGCCAAACTAGAAACCCTTCAAACAGAAACTGAGGAGAATCAACCCTATGCTTCTTCCCCTGATTGAGAAGGAAGTAAAGAGAATGTTTGAAGCAGGCATAATAGCACCCATCATATTTTCTGAGTGGGTATCCAATCTTGTTCCCACAAGAAAAAAGACAGCTGAGATTAGACTTTGTGTAGATCTGAGAAATTTAAACCAAGTCTCCCTAAAAGACCACTATCCTTTGCCCAAGATGGATCACATCTTACAAAGAGTAGTGGGGTCATCTAGAATCTCTTTGCTAGATGGCTTCTCAGGTTTCAATCAAATACTTGTTCACTCGGATGACCAAGACAAAACAGCCTTTACCACACCATGGGGAACATTTAAGTATGTGAAGATGCCATTCGGCCTAAAGAACTCTGGTGCAACCTTTCAAAGGGCAATGGATATTGCATTTGCCAAAGAAATACATGATTTCCTAGTTGTATATCTTGATGATTTAACCCCTTTCTCTAAATCTGATCAAGAGCACCTGAAACATTTGAGGCAAATATTCATGACATGTAGGAAATATGGCATTTCCTTGAATCCCAAGAAGTCTCTCTTTGGCCTTGAAGAAGGAAAATTACTTGGCCGCATCATATCAAAGGATGGGATTAGAATTGATCCTGAAAGAATCCAAGCCATCCTCCAAATCCCATATCCAAGAAACCTCAAAGAGCTGCAAGCTTTCCTTGGAAAGATCAATTTCCTAAGAAGATTTATCCCAAATCTAGCCGAGCTGATAAGATTGTTAAGCAACATGTTAAAAAAGGATGCCAAGGTAAAATGGTCTCTTGAAACCAAGCAGGCCTTTGAGAGTACAAAATCTGCCTTAACCCAAACCCCTGTCCTCACCAGCCCACAGTTTGACAAAGACTTTATTATTTTTTCTTTTGCATCTGATCACACTATAGCTGCTGTCTTGTTGCAAAAGGATGAGCAGGGAAATGAGAAGCCAATTTCTTTTTTCAGCCAAGCCTTAAGAGATGCCCCTTTGAAGTACCCAATCATGGAGAAGCAGGCCTACTCCCTTGTCAAGGCCATCAAGGATTTCAGAGTGTACATTTTATATTCACATGTGATTGCCTATGTCCCAAATTCTGTTGTAAAAGACATACTAACCCAAGAGGGATTAGAAGGCAAAAGAGGCAAGTGGATTGCAAACATCCTTGAGTATGACATAGAAATAAAACCAACCAAGCTGATAAAGGGACAAGGTTTAGCCAAACTGATGTCTGAAACAAACTTTCAAGCCTTAGACATTAACCAGCTGGACAATGAACAGGAGTTGGCGACTCCACAGATCAGTGAGACCTTTTTGCAATCTCCATGGTATGCTGATATATGTTTTGTATTGTTAAACCTGTTTGCTCCCCCAGGATTGTCCAAAACCAAGAAAAGATTTTTGAAAATGAAGGCTTTAAAGTTTTGTGTTATAGATGGTGCATTATTTTGGAGAAATCATGAAGGCATATTGCTTAACTGTTTAACCATGAATGAAACTAACAATGTCATGAAAGAATTCCATGCAGGTGACTGTGGAGGGCATCTATATTGGAAGTCCAGTGTTGCTAAAATTTTAAGGGCTGGTTTCTATTGGCCCTCTCTTTTTGCAGATGTAAAGAAGTTTGCCATATCATGTCACAAATGCCAAATCTTTGAGGGCAAAAGAAAGTTGTTGCCCTTGCCCCTTAAACCCATCTCGACCGAAAAACCTTTTCAACAATGGGGTCTTGACTTCATTGGAGAAATCCATCCCTCCTCTTTAGGCCATCACAAGTGGATCTTAACAGCCACTAACTATTTCACCAAGTGGGCTGAAGCCATCTCATGTAGGCAAGCCAATGACACCATCATTATCCAATTCCTTGAGTGTAATATCCTTTCTAGATTTGGCTGCCCTGAGAAAATCATTACTGACAACGCCGCTGCCTTCAAATCGAAAAAGATGATCAATTTTTGCCACCAATTTCATATTACCTTCGACCACTCTACAGCCTATTACCCTCAAGGTAATGGCTTGGCCGAGTCATCCAAAAAAAGCCTCATCATCATCATAAAGAAAGTGCTAGAAGAAAACAAGAAGAACTGGCACAAAAAGCTGGTAAATGCCCTATGGGCAGATAGACTTTCAATGAAGAGATCATTTGGGATGAGCCCTTATGAGCTAGTATATGTCATGGAGGCCAGATTTCCTTCATCCTTGGGCTTCCCTACTATCAGACTATTACAGGAGATTCAGGCTGAACCAAATGACATCCAAAGAAGAATCAATCAGACCATTCATCTTCAGCAAACCAGAGAACAGGTCTATGGCAGAGCTCAAACTTTGCAAGAGAAGCTCAAAAAGATGTTTGATAAGAGAGTTAAGGCTGAGGATTTCTATATTGGCGACAAAGTTCTAAGGTGGGACTCACGAAGAGAAGACAAGGGCAAACATGCCAAGTTTGATTTTTTATGGAAAGGGACATTCGTTGTTTCTGTTGTTCAGGGAAATAACACATATTTTTCCAAATCTATAGGGGGAAACACTGCTGAAGAAGGCCCTGTTAATGGTTGTATGCTGAAACATTACCATGATCCCTTTTAAGGGATACAATGCAGCTTTGTATATATCTTTTGTACAGTGATATTTGTATATATTAGTACTCTGTTTTCATTTTCAATAAGCAGACCGATTGTTAGAGGAGCAGCAGTAAAATTTTGTGAAGACACAGCCAATGCAAGTATTCCAATTTTAAAAGCTCTGTCTCTGCACTAATCTCAACAAAACAGCAAGAGTAGCACTGTCATATCACAACAATTCATGGTAAAAGGAAGTTGTTTGCAGTCTTGCAGTCTTAAGTTTCATATCAGCAACTGTTTCTAGACCAAGGCTAAAGGAAATACATCAGTTTTGATCTATGTTTTTCAAAGGCACGTGCTCAAACAACATTGTACATAATTATCAAGCACACAGAAGAAAGCAGGCGATGCTACACAGTTCACAGTAATCCAGTGGAGGAGAGGGCTGTTCATACTTCAAAGTTTCACACTTTTAGCAGCCAACAAAGAAATTTTTCAGTCCACAGCAGCAATAGAAGATCAAGGCAGTCTGACCTGCTGTTCCTGGCTTTTTACAAGGAAAATCCATCCCCAAGTGGAGCCACTGTTAGCCTCCTGTTGCAACAGGTGTTCATATTTCATGATTGACATTTTTTACATGCCAAATATGTCATCTTTCATGCTGCAAGGTTCCATATTTCCAGAATAGGCCATGAAAGTGTGCTAGTCTAAATGCCACTGCTGTATTTCAATTTTGATGAGTTATTCCATTTTTGATTAGTTGTTTCAGTTAAGGGAAGACCAAACAGCTTAATCTTGGCCTCCCTAGGTTTCAATTTCTTGTTTTAGAATGTAGAGAATTGATATCTGTCCAAACAGTTTAATCTTGGCAGATCTATAAATAGGTAGAGAATCAAAGGAGCCCAACTGCTTAATCTGGGCCCTTGGCAGAAATAACTGTAGATTTAGATAGGAGGGTAGCAAAAAAAAAAAAAAAAAAAATTGTGAAGCTGGGTCTGCAAGTCTAAGTGCACCCACCAAAACGAAGAAAAAATTCTAGGTAAGTAGGCTGGGTAGGTAGTTTTTTAGGTTGCAGAATGTTGATGTATGATCAATTTTGTGTTTCAAAGTGTTATATCTTTTCAAATCACAGTTAGGATGCAGTCTTTATTTGGAGGAGCTCAAGCTAGACATGATTAACTCCCCCTTCTTCTTATTCCCCAAATCACTTATTAACTTCCCCAAAGAGGTCAAGATTTGCTTGAGCCTCTTAGTTTCATCATTTCCACATCATTTGCCTTGGTGAAGATCTGCTTTACTCAAGGCATGTTCATACTTCCTCTATGAATCATTTTCCCCCCTAACAGCCTAAGGTCCCTCACCTTAGCACTTTCTTGTCATTTTCACATTAACTCCTAACTCTACTATATAGCTTCCTATCTGTTTCCCCTTCCCCTACTAAAACTATGTATAAAATTCCCCTATGTACATATTCCCCATCCCTGGCACTATAGCCATATAATATCAAGTTTGGGAAATGTCGAGTTCACCTGGAGCTTAGCATTAACCTTCCATGTCCTAACCCTGGGATTAACTCGACATCTGGTTAAGTTAATAACCTATACCCACCCTTTACCCTGAAAGCCTCACATTTCTACGCCTCCGTAGTCATTTTCCAAAGTTAATGTTTAAAAGTTTTATTAAACATTAAGTTGTTTTTACCCCCTGCTTAAAACTAACACAAAAACCCACATTTCTTAAGTTTTTAAACCCCCCACAACACTGGATTAATATTCGAATATTCGCGGCCCGGTCCCTTATTCCTCCGCCGCCTTACCTGTTCCGCCAGCCGTCCGATGCCCGGCGCCCCAGATCTATGGTGGGCGGTAACTCTTGCGCCCCGATATGCCGAGGGTTAGCGTCCGGGAGTTCGACGGTTTTCCCACCATACTCCCGCCATGCGTCGCCTTCCCAGGTGTGCCCGAAACTGCCAAACCGCCCTCCCCTGGTGACGTCGGCGCCATGTCCTCCGCCCAGTGACGTCATCCGGCTGCGTCATCTGCCTGCGTTGGCCTCTTGCCACCGTATTTCCCAGTCACCCTGCCACGTCGCTGCTGCGAGACTGCCAAGTCGTCATCCCTACCGTACCACCTCGTCACTGCCGTACTAGGTCCCACCCGCTGAAGTCATGCTGACGTCATCACTCAAAAAGGCGCGAAGGGAGAAAATCGTGCTTAGGAAGCCCAGATTCAAATTCTGAGGCAGTTTTTCATGCGCGGTTAACGCCTAGCACTAATCGCACATGGCTACGGGAAATGGGCCAAAATGGAAAGCCCCTCATCGCGCAGCCCCCAGAAAGCCCGAAAGGAGTAGAATGACTCGTTTTTCTTTGCGAAGCATTTAGAAAGGGGCAAACGCAGTTTTTAAAGAAACAGAGGGCCGAACAGCGGCCATTAACTATTGATTTGACAATTTCATACACAGCAAAAGAGAGAAACGGCCTGATTCAACTGCAAAAGAGTATCAGAGGAAAGATGGAGCGGCAAAGAGTATCAGTTGAATGTTTTAATCAAAATCTTCATTTCCCAAGGCAGCTTAGCATTGTATGGCCTCCAACAAAGTCAAATAACGTGGTGTAAGCCCATTAAAGCTCTCAAATCATAGTTAAAGCATTTAAAGCCGTCGAACAACAATGGATCAAAGCCCAAAGCACAGTTATTGTAGAAACACTGCACCAAGCCACCGAGGACAACACATTAACTCAGTTTTGATACGACTGCCCTCAGCACAGCTCAAAGATATTTTCTTACATTTATTTCTGGATAGGATTAGGTTAAAGTAATCATTTTCTTTCAGACCTGTTTAGATCAAGTTGTAATAGACAATTTTGTATATTTTTCCCTATTTATACCACCCTCTATATTGTTTTGGGGGGGTTGGTTGATAATATTCATGAGAGACTCGCACTGGATATCTGAGATGTTTTACTTAATCAAAGATTGCTGAAAAGCTTTGGAGAAATGACTGTCTGCTCTGTGTCTAATGGTCTGAAGAATTGAATGTGGAATTCTTGTGCTGCAGTATGAATCAATAACTGCTTCTTACCTCTGTTATTTCAATTTCATATATGCTCAAGTTGCAGAACGAAGGATTGGTTTAGAATTTTCTTAGCTGCACTCTTTTCTCAGTTTCTGTGGCTTTTTAATGTTTTCTTCTCGATTTAGGCATAAACATGAATTCCTTTGTGGCTCATGTTTGATCTTTTTCACATATGAATGACTGTTATCTAGGAATTCTTAACTGCTCCTAGATAGGGCTCATTTGTCTTCTTTCTGCTAATCTGAATGAGAGATTCTTAATTGCCCCTCATTCCTTAGCCTTTAATCCATATCTTTTACCTTAAATAATTGTTTCATATATAGCTAGCTTGCTCCATTTTCCTTCTTGTGGCCAAGAAAACGCACCAAGAGTCATACTCCTTGACTCCACACGCAATGGTTCTAAAACTTTCATGCTATCCCTGCCTCTTTACCTGAAAGTATCATCCTTCCCACCAGAAATCAAAACAAAACCCCTTGAACTCAATAACTAGCCTAAAATCATCTTCTACAAAGCTAAATCAGAAAGAGAGAGCCCTCTCTGATTGCAGGTGGGCTACAACCTACAGTCCAAAGACTGGTCTGTGGTTACCTCAGCCGTATCCTTTTGATGCCGACCAGAAGGACAACCTGAGCGATAACACCACCCCCAAGCAACCTGGTTGTTTCCTTTGACTGGATTCTACTAGGCAGATCCCGTTTACTGGCTAGTGTACCATTTCGAATCATTGCTCAAATATATAGAATGGTCATGTCTGGTACCATCATAGATGAAGGGGCTTCTGTGAGTATCCTTTGCTCAACTGCTTGGAAAGCGCTTGGTTCGCCATCACTTTTGTTTGAGGTGAGAAATCTAATAGGCCTTGACAAAGGAACCAGTCGACTGTTAGGGATCCTTCCCAATGTGCCAATAACATTGAGAAGGAAAACCATTCACATGAATGTAATGGTAGTCCAAGGACCCCTGGATTATAATCTACTCCTTGGATGAGACTATATTTATTGCATGGGAGCCATTGTCTCCTCACTCTTTAGAGTAATTTGTTTTCTGCATGAAGGAAGAGTGGTCAAGCTCATAGACCAGCTTTCATTCCCTGGTTCACACATAGAAAATAGTCATATACCAACCCTGAATGGTCTTTTCATGCAAGGAATGTCTCATCAATCCCCAGTCTGTCCTCCTGATGAGCGCGAGTGATTCGGAGGATATGACTGAAACCCAGGGGGCATGCACCCTGCTCTATTTTGGCAGGCAAACCTTGGGTATACGATAGGTTTCCGCAAAGGATATATGACTGGTCTGACACACCCATCCATTTAGGAAAATGGGATTAGGCTGGAATAATATTCCCTCGTCAAAGTTATGTGAGTGGAGGCGTCTGCGCTACTCACCTTTGTCTATTTCGGCAGACATCGTTGAGGAAGTGTTTTGTCTGTGATACAGATAGAACAATCTTTGGTAACCTGGAAATTTTTCTCTATACCTGGGGGCATGCAAACCTTTTGGCATGCAAGTGAAGAGCAACCATTTATTTTTTAAATTTATAGGTCCTCTAACCCTTTAAACTCGTAGGATTGGTCGTTTCCTAACTTGCAAAAAGAAAGGATCCGAAGCAATGCTTTGTAAGGTGCAAGGTCCATAAAAATGGCATCTTAGATGAGACATCCTTATTATACGACTGGATCGAGCAATTTTAACGCGGAATTCAAGCTCGTTAAAAAATAAACATAAGCAATGAGCAAGTGTTCCCCCAACATTTAAGCTCATTAAAAAATTAACCAATCCCCGGTAAACATCCATTGTGAATGTATTACCATCAGCCCTTGAAGCCTTGGTCGTGTTCTCATCATCACCTCCATTCTGTATTGGCCGATCATTCACCTCCATTTTATTGTTTACCCCTTTTGAGGAACAGCTGCGAAGAGTGATCTTGTTAGACATCCTTGTGACACTGCTGTGATTGGAAAATTCCAAACCTTACCTGGAATCAGCTACTACCTGAATCTATCACTCGTTCCTCAAAAACGAGTCTCCTTTAAGCTCTTCTCAACTGACTCGTAAAATATGAAAAGATTGCCGAGCCATTGGCCTCTCCAGCTCGTTAAAGTGACCGGAAGTGCTATCCCTCCTTTAGATTTTAATCTTTTTGGACCTGAGGGATTATTACACAAAAAGATCGAGTGCTTGTTTTGTTCGGCTCGTTAAAATTACCGAAAATTCATCCCTTTTGTATTATTTTATACTTTTTCAGACTTAAGGGATTAGATGACGAAAAATGATTTTTGGAGTTTCCTTTACGTCCCTTTTAAGACTCTTTAAAATTGAAAAGGACAGAGTTATCTTTGTCGTTAAACTCGTTAAAACTGAATAGCGACAAACTTGTCCATAACGGACAAGAATGAGTTTCGCTATCGCTAGGCTCGTTAAAACATAGCGATGGGTTTGCCAGAAGGGAAAATTATAGAACAAGCATATGTTATCCTCCTCAAGCTTGACAAAAATAAAGAGGTACTGGTCAACAATGACTGGGGAAAATTTGGGAAGAAAACTTGAAGAAACTTTGTTGGTAGCAAGTCGCTCTTGAACATGACACTTTCGCTCTGCATCTGAGTCAGGTTGGGTTGTTCCATTCACTGGTCACATCACCATGGTTCCATCACACCATCCATATTTGGGGTTAATGCTACCAATCCATCATGTCAGTGTTGCCGATATGTTCAAGAGAAGTCGCTCAGAGAATTGACCTGTGTCTCACCCACTGCAATACATTTACGCTCCATTCTTTCATGACCGCCACCCTGAACCTTATATCACCTGATCGTTTTCACCTCCATTAAAATCATTTGCTTCGTTCTGTGTCATTGATGTGGGATTCACTAAGGCCCTCCTATGACGGATCGCTTCTTGTCGACATCAACTCATTATCCAAGAAGTCAATCTAGGAACAACCCTTTCAGTACTTTGAAGCTTTCATGCCTCAATGCCAAGTTTCTCACTTCCGGCGACAGGTTTACATCAATGGCCTTCGACCGAAAGATTTTGTGTGGCGTTCGACGCCAAGTCCCTTATTCACACCACGTGAATTTTACTGTAGTACCTTGAGGGTCATCATCATTATCAGTGATTCCTCTCGTGCCTGTTAACAGCTTACATCACTGGCTGGTAATCAGGCGATGTCTTTCCATGTCCGACTCCAGAACATCTCTCACATGGATCGACTTATACTTTGAGTGAAGATCGAATGAGATTGAAGACCCCGGATCTAGTTTCATCCATCCGGGCTGCGATATATATTCAGGCAAATAAAAACATCAAATGTACATCACTGCTGCACAGTTAATCATCCAATCTAAGGGATGATGGCTCTACCAGAATCATCAATCTACACTCAGACGATTGTCTGTCCTATGTACATGAAAATGAATTTATAAAGTTGAGCATGGGAATGCCCGCCTCAGCTAGATCATGAAAATATTATGAAGATAATGTATTGTATTGTATCTTATTACAGGTTGCCTTCCAGCTTGAAAAAACTTCGGATCCTCATGATAAAGCATTTCACCCGACATCAAAAGATTAACGACCTCATGCTTTAGGGGGCAAATGTTATAGAAATTTTTGAGCACTGCAACCCCAATCATAAATGTCCATAAACCAAGGGCTCCTAAGTCCCTAAAGGTGTTGTTGCAACCCCTAAAAGAACAAGGTCAACTGATTACAGCATCTCCCAGAAGTTCTCCATGAAAAACTACTCAGAACTGGTCAAAACTGGACCATTTCACCTGCTCCATGGTCAAAGTGCATTGCATCCCACCTAAATACACACAGTAGCTGTGATGCATGTTGAAAATCACTTCTATGGGGTGTGATGGGTGAGAGTGGACAAATGGCAGGGTCAATCCGCAAGGTGGAGGAGCATGGAATCTTCCAGAAACTTCTCCTGTGACACTTGCCTCTCTGCATTCGCCCAGGGATGAGTAAGAGATCATCAATCTCCAAGTGGAATCAAGAACTATCAGAGAGAGGACACTAATCAAATCTCAAAAGCTGACTCACACCCCTTGCAAACATCTATATATGGATCCCTCATCCCAGAGATCCAGAGGTTGGAATTTTGTATCTTGTAAGGAAGTGCTGTTGGTTTCTTGGTGCAATATCATAGTGTTGGGTGATCTAAGATTTTCATGAGGTGAAGAAGGGCTTTCTTTCTGAGAGGATGATGCTGGGTCAGAACAATTGGTTGTAATCCTCTTTGCTCTTTCTTGATTATAAATAAAGTCATTCAAGTTTTCCTCCACATTCTTGTATGATTGATGTTTTATGCATTTGTGTGGTCAATATCTATCTGGTCCTATATTGTTTATGATAATAGATCTATGTTCTTGGATAGTGTTATGCTGCTTTTATTCTATAGGTGCTCTGTGAAGCTGGGTAAACAAGGAAGCGAGTAGCAAAGATCTATCAGAAGGGAGAGGAATCGAGCAAGGAACCAAGCGCAAGACAGAGGTTGGTCTCCTCATTCCCCTCTTATCTATTTCTCATAAAGGAAAAATAAAGTAGTTTTTAGTTTGTTTGTTTCTAACGTAGCTACCAGCTTTAGTGGGACTAGCAGCTCTACATAGACACTAGTTTTCTCGATAACATCCCTCTAGAGTGACTTCTTTCTATGGAGTAACCTATGATGTTCCAATGAAGCTAACTAGTTTGTAGGACTTGGAGGCATTATAAAAATTCTTCCATGCTTCCTCGTTAGGTTTGTGAAAGGTCTCACTTAGCCACTAGAAATGAATCCTCGCATAGTGGTATTTACAAACATTTTGAGGATCATACAGATTGAAGTCCAAACAACCAAATGTCAATTTATCTATTCCCTTCAGTGTTTGCAACTTCTAGATTCTTTATTTATACAATCCGATTTGCATAGGAAGAGCA
This sequence comes from Pinus tabuliformis, assembly GCA_031772625.1. NCBI lineage: Eukaryota > Viridiplantae > Streptophyta > Pinopsida > Pinales > Pinaceae > Pinus > Pinus tabuliformis. The sequence goes on along the minus strand of CM062819.1, from coordinate 1,714,995,346 downwards.
GACCAAGGTGCTTTCTTCTACCTATGGAAAGCTACTTAAAACCTTCTGGAGTGATGGCACACAACTTATTGCATGACTAATTTATCGGTGGCATACCTGGACATAAGATGTAGAGAATTCTGTCCACCAAACACTCCGAGGAAAGTTCCATTTGGTGAGGCAAAACAATCTGCTATCTCTGACACCGCTTCCATCGCCCCATGTGACATGCAATGTGGCTCTTGCTCAAATATCAACTTGTACAATGGAATCAGGAAGTCATTAGTCATATTTTACATTACACCTCTATAGCTACACTTAGAAAAAAGTTTGCAATAAATGTGCATGATAGGCTCTCGTGGTGTCCAATTCCAACTCATGCCAAGCAATGCATTGTGGGCACAGATTGCATCGAGTAGATAGGAAGATATTTAAAATCTAGCTTATTTCCCTTTGGAGGACTGAGGGAATTAAATACATGGATCCTCATCTTTTGAGACAAAAATATTGACCAGTTGAATGGATATCGTTCATTCACAACCTGGTTCCGTGAGAGCACCCTCCCTTTAGGGAAGGTCTTAGTGCTCTATTAACTATAGATTCTACAACATAGAACTATCAAGAGTTGATAAGCCCTCCTGAGATATTTTTTCTTGTAGGTGTTGGTGGGTGTCTAATGGAACTTTGCTAGATGTTTAACCCAACTTTTGACAATACTTGGTGCTTAAGTAGCTCGTGGAAGAATAAAAGTAAGAATCCATGAGCAATTCTGGCTCCGGAAAATGATATATGAGATGATAATTTGGTGCCAGAAAATAAGTAGGCCTTTGTTTATTGGCATTGTTGAGAGTCATAATATTTGGATCTATATGAGAAACTATCTAGCTGACAACATCTTCACATGGGAAAGTTAGATACCTGCATGCAAACTTATGTAACCTTGGCCTTTGGACATTGATATACACCTGCAAGTATTCAAGGTTTGCTTTGAAGCTTCTTGATGAGAATTATTCATTCACTTTCTTGGATGTGATATCTGATTCTTTCTCTATGAAAATTTGAGTATCTAAGTAAACCGATAGGTTCATTGGCATACTCTTAACTGCCTCCCCGATGCTGCTTTTAGTAGTATCCTTTGAAGCATATCTCTTTGGTGCCACAATTTTAGTGACTGATGAAGAGAAGTGCACAACAATTACAATACCAGTAGGAGGAAAATGCACACTTGGAAAATATGAATTAGCTTAATAAAATTGAATCACAAAGAAAAATCACCGCAGCAACCACTAGACTGACAAGGAAAATTATGCAATTATTGAAGTGAAGGGGGGAGAGTGGTTGCCTGAACTATGCATTGCATAGTATTAGTAGCCAGGGGAGAAAATTAAGGCTATATACTATGCAATGCGTAATCTCATCCTGGGAAGACTTAGGTGGAGACTGTGCATTGCATAGTATCAGTGGCCAAGGGATAGGCTTGAGCCCTAGAACTGTGAATCCCCAGTCTCAGTGGCAAACGGATAGGCTTGAGCCCTAGAACTGTGAAATGTGTATTTTTTTTAGCCATGTACTATGCATTGTTTATTCTTAGAGGCCAAACATCAAGATTGATCCTTTGACTTGTGCAAGTCCCAGCTAGAAAAGGAAAGTCATGGCCAAGGGAAGGGCATATCTGCTCAGAAAGAGTATGGGAAACTAGAAAATATAAGTGACGAGGTGCAAGTTAGATTGCATATCTAACTAAGGATAGGTTGATTAGTGAAAATCAAGTGTAGAAGATCAACATGCAAAAGGAAAAACAAACATGCATGGAGAGTTGTCAAAACGATGACCACTAATGGGAAAAGAAGAAGAAGAAGATGTGAATCTTATAAAATGTGAATGATAGATTGAAACAACACTTATATAGGCTAATATAAGTTAAAACACCAAAAACCATGGAAATATAGATGAAAAACAACACTCATAGAAGCAAAATATTAAAAACTGACAAAAAAAGTGATAAAAGACGACAAAAGAAAAACTCACCTAGAAAAGCGTCACAAACTCCACCGAAGGCTCCTTGATCTCCTTGGGAAGGAGAGATCTCCAATACTGAATGGAAAACTAAGCTCTAGGGGTATACATTACATATATTTAGACCAATTAGGGTTTATGACACTCATGGCTAAAATTGAGGGAAAAGAGGCAAACGATGGAATTCCAAAAATAGCAAATTGTGTCATCCTTCACGAAAGTAATTGTCCACTCCCTATTTTCTAGGGATGTATTTTTATTTTGGTTTTTTTCTTTTTTTTTTTCAGGAAAACTAGTCATTCACACTGCCAAGGAAGATTGTGCAATTCCCAAGAACTGAGAAACTTCTTGACTCAGTGTATTGCGTAATTTTTGAGTTGAAGAGATGCTTCTGCCATTTCTGGGATCAAGGCTAGGCTTCCATCCAGAATTGCATATTTTATGAGATCAAGGAAGACATACCAATATGCATTGCATAATTACAATCATCAAGGTTTCCATCCCTTCCAAGATTACAGAGTTTTTGGAGGCAAGCGCAACAGTGTTGTAAGGTCAAGTCATAAGCTTGCCTGTGACTACAATGGTTCATATTGGGATCAAACCAAAGAATCACAAGAAAATCATGAAAATATAATTCTTTATCATAGCATGAATAATTTATGATAGTGAAATATAGGCTCTTGTGGATAAAAGGAAGTTTCCAAAATTAAAGCATGAAAAAAAATTAGAAGGGTGGTTGTAGACGCTACAACATTTGGCGACACACTGGTATAACTCCAACTCTCTATATAGATCTTATCTCATGTAAAACATGTCTAACTCTTTAGGAATTATTTTTTAGTTCATTTATCACCATAACTTATTTACTTATCTTAAGTAAAAGATATATTCCCTACCATTCTCTTCATCGGCAGTGCACTTACAAAGACAAGTAAAACAGAGTTGTTTTGATTGGGGATGCGAGTATATAAATACACAAGTGAAGTAGGATTGTCAGAGCCTTGGTTTTCATCTCTGGTGTTGCTCTCCTACTAGAAGGCCTAGAAAGCACCCTAACTAAGTCACTTAAGGGACACGAAGGCTTTCTCTTCTTTCGCATTTATTATTTTTTTGTTTTTGTTTTTGTTCAAAGAATTGTGCATAGGGACATATTTATCTAATGATTCAAAGGAGTGATTCCGACTTATTGAGAATAGTATAGGTTTTCCTTTAGAGAAGGATATTTATACCTCTAAAATACAGTTCACTTGTTAAAGTTTCCTCGCCTCCTTACTCTACTAGACGTAGACGACAAGACAAAACCACACAATCAAAAAAATGATTAGAGTAGGTGGTGTTGGTTATAGATTAAGCATGGTGATTCCACTATGATTTTCTCTGAAAAGAACATATTTTCCATCAGGGTATCATTGACTATAGGTTACAAGATCCACGTAAAGAGAGGTAGTAAACAGATAACAAGGAATTGATAGTAGCATAATTTCCTCCGGAACTTCACCATGCTTGATTTAGAAACGAAACACAGTCTCATTTTGAAGATTTCCTACAAAAATGTAAAGGAAAGTGGCAGGATGGAAAGTAAATAAAAACAAGACAAAGAAGAAATAAAAAAACTACTGCTACTCCTAAACTAACTAAGAATAGGCCAGGCTTACGTAAAATCAAACTTCTAGTGTAACCACTGACACATAGACTAAACTATATTGGCAATGGAATCCATATCAAGAAATATATTCAAAAATAAAAGTACAAAATAAAGATAAAATGATACATACCTTGACATTAGACTAGTGAAAGCACATGCAGAAAAATAGAAAAGGAAAGCACATGCAAGACACTATGCAGATGCATTATGGTGTGTGTTCACATTCTTACAACAAGACATGCAAGAGTGACCTTTCAAACTTATAAACTTGGAAAAAATAAAGAAAGAGAAAAAATTACATTTCAGAACAAATATTTCTAGGTATGATTCCTTTAATGATTGAGAGAGGGAATCATGCAAAACAAATGGAGGGCATGAAAATTGAGATATAGATGGATTTTCAATTGGCACAATTGAGTGATGATGATCCTTGAGAGATACAAGACTATTCTGATCAAAACTGGAACTAGCCTCAAGATTGTGAGAACCTGCCACAACCATCATAACTGGCTGAAGTGCCTCAACAACTTGCAGAAGTTCTAATAAATTGGAAGGTTAATCATCAAAAATCAATGGCTTGGAAATATCGATGACAAAGATGTCAGATTCATGACCAGATGAGGTGATTAATAGATCATGATATCCATGATCAAAAAGTTCATCATAAAAAATAGAAGTATGCTCTTGATCTGATGAATTGTAGAGAGGGGAAGATTGAAAATAAGAAATTTCACCCTATCTTTCTCCAGAATGATTAAATGATAGATTGCGGGGACCAACAAGAGAAGATTCTTCCTCTCCATGTTTAGATGTAAAACTAACATTTCACGGGTTTTGAGTGTAATAAAAATTAACACTGTTAGAAAATGACTTTGCGATAGATTCAATAGGAATGATAGAATCACAAACAATGTCAAGATAATGAGGGAGAGGTGACTAAGGAGAAGTATCAACTTGTATCGCAGATTCTTGTTCAGAGATAGAATCCCACATGTACACATCTTAATTGATATCGCATGTTGGTTGGTCAACACTAAGTCCATCCTAAGTTTGATCCTCATGAACATTAGAAATGATTGAAACCAATCAACACAACTCATAACCAGGAGGACCAAAAGAACCAATGGATGGAGGGCGATGAGAAAGAACATCACCAAAAAAATCAAACTCACTGTCAAAACTTCCATTTAAATTATGAATATGTGTGGCTGGAGAAGATGGTGGTATATCAACGGATGGGTTCTCAAGTTCTCCAACCTTAACCTACGCAAATGCAGTTGTTTGATGAATGGAAGATGAAGAATCACTTGGAACTGCAACTTCATTGAAAATTTTGGAGCTCCATAACTGGTGTATGTTGGGAGACGTTCAAAAGATTCATATTCTTTTGTATTCATAGAAATATGAACCATAAATTCAAACTTATCTCTCATTAAATTCCAATCAATATCATCTTCAGAAAATTCAAAAGAGAATTAAATAAATGATCGTGAAAATCGTTAATTGATTCATCGGCTGCTTTTCGTAAAAGCATGATTTTCTTGAAAAAATATTTGTAATCATACTTTTCAATGGCATATAAGAGCTCTTTGATAAGATGTTATAAAGAGTGTATGGAAGCGACTGGAAATTTGTAACACCTTCCTTGATATGCGCTTTGAATGTGAGAATGAATAACCTGCAAGAAACATCGTTGTAGTGAATATTACGTTTAGCGAAAAATTTAAGAAAGAAAGCAGTGTGCTATAGAATGGTCATTCCACCCTTGCCATCAAAATTCAAATTCGATAAGCCATTAATTATTCCCATGAGCACTTTCATATTTTCGGTTCTAGAAAATCATGACGTGGGTTAAGATATGGGAAGAATAAATTAAAGATACGGAGACTTTAAATAGACTTCATGGGCTGAGCTTGTCATCTAGCCCCCCTTCTAGTGCTACAAATTTTGATAGTGCTAGACGCGCAAAAATTCAGGGGATCTCCCTGATGTGACATCCCAATTAGGCCTCACACTATTTGGTGTAGTAGCCCCATCCAAAATTCTAATCGGTATCGGAAGAAGTCGGTTTTAATGATGTGCCTTGGTTGTAATAGCACATAGAGTGTTCTAATCGTGAGTTTGGTGAACAAGTGTATTACTTTGTGGAAGGTCAATTACAGTGTATGAAAAGTTCTAAGACACAAGGCGAAAATGAGTGAGAACCTTAGAATCTTGTAATAGTACGAAACTTGAAAAGAGCACACAAGAATAAAGACATCACGAGTTAGCTTGCGAAATAGTTCACATGTTAACCATGATCAAAATAAACAACAACATGTAGTCAATAATATTCATACTAATGCAAAAGAAATAGTTCATAAGCGTTAGCATAAGTGAAATAACATGTATTTCAAACATAACAAGAATATTCCTATTATATTCACAACATATGCATGAAAAATTGCCGACTCTGAGCTTTTATTAAAGTGAAAGTTCCAATCATACATGTACCATTGATGAACCACTAGCCCCAATAGTGGAACATGAAGTCTACACCTCCTCCTCCAAAGAAAGATACTTATTCTATGCTACGGAGAAACTAAGGCTCTCAACAAACTCCCAAGCTCGTGGTTCTAAGCTAAAATCATAGCCAAAAGCTTGGCTCCCAAATATCCATTTACATGAGTTATGAAGGTATACTTATAACAAAAGGGGTGACTATTCATTTCCCTTTGTGAGCTTTGGACTTCCCTCATGTCTCTTCAACTTCTTTACAAAATGACTCCTCAACATCATTACGTCATGACTCTTCACATTCCATAATTTACACTTGGAATTTCACTTACAAAATAATAACATACTCATACCCATTGTTAACACCCAGGTTGTTCCCTTTGACTCCTGAGGGAATACGGCCGGGGTAACCACTAACCAAGCTTTGGATTACAGGTTCTAGCCAACCTGTAATCAGAGAGGGCTCTCTCTTCTAGTTTAACTTTGTTCTTTAGGATTTTAGGCTAGTTATGAGGTATGGGTTTTGATTTAGATTGTGGTTGAATGATGTCTTCCAGTAGCTAGGATGATATCTTCAGACAGTTTTAGTCCATTGGGCAATGGAGTCTGTGATTATGGGTTGTTTAAGGTATTGAGTAGGATTGTTTAAAACTGCAGGGCCATTTAGATATGTCATGAAACAAACTTAAGATTGTGATGATGAAATATGAATAGCCAGTGAAAGGCAATTAAGAGTCTTCCACTAAGCTGGTGATGTGGGAAGGATATATATCACCCAGGAGCAGATTCAAATTCCTGAATAATAGTCACTGTGAAGTTCTAGTCTGAAAGTGAAGCAGCTAAAAATTACACTTTCATAACTAATACTTAGAGGAAAACATTCACAATAGCATAGATTGAGTTCAGGGTCTTTTAATGAACAAATCCTGAAACTATTCTTTTTTTGTGCTATTAAACTATGAAATATAGAGTATGAACAGATTATGAAAGGATGAAATACATAACAAAAGAGTTTAAGAAAACTTATTGTGCCATGAAATACATAGGAATCCTGTAGCAGTAAGCCATCACACCGCAACACATCAAACAACTCAGAACTTTGGAAATTCCATCAGCTCCCTGTATTAAAACTCTGAAATTTACAGCATAGGTTCTTTTCAAAAGAAAATCAACAACCCCTGCAAGCTTGTGCGAGGGGATATATATACAATCGGTTTTTACAAAATATCTGAACGCTGAGTCAGTTGCTCAATAACTGCGTTCACCAACTTTCAGAATAGAAGATAAGAAAGTTATTGCTACTTTAAATACATAATGAATACCCTTTGGTTCTGTCAGAAACCTTTTTGACTTTTAGAGGCCGCTGAGTCGGTTGAGCGCTCTGCATTAATTCTGAATGATATGTCTTTATGGCTCTGTCGTGCTGTAGCTTTCTCGGCCCTGTCATCTGTACCTGTCAGTGTTGCTTTTGTGGCCGAATCTGTCTGCTGAGTTGGCTCTGTCCACTCTTCTCCAGTCATACTGAATGCATTAATTTTTCTGAACATGATGACTCATATTCTGATGAAAAACTTGGTGAAGACCTGTGTGTTTACAGCAATGTCTGTATCATGCTGGTCCACCATTCCTGTGTAGGCAACTGATGCCTCAAAATTGTACCTAGTGTTTCATCTGCCTCTGTATATTTGAAGTAATTAGGAGGCACTTCAAACAAATGTCTGATTTCATTCATGATAAAAAATAAATTCTCTATTTTCTCATAAAGGCTCTGCCCAGATGTAGGCCCTGCTTCCTCTGGGGTACTTGATCCTGCAGTGATCTGATTAGCGGAAAATGTATTCACCCTTTTTGCATAATTCTCATGTGACAGCAACCTACCTGCACTGTTTAGTAGGCTGGGAAGGCCTCTGCTATGCAATGTTGTAAATTTATCTGTGAACTTATTTACCTCTGTTTGCATCTCCTGGCACCTTCTATCCAAAGTCTGCACCAGATTTCTCAAAGTGAGGACCCTCTTTATCAGCAATATGGTGTCAGTTCTATTGGTGATTCCTATTGCTGCTAGCTGAGGGCCTGTGCGGTTATTGAGAACATTGATCATTCTATTGGCTATCTCAGGCATAGTGCCTAGAGATGCCCTTGCTCTTTGGCTTTCCTTGTGTGCCCTGCCTATGAGCTCCATGTGCTCATGAATAGTCTCTATGTACTGCCATTGATCTGTTATTGATTGGCCAATATTGGCCCACAAGACTTTCTTGATCTCAGCTACCACCTTGTCAAGGGAGAGCTCTTTCTCCAGCTCTTTTATCTTCTCCTTAAGAGCCTTCACCTCTCTTGCTTTTTCAGCTACACTTTGCTTGGATTTATCATATTTTTCATTAAGAGTAGCTAATTTTTCCTTGGCCTCATTTAGTTCAGCCATCTGGGCCTCTAGAACCTGAATCTCTTTCATCATCTTCTGCATGTCAAGGCTTGGAGCCTGTTCTGATGTTATTGCTGGTGCTGATGTTGTTGGACCTGTTTCAGCTGTCTGTCCTGTGGGAGGAGTGATGTTTTGAGGGGGCTCCTCAAGGTTGATCACTGGCTGAGGGGGCTGAGATGTTTGGCCTCCTTCTTTCTGCTGCAGGGCTGCCTGTAATGCAGCCTCTGTTTCTACTAATTTGCCTTCTGTTTGGACCAGCTGTTTGTGTAGTGTTAGCAGCATGGCTGCCACATCCTGGTCCTTCCTCTGCTGAGCAACCTCTTCTGTTTGAGGGTGAAGGGTTGCTGGAATCTTTACCATTTTTCTCAAAGCTGCTATATCTGCATCTCTTTCCTTTAGCAGTGCTTGTACAACTTTGGGATCCTTTGGGTCATGCCCAAGCTCTATAATAATATCCTCCAAAGACCTGATTCTATTGTCTTTGGCCTGGGAGGATACCTTCTCCAATTCAAGTTGGGTTGTTGTATTATGAAGGCTATTTTGCAACTTGTGTGCCAGGAAGGTCTTGTCTGCCAGAGTTGAATAGACCATCTCACCCGTTTGCTTATGAAGCTCTATCTGGTCCATAGGGTGGATGTCTTTTGCAAGAACCTCAAGGTTGGTCCTTATATAATCTGCAGCTGACTGTGGTTGCAGCATAGTAGGCATGAAATGACTCATGGTCATTTTCCCCTCTGTTATGTCATATGCTGACATAAGCCTCTACTGGTTTGTAGGGGCCATTTTAAGCAGGTGATTATAGAGTTGGAGCCTGACTGGCTCATTTCTCTTTTTGATGTCAATAAATTGTTGCTTTATGCCTGATTCAGCTCTCCTCTGCTGGCTGGAGGAACTGACCTCTCCTCCAAGGGTTCTTTCTTGTTCCTGCTGAAAGGAACTGGCAGATGCCTCCATGCTGGGGGGGCCCATACCCAAGGATTGCCCAATAGGCATCTCTTCTTCAGAAAGGGGATTTAGTCTCTGCCTTTTCTCCCCTTGATTTGTGGATGTGGTGAGGGGAGTTTCCTGCTCTCTATCCCTCTTCCTGCTTCTTTCTTCATTCAGTGGAGTTTGGAGCACCGAGGCCTCCACTACTGTTTCTTGCCTAGGAGGCACACTCTCTTGAGCCTGTTGCTCTGTAGATATTGGGGCCTCAGCTGTTTCTTCTTGCTGCTTCGGCTGCTCTTTTTGTTGTTCTACTGTAGGGGGTGGTTGTTCCTGCTCCATCTCCTTTTCTTTACCCTTGCTGGCTGCCTGAGGAGTAGTTTTAGCTACTTGCTGGTGGACTGTAGAGGATGAGGCAGCTGCTCCAAGTTGCCTTTGATAAGAAGAGGAAACCTGCCCACAAGTTTCCAAGTCAGCTTCTTTCTCAAGATTCTTTGCTTCTTTATGTAGTATTTCCTCTCTAGGACTTGCTTCCTCTAATGTGCCCTCTTTCCATCTTAACAAATTGGCATATTTCTCAATGTGGGGCAGCCTGACATGATCATAGCTAGCCAATTTAAACTTGACCCTTCTAAGACTAATGAAGTGATTGGGGTCATAGGGTGACCAGAGGAAACTGGTTTGCAATCGGAGGCCCTCTAGGATCTTATCTGCTTCTTTCCATCCTTCTTCCCTTTTATTATAAAGAAATGGGCCTAGCTGGTTTCTGATTTTGAGTTGCACCTTCTTGTTTTTGCTGTGGAAATGGACCATGTCTGCATTCCCAAACTGCCTGAAATACTCTAAGGCAAAGAGTCTCATAGGGACATATCTTGGCAGCCTATATGGGGCTAATTCACAGCCATATATTCTAATCACTGTATGGTTTTGGTAAAAGTACCAATCCCCAATGCTGTAGGCCTTTGAGAGCTGGAGAATCCTTTGCATCTCATCTGTTAATCTTGGAGGAGGGGTACCCAATAGCAAGGACATAGCTGGATGGATAAAGAGGTCTATGAACTCACAGTAGCTGTATGGTGAATAAGATGTGTGATGAAAGACTGAAGTCCAAAATACCACTGATCTTGGGTTTCCCTGAGCATCAAACTTCTTGAGAGAAATAGGGAAGCCATCAGGTTGATAAAATAGGAACAAGTGATAGATGTATGAAGTGTATCTAAACACCTTTTCCCTCTCTAGATTCATCAATTGCTCATGAATCTTATTGGCAATGTATGCAGCATAATCATAGTGAACAGAAGGAGGCATTCCAGGGGAGAAGATAGACATCATTGCCAGAATGGTTTCATCAGCATCCTCAGCTGATCTGTAACCCAGGACATAACTGATCAAATCCACAAGCAACTTCCCTAACTCATTGAAGTATACATTCTCTATAGGAGGGGTCCTCACAGTTTGAGAGCCTGATTCAATGAATAGTTGATTAACCTTTATGATTTGGGCACTAGACAGCTTGCCTCCTTTCTTTAGCAAGTCCATCATGGAAAGAGGAGTCAATGGCTTTGTAGAGTGAAAGTTCAGCATCTGATTTATAGCCTCAGGGGTGACATGGAACAAAACTAAACCTGAGGTATTGAGGACAGCTCTTTGACATGGGTCATAGTTGGCACTGCATCTGTGAATTAAATCTGGAAGGACATTGACTTGAGGGAGCTTATAAATGGGCAAATTGGAGTCCCAAATCCCTAGAATATCAGTTCCATTGAGGTGCTTGGCCTTCAGCTCATTGAGTACATGAATATTATATTTGGTGTGCATTGAGAGTGTTTCTGTCATCTGGTAATCTCTATCACCCAGGGCCTGCCATTCTAGCTCTCTGTGTGGGGCATTCAAGGGTGGAATGTTTAGTGCTACTGGTGTTTCCATGGTTAATTAGTACTCTGAATTGTACTAGAACTTGTTTCACTAGGAAGAGCAACACAGAGCGGTATTTTTTGCAGAAGTAAGGCAATTTGCAGGGGAAGCAGGGTGAATTATGGTGAGAACAAATTGAAATGCTCCCAAGAAAGTCTAATGAGCAAATGCTGGGACTAGCAAAGCTGTTTTCCCGGTGAATTAGTGCAGCAAAGGTTTTAAGTTCACGAATGCGCAAACTGACTGTAAATTGATGGAAACTTGGCTCAATGTGGACTTCTGTAGGTGAATTTCGACCTTATAACTGAAGATAAATGGTGGTCACCGGGGATTTGCTGGTAATTACAGTGATTTCTCTCTCTTTTCTCACTTGTTTTGGTGAATTTATACAAAAAACCAGGTGCGGAGGGGAAACTTGGATAAATACCTGGTGAACTCTGGCAATGGCAGCAAGTGCAGGCAAATTGAGGGCGCCCATGGTCTTTAAATCGATTTCTGCAGGTTGGTAGCGAAATGGTCATAAATTGCATGCAGAGAGAACAAATAGTTCTTTTGGCAAAAAGTGAGAAAAAACATGAATTTTGGTGAAAATATGGACATTTTGGGCTATTGGCGCTTTTTTTGGATGACATCAGCATGACGTCATCGGGTGGGGTCGGGTATGGAAGGGTGACGTGGCGGCCTATGAGTAGTCCACGGGGACTGATGAGCTGGCGGACAGGTCGGAGCGATGGCGGGCCGGGCGCTGACGTGACGCTGAGTTGGCATGACGTGGGCATGGCATAGGCGTGACGTGGGCGGGCGGTAAACCAAAGTGGTAAGCGGTAATTTCAGACCACTATTTGTACGGGGGTGGTATTGGCAGGCGTCCTCCCGATATAACCTGGGAGCGACGCGTGGCACTGCCCTGACGTCACCCTCTGACACTTTTCGGGTGCTATAGTCCGGACATCGGGGGCGGCCCGAAATTGATATGGGCCGTCGGATGGGAAAGCCCAGATCCGACGGTCGACGGGTTATAAAAATGAAAGAACGATACGGCAGTGGGGTGAGCAATAATTTATTGTTTTTATGGAAAAGCGCGCCTGGCGGGACCTTTGGAAATCAAAGAAAATATGGGTTTTTTCAATGTTTTTTGTGTTCAATGCGCATTATAACAAAACCTTGGATAGGCAGCAGCAGTGGGTTTTTACAAGGTTTATGCAAATAATGTGGATAAAGCATTTCAAAGGGGTTGTAAGGGGAAAAAGGGTAGGGCTTAGGCTATTAGACCAACCAGGGGTTAGTTTAATCCCTGACATTACACAACCACATACAACAAGACTTTATTTCTGCATGGTTATCCAATATTTAAACATAGGGCTATAATGCCAAAGGGGAGGAAATATACATATTTTTTGGGGTTTTATACACCATAGTGTTATAGTAATAGGGAAAGGGGAACATAGGGATTTAAGCATAGATAGAGTTAGTTAGTTAGTATGGGATGGAAGATATGGAGAAGAGGAAGCAAAGACTAAGTTTTATTAGGAAACAAACTTAGTTAGGGAGTAGATCAAAATGAAAAGATTTTACACAAGAAATGTGGCTCTTTATGAAACAAGAATCAACAAAAGAATTTGACTTCTCTCATGAACAGAGGTGGTATTGGGATGTTAGCAAGGAATGTGATGGGGGATGATTGGGAAGTTAGACATGCTTCATATTGCTGCTACAAAACTGCTGAATAGGAAGATCTGCACTGACACCATGTTTTTCCTTTGCTTAGGCCAGTGAAATGTCATAAACCATGCTTCTGCAACCCCATCTACCTACCCACTCTATTGCCTAGCATTTTTTGTTACTCCAAGGAGGGTGCACTTAGACTTGCAAACCCTTATGTGCCTTTTCTTTTCCTTTGGATTTTTTATTTTGATTTTCTATCTAAGGCTAGCCTTATTACTTCCAAGGCCCCAGATTAAACAGTTGGGAACCTTCATTCTATACCTAGCTACTTATCTACCAAGATTGAACAGTTTGGACAGATTTCTTTCTCTAATCTACAACAAACAATTGAAACATGGCATGACCCAGCTTAGACTGTTGGATCACCCATTCAGAAGTAGGACAGCATCAACCAACTGCAGATAGGTGTTTTCCACAAAAATATGAGATCTTTGCATCACCAAAGTAGATCATATTGGCACTTCCCCTGCCAATCATGAAAAATGAAACCTATTGGTATAGGTAGCTAACACCCATATGAGACAAAATTGGGTAGAACCAACTAGACAACCTAATAAGACAAAAGTCAAGCTTCAGTTTGGGGAAAATCCAACTCAACAACTTCGACTTGTAGAATCTCAGTCACATGTCAGTGCTAAGCTTTGTATTACATGATGACGTCCCCAAACTGTGCAATGAGATCAGGTTGGAAGCAGACTCTAGCCTCCATGGAATCCACGTACGTTGATTTGTAACCAGTCTATATGTCCTTCTTTAGTAGGAGAATTATAGTATTGATATGGATAGGGACACTAATGTACGTCTACATTTTCAGCCTATTTACATCAAGATATTCCTTGGAAGCAATCTATCTAAATGGGTCCAAGTATTCTTCAACCTTCTACCTAACTTGATTCCTACGTTTGGCTTCAGTGAGGGAGCCAATTGATGGGATCTTGTGCAATTTCACCATGAAATCCACGTTTTTATACAATCATGATGGCACTTGGATTTATTTTTGTGTCTATCACAATCACCCTTTCTTTGATGAATGCAAGAGATGTGAGGGAATCCAGAATATGTTTCTTCCTTGCCTGTATAATATTTTTCTCAAGCTTGTCATAAGTCGTATTGTATGTGTCCATGACTAGACCATCATTAAGAGGAATAATATCCTCTTCATCTATTGGAACTTGCTCTACTACTCGAGGATGGGGAGACTGAATGGTGACATGTTATGTACCTGGCATCAAATCAAAACCTTGGTTCTGCAGCTCCGGTTCCACCTCCATGTCTTCAATCTCAATCAACTCTTCAATATCTTGAGCCAGCTACTTGTCTTACATCTATTTACTCGCCTCCTCTAGCTTCTAGTTCTTCTCTTATTCTTCAGCTTGTCTTTGTGCAATTTCTTCTTCTTATACTCTTTTCTTTTCTTCTTCTTGTTGTTTATTCCTTTCATCTTCCAATATCCTCTTCTCTTTTTCTCATGTCTATTTCTATTCTACTTCCTACATCCTCTATTTCCTGTTTTTCTCTGTTTCTGTGGACTCTTTAAGTATGATTGGATCTGCTTTCATCTTGTGGCTTAACCTTCCTCTTACCCTTTTCGCACACTCGATTACACCTCTCTATTGGTATCACCTCTCAAGTGACTGCTTCTATAGAGTAACCTGCAATGTTCCAATGAAGATGACTAGTTTGCAAGACTTGGAGGAATTATAACAATTCTTCCAGGTTTCTTCCTTAGGTATATGAAAGGTACCACTTAGCCACTAAAAATGAATCCTCACACAGTGGTATTTATAAAAATTTCTATGATTGTACAGATTGAAGTCCAAACAACCAAATGCGAATTTCTCTATTGCATTGCCTTTGGTGTCTGGAACTTTCAGATTCTTTATTTTCTACAATACAATATGCATAGGAAGAGTGGGCCAAGGTGATTTCTTCTTCCTTCGCAAAGCTACTACAAGCCCTATGGAGAGATGGTATGAAACTTATTACATGACTAATTTATCGGTGGAATACCTTAATAGAAGAAGTAGAGACTTATGTCCACTAAACACTCAAAGGAAAGTACCATCTGGTGAGGCAAACCAATCTGTTATCTCTAACAATGCTTCCATTTCCCCACGTGACATGCAAGGTGGCTCTTCCTCAAAGAGAAATTTGTACAATAGAATGAGGAAGTGACCAATCATATTTTCCATTACTCCTCTAACGTTGCACTCTAAAAGTAGTTTGCAATAAATGTGCATGAAAGGCTCTCGTGGTGTCCATGTCCAATTCATGCTTGGGAATGCATTATGGGCACAAATTGCATCCAGTAGATAGGGAGACATGTAAAATCTAGCTTTATTTCCCTTGGGAGGACTGGGGGAATTCGCTACATGGATCCTTAGCTATTGAGCCAATGATTCTAACCATTGGAATGGTATTCCTTGGTTTAGTAAGAGTTCCCACCCTTCAAGGAAGGTCTCAGTGCTCTACTGACCATAGATTTTGCAACATAGAATTATCAAGAGTTGATAGACCCTCCTAAGATATTTTATCTTGTAGGTATTGGTGGGTGTCTCACAGAAATTTTCTAGCTCTTTCACCCAACTTTTAACATTATCCTTGGTGCTCAAGTAGATGGTAGTAGCATAAAACTAAGAATCCATGAGCGATTCTGAATCTGACAAATGATACATGAGATGATAATCCAACATCAAAAAATAAGCAAGAATTTTTCCACTAGCATTGTTCAGATTCATAGTATTTGGATCTGTATGAGAAATTATCCAGTTGACAACACATGCACATGGGAAAGCCATATACGTACATGAAACCTTATGTAGCTCTGGCCTTTGGACATTAATATACACTTGTTGGTCTTGAAGGTATGCTTTGAAGCTTCTTACTGAGAATGTTTCATTCACTTTCTTCCATGTGATATATGATTCTTTCTCTATGAACAATTGAGTATCTGAGCAAACTGGAAACTTCATTGGTGTACTCTCAACTGCATCCCCAGTGCTGCTTGCTAGTATCCTTTGAAGTAGATCTCTTTGGTGCAATGATGTTAGTGACTGGTGAAGAGAAGGGCTCAACAACTACAATACCCGTAGGAGGAAAATGCACTCATGGCAAAGATGAATTAGCTTCAACAAATTGACTCACAAAGAAAGATCACAACAACAAGAATTGCACTAACAAGGAAAACTACACAGTTCTTGAGGTGAATGGGGGAGACTAGCTACCTGAACTACGTATTGTGTAGTCTCAACAGCCAAGGGAGCATCTTGAGGCTAGAGACTACGCAATGTGTAGTCTCAACCTAAGCAAACTGAGGTGCAGATTGCACATTACGCAATATCAATGGCAAAGGGACAGGATTGAGCTCTGGAAATATGAAATGCATAGTTGGGATAGCTAGGTACTATGAATTGCATAATCTCATAGGCCAAGCATCAAGCTTGACCCTTTGACTTGTGCAATGGCCAGCTAGACAAGGAAATTGATGGCAAAGGGAAGGGAAGATTTGCCCAGAAAGAGTGTGGGAAACTAGAAAATATCAGTGATGATACAAGTTATATTGTAGATATCACTAAGGATAGATGGATCAGTGAAAATCAAGTGCAGAAGATCAACATGCAAAAGGAATAACATGCATGCATGGAGAGTCGTTGAAACAATGACCACTAATGGGATAAAACAAGAAATTTGATGCAACATTTATGAAATGTGAACGACCGACCGAACCAGCACTTGTACAAGATTATATGAGTTAAATGCCAACAACCAAGAAGAGATTTGAGCAAAACAACACTCATAGAAGAAAAATGACAAAAAGCGACAGAAAAAGAAAAGACAAAAGACGACAAAAGCAAAACTCACCTGGAAAAGTGTTGCAAACTCCAATGAAGGCTCCTTGATATCCTTGGGAAGGCTAGAGCTCCAATATTGAATGTATAAATTAGATCTAGGGGCATCCATTATATAGATTTAGACTTCTTAGAGTTTATGATGCACATGCCTAAAATCAAGGAAAAAGCGACACTTGAAGGATTTCCAAAAATAGAAAGTTGTGTCGTCTTTCGGGAAACTAATTATCCACTCCCTATTTTCTAGGGATGGTTTTTTCTTTTTCTTTTTTCTTTTTCGTGACAACAGGTCATTCACAATGCCAAGGAAGATTGCATAGTTCCCAAGGATTAGGCAACTTCTTGACTCAATGCATTGTGCATTTTTTGAGTTGAAGAGATGCTTTGCACAATTTCTGGGCTCAAGGATGGGATACCATCCAAAATTGTGCAATTTTTTACCTCAAGGAAGACCTACCTATCTAGATTGCACAATTCTAATCATCAAGGATGGATTTCCTTCTAATATTGCATAGTTTCTGGAGGCAAGCCCAACAATGCTACAAGGTCAAGTCAAAAACTTGATTATCAGTGAAAAGGTTTAGATCAGGATCAAAACAAAGAATCACAAGAAAAACATGAAAATATAAGCCTTTATCATAATGTGAATACTTGACGACAGTGCATGATCGGTTCTTGTAAATAGAAGGAATGCTCCAAAATCAAAGCATGGGAAAAATTTTGGATGGTGGTTGTGGAAGCTACAACACAACCATATAGACACTAACATGCAGGAATGACAAACACATTTTACCCATTCAATCCAACTATTGAACCATGCTTTGATACTAGTTTGTTAACCACCCCCTCACACATTTACCCACCTTCACCTGCCCATTGGGGTAAACATGATACTAAGAACTACTATGACATTACTAGACCTCATATCTCCCATTAAGGAAATGGGGCCAATTTCTGATGACAAACTGACATTTCACAACATCCTACAGGGCCTACAGGACACTCGGGGACTATGAAACCATCCTAGATGGTGAAACTTTGGGCTAGACCCCTGCTTCTCAACCTTGGACCCTCAAACACACCCACATCAAGGCCTCCATGTGGTTGGAAGCCTCCAACTGCGTGCAAAATCTTACGTCCATGCAGTTGCAACACAAACATTCTAGTTATGAGCATGCAATCCCAAATTCTAAGCCTAAATTCCAGGTTAGCCTCCAAAACACTTCCCAGAAATTCTTGTAACTTCTTAGATGTATAAATGAAAGGACACCGAAGCTAAACATTCAAACTTGAGTTAGAGACTTCACCTAACACGACCTAACCATGATAGTCATTTCATCAAACATATTGAGAACATTTAATCCATAAGTCATGAATGTGTATTTGAACATAGGGGTCTAATACTCCAATCATCAAGAAGGTCTAATCCCCTCCCATAATAGATGCAATAACACTTATTAGCTCATGTATTCAATAACCATTCATCAACTAATCAAAACATGTTAAGATCCATAACTAGAACCTATTATAGAACCATGCCCATAACCAACATATAAATAGAAAAATAATCATGACAGAACAACAATTAAATCCATATAATAACAAGTACAATTACCCATGAAATACAAGAGAAAAGAGCTCTTATTAGCATGTGCAAAGCCAACCAAGTCAGAGACTTCCACATACCACCCGACCATAAATTGAGCTAAACCAAATCTTTCTTTCAGCCAATTACCCCTGTGCCATATTCCAACCATGAATGTGGGACTCAAGAAAAAGAAATGAGGTCTTCCTAGAGCTTAAACCACCTCCACCCTTAGGATTTACCACAATCCCACCAAAAGTAATCAAGGGATCACTAGGTCCAAAATGAGAACCAATATTTACCGCAATCTCACCAAAATCGATCAAGGGATCACTAGGCCCAAAACAAGAACATAAACAACAAATATTTACTGCAATACAACCAAACTAATCAAGGTATCAGTACCCAAAACAAACTTGGATGTCTCAGAATTTCTTCACTAATCCCTTAAGTAATTTTCTCGTCTCCACCCTCAGGTTTTACCACAATCCTATAAAAATAGATCAATGTATTTATGCCCCTTGGGAATTTTCCTGAGACCACCTCACCCAATTCCAAAACCATCTGACAATCCAAATCTCAACCAAATGAAAGAACCCCATCAAACCATGGATATCTATAAATGGCAAGACAAGGCTGAAAGCACTGTCACACATGGAAAAGCCCATTCTCATGGCAGTAAGAGAACCAAATACACACATGCATGTACCATGCATTCAAAAAACATCTAGGAAATCACACATGCAACATGTTACCTACAAGTATTCTTGCTAAAGTTGCTTGATCCAAATTTTCCTTACTTGTCCCATGCTTTCCTTTACTTTCTTGTCGTTTACTTGATTTCCTTTATGCAATGCTAGAGTGCAATAGTATGAGAGAATAAATAGAGCTCCAATATTAAATTGACGAAAGGCTAAGCTTACAAAATATACAAACTGATCCTCAGAAGCCTTTTTATTATTGAGGCTTTTATTTTCTTCAATTTCCTCTAATTTTCCTCCAATTTCCTCTCATGCAAACATGTATTCTTTAGGAACTCCTTTAGCCAAATTTATTACCCTAGGGTCTTATTTTGTACCATCATTATAGTCTTCCACCTTTTCTTCAAGCTCTTTCTCAATTGGCATGGTAGCCACAACATTTGAGTTAAACAAACTCTCTAATGGGATCTGTTATCTCAAAAGCAGGCCCTGGAAGGCTACAGACCAGGAAGACTTCAAGTAATTGTTTCAGACCAATCTTTTAGCTAAGGCTTAGACTCCTTAGCCTGAGAGGGCTCTCTCAAAGGATTTAAGGTTTGTGATTATAATTGAGATGGCTAACTTTTTATGAAACAAATAGGAATGAGGCTAGTAAAATCTAAATTAACTAGCATCCATTGGGCTCATGGAGTCATATGTCATTTAGCATCAACAATGAATTGGCTTTGCAATAAAATCAAGGCATTCAGACTTCAATATAGATAAAGTACAACAGACACAAAAGGGACTGTATTTGAGCATATGAAGGAAATTCGAACACTGCAAGTGATTTCTAGGTAATCAAGTACTCATAATACTGTATACAACATGAAAGACAACAAGAGGAATTCATACATTGAAGTCACTATGATTCTTGAGCAGTAGAAGCCATTTATTTTATTACCAAAAGAAACAGAGTCTTTACATAAGCTTGAGAATAGAGCTTTTTTACATGAACTTCCAACCCTGATTACATTTCCCTTTCTCCTATTTATAAAGTTCTTCTACCTGACTGAGATTCCTCCTCAAACCTGAGGGGAACTCGAAATCTATTTCTAATGACACATGTTCAACTTTTAACTGCCTATTAAATATAACAAACTGTAACTAGACTTTCTAGAGATTTAAATCAAGTAGGAGTCTAACTCCTTATTATGCTAATAATAGCCTTGATTACAAACATTCTCGTTCTTTGACATCTAGTCCCTTTTTAGTTTGGCTGTGATGAATGTTCAAAACTCCATGCTGGTCTTCAATGTCACATATTCTCCATTTCCCTGAAACATAGGAAACTACCCTTGCTCATCGGTCTTTAGTTTGCCTCAAAATTTTCGAATCTAAAGAAGCATGTCCTTAATCTTTAATTATCCAAAATGTAATAGATGGCCATGTCCTTGATGTGCTATCCACCTCTTTTATGTGTAAAGGCAAAAACTCTTTCAAGTTGTTTTGACATATCTTGAACTGTGGTAAATGTGCTCACTTTATGACAAAAAATTTAAAGTTGGATTCGAATCCATATTTTCTCCACCTGTCTTGACCTAGTTGAATGTTGATAGCTTCAGATGATGCCTTGTATATATTCCCCTTTCAAAATTCCCGCTTATGTTTCAAAACCGGTTGATTGATATTAGATTGTTTAACTTCAGCAGCTTCGTAGCGTGCTACAAAACTGCTGAGCTCTAGTCATCACCTTCAACAGTTTCGTAGTGCGCTACGAAACTGCTGAGTTGTTTCAAAAATCACAGTTTCAACCCAAAACTTTGCTATTTGAGCACTTTACTGTTTAAACATTCTTTGAACTATTCCAAGACCTTCCAAAACTAAATGGACATGTAGGATTTTTCAAGAAAGATTACACCAAGAAAAATCATCAAAATTTGAAACATAGCCTTACTTGAAGTGGGATTTCTTTAAGGAGATTCCTTCAGCTAGCTTAACTGTATTTTGAAGTCTTCAATTTGTTTCTTCATGACCTTGATTCCAGATCTGAGGTTTGTATTGACCATTCTTATAAATTGAGCTTCCTTTATTGTAGGAGTAGTCCAGCTACGGAATTGAACACTAAAATCAACCACCTCGGGAATTTGAAATGTTTGGTCTTCCCATCGAGCTTGCATTTGGTTGAAATAAGCCTCCTTAACTGCAAATTTCCTGGCAGCTTTCTTCAATCTAGCAATTTCAAAGTTGGCAGATTCCAATCTCCTTTTCATGTGTCCTAAAGCTTTTCAAACTAAATATATATATATGGACCCCATTCTTGAAGGCATGTATGCAATATGCAACCTTGGCATTTGTGAAAGAATCTTCAAGTAACAAGGAAGAAGAGATGTATGCCAATCATTGGCAATGAAGACAACATCCTCTCCATAAGGTCCACTAAAGTGTTCACTGCTTGAGAGATTAAGAATCCTTGGAGCTTCAATAGCTGCCTGACATAAGAGGCTAAAACGAAGTTCATTGTCTTGGTAGTCCACCCGAGTATGTCAGATTTCTAGCATTAAAGAAAAATACATCAGGGCCCTCTTCAGTATAATGTTTTGGACTTCATGGCAAGACCTGTAAACATAATTTTGCACATATTCCAGATGATGAAACTGTGCATGTATAGTTTTTTCAGACCTATGGTGCATTTGTGAGATTAACTTCTCCAGTATTGGATTGCTGATCATCTAGTCGACCAGTGTAAGGATTGCAAAGTGTAGGCACTAGAGGACCAGATTGATTATAATAAAGAGGGCCAGCATTTGGCGGAAAGTTACTATTAGCAACAGTACCTAGCACCTTGTTCACAACTGTTACCACTTTATTGGTTACTGTTTTGCTCTGATTTAAAGATTGTTCAGCTGTTGCCACATCTACACAAGGCAGAATGTGGTCAAGGACGGTATCTTCTATTGAAGGTGCTTCAGTGTAAACATTTTTCCCATTCTTTCCATATGCCTCCACATAACACCAATCAGGAATATCTATTGTGCCAACCATTAATGAGAGATTACACATAGGACTCTGGACAGCTGCAGCAACAAACCTATCTGGTGCCTAGCCAATTAAATGGGTTGCAATAATGCCCTCTGTTATCTGAGATTTTGTTGGGTCCCTATAATACTAGTGATTACCCCATTACTATTGTAGTTATACCCCTTATTTATATTGTTGTGCCCATATTACCCCCATGTTGTTATTTCTGTGCCCCATAGAATCCCTCGATTGTTATTTTTGTGGCTTTATATTATTATTGTTAGGTCGGCTGGATTATATTGTGACTCCTTAGACTCCTATATATAGAAAGAAGGTTTTTTCATTTGTATCATCCAAGAATTGTTCATTTATGTAATGTAAATGAGGTTTCCCCCTCGAAGAGGCTGAATTCTAAGGCATTGATCTATCTTTTCTATCTTTTCTTGAGTTGGTTTCATAACATTTGGTATCAGAGCTTTGGATTCTAGGGTTTCGCTGCTCCAAACAGGTCATCGTGGCATTTTCACTATAACTTTTTTTTGTGATGTTTCAGAAGTCGAAAAAAAAAACCCATTTGAGAAGAAATCGCGTTGAACCTTGGGTCCAAATTTCAGAGCTTTTCACGCGATATTTGCGGAGATATGATCTGAGGAAGTTGGTCTTTTTGCAGACTCCTGAATTACATTCAAAACAGGTGACCTAAGGAAAATCGTCATAACTTTCTCTCTTGGGATCGGATTGAAATTTCATAAGAAGGTACAGAAATAGGATGGACTGTAGTTTCTTGTATGCATGTTTCAGATTCAAAGGTTGAAACAGTGACTCGTGGCACGTCGTACAAGTTCGCTCTACTGAACTAGTCTAAAAGCAAGTCACTGTGGGAGATTTCACATAACTCTTCCTTGGAGAATCCAATTTGGGTCAGAATTGTGGCATTGGAAAGAGGACGCAGAAGGCCACTACAGGTTGCAATTTCAGAACTGGATGATCTGAAATTACAGAGAAACATCAGATTCAATATCAGGCTTCTATAAAGTGAAAAAAGGTGTGTAGTTTTTTTTTTAATTTTTGTGTAAGCTTGGTTTAACGGAATTCAAGGGGCATAGTAAAGCATTATTATCGGTAACTGATGCCCTGAGGAAAGAAAATGCAAACACCTAGTAAGGAACCTGAAATCTCTAGCATGACTCATGAAGAAGAGGAAGAAATGCTACATGATATATCAAAATTACAAGAACAAGTGCAACAAATGTCACGCTCACAAAAGCTAACAAAAGCTAAGATAAGTGGCGTGGAATCTAAGATAAATGGCATGGAATCTAAGATAAATGGCATGGAATCTAAGATACAGGGCATGGAAGCTAAGATGGATGATTTGAAGACAGATTTGAGGACAGATTTGAAGACAGACATGGCAGATTTGAAGACAGATTTGACAAATTTTCTATAAGAAATACTTACTAATGGTGAAAAGGTTGTAAAGGAAACTCATGATGTGAACAAAAGTAATGTTAATCATGATTCCATAGATGCTAATGTTGGATCGAAAACCCACCATATTCCAAAAATCGATATGAGGAAGTTTGATGGGAAGGATCCACCACATGGATATTACAGATGGAGCAGTTCTTCGATCTCAATAATGTGCAAAACACACAAAAGGTACGTATGGCAACTGTATGCTTGGAACCAAATCAGTTTGTATGGTATCAATGGCTTTTCTCTCGTAAAAGATTTATCACTTGGGCAATTTTTACGGAAGAATTGATAGCACATTATGAAGATACAAAAAGAAACACTTTTTTTAGCCAATTGATAAGTCTCAAACAAAAGGGTTCAGTAATGGAGCACATTGAGGAGTTCCAAAAATTGAACATAAGGGTAAAAGATATTCCAGAGGAGCATAGGATTGATGTGTTCATAGGGTCTTTAAAGGATAATATCCAACATGATGTTCGTCTTTGGGAACCTGATTCATTAGAGAAGGCATTCAGGTTAGCAAGAAAAATGGAAAGCAAAATTATGGCAACCAGGAAGCATACCACTCACAACTATAAAGACGGAAGTGTTGTTGCCCCTAGTCTTCCACAACCTATAAGGTTGACACCACAACAATTGGAAGAAAAAAGAGCAAAATGGCTTTGTTACAGTTGTGATAGCAAATACACTAAAGGTCATAAGTGTGCTGAGAAGAAATTATTCTACATAGATTGTGAAGAGGAAGAAGAAAAGGAGCAAGAAAGGTCAAAAGAAGAAGATATACTCCAGGAACAAAGCCTAGATGAAGAACAAATAAATCCGACCATATCTTGTAATGCATTGGCGGGAATTACCACTCCTCAAACCATCAAGATAGAAGCACAAATCAAGAAGAAAAAAGTAATAGTGTTGATTGATTCAGGAAGCACCCACAATTTTATTCATTGTAGGGTAGCAAAAGAATTGAATTGCTTCCTATATCCAGCACCAGAGTGTCAAGTGATGATTGCAAATGGAAGAACAATAAATTGCTCTGGAAGGTGCCATAATATCAAGCTATCCATGGGAGAATATGTATTGACTAGCCCAACGCTTTCCATTCCAATGGGAGGTGTTGATGTTGTACTAGGAGTCCAATGGCTACAATCCTTGGGTACAATAGCTTTTAATTTTCAAGAACTTTTCATCAAATTTTCTACGGAAGGAAAGGAAGTTGAATTAAGGGGTATTGTAGGGAAACCAGGAAAGATAATCAGCTCTATTGGTATGACAAAGCTTCTAAAAAAGGAGCAAAGAGGTGTAATTGCACAATTATGTTCGCTAGATGTTTCCACATTGGAATCATCTATTTCTCCAGATCTCCAAAAAGTCCAGGACAATCATTCCAAGGTATTTGAGACTCCCAAAGGTCTCCCACCTATGCGTGATCATGATCATGCTATTCATCTGATTCCAGGAAGTGTTCCTCCAAACATCAGGCTGTACAGATATCCCTATGTCCAAAAAAGTGAAATTGAACGTATGGTTACAAAAATGCTAGAGGCTGGTATAATTCAACCAAGTCAAAGTTCTTTCTCTGCTCCAGTAGTATTGGTGCACAAGAAGGATGGATCATGGCGCATGTGTCCGGATTATAGGGAGCTCAACAAGCTCACTATTAAAGATAAGTTCCCCATTCCTGTCATTGATGAATTACTGGATGAATTGCATGGATCAATTTACTTCACCAAGTTGGATCTTCATTCAGGATATCATCAAATCAGAATGAAGATTGAAGACATTCCGAAAATGGCATTTAGAACTCATGAGGGTCATTATGAATTTTTGGTCATGCCTTTTGGCCTTACTAATGCACCTTCAACATTTCAAGGTTTGATGAATTCAATTTTCAAACCATTCCTTAGAAAATTTGTGTTAGTATTTTTTGATGATATACTAATCTACAGCAAGACTTGGAAGGATCATGTTGAACATGTTGACAGGGTGCTACAACTATTGGAGGAGAAACAATTATATGCAAAAAGATCCAAATGTTTCTTTGGAGTCCAGGAGGTGGAATATTTGGGTCATATTGTATCTCATGAAGGAGTTAAGGTAGACCCTAGCAAAATTAAAGCCATTAAGGAATGGAAAATCCCCACATCCATAAAGCATCTGCGAGGATTTATTTGGTTGACAGGGTATTATCGCAAGTTTGTTGAGAATTATGGGAGAATAGCAGCACCTCTAACAACATTATTGAAGAAAGATGCATTTTCATGGACTCCGGAAGCAACAAAAGCGTTTGAACATCTTAAAGAGGCAATGTGCCAAGCACCGGTCTTATCTACACCGGACTTCACAAAAACCTTTATTGTGGAATGTGATGCTTCAGGAAATGGAATTGGTGTTGTTCTAATGCAAGATGAAAGACCCATTGCTTTTGAAAGTCGTCCAATCAAGGGAAAGTTTTTAAGCAAAGCTATTTATGAGAAGGAAAGGTTGGCAATACTCCATGCACTTAAGAAATAGCGACCCTACCTAATGGGAAGACACTTCAAGGTAAAAACGGATCATGATAGCCTTAAATACTTTTTAGAACAAAGATTATCCTCTGAAGAGCAACAAAAGTGGGTCACAAAGATGTTGGGTTATGACTTTGAAATCATCTACAAAAAAGGGAAGCAAAATGTGGTGGCAGATGCACTCTCAAGAAAGGATGAGGATGTGGAAGCATTGTTGTGCGCCATTTCTATTATCCAACCAGATTGGATAAACGAAGCAAGGGAGGAATGGAAGAATGATGAATAAGTGTGGGCACTTATTCGAAAGCTACAACAAGATTCCAGTACGTCCGATACATTTAGCTGGCAAAATTATTCATTATGGTACAAAGATAACTTATACCTTGGTAAGAATTCCCAGCTAAAACAAAAGATTCTTATGGAATAGCACACTTCTCCCTTAGGAGGGCACTCGGGATTTTTAAAAACTTACCACAGGGTTAAGAAGGAATTTTTTTGGGATGGCCTTAAATCAGATATTCAAAAGTTTGTGGCGGAATGTTTGGTTTGCCAACAAAATAAAGTTGAAACAATTAAGACACCGGGTCTATTACAACCTTTATCCATTCCAAGCCAACGTTGGGAGGAGGTTTCAATGGATTTTATCACAGGTTTACCCAAGTCTGAGGGAAAGAGTCTCATCATGGTGGTAGTTGACAGACTTACCAAGTATGCACATTTTTGTGCATTATCACATCCATTTAAAGCCAGTACAGTTTCTACTGCATTTATGGAAACAATTCAGAAGCTACATGGAGACCCAAAGATTATTGTAAGTGACAGAGATCCCATTTTCACTGGAAATTTTTGGACAGAATTATTTTCTTGTCTTGGTACTCAGTTAGCTCATAGCTCATCTTATCATCCTCAATCTGATGGGCAAACTGAGATAGTAAACAAATGTTTGGAAGGATATCTTCGTTGCTTTGTATCTGATAAACGGACACAATGGGTCAAATGGTTGCCTCTGGCTGAATGGTGGTATAACACTTCCTTCCATATAGCAACAAAAATGACCCCATTTATGGCACTTTATGGGTATCAACCACCATCCATCACATCATATTTAAGAGAAAATTCTAACGTTCAGGCAGTGGAACATCACATCGAACATCAACAACAAGTCCTCCAACTCTTAAAGGATAACCTCGTGTTGGCACAAAATAGAATGAAACAACAGGTAGATCAACATCGCAGTGAAAGAAGTTTTGATGTAGGTGATTGGGTATTCCTACGGCTACAACCATATAAGCAAATGTCCCTAAAGCAAGCTAAGAAGGATAATAAATTATCACCAAAGTATTATGGTCCATACAAGGTGTTGCAAAAGATTGGTACTATGGCATACAAATTGGAGCTTCCTGCAGCTTCTCGATTGCACCCAGTTTTCCATGTTTCATGTTTAAAGAAGGTTATAGGCGACAAGCTCCTAGTGCAAACAATATTGCTAGAACTTGATGAGGAAGGAAAAATTATATTGGAACCGGAAGCAGTCACAGAAATAAGAACTCGACAGCTACGAAATCGGTCAATTTCAGAGTATCTTATCAAGTGGAAGAACTTATCCGCTGAAGATTCCACATGGGAGGATGAGAAATTTATGCAGAAGTATCCAGAACTACTCAAGCGTTGAGGAAAACACTTTTTTGAAGGAGAGGGGCATGTTGGGTCCCTATAATACTAGTGATTACCCCGTTACTATTGTAGTTATACCCCTTATTTATATTGTTGTGCCCCTATTACCCCCATGTTGTTATTTCTGTGCCCCATAGAATCCCTCTATTGTTATTTTTGTGGCTTTATATTATTATTTTTAGGTCGGCTGGATTATATTGTGACTCCTTAGACTCCTATATATAGAAAGGAGGTTTTGTCATTTGTATCATCCAAGAATTGTTCATTTATGTAATGTAAAGGAGGTTGCCCCCTCGAAGAGGCTGAATTCTAAGGTGTTGATCTATCTTTTCTATCTTTTCTTGAGCTGGTTTCATAACAGATTTCCTCAGAATACCATTTGGATCACATGTCGCAAGCTAACCAATCCGCCAACCAGAAACCATCCATTTCTTCGATATGCTCCCAAGAGTAATTACTGGTACAGTTGATGCAAAGAATCCCATTGGAATGAATGGCTTCTCACAAAAGACAATATGAGCATATACTCCATCTGAGTTTATTAACAAACCTAACCTTTTAGCTGTCTCTGCAACCTTAGCCAAATGATCATGGGTAAAAGTAGTGCCGCATGGGTTGCTTGGATTGATAATAACCATTGCCAGTGTGTTGCTGTCTGCAATTGTATGAAGTTGATCTAGATTGATTTCCCAACCCCTTTCTGGAACTAAATCATAATGCCTTGCTTCAATGCCTTTGTATGCCATTAATGCTTCATATGCTGGAAATCTTGGTCTTGGGAAGAGAATATTTGCGCCTTCACGAGCCAAAACTGAGAGAACCAAATCAATTGTTTGTGAACAGCCACAAGTCAGGTAAACATCATCCTCAGACAGCTTAGTAACTTCTTCATATTTGTTGTTTCCACAGTGTTCCCATATAGGACAAGCTTCTAAATTTGTGTAACATCGGCACCGCCCTGATTTTCCTCTATAAATATGGTCAAACTGCGAACATTCTAGAATTTTACATACTTCAAGACAACTAGTTTTCCCTCAAGATTATCTGGTGATAAAACCACGGTATCACTTGGAGGAAGGTCATTTACATTGCTAAACCCCATATGCTCCTTATTTGCAAATACTTTCACTGTCTTTGGACCTTCCTCGGTAAGACCTTTAATTACCAAAGAATGCAATTTGATAACTTGAGTAAATGGTATATAGATTAGTAGCTGCTCATCTCCATCACTGTCAAAGTAAAGCCCATCATCTTCCGTGTAGCCCTATTTTATTGCATTTACAATGGATTGAATCCAGAACCCTTACAAAGCTGCAGAAGAATGTTTGTTACTGGAATCCAAAACCGATTATCAAATGCTGAAAGCGATGCACCAGGCATCCTTTCCACTGCTACTTCATTTCTTTCAACGGCAACCATGTACTCTGCAGTCTTTATATTTCCATCTGAGGGTTTTAAGTGTGCAACATGATCAACAGAAGTCCGCTCTGCCTCCACAGTCCCTATAATGTTCTGATGGTGAAATTATTCTGAAACAAAACCGCAAATCTGTCTGTTCTGCATCCATCTTAATAAAAAACCAAAAAGGTTATCTTAAAATCATTAAATATAATAAATTGAACAATACTTGGTGGTGATCAATTTTATTTTCCAGCTGTCATCTGTAAGGGGTGCCATTTGACCCAACAATACCAATTTTGTCCATATCTTGAGAAATATAAGCCCAAAAGCTCAATCTTGAAAGAAAACTAAACTCGGACTAACACTAAACCTTTACAATTAAAATGATGTGAACCATTTAGAAATTGTTTCTTAGGTGATAACAAGACCAAACCCTTGGGGATGGTGTTACCCTTCAATTGTAAAATATTGGGTCCTACAATAGTTTCTCTCGAGTTGACTTATTGCTCATCTATTACTTCCTCATCCTCCTGGTTAATCATTGAGTTTGAAAAATATCCAATAACCTCCATGAAGCATTTGATTTTGTTCCTCATCTTCAAACACCTTCAAATACTTGACATTGTTTGGTATTGAAGGCATGTACCTTACTTCAACTTCGTATCTAAGAAAGGGGTTTTGAGGAGGCTTGAAGTTACTAACAACTACACCCAAGGAGTCAGCCATCCGATTTCTATCTTTGGGAAAATTTGAATATTAAAGGCTAATAAAAAATTCTCAATCAAATCTTATACCTCAGTTCGGTTAGCCTTTAATCTTCGATGTTTAGCTTGCCATTGATTTCTAATTTTCTTCACCACCATCTCTGAATCTCCAAACACTGTGAGGCACCCAATGTTGATATTTATGGTAGCTTACAACCCTAACAACAAAGCTTCATAATAATCAAAATCATCAGTGGCTTGAAACTCTAGCCTGAAACAAAGATGAATCAGGTTTCCTTCTGGAGACACGAACAATACACCTGCCCCATTTCCTTCCCTGGAATAAGCACCATCAAAGTATAACTTCCATACTTTATTACACTCTAGTGATTTTTTATTTAGCTGGATAAAACATTCCACCTATCTTTCATCAAAGATTTGATCATTTTCCTCTAACAACAAACAAGAGAAATCATTTTCTTTACTATACACCGAAAAATTATTTGAACAATAATCCATTGTAACTGTATTTACAAACCTTGATTCTATATAAATTCAATGTTCCTATCCACCAAACATAGGAATGGTGGCATATGTCAATTATAGTTTCATAGATCCCCTGATTTTTTATCCCCATGACCTCGACAAAAGCATGTTAAACTTTGTAGGGATATCAACAATGACAATATCCATTACAACACTTTTTACAAGAATCTGGGCCAAATTGACCAGCATGTATTTAATCATCCCCAAGTATTTTACACTCTTAGAGTCAAAAGAGTACAGGTCTTTTATGGTTTTTCTATTTGCAGTCCCAACTACTCCATGACAATTAATGGCATTAGATTATGAGAAGCTCCTAAGTCAAACATACAATTATGTAGTAGAAGCTCATGGATTACCAAGGTAACATAGAAAGGGATAGTGGAAGAGTCTTTCTACTCTACATGAGTTAGAAATACAACAATGGGTCTTTCTTCTTGGAGGTTTAGGATATCTTGAATATGTGCTATGGTAGGTGCACACATGAACTAAGATAGTTGAGTTTTACAACTAGGTTGTTTTAAGAATTCAGTTAAGGGAACAAGGATATTTACATTCTCGAACTCTTTCTGAAGATTAAAGGTAGAGGGGTTCCTATCAGTTGTTGTAGCTTCAATAGTTTCCTTCTCCTTACTACAAACTGGCTTGGTTTTGGGAGACAACTACTCTACTTTGAGGACTTCAGGCTTATGTGAAACAAGATCTGAGGACTCCTTCTTTCTTGGTGGGGCTTGGTCAGGAGGTTTATTTCCTTTCTGTATTGACTTTGGGGAATTTAAGTAGGGAGGTTCTTCATTTTGATCTTTCATTCTAGACCTCTTCCTGGAAGATCTGAGGTCATATTTTCTATGTAACTAAGCATGCATGAAGTCAGCAAATTGTTTACAATATTTTTCAATTTCGCCGTCATCCAATGGGGCGTCTAAGTCATCCCATTATTCCTCGTGAGATTCTATCTCATGTTCCTCATTAGAAAGAGAAGAGAATGGGTCTTCTTGAACCTCTATGGTTTCTTCAAGATGTTCCTCTAGATCATATTCCAAATAAAAAGGTGGTTGAATATGATATTGTTGTTCATTTCTCTCCCTTTTCAAGAACTGCAAGGGTGGTATTCTATATTGACGGTTGAAATTTTGATTGGGAGATGGTTTTTGTTTTCCAACTCTAGTTTTACAAGCTTGTTAGAAAAATTTATTATCATCTTATTCATCTCGTCAAGCTTCTTCCCTTGGGTTTCCTTCCCATGGCTCGAAGAGCTGGCTTCCTCTTTGCCCCTTCTCCTATCATCATACTCAGTTTTCCATTTCCATTTCTTTGTGGAGGTGAAATTTGCTTCAACTTCTAAAGCATATAATTGAGTTTGGTCTAAGGTACAAGCCTTTCTTTCTCTAAGAGTGAATCCAAATTCAGGTTCAAAAACCCCAACAAAAACCACTATGGCAGCAACCTGTGGAGGTTTAATTTCAATCGGAATACTATTGTATAATTTTGTTAAACCTTTTTATGAATTCTCAAACATCTTCAATATGTTTTTTCTTCATTTCATTGAATTCATTGAGGATGTACTCACGGTCCCTTTTCTCTCCCCATTTTTGCATAAAAGAATTCTCCATCTCCTCCCAGGTAGTGATTGAAGAATTTGGGAAGGCTTTGAACCATTTCCTTGCCTCCCCATCCAGGGGTTGGATAAAATGTCTTAACACCGCATCCAAGTGTTCTACATCCATGTTTTTTTCAAATGCATAGAAGGTTTCGATATGTCTTTGAGCTAAGATATCATCCTCTCCAGTGCATCTTGGCAAGAGCCTAAGATAATCATGTGGCATACCATTTAGGCATTGTGGAAAGTCCGTTGGAGCATTTTTATTTAGGAGAAAACTAGGGAAAGCCATATTTTTCAAGGGAGGCGATAGAAGGATTATAACAAGGCCTTGTTCTGGAGTTTTCTGAATTGCATCTAACTGGAGATTAGTTGGGAAATTATTAATGCTTTATGTTGGATTGTTTATGAGAATATCTTTAACTTCCTCGGGTTCCCGAGAATATATGAAGTGTGAAGGGAGGAGAGCTGACAAAATATTCTTCGATTTTGACTCTTAAAGAAAATGGGCCAAACAATGCACAATGTTCCTCAGGTTATTCCAAAACTTTGGAGGAAGACTCAAAGTAATTTATAGAAGCCTTTTGAGAGATAAAGGATGATACTTCTGGAAAATAGGCCACAGGAACTAGAGTGGTAGGAGTTATTTCTTCTTCATACTCTCCTAGGTATTATCTTTTCAGGGTCAAACATAGGAGGCATTCTTAGTTGTGAAGTATCAGAGCGTGTGTGTGGCCTTTTGAAAGCCATGATGCTCATAATGAGATTCAAATAGTGCAGTTGCCAAGGTGAGAGATCTTCAACCCACACATGTTTATGCTCACATAACCAACGGGTGTAGAAATGTCATACCCAGGGAAACTATTTTGATTCATCATCGATAACGGTGCCAAAATATGTTTTAGCTCCTAGAGACAACCCCTGGGTTGAGGAAAGACCAATGGCTAGGACATCTTGATGAGTGCTTTCAGAATTTGCTGGGATTTTCTATTACATTCAATATTTAACATATTCGAGATAAAATTGATTCAAAAATTTCCTTAAGAGGAGAAATACAAATATGAATGCAAATTATTACTCATAGAAGCATTCCAATAGACAACATTACATGAACATGTAGTTTATCAGTAATTTGTAGTATAATGGAGAGAAGAATCGAGGAGGAAAAACAAACCAATGAATAGGGCTTAAACTAAGAATCCATTACGTTGAAGTTCAACATGAAATGGATGAGAAAAACATTTAAATGAAATGATAAGATACATGGAGTGAATTCTTAAGGATAATAATTCATATCAATTATAAGCATCTTAGATCAACATCAGACATATATGAATCCATAAATTCATGAAAACATATCCAACAGCTGCTATACATGTAATATGAGAATAAGAGGAAGGGTATATGGGACAAACACAAGAAAGAATACCTACTACACATTCACATGAGCCAGAATCGCCAAAAAATTTCATTAATCTTCAATAGTACATACATTTCATTGACAATTTTCAGAGCTTCCCTTTTGGAAAACAAAAAATTTTGAACCCTTGGTTCTGTATCATACACTATTTTTTATAGGGCCTTAGGGAGAGAACCCATTACAAAATATTATTTCTTGATTTGGAAGTGAATGATCATAACAAAAATATCTGCGTGTTTTAGTGGCACCATTGTACTAGCCGGATCCTAACTAACTAGCATTGAGTCTCTGAAAACAAAATATTTACATAAAACAAAAAATATCAAAGTGTCATGATCGACACAATCATTAGTATCTTTAACTATTATAAATAGGTTCAGCAAGCAGCATTTTTTGGTCAATGATCTAGATCACTGGAGGATTGATGAACTATTCACATCTTTGACCCAATGTGGAGATGGTAGAGCATGAAAGAATCACTCACACACAATCTTGAGATTTGTGAGCCCTATATAGTTCAACCTGTGGTGGAACAAGGTATTCACCGATCATAACAAATGAAAATCCTTTCTCAAATAATTAGACATAGTTTTACCTTTAAGGGTAGAGATGTTCTCATGAGAGGAATATGCCTTGCACTTGGCATCAACTAACATCTGACTGTATTATTCCCATGGGACCAACATTCCAAAAAACTCCCAGCAGCTAGGAAACCCTGCTCTGACTCTCTCATCAAACTCAAAGTTGAAGGAAGCCACTTCCTTTAGCACTATGTCTAGGCATTCTTCAACTTTGGCTTTGTCCTCCTCCTTTTGAAGTACTTTTGAGGTCTCCATGATAACAAAAAAATTATCCACCACATCTATGGCCCTCAACTCACTGCGTGTCTTTTCATTTACAAATTGGATGAATTTCTTGGCAATCAGGTAGTTCTTTTCACCTTCTTCCTTGGTGGTTAGGATGAAGAACTCATAGTCCTTGATCACAATCTTATGCTCATCCATTATAGTTATGTCCTCCTAATTATTTTTCATCTCTGCTATAATTTCATCCCAGATGAATTTCTTGGCTTGCAGGAGGGACATATTTCCTTTCAGTTTTCCTATAAGGTCAACAATCTCTTGATTGGATGCCTATAGATTCTTACTGATCAAATCTTCATTAGTCCTTGCTATCTCTAGCTACTTTTATTTTTGTGAAAGGGATTGTTGGTTCGTGTCTAAGTCCTTCTACACATTCTTGAGCTCCCCTTCCAAGAGCTAGAGATCGGTAAGGGTCTTTGTAAGTTGCTCTATGGGATTTTGAGGCTTCTGAGGCACCACCACTACACATATGTGAGTTTCTATTCTCAGTTGAATTTCCCATACCTACTACTTAAGAGCCACTACCTCATTATTTCTTTCTATCATCTCTTTTTCCATGATCTCTTTCTCTTTCTCCACCTGTGCAAGTTCCTTGGACTACACATGCTCGTTAGCTAGAATTTTCAACTTGTGTCTCAACTCCTGAACCTCTGCTTGTGAGCTTTGAAGAAGGGCCTCAAATGCAACATTATCCTCTAGATTTACCCCTAGTTTCACAATAAACTCGAATTTTTCATTCTACATGTGCATAGAGCTAGAGTTAGATATTTCTTGCCTTAATCTTGTTGCAACCTTCTCCAACAGCTTCTTAGCCTTGATTATTATCATCATATTTCTATTAAGCTCACTGTAAAGCATCTCTCCCAATTTTCTATGGAATTTGATCTTATCAGGCAAAGGGACACTTCCCAAGTCAAAGGATACATCTAGGGCCTTGAACTGGGAGCCCAATTATAGTGATTGTGCTAGTGCATGATGCAATGAGAATTTCATTTGATTTCTCTCCAAGTCCATAGTAGCCAGAAGTCTATTCTAGCATGGTACTAAATGGGATGCCATTTTATACTGCATCTCCTCCCTTATTTCCTTGTTTCTTTCTTCAATGGCCTTTCTAGTAGGCCAACTATGCTTAGATGCGGTTGTACTTCTTGTTGAGCTCAGAATGGCTACCTTTGAAGATAAGGAGACAAAAACTTGTAGTGGGTCTTCCAGAGTCACCTAGAAGCCTGGTTGGTATGGTTTTGTCTCTACCAACCTAGTCTCAATTTCTTCTTCTTCTATCTCTTGGGTCTTAGGCTTTTTGTTGGTTTGTACATCTTCCATTTCCACATCCCCTGTCTCATCAATGGTCCTTTTTTTCACCTTTCCCTTTGTTGCTAGAGTATCAACCTCCATATTTATGTTAATATGCCATGAATCAAGATTATCCTTCCATTCAAGCTCAGGCATATATTCATGCTCATAAGTTGAACCTTTTATGCTTTCCATTTTCTTTGCAATGACCACATGAGGATCATAGTGCCAAACATCACCCATATAAAAATTTGTTTATTTTTGTAATTCCTTGAATGATAGGAAGGATTCTCTAGAGTTAATAATAAAAGGTCATATAGGATTTCCCAATTTGAATATGTATCCCTTTTGGGCAGGGACAAAGTAGACGTAGTCCACATTAAGAATCTATCTAATTAACTTGAGGATGAATATCCTCATAGGTATGAATACGAGCAAGCAATTATGAGGAAGCTCACACCCATAGACCCAAATCTCTATGTAATCCTCAAACAGGTACCAGTCTCCAACCTTGGCGCCCTTGCTCAATTGAAGGATTTCTTTTTGCCGAGGGAGGATCCTTGGAGGGGAAACATTATGAATAAATTTATAGGCAATGGCAATGTAGGAGGAAATGAACTGTGGATAGCCATCATTATCTGGCTTCCTCCTAACAATAGTACCTTAGTCAGAAACAAAATTTCTAAGCTTGTTTTATGTCATTAGACTGAGACCTAGGAATTAAAAATCCTCCACATGGGTGTACACAAACAAATAGAACAATAGAGAACAAAGTATGAGGTGTTGGAAAAATGATATAACTAGAATTTAGGGACTTGGCCAACTAAGCAAGTATGTCAAACAGATGACCTGGCTACATCATCTCCCTCAGAAACCCTAGGTATTCTTTTTTGTCCATGTTGGAATTGTCATCTCAAAATAGGTGAGAAATCATAGACATGATAGGTTGTACAAACTAACAAAAGATACTTATCGGGAAATTATCAACAATGGGAAATTACTAAAGGCCAGGGGATAAGACCATTTGTATAAACGACTATTGTTCAACAACGGGAAGGGTAGTATAATTATAAACCATAGTGGTTTTTGTGAACTATTGGGTTTCATGGGAGATTGGGTAAATTAGAGCCTTTTGGATCGACTCTGGGGTCACCTCTAAGATTTTGGATTTAGTGGGGAAAACAAAACAAATCTTTTGCTCTATATAAGTTGCAGTTAACCAAGACACCTACTCAGGGAAGTGATGTACAAAATGGGCGATCTAATAATACATCCCTAAGTCAACTACATGGAGTGGGTCCTCTCCTCTATAGAAATTCATTGTAGATTCAAACTGCAGACTATAATATGCTAAAAAAATTGACTTGAATCAACTCTAATCATTAGCTGAAACAATAAATGACCGATGAAATCAAAAAGTATAAAAGAGAAAGAATTCAATCACACATAACACAATAATATTCTTGGGAAGCCATAGCTAAAAGCCCCTACTATATGAATATTTCATTAATCAAAAAACATGAGAAGATTACAATGCTTTTCTCAAGCCTGAGAAACCTCTGCACTATCTCAATCTATTTCACTAGTTCACAAACAAGCTCTAGCTAGTACTTAGACAAATTTGTTGCATGTTAAGCTCCTATTTCCTTGAAACTTTCCTAGGGAATTAGCCCATATTTAATTGGGAAATTCCTAAATTATGAACTACGCAATCCCCATAGGCCTTCCTATGATTGCATGCACCACATGTACAATTCAGAAGATTATACAACTGATAGTACAATGTCCCTTAACTCCAATCTCAACTGGGTCTCTCTATGATATGGCATGCATGAGTTAATTATGAGTGAATCTTCAGTTTACTGGTTGAGCAATGATAGTTACACCCCACTGCTGGATCTCCCACTGATTCCTCCATTAGTCAGAACTAGTTTAATTGAATTTAACTCAATTAAACTAAATTAAATAATTACAGCTCAAAATAAATTCAACCTGGGCCTCTAAAATTTAAAAACCACTCTACATGACCTAGATATACTCCCAACTCGAATTAAATAAGCCAACTAAGTCAAATTACTTAGTTAACTATTACAAGTTTCTATGAGAATTAGAATTACAATTTAATTCCTAATTTAATTCAACGTCAAAATTAAATTAGGATTTTCTTGTTTCATTTTCAACACTCCTTCTCAACAAGAAAGGGATTATCTCCTACCTTGATCCTACCTCTGTGAAACTCGAATTTGCATCTTGAAAATGCATTTGTCAAAATATTTGCATCTCGATCCTTTGTAGGAATGTACTCCAGCAACATGATCCTTCTCTGCACACAATCTCATAGAGGGTGATATTGGATGTCGATATGCTTGGACTGATCATGAAAAACTGGACCAAACTAAGTGGTGCCTCTGAGGTATCTCAACACATGTTTAACTACCTTCCAATAATGTTTTTGTTGGCCTGTGTTATATTATTTCCACGACTAACCTACGTAGTTAACAAGGGGGTTCGGGGGGGCGGCAGAGCCCCCCCATTCGTTTCGTTGACTACATAGTAGGGGGGCTCACAGGGGGTTTGAAGGGGGCAGGTAGCCCCCATCTACGGTGTCTGGGGCAGTGCCCCAGGGAAATTTATTGTGGCCCCTATATTAGGTTGGGTGGACCTACCTATGGTTTTTTGCATGGTTTTCACACATGGTTTTGGACACGATGGTTTTCAGTCCATGGTGTTGGATGCTTTGACATGTATAAATATGTATTGTAACATTGAAAGGAACATAATGAAAAATCAAGCTGGAAGTCCCAGTTTTGGGATCCAGGGGAAAATCTCTGTGTATATGTGTTTTATGTGTTATGCTCTCGCATTGTTTATTTTTTGTGTTTTAGAATTCGTATGCAGGTAATTTCTGTACACGGTTAAAACCTACATTTGGTACCAAAGTTTTTTTTGGCTTCAAGGGGATGCCTTTGTTGCTGAGAGGTTTCACTCAGGCCTGTGGTACACCCTGTTCAATGGAGATCTGTGGGATCGATTCTAGTGGTGAAAGAAGATGGCAAGTAGTGGAAATATAGAGATCGAGAAATTTAATGGTTAGCGTTTTGAGTTATGGAAACTCAAGATGGAGGATCTATTGGTGGATAAAGATTAGTGGATCATGGTAGATCCAGGTACTAAACCAACGTGAGTGGCCGATGAAGAATGGAAGAAGTTGGATCAGAAGGCTAAGAGCACAATACGATTATGTGTCTCAGATTTAGTATTGTTGAATGTATCCGGGGAAGCTACGGCTAAGGCTTTGTGGGACAATTTAGGGACTTTATACCAATCTAAGTCTCTAGTGAATAAACTATTCCTACAGAAAAAGCTGTATAACCTGAGGGTGAAATATGGAGACTCAGTGATAGAGCATCTAAACGCATTTAATACTATGGTAAGTCAGTTATTATCTGTTGATATTAAAATTTTAGATGAATATAAGTGCATCAGTTTGTTATGTTCTCTAACAGATTTGTGGGATAGTTTGGTTATTGCAATAGGTAGCAATGCAACTACCTTGCAGTTTGATGAAATAGTCTCATCCTTGTTGACGGAGGAGATGAGACGGAAAAATATGGAGAGCCAAAATGGTGATGCCTTGTCTGTACAAGGATGGTCCTAGAACAAAAACAAAAATAAGTCATCGAGTGGGAGATATAAATCTAGAGGGAGATCTAAATTTCCAAGAAAACCTATAAAGGTGGTTTGTTAGAAATGTAGAGAGGAAGGGAACTACAAAGGGACTGTAAATCTAAAGCTCCTGACAAAGGAAAGGGATCTGATGATGCTCCTTCTACAGAGGTGAAAACCACCTCAGATGAAGGTGGGGATGTGTACTTGGCTTCGTCATGTACACATGTAGATCATGAGGCATGGTTGATTGACTCAGGTACATCCTTTCACTTCACTCCCCATAGAGAGTGATTCTACGAGTATGAGAAATATGATGGTGGTGATGTCTTCTTGGGGGATGAGAGGAAGGATAGAATCACTGGTAACAGAAAATTAAAGTTGAAGTTGCAAGGTGGAAGGGTTAGAACACTTCTGGGTGTTTTGCATATTCCTGTATTGGCCAGAAATTTGATTTCTGTAAGCAAGCTAGATGATGCAGGTGTAAAAACCATGTTCGATAAAGATACTTGCAAGATGGTTTGAGGAGCACTGGTATTGATGTGGGGATTTAGGATTGGAACTTTGTACAAGCTGCAAGGTAGCACTATTATTGATGGGTGCAACAGTTTTGTGGTTTCTAAAAATGGAGAAAAAAATCTAGTGGTCTCTGGAGAAAAGACCATGGTATGGCATCAAAGGCTTGGACATATTGTAGAGAAGGGCCTTCAAATACTTCATGGTAATGTTATGGTAAAAGGTATGAATAATATCTCTCTGGATTTTACTTTCTATAAAAATTTTGTATATGGGAAGCAGAATCGGGTGAGTTTCCCCTCTGTGGTAAGAGGGTGAAATAGATATTAGAGCTTGTGCACAGTGATGTGTTTGGACCTGTGAAGGTTCCATCACTGGGTAAGTTTGTGTACTATGTATCATTTATAGATGACTTCTCAAGGAATACATGGATATATTTCCTCAAGAAGAAATCTGAAGTCTTTGAGAGGTTTAAAGAATTTAAGGCTCTCGTGGAAAACCAAACAGAGAATAAGATAAAGGTGTTGAGGATAGATAACGATGGAGAGTTTTACATCAAGGAATTTGAAGAATTCTGTAAGTGTGGTATAGAACGATAGAATACTACTCCATACATACCTGAGCAAAATGGATTTGTAGAAAGAATGAACAAGACATTGATGGAAAGGGCAAGAAGCATGCTCAGTGGTGCCAGGTTAGGACAAGAATTCTGGGCAGAGGTGGCAGAGATAGCATGTTACCTGTGTTGAAAATAATATTGAGAGGGGCGTGAATCAGTATTATCAAATCAATATAACTTTTTCATTTCCATATTTAGATTCATATACGTTACTTCCACAACTATGATTAATGCAACCAGTGTATATCCAGTAAACTTATGATTCAGTTAGTTGATCCTTAATGAGTGCATTAGAACATTATTAATCATATGAATAGTAAATCGAAGTAGTAAAACAGATCATCACACACAAGAAGCACACATGAACACCATGATATAAGGTGGAAACCCAATGTGGGTGAAAACCACCTACTGCAAGTCGTCTCTATCTTCCTTTAATAAGAAAACTTCCTTTTACAATATTTTTGTACTGGTGCAGTCTTATACCAGTACACAGGCTTCTACCTGCAGAAGGCTACAACCTTCTTTCATTCTCTAGATACTCCTGGAAGGGAGCTACAACCCCCTTAGCTCTTGTACTAGCCGATCCATTTACTAGTACGTAGGTGCAGGCCTACTGAAAAGCTCCAACCTTTACTCGTTTTCTTAGCTCTTGTACTAGCTGATATACTAGTACGTAGGTGCCGACCTACAGAAGGCTATGACCTTCTCTTTCTTCCTCCAGGTACCACATTTCATACATTTTTAGACTGGATACTCATGGAACACAACATCATAATCTGAAAGGCCACGTTTCATCCCATTTTCATATTGGACCCATCAATATCATTGAAACACATAATCAACCAACATCAATCTTTACATCACTCAAAACTGAATCATTGAAACCCCAATATATAGAATCAATCAAACACTTCTCAGAATGTTGTAACCAGAAAACAGTAACAGTAACCAGACACCAATTCTGAACCCAGAACACTGCAGAATAGACAAAAGCAGCTAAAACAAATTCCAAGAAAGGTCCGCAACTTCACCAATAGTAACCTGCGAACATCTGCACTCCCGCTGTCTGAAAACTGCGAATCTCCGCACCTGTGGCTGTGGCTGACCTGCAGGTCACCGCACCTGCAGTCATGTCTGATCTGCAGTTCTCTGCACCTGCGGCCGTCTCTAAATTGTGTTTCTCTGCACCTGTGGCCATGTCGCACCTGCTGTCCTGCGGTTATAGAGTTTTTCAGACTTCAAGTATACCCCAGACTATCAGATTTACAGATCTGATCATGCGCCAAGGAGATCTCAACCCATTAGTAGATTTGTCTATGATACTCAAGTTTCTCCTTGATTCAGATCTAGCTATCACTCACCAACCAATCACCATAATTTCAAATCTTTTTTCTTCTTACGATATTCAACACATCGGTACACAGCCAAATCATCTCCTTTCCTTTTTATAGACAAAGCCTTACACAAACCATGGTCCAAAACCATAGGAATCCAATACTAGGGACCCAACACCTGGGTTCAATACTTTAGAAGCAAAACCACAGACCAAAACCATAGGATCAAAAATGTCGGACAAATACCTTGGACCAAACATACAATTTCCCACGTGCGCGTTTTTCTTTGCATGAAAGTCCATGTATTTTAGGTTCGCACCTTTTTTTTGGAACACTTATGGGTATGTCTACACCTCTTGTTTGGAGAACCTGCAGGTCTGTGGCTTTTGTTCGGTGCACCTGCGAGTATCTCATTTTCTATCATTTTGAGAGCCTGAACTGTGATTTTCCACTTGAGTGAGTTGCCATCAAGGACAACACTTATGCCATAGCACCACACCTGTGTCATAATGCCAATAATCTCCCCCTTTGGACTTGATGGCAACCCTAAGATCCTCAAAGTCATTCTCCCCCTTTGTCATCAAGGGCAAAGGGTTATGCTCCCTCTGAGAACATGCTGAAAACTCTACTCTGCTGTGCTGATCATGCTCCCCCTGACTGTAGGCCAGATCTGCAAAAGAAATGTTCTTCAAGAAGAACCATAATCCACCATACATCATAAATGACCGTCCTATCACCAAAAGACTCTATACATACATTCATCACCCAACCAAGAGGGGATCATCCAGAAATTTACATATAACAACCAAATACATTATATCATTCATCCTAGGCATAGTGGGGAAACCAAAATAGGCCGTTACATGACCTTGACAAAATAAATATAAGACATAGAGACAAAACATTAGCAGCATTATTCCGATCAGCATCATGTTCTTCTTCTGTACTTGCTCCTCCAAGATCTTCTACCATAATTCCAACAATGCATATTTAGAAGAATATATGCTCCCCCTGAACCTGTGCCAACTGGTCTCTGATCATGTATGCGTATACCCCATATGAAATTCGCGTAAAACAAACAAGATTCAATAGCAAGATGATGCATCCAACTTTTGTTTGAGGTATTCAAATGTTTCCCTGGGCAGTGGTTTGGTGAGAATATAAGCAACTTGTTCCTTAGAGGGAACATACTCCAACTTGACCTTTTGTTTAAGCACTTGTTCTCGAAGAAAATGATATTTGATAGGTATATGCTTGGTCTTTGAATGCATGACTAGGTTCTTTGAAATGTTGATTGCACTTGTATTATCACATAGGATGGAGATAGGTGGAGTACAAGTGATTTTAAAATCCTACAAAGTTTGCATCATCCAAAGAAGTTGTGTGCAACAAGATGCAATAGCCACATACTCTGCTTTAGCTGTAGATAATGCTATTGAACTCTTTTTCTTGTTGAACCAAGATACTAATCTGGAACACATAAAGAATGCACCACTACTAGTGTTTTTTCTCTCATCCATGCTTCTGGCCCAATCTACATCTGTATAAGCATGAAGTGTGAGATCTGTATCTCTAGGATACCATAAGCCATATTTTTGAGTTCCTTGAAGATACTTGAAGATTCTCTTAACTGCCTGAAGATGAGTTTCCTTTGGAATTGCCTGAAATCTTCCAACTATTCCCAGTGCATGCATGATGTCTGGTCGGGTACCTATCAGATAAAGCAGACTTCCAATCATGAATCTATAGGTTGGTTGATGCACTACAGCTGATTCATCATTTGCACTAAGGCTGCATCCTGTAACCATAGGGGTACATACTAGTTTCGAATCTTCCATGCCATATTTCTTCAAGATCTGCTTGAGGTACTTGGTTTGAGATAAAAAGATACCGCCTTCATTTTGTTGGATTGGTAGTCCAAGAAAATATGTCAGCTCTCCAAGCAATGACATTTCGAATTCTTTCTGCATTACCAAGGCAAAGTTTTTACTCATAGCTTCTTCATTACTGCCAAAGATAATATCATCTACATACACAACAAGTATTAGCAATTTGTCATTTTCAATTTTTATATAAAGATTGTTATCT
This sequence comes from Pinus tabuliformis, assembly GCA_031772625.1. Taxonomy (NCBI): domain Eukaryota; kingdom Viridiplantae; phylum Streptophyta; class Pinopsida; order Pinales; family Pinaceae; genus Pinus; species Pinus tabuliformis. The sequence continues at coordinate 1,714,951,384 of CM062819.1, read as the reverse complement.
GCTGATCCTTTTGAAAAACCTTGTTGATGAAGGTATTTGTCCAAATGATAGTACCAAGCCCTTGGAGCTTGTTTAAGACCATAGAGAGCCAGTCCCACTATTTTTCCTCAGATTGACATATACGCGACTGTGCAGTGTCTAACTCACGTATATAAGCGACTCCCCTTTATGAAACTTGCGTATGAGATTTAGGACACTGACGTTTTACACTTTCAGCTCCCCCTGAGTCTATTATGTCTGTATATGGTGTTGTGCCACATCTCTCTGACTGTACTTCCTTCTTCTTCCATATCTTTAAGAGTGATGATGTTTTCTCCTTTTGGTGTGGAGCTCGTACCTTGTTCCTGCATTCCTTTTCTATATGTCCAAGCTTGTTACATGCATAACATCTCATATGTTTCATATTCCTTCTGTAGCAGTCAACAGCTCTGTGACCAAACATATTGCAAGAAAAACAATATCCCTTAAAGTACCTGGAACGTGATGATCTTTCTATGTGATGGTATTGAACCATTCTTCTTCTGCATCTAGCTGCAACATGTCCAAGATTATGACATACATAACATTCAACATTATTCATCGGAGGAGTAAAAGATTTTCTTTGAAGAATTTATTTCCTTGGCTGTTGATGGGATTGACCTCTCATCTCCTTTTTGAGCATTTCAGATTTTGCATTGGAGTCCCTTGTCTTACTTTGTGAACTATATTCTCCTTCAACAGATCCATGGAAACCAAGACCAGTTTTGATAGCAGGAGACCTTTGACTACTAAGAATATCATCCAAGATCTTAGTACTATCTTGAAATCGTAAGAGCTTATCTTTTTCTTCTAATTTATCTTTTAGAATATTTACCTCAACCTGATATTGCTCTTCCTTTTCAAGATACTGCTTCTTCATGTTTTCTTCAGCATTTCTTCCTTCGTCCAATTGATGTCTTAGTTGAAGAACTTTGTTTTCTTGTTTTTCAAGAGATTGGAGTAGTTCTTTATTCTGCTTCTTTGATTCTTCTAGATCTTCCTTTAGCGAGTGGATCGTAGCTTCAAGCCTTTCATAATAACTGGATCTATCTCTGAGTTTCTTGATTGTTGTGCTCCTTTCATTGACTTCGTTTCTTAATGATGTCACTTCATCCTGCAACTTTTGACATTGAACTACCTTGTCCTTGAATACCTACCTTACCTTGTTTCCTTCCTCTAGTTGAACTTTTAGTTTGGTAGCTTCTTCTTTGAAGCCACATTCCCTTTTGTTCAACAGACCTTGTTGATCTCTGATTTTGTCTGTAAGCTTTTAAATTCTGCCTCTATTTGATACCTTTCTTGCTCACCCATAAGAGAAAATTTAGTTGTTTCGTTACCACTTTCATCATCTTCAAATGGATAGATAACTGTATCACCAGAGGATAACAAATTCATACCTGATAATTCTTGCTCACCTTCATTCTGAAATGATTCTGAATCTGAAGTGCTTCTTCCACATATTCCCCAATCAATTCTCCCACTGTCATAGTCTTTCTGAGATGTCTTCTTCTTCTTAGGTGCTTTCTTCTTGAGCTTCTTTCCCATTGTCCTATGGATCTCCTTCAAGCGATCAAGCTTCAACCAAAGGACCTGCTCTGATACCAATTGTTGGAAATAATACTGAGAGGAGGGGGTGAATCTGTATTATCAAATCAATATAACTTTTTCATTTCCATATTCAGATTCATATATGTCACTTCCACAACTATGATTAATGCAACCAGTGTATATCCAGTAAACTTATGATTCAGTTAGTTGATCCTTAATGAGTGCATTAGAACATTATTAATCATATGAATAGTAAACTGAAGTAGTAAAACAGATCATCACACACAAGAAGCACACATGAACACCATGATATAAGGTGGAAACCCAATGTGGGTGAAAACAACCTGCTGCAAGTCGTCTCTATCTTCCTTTAATAAGAAAACTTCCTTTTACAATATTTTTGTACTGGTGCAGTCTTATACCAGTACACAGGCTTCTAATTGCAAAAGGCTACAACCTTTTTCATTCTCCAGATACTCCTAGAAGGGAGCTACAACCCACTTAGCTCTTGTACTAGCCGATCCATTTACTAGTACATAGGTGCAAGCCTACTGAAAAGCTCCAACCTTTACTAGTTTTCTTAGCTCTTGTACTAGCTAGTACATAGGTGCCGACCTACAGAAGGCTAAGACCTTCTCTTTCTTCCTCCAGGTACCACATTTCATACATTTTCAGACTAGGTACTCATGGAACACAACATCATAATCTGAAAGGCCAAGTTTCATCCCATTTTCATACTGGACCAATCAATATCATTGAAACACATAATTAACCAACATCAATCTTTACATCACTCAAAACTGAATCACTGAAACCCCAATATATAGAATCAATCAAACACTTCTCAGAATGTTGTAACCAGAAAACAGTAATAGTAACCAGACACTAATTCTGAACCCAGAACACTACAAAATAGACAAAAGCAGCTAAAACAAATTCCAAGAAAGGTCCGCAACGTCACCAATAGTAACTTGTGAACATCCGCTCTCCCGCTCTTTGAAAACTGCGAATCTCTGCACCTACAGTCATGGCTAACCTGCGGGTCTCTGCACCTGTGGCCGTGGCTGACCTGCGGGTCTCTACACCTGCGGCCGTGTCTGATCTATGATTCTCCGCACCTGCGACTGTCTCTGAACTGCAGTTCTCCGCACCTGCAGTCGTGTCGCACCTGCGGTCCTTCGATTATAGAGGTTTTCAGACTTCAAGTATACCCCAGACTATCAGATTTATAGATCTGATCATGCACCAAGGAGATCTCAACCCATCAGTAGATTTGTCTATGATACTCAAGTTTCTCCTTGATTCAGATCTAGCTATCACTCACCAACCGATCACTAGAATTTCAGATCTTTTTTCTTCTTAAGATATTCAACACATCGGTACACAGCCAAATGATCTCCTTTCCTTTTTATAGACAAAGCCTTACACAAAACACGGTCCAAAACCATAGGAATCCAATTCTAGGGACCCAAAACCTGGGTTCAATACTTTAGAAGCAAAACCACAGACCAAAACCATAGGATCAAAAACATTGGACAAATACCATGGACCAAACATACGATTTCCCACATGCGCGTTTTCAATAGATCACCTTCATCAGTGTTGGATGATAAGACTCCACAAGAGGTATGGACTGGTAAGAAACCCACTCTTTCACATCTGAGGGTATTTGGATGTGATGCATATGTACATGTTCCAAATGAGAAAAGAACAAAGTTGGATAATAAATCTAAATATTGCATCTTTATTGGGTATAAGGATGGTTTAAAGGGTTATAAATTTTGGAACCCAGTAATAAGGAAGGTTGTGTACAGCCAAGACGTAGTGTTTAGAGAGGTGAAAAATGTTATTAAACATGAAATCCCATCAAAGGAACTTGAGAAGATAGAGTTTGAGCTAAAGGAGGAAGAATCATGTTCTACAGCAGAAGGGGAATCAAAAGATGAAGAATCACAAACTCCGGTTGTGAGAAGATCAGTTCGAGAAAGAAGGTAGCCAGAAAGGTATAGTCCATCTGCTTTCTATTAAAATTTTGCTTTATATATTACTGATGATGACCCCAGAACTGTGAAGGAAGCAATAGATTCAGAGGATGGAAAACTTTGGAAAGAGGCCATGGTTGATGAAATGACATCTTTGCACAAAAGTGGGGCTTGGGATCTGGTAGAATTGTCAACTGGAAGGAAACCCATTGGCAGCAAATGGGTGTTCAAGAAGAAGACAAATGCAAAAGGAAATGTGGAGAAATACAAAGCTCGGTTAGTAGAAAAAAGTTATTCCCAAGTGTCGGGAATTTATTTTGGTGATATTTTTTCTCATGTTGTCAAGGTAGCTTCTATTAGATTACTTTTATTTGTTGCTACTGCTTTTGATTTTGAGATAGCACAGATGGATGTGAAGACATCATTTCTCCACAGGGATCTAGAAGAGGAGATCTACATGAAGCAACCTGAAGGATTTGCGGTGAAGGGTAAGAAAGAACTGGTATGCAAGTTAAAGAAGTCACTGTATGGGTTAAAATAGTCACCAAGGATGTGGTATCATAAATTTGATGCATTTATACGGGGACTAGGCTTCACCAGAAGCAAGGCAGATCACTGTGTGTATTTCAAATTAATTGGTGATCATGTTATTTATCTGGTATTTTATGTGGATGATATGTTGCTGGTTGTAAATGTCAAAGAAATTATCCAAGATTTGATGACCCAATTGTCCTCCAAATTAAACATGAAAGATCTTGGTGCTGCAAACTATATTGTGGGCATGGAAATTAAAAGAGATCGAGCAAAGAGGAAGCTGTGCTTAAACTAGAGGAAGTATGTTGAGACAATGTTGCAGACGTTTAATATACAGGATAGTAAACCGGTGAAGGTACTTATTCCTGTAGGTGTAAAGTTATCTGCTAAACGATGCCCCAAGACACAGGAAGAGGAAGAGGATATGTCCCATGTTCCATATGCAAGTGCAATCGGTAGCCTGATGTATGCGATGGTCTGTACTAGACCAAACATTGCACATGTACTTGGAGGATTGAGCAGGTTTATGTCCAAACTAGGGAAGGATCATTGGACAATAGTGAAGTAGGTTTTTAGGTATTTTCATGGCACTAGTGATTATGGTTTGTGCTACCAAGGAAGACCAGTATTGGAAAGAGTTTTGGATATCCATGGCTTTGTTGATGAGGACTGGGTTGGAGATCTGGATCAAAAAAGATCTACAAGTGGGTATGTGTTTAACCTTTTTGTACGTACAGTCAGTTGGATGAGTAAGAAACAATCTGTAGTGGCACTATCAACCACAGAGGCAAAATACGTGGCAGCCACTCATGCAAGCAAGGAAGCAGTTTGGTTGCAGAGATTGTGTTCAAGTATGGGGTTAGTACAGGGAGCTATAAGGATATACTGTGACAGCCAAAGTGAATTTTTCTTGGCAAACAACCCTACTTATCATTCAAAGACAAAGCACATTGATGTTCGGTATACTTTGTGAGGGATACGATAGAAGACAAAAAGGTGTTGCTAGTAAAGGTGGACACTTTGAAGAATACTATAGATGCATTAACAAAATCTATAAGCTCTGAGAAGTTTTCTTGGTGTAGAGAAACAATGGGTGTTGCAGGGCTGGATAAATGACTAATTTCTCCTATGGCCCCTAGTGGAAAGAAAACAACAAGTGGGAGAATGTTGGGTTGTGTTATATTCTTTCCACGACTAGCCTACGTAGTTAACCGAGGGGTTAGAGGGGGGGTGGAGCCCACCCCTTCATTGCACTGATTACGCAGCAAGGGGGTCAGGGGGGGCAGCATCTTCCCTTGTCTAGGGGGTTTGAGGGGGTGAGTAGCCCCCCTCTACAAGGTCCGGGGTAGCGCCCCAGGGAAATTTTTTTTGGACCCTATATTAGGTTGGACGGACCTACCTATGGTTTTGTGCATGGTTTTTGGTCCATGGTATTGGATGCTTTGGGATGTATAAATATGTATTGTAATATTGAAAGGAACATAATGAAAAATCAAGCTAGTAGTCTGGTTTTGGGATCCAGGGGAAAATCTCTGTGTCTATGTGTTATGCTATCGCATCGTTTATTTTTGGTGTTTTAGAATTCCTATGCAAGTAATTTCTAGACGGGGTTAAAACCTATAGTTTTCTTGGCTTAACCATGGCTTGACTAAGATGGTTAAATGAAAAATGTTCGATCATGTGTTCACCAAATACATATGTGAACCCACAAGTTTCCTATAAATAGTAACCTTCACTACATCACCTAATGTAGCATCTTCCTTCCTCCAATTACCTGCTAAAAAAGTATCCATGGGTTTGTTGCTCTCCATGTGGAACTTCTTCATTATCTCATTGGCATACTTTCCCTAAGAGATGAACAATTCCTCGTCTCCTTTCCATACTTTCATACCAAGAAATTAATGCATGAGCCCCAAGTCCTTCATCTTGAATTATCTTGAAATATCCTCTTTGCAAGATTTTATTAGCTTCTCATCACCTGTTAGAATCAAATCATTGACATATAATACTATAATAAACAATTTACCTTCAAGCACAATATGGTAAAGTTTCTCATCTGCTTCACTTTTGGTGAAGTCCAACTTGGTGAATTTGTTGTCAATCCTAGTGTACCAAGCACAGGGTGCTTGTTTTGGTCTATATAATGCTCGCTTGAGTCTGCACACATGTGACTCTCTGTTGAAGGTCTCAAATCCTTCCGGATATTCAATATACACCTCTTCCTCAATCATGCCATTGAGGAATGTTGTCTTCATATCCATCTAATGTATCTTCCATCCCATCTATTCTGACAGTGCTCAAATAGATATGATTGAAGAGTACCTTGCTACTGGAGCAAAGATTTGCTCGTAATCAATTCCCTCCACCTGATAGAATCCTCTAGCCATAAATATGACCTTATGTTTCTCCACACTTCCATATGCTACTTTCTTTACCTTGTAAATCCATATGGAACTCACCACTAACTTGTCTGCTAGTCTTTGGGTGACTTCCCAAATATTGTTTCTGATAGTGGAGTCATACTCCTCAACCATGGCACTAGCCCACAGTGGTTGTTGCAATACTTCCTCAAATGAGGATGGATCAACCTTGAAACTCTCACTTATCATAGCCATGTAGTCATTGTACCGATCTGGTGACCTTCTCTTCCTGTTTTGTGATGTGGGTTCTCCCACATTCCCTCTAGCATCATGCATCAATCTGTCAACCTCTCTAGTGTGCTTTTTTCCGTCTCTAGAAGTCTCTACATGAGTGGGTGCTTCCAATCTTTTCTCATTTTCATGTGGCTGCTCCACATCATCCCCGGGTTCTTCCTTTGGAGTTAAAAGCTCCTCTTATGCATGTAATTGAAGCTCCCTCCCAAGGGAACATCTCATGGCCTTCTCTTCATAGAACTTCACATCTCTACAAACAACTATCATCCTGTTGGATGGTAGGTACATCCATACTTGTGATGTGTATCAATGTACCCCACAAATATGCCCAACTTAGTTATTTGCTCTAGCTTTTTCTGTGCATCCTTGGAAACATGACAGGAGACTGATGAACCAAAGATCATAAAGTGTGTCACATATGATTTCTTACCTGAAAAAACTTCTTCTGGTGTACTCATCCTGAGAATCAATGAGGGCTTTTCTTTTGCAAATAAATAGCTATGTTTCATGCTTCAGCCCACAAGTGCAATGGTAGGCCCTAATCATCTAACATCACTCGTGTCGCTCCCAAAATACTTATGTTCTTTCTTTCAGCCACCCCATTTTGTTGTGGGTTATGAGGTGCTATTAACTCCCATCAAATTCCTTCTGATGCACAGAAGTTCTTGAATTTATTCGACACATGTTCTCCACCATTATCACTTCTGATAGATTTAACTTTCCTTCTAGTGTCTTTGTCAATAAGTACTTTAAATTCACAAAATTTAGAAAACATATTATCTTTCTTTTGCATGAAGAAAATACAACACTTAGGGAAAAAAATCATCAAAAAATATTACATAATACCTGTGCTTGGTCGTGGATGCTATTGAGAACGCTCCACACACATCTCAGTGAACTCCATCAAGTATCGCTTGTGCTCAACTGTCTTTTTCATGAAAGGAAGATTTGGTGTACTTCCCCAATGTACACCCTTTTCATGTGTCTCTCTTCTCTAATGCACCCTTGGGAAGTCCTATTGAAATTCTTTGTATGATCATCAAAGATTTGTGGTGCAAGTGACCCAATATTTTATGCCACAAATCACCAATGTCTCAGCTCTACACCTTCTCTTATTTAGTGCTCAAAGAAGTGTAGTCTTCTACATCCAATTTGTAGAGTTTCTTCACTTGAACCCTGATCCGCTTCACCTGTCGTGATGCTATGTGATGAAGGAAATCCTTTCCTTTCCTAAATATAACATCATAACCAAGGTCCTCCAACATGGTAACTGACACCAAATTCTTCTTCAAACCCGAAGCATACATGATATCATTTAATGTGAGGGGAGAACTAGACTCCCTCTAAAAGGTAACAATATTGATATTGGTCACACTATACCTTCCATCATCGCCCATCTCGTTGTGAATCTGGAGGTCCTTCTCCAATTCACTAAAGAACTCTTTGTTTCTAGTTATATGGAATGATGCTCCACTATCCAAGTACCATAAACTACCCATCACTGATGTCACCATGCAAGCAATGAGGGTTAAATCTAGTTTGAATTTTGAAGCAACAACTTCACCTGCCGCTCCTCATGAGGGATTCTTACCAGCCTTCTTGTGAGGACACTTTGTGGTGTAGTGTCCGAACTCGTGATAATGAAAACATTTAATCTTCAACATGTCCTTCCTCTTTCCGCCATGACTAGAATGTGATTTGGAATGGGATGACTTCCCTTTCCTTTTCTTTTCCTTTCTAGCTAAGGCGTAGTTCTCCTCATCATGATGAATTTATGAGGATCCATCTCTAGTTTTCTATTGAATCCCTTATTGTACCAAGTCGTACCATAATCACTCCCACTCTGGTAACTTCTCCCTCCCATTAAATGAGTCCTCTTAGTTTTGCCTAATATTGGGAAGTTCTAGAAGTGTCAGGATCACCATATTGTCTTTAGAAACTATAATATTGACACTTCCAAGCTCATCCTGACATTGGGTGAACTTGGTCAAGTACTTTGGTATTTTGTCTCCCTTCTCCATCTTGGAATTTCTGAGCTTGTCCTTCAGTTCCAGCTTCATGTGGCCACTGTTGTTTTGAAATAGGTCCATCAAGTCCTTCACACATTTCAAATGGAGTTTCCTTACCATGGAGGTTCGAGATAATACTATCTCGAACTCTTTCTAATATAATCCTTCTTGCCTTTGCCACACACTTTCTCCACTCTGCCAAATCCTGAGCATTAGCTAGCTTAGGAATATCTTTGTCTATGAATTCCTTAAGCCTGTCGTCTTCCAACACTATCTTCGTCATGTACTTCCAAGCAATATAGTTCAAACTACCCTCAAGAGAATATTCAAGTCTCAATCCATAGAATGACATCTTGTTGGTTTTGAAGTATGATACTACAAATTTGATTTATTCTGCAAAAGACAAAATTGTATTCTCCTCTTTTATAGTGATTTCAAATCTAATACCATGTACAAATTCCTTGTAGATTCAAACTGTAGATTTTAATATGCTAAAACAATTGACTTGAATCTACTCTACTCATATGTGGAAACAATGAATTATTGATGACATCACAAAGCATAAAAGAGAATTCAATTACACATAACACAATAATTTTATGGGGAAAGCCACTGCTAAAAAACCTTGCTATCTATATATTTCACGAATAAGAAAATATGGGAAGATTACAATGTTTTTCTGAAGCCTGAGCAACCTCTGCACTATCTCAATCTCTCACACTACTTCATAAACATGCTCCAACCAATACTTGGCCAAATATGTTGCCTACCAAGCTCGTATTTCCTTGCGTAACTTCCTAGAGAATTATCCCATATTTTATTGGGAAATTCCTCAGTTATTAATTGCAAAATATTCATAGGCCTTCCTATGATTGCATGAACCACCTGCACAATTCAGATGATCATACAATTGATACTTACTATCCCTGAACTCCAATCTCAATTGTGTCTTTCTATGATATGAAATGCATGAGTTAATTATGAGTGAATCTTCAGTTTACTGGTTGAGCAGTGTTGGTTACACCCCACTACTATAGGTTACACCCCACTGTTGGATCTCCCACTATTTCCTCCATTAGTTGGAACTAGTTTACCTGAATTTAACTCAGTTAAACTGAATTAAATAATTACAACTCAAAATAAACTCAACCTTGACCTCTAAAATTTAGGAATCACTCTACATGACTCTAGATATAATCCCAACTCGAATTAACTATGCTAACTAAGTCAAATTAACTTAGTTAACTATTACAAGTTTCTATGAGCACAGACTGCCACAAGATCTTCTGCTTCATGTCAACAATTATGGCATCTCTCTTATTAGTGATATAGTAGACCGGGAACACTCCACTATATTCCAACTGGCATGGAAATCTGCTTGGAGCCTGCATATCCCTTCGATTTGGCACCGTCAATGGAATCAGTATATAGTAGCACTGACATAATCGCACACTAGAATCACTGAAGGGGAAGACGAGATTATCTGGGCTCATGCAAAGAATGGATTATACTCCCCTAAAGAGGGATAACGTTGTATTATTGCTTACCTTCAACCTCCAATAGTAGATTTATGGTGGAAGCACCTGTGGAAATTGTAGGCTCCCCCCCCGATTTATATTATTCATGTGGACTGCTCTGAGAAATAAGGCAGCCATGGGTGACAATCTGAATAAAAGAGCATTACAAGGACCATCATGGTGTTATCTCTGCAAAAACAGTTTTGAAACTATTGACCATATTTTTCTCACTTGTCCGATTATTATAGACCTCTGGAACTCCACCCTCTCGGCCTTCAAATCCCAATGCTCATGGTAGGGTAGGACTATGCTTGATGCCTGGAACATATGGTGGTCCACTGCATCCTCAAACAAAGAAAGGAATCTCCCCCTTCTCACTTGCAAGGCAATTTGGATTGCTCGTAACCATTGCATATTTCAAGATATCATTCCACATTGGCCATCCATCATTGCCCGCTTGTTGGCTGACTACAACTCCCTCCCGGAAGACGATAAAATTCCTGCACTGAGGAACATTCCCCCTGAGATCATAAATAGAGAACAAACCTAGGCATACTTTGATGGCTCAGCACAAGAAGCCGGGTGCGGGGGAGGTGTGCATTACTATACCTTGCTAACTCTCATTTTTGTAAAATACAGATGGGACTGTGAAGGGGAACCAACAACTTCACTTAGATGCTCACTCTAAAACACCTCATACATTTTTCTCTAGAAAAGCATTGCAGGAACATCCAAATTTTTGGGGATTCAAAAATAGTATGCAATTGGATAAATAATAAATCAAACTGCACTACATACTCTTTGAGACCCATTTTGGAAGAATCTCTTAGACTCATCACACTTTGATTACTTTGTTTGTCGCCATATCTAGAAGGAGAGGAACCAATATGCCAACCAGCTTTCCAAGGAAGTGGCGAACCAGCCTCATGGCTCATGGCTGATCCTGGAGCAGAGGAACAGGGTACATTACCAATACTATCACCGTCCATACATGGATATTACTGCATGACTGGCTCTGAAGGAGCCATTTTATTTACTTGTTTATAGTATTTGTATTAAGTTATCAGATGTACATAAATGGCCAATATAAATACTCCTTTCGTGGAGCTTTTTTTATCTTTACTTTGAACATTACAGAAGATTTATACTCCCTACGTGGAGAACATAGATCCACAATTTTGATACTCTTTTTGTTGACTGGCAACAAACACTCATAAAGCATATGCAGAATGCATCTACAATATGTAATTTTCTATTATTAATGAAAATTATGATTTTTCCAAAGCAAAAAAATAAATAAATAGTAATTAAAAAAAAAATTCTATGAGAATTAGAATTACAATTTAATTCCTAATTTACTTCAAGGAAAAAAATAAATTAGTATTTTTTATTGCATTTTCAAAATGCTCTGATGTGGTGGCCATACAAGGTGAACCAAAGGTCCAACATGTGGTAAGAACAAAGGGAGTTTAAAATTTGTGCCTCGATGTCCATGAGAGGTTTGACATTACATGAGGATTTGGATTCCTAGGCTTTTGGGATCTTGGCGGCCACTTTCTTCATGTATTAATGAATATTCAAATAATTTGCAAGTGGAGAGCACTGACTGTTTTGTATTTGTCCTGGCGACAGATGAAAATGAAGTTTGAGGAGTTCAATAGCAATTAAGTAATCAAATGATGTTACAGACAAGACGAGTGGAGGAGGAGTTTGCACTGGGAAAGTGAAATAAAATTTAAAAAATTTAGAGCAGGGAGGGTTTTTATAGGTGAAGTAGGGGAAATGGTCATATGACATGGCATGATGTCATCGAGGGGGGATGTGGTCGAAGGGGATTGGGTGGTGACAAATTAAAGGTGGACGGGAGTGGGCACAAAAGTTACTATTTACCTTTTAATTTCACCACTCACTTGAAAATGGTGTTAGTAGATTTATGGCATGGTGGATGGTCCCGACCATCCTTTGGCAAGTAAAAGAATCGGAGGCTGCATGCAGCGGTTACCCCTCAGAATCAATATGGGTTGTCGGATCGTTGGGCCCACCCTTTTGACTTTTCAACTCCGGCGGGTAGTGTCGGTCTATCGTCCACGCAAGCTACCCCCCTGAAATGCTTCCGGGGGCTGGTTAGGTGGATATGGATGACAATCCGCCCCTAAACTTGCTTGAACTTTAAATGAAAAGGTGTTCCTATGCTAATTTCCTATTTTAGCATGTTTCACTTTCCTGGTGGCAGGTTCCATGTGTGTGGGATTTAACATTACAGCTTTTGCCATGGTGCCAGGGCTTTACAGTTGCTCCCATCCATGATTTGATTAATTTTTAAGCCAGAAGTCTTGAATTCAACCTCTTAGCCCTCTTACAAAAGTGATGAAGGGAAACAACATACAACATAAGATAAATGAAGGTTGTTCATCATTTGATCTTTTTGGAATAGGTTGGTTTTTGGGTGTGTGCATGAGCTCTCTCTCAATCTATTTCACTAGAGTGTGTGTGTGTATATATATATATATATATATATATATATATATATATCCTTGTTGTATCATCATGTATCTAAGAAAGCACTCCTTTTTCTCTTCTATCTACCCAAGGGAATTGGGCATTAACCTATTTATTTTATTGTCTCCTTGATTCGTTAGGGGGAGTGGGAACTATCATGTGGCCCTCACCACCCCAAACCAATATATTGAATCTCTATTAGGAAATGGTTTATCTTCAACCACATCTCTTACCAAAATCTATCAAAAAATTTGAATTGCTTGTAACTAGTAACATAGTGATTTAATTTGACTAAGCTATGGCTTTCAAGCCATGCAAGTAGGCAAACCTCCCTTAAACTAAGGATCTGTAAGATAGTCCTTAATAGAGTTCAGGCTTCTGTGATCCATATCAAGTTAGAGAGATTTTTTTTGGCGAAAATCACAAGGAATATCATTTGTCGATGCGTTTCGAACCAACTTGTGTGGTTCATCGTCAGGACAAGTTGAAGAAACATATCCAGCAAAGCAAGTTAAATAATCTGAGCAGAGCACCCAACAGCTAACTTGACCAACGGCTAGTTTGACTCTAGGACCGGGGTCAAAATTATTTTATTAGTTAAATAAGAAAGAATTAGGACCAAAAAGTATAAAACAAATTTTTGAAGGTTATTTAGTTAAAAAATATTATTAAAAATTAAAAGCTAATCATAATATAGAAGGAAATTTAGTTAAATAAGGGACCTTAAAATATAATTTAAAGGTTTAAAAAATAATCATATTTAAAAATATTATTAAAAATCATAAATTAATTAATAATTAAAAGCAAAGGTAGATACAAAAAAGACCTAATAAAGAAAATCAAAAGGAGGTTAGGTTCGATAGAAGATTAGCTAAGAAGTCAAAGTTAAAATAAATAAAAAGTAATAATAAACCCATAAATAAATAAATAAAAAGTCAATAAACAATTAAATAAATCAATAAATAAAATTAAATAAATTGGTTAAAATAAATTAGTTAATGATATAAATGAATTAAATGAATGAATAAAATAAATAAAATTAACAATAAAGAAAATTAACTAAGTAAATAAATAACTAAATAAATAAATAAATAACCTTAAAATCTACAATTAAAGGCTTAGAAATATATAAAATAATATTATTAAAACTTATAAAATAATTAATAATTAAAAGCAAAGAAAGTAACCTAAAAGACCTAATCATAAAGAATGTCAAAAGGATGTTAAGTTAGTTGGAAAATTAGTTAAAAAGTCTAAGCTAAAAAAGAACAAAAGTACTAAAAAATAAAATTAACATCAAATAAATAAATAAAAAGTAAATAAATAAATCAATAAATAAATATAAAACGGCTAAAATAAATTATTTATTAATAAATAAATAAAATAATAATAACACTTAAAATAATAAATAGAATAAAATTAACAATAATATATATATATATATATATATATATATATATATATATCAAATAAATAAATAAAAAGTAAATAAATAAAACAATAAATAAATATTAAATAAATATAAAACAGCTAAAATAAATTAGTTATTAATAAATAAATAAAAATAATAACACCTAAAATAATAAATAGAATAAAACTAACAATAAAAAATATACTAAAAACCCCAAAGAGGAGGGCGGAAAAACAACTAGGAAGAGAGTGCTGGGACCCAACACCTACTGATTTTCCAGCCATCCTCCCTATTGAGATTGCTTGGCCTTTTTTCAATCTCAAGCGCTTCCCTAAATTTACGATGATGGAAATGCGAAACCTTAGCAATAACACTGGCCTCCTCAATACAAACATGATGATTGGTTTTCTCAGCATGTTCAGCTAAAGCGGAAGACTTAGCTCGCCTATGCTTCAGGTCCGCTACGTGTTCGCTAATCCTTTGATTGATGGAGCGACTAGTCTCCCCAATATAGGGGGTCCCACATGAACAAGGGATCATATAAACACCATTCATATCCTTAGGGTCAATAGGATCCTTTACAGATCTGAGGGACATACGAATGGTGTTCAGGGGCCTAAAGGACACAGGGATACTATGCTTCCTGAAAATCCTTCCAATTTTATCAGTGGTCCCCTGGACATACGGAAGATGGACACCTGGAATTCACTCCTTCGGTTCCCTTTTTGTCAGAGAATTCTTGGAAGCTTTAAGGAAAGCCCTCTCACCCAAGTATCTACTATAACCATTCTCAACAAAGACATCAAGCAGATGGGATTTCTCATTCTCAAAGCTCTTTTTGTCCGAGATCCTAAGTGCCCGAGTAGCAAGGGTATTGAGAACACCCATCTTTTGAGCCGGGAAATGGTGGGAACTGGCATGAAGATACTGCTCCGTATGAGTTTTCTTTCGAAAAACTCTATGGGCGAGGGAACCATCACTATTCTTAGAAATAAGAATATCCAGGAATGGAAGGCATCCATCAACTTCCTGCTCCTTAGTGAACTTAATGGCTGAGGATTGATTATTGAGATGATCAAAGAAGAGGTCAAGCTCAACCTGGCCATGAGGTCATATGACATTGGTGTCATCCACATACCTTCTCCACAGCTTAGGCAAGAGACGGGAAGAGCTAAGAGCCTTGGACTCAAAATCTTCCATAAACAGATTAGCAACAACAAGGGAAAGCGGTGAGCCCATCGCAACCCCACATGTTTGCTCGAAGAACTCCCCTTCAAAACAGAAGAAGGTGGAAGTGAGACAGATCTCAACCAATCGGGCCGTGTCCGGATCAGTTAGGCGGTTGATCACCTCCATGGCTTCATTAATAGGGATGCAAGTGAACAGGGAGACAACATCAAAACTAACAAGAATGTCCCCAAGATCAAGCTGAATGTGCTTGAGTTCATCAATAAAGGAAGCAGAGTCTTTAACGAAGGACTCCATCCGACCAACCAAGGGTTTAAGCTTTAACGCAAGAAACTTCGCAAGAAGGTAGGTAGGACCCCCAATGGTGTTGACGATGGGCCTTAAGGGGGCTCCTTCTTTGTGAATCTTGGGGAGACCATAGATCCTAGGAGTAATAGGGTTGCTCTCAATGAGCTTATGGTGCAAGGAACTTAAGGAGCTAATGGATTTAATGGCCAAAGCCACATTTCTAGCAACCTTCTTCAAAGGATTTTTGGGAAGCTTTTTGTAGCTACCACTATTATGAAGATGGTCCAACATCTTGCTACAGTAATCAACCTTGTTAAGAATGACGGCAGCACCACCCTTGTCTGCCTTCAGAACAATGATATCTTTGTTCTGGTTTAGGGATTTAAGAACTAAAAATTCATCCTTGCTACGATAGTCCTTCCTTCTATTGGTAGTAAATTGATTTCAAATAATTAATTTTAAATGCTTAAATCGCCCTATCACCCAACCATGTTTCTCCACACTAGAAATATAGTCATAATCACACATTACATAAACAAAAGGAAAACAAAAGATGTTATAATGTATTGAGTAAGCTAAATATTTACTTTTATGTTTTCCTAGTGCATTGTGGATTAATGAATGTAAGTTTTGGATTAACTATTTATGTAAATACAATATATTTATTAATGTACAGGAGCAAGAATGTGTATATCAATTTCAAATAAAATTGGTTAATTATCCAATTGATTATTCATGTTATTTAATTTTTGTAAATTTATTTATATTCTGAATTCATTCCAAAATTTGTATTATAAAAAATCATAAAATTCAATTAGACAAAAATGCAAAATAATAACTTATTGAAACAAGTTAGAGGAAATATTCTAAGGTTGAAATTTTTTATTTGGGTGTTTCTATTTAATAATAAATGTCATGTTAAAATTTATTAAGACATTTTCTAACATCAATAACTCCATGCAATGAGCTCACTCGAGGCATTTTCTAACCTCAATCGCCCCATATAATGAGCCAATGATTTAAAAAAAATCACAAAATTAGTTGACCTGCCTAATTTCATTTGATGTCATATGGATGTTGTAATTTCATTGTGTACTAATATTTGCAGACCCAAACATTCTAAAAATGGGCGCATTATTTATGAAAGTTTGTATAATGTATTGGCTTGAAATGGATAATATAATGGATATCCATAAAGCCTAATGCTATATTTTAGTTGTTTAATCTCATATTACTTGTTATTACATGGTAGTATATATGACATAATTAAGGAAAGAGCATGGGATCAATTTCGCAATTGGAGTGGCTAGCATTGGAAAGCAAGCGAGAAATTTTGATTGTATTGAAATAACGATGAAGTGGGAGGTTGAAGTTATGGCATGACAAAAATGGTTGTGGAACCTAATAATTTAATAGAATCAAATTATTATCACACCTAATAATTTAGTTAAACCAATATTGTATTAAGCAAGAAGTGATCTTTGTTTCCATATACCAATTTCGTTATTAGCTCATGATGAGTGTGTTAGAGTCTAATATAACTATTATAACCCGAAGATATTTTGATTCTAATTTCCACAAAGTTTTAAGTTTTTCTTGATAATTCATAACAAGATTAATATTTGCAATCTAGCATAGTCTCTCTTTATACCACAATTGTTAGTTAAGAAATTAAAGATTGTATGGAATACAACGAAAATTTCACAAAATGAACGAAAAATCCTCTCCACACAAAGCTCTCTCAAAATGAAATATCTTTACATAAGGCTCTCTGCACAATGAAATATTTACGGATAAGCTTCATCAAGTAATTTAGTTGACACACGTACTCATTAGAATCGAGTGAATCAACAAATGGAATACATGAAATTGATCTAAAAATTTAATTATGTGGAAGTGTAGAGAAATGTCCTTTCATTATGTGACATATATTACTTAGCTCCCCAACCCACAATAATAAATATAGCTTAAAAGCATTTACTATACTTGTGTAGAGCTTTGCTTGTGTGAAGCTTTCACTGTGCAAAAGTATTCGCACAAGCAATGCCCTGCAAACTGCTTTACATGCAAAGCTTTGCACATTGTTTAAAAAAATTAAACACTAGGTGTTAATGAATGTTTAAGTTTACATGTCTTCTTTTAAAAAAATAAAAAAATCAACGCCACGTGTTCGTAACAGCTTAATTTTACATGCTTTGAAAAAACTAATTAACTGCTAAAAATATGATTAATTTCAGGAATTTAATAAAACATTAAAGCTATAGTTTCAATAATGCCATTACCTGTGTGGAAATTTTTAAAAGTAATATTCATATATTACTTATCTCACCAACCCACACTAAGAAATAAGCCTTAAATATATTTATTAGACTTGTGTGGAGCTTTGCTTGTGCAAAGTTTTCATTTGTAGAAAAATCCGCACAAGCAGAGATCCACACACTACTTTACATGCAAAGCTCCACACACTATTTAAAAGATTTAAACAACGGGAGTTAATGAATTTTTAAATTCACATGCCTTGCTTTCAAATTGAAAATCAATGTCACGTCTTCCTAAATGCTTAATTTTACATTCTTCGAATGTTTAAGTTTACAATTTCTTTTCTTTCAAGGAAAAAGAAAAAATTAATGCCATGTGTTCCTAAATTATTAATTTTACACACTTTTCAATAAATGATTAACTAGTAAAAATATGATTAATTTCATAAATTTAATAAAATGTTAAAGTTTTAGTCTCAATAATGCCATTACGACTGTGGAAATTTGTAAAATTAATAGTCACCTTTTACTTATATCCCTGTTGACAGAGTTGGATACCACCAACATATAGGGGTCTCCCTGATGTGAAGTTCCACTTAGACCTCACACCGTTTGGATTAGGAGCCCCATCTGGAGTATCGGCCTAGCCACCATAACACAATGGTTCTTCTTGGTCTCAATGGATAACATAAGAGATTGAATAACATAAACTATGAATAAGCAAGTAAGATGACATTGTAAAGCACCAATTTCAAGATGTAAAAGGAAACCTTCACGAAGGGAGAAAAAAAGTGAGTCTCTAAGAAGAAAGTAATAGTACTATCATAGGAGAGGCACACGGTAGCATGAAAACATTCATTAGTGAAACAGTTCACACAACGATATTAAAGATAATGCAAGACACATTCAACAAGATAAGTATTGAATCCACCAAAATAGTTCAGTTTTTCCAATACATATGAACAGAACATATACCTTAAACATCCCATGAATAGTCCTAAAACATTTGCGATACATGCATGAAAGTGTGTTGGCTCATAGAACTTCAGTTATTAGGTGAAATATCTAAGTATATCAATTACAATGGTGAACACTAGTTCCAATAGTGGAACATTAAGTCACTTTTTACTTCTCCAAAGAATATTTTTTCTCTCCTATGCCAAGTAGAGAAGCCAAGACTAGCTCTCTAAAGCTTAAGCCTCAAAAAAACCTTTTGCTTGAGTTATAATTTTTCTTTTATAACAAGAGGAATGACCTTTCATATACTCATGACTCTTGGATTACTATCATCACTCTTGGACTTCTAGTGTGTCCTTTAGACTTCTAAACAATTCCTTCACTTCTAAATGACTTTTATAATTCTATACAATATTTGTCCATATATGACTATGTGACTCTTCATGTTCCACATATAACCATTGGACTTCCACACATTACATTTTGTCCTTTTATTTGAAAATAAATGAAAATGTGGCATGACCCATGGACCTACATTGACCATTATGATGACACTTGTACAAGTTGCAACTTGACAATGATGACATGGACTTCATGATGAGGTGGAAATGCCAAGTTGTCTTTCTTTCTACTTCATCTTGAATTCGTGATGATAGATATGATCTATTCTTTATCTTCACGAAATATCCACTTTCTTGCTTATCATCACCCTACAAATGGACTTGGATCAGCATTGGAATCCTCTGAGTCATCATGCAAAGTCTTATTTCTGTTTTGGTCCATGATCTAGTTCATGTATCCATGATAGCTCTATTTTGTTATTATTCTTTGAAAGTGTTTATTTATGCTTTCTCCTTGCTATCTAATGTTGATCATCACCTTGTCATGTTGAGATGGTACTCTTTTGAATTAAAATCATGCATGATGAGGAAAAATCATTTTAAAACATCTATCACTACCTATCTCCTGGAATGATTTGCTCATGATAGGCCTGTAAGAGGGTTAAAAGAAGAAGTATTAATTATGAGGGCACAATTAAATTCATCAAGGTTCACAAGAGGCCTTCAAGGTGTGCTTGTGCATTCAAGTAAGAGAGAGAGAGCTCAAGGGGTACAAGGGAGCACTCTGAAGAGACGAAGGAGTGAGGCTTCAGGCCTTTAGGCCTATAAGGTACACTAATGCACTCAATAATAAGGAAGGAAAATCATTCAAGCCTTCGAGGTGGACTCATGTACTCAAAGAAGGAGGGTTATTCATGCTAAAGGAGTGTGCTCAAGGCTTCATGCTTCATGAGTGTGACATGTGCTAAAATAATGGACCAATCCTTTGTATCGAAGGAGTGTGCTCAAGGGTTTGTGCTTCATGAGTGAGACATGAACTCAAAGAAGGGAGCGGTTCTTCATGCAGAAGGAGTGTGATCAAGGCTTCATTGTTTGTGAGTGCGACATGCGCTTAAGGAAGGGAGTTTTTCTTTTTTCCGAAAGAGTGTGCTCAAGACCTTATGGTTCTTGAGTGCCAAACGCATTCTAAGAGGGCACAATTCCTCATGTCGACTGAGTGTGCTGATAGTCCTGAATTGTGGTCGTACTTTTGAAGTGCACTTAGGCTCTTGGAGTGCACTTTTTAAGGCAATAAGGTCCTTGTTTGTCCATAGTGCACTTTTTAGAGGAGACAAGGTCATTTTTCTTCCGAAGTGCACTTTGACTTAGCGATTAAAGTGTGCTTTGTTTTTCTCAAGTGTGCTTCATTGTTTCGAAGTGTGCTTCATTGTTTTGAAGTGTGCTCAGGCTTGGAAGGGTGCAAGTTTCTTCAACAATGGCTACTCGTTCATTTGGAATGTGCTTTTCACTAAGGGAGGTAGCACAAGGCTAGGTGACTTATCCCTAGGAAATATTAATGCACTATGAGATGAAGGAGACCTTAGAAAAGACTTAGTGAAAAAGTGTGGAAGGAAACATGGGTCAATGAGGCTCATGGATACGTTATGCTCATTACATAGTAAGAAGGTTAATGCCTCTACAACTTGCGCTGAATATTTGGACCAAGATAGGATTAAAAATGGCTAAGTGTGAGACCAATAGAGTAAAAGAAATAAATGCATCTGATCACTACTCAAAGATGGATCACACACATTAATGCCATTGATGCAAACCAATGGAATGCACATGACTCATGAACAACAATCACACCTTGAAAAAATATCAAAGAAACACTTGCAAAAGTTTAAATAAATTGAAGGAAACACATTCCAGAGAGAAGATAACATGAGTATGGAATTTTTTAATGAAAAAACGAGCAAAAGTGATAGTTGTGAAAGTGAAAGAGAAATTTGTGAACACAAAGGTGTGCAAAAGCGACATTTGAGAAAAATCATAGAAATAGAACTATAATTACAACCAAGGTGAGGGAGAATGTCAATGAAAGTGAACACTAACTATTGACATGAGTTGAGCATCAATTAGCCATTGTTTGCCATGGATTTTCAATCTTGCATAAAGGAAGTGTTCTCACGAACTCATTAAAGACTAAGCATGTGTATGCAAATGACTTAACAGTTAATTCTTGGAAGAAGAATTAAAAAATTTAAAAAACACCAATCGGCAATGGAACAACATATTATGGGATCCTCAGTAGGCTCCAAAATTCAAGTGTGGGAAAAAAATTGGAGATCATTGATCGCAACGTCAACACTTGGCAATAGACTAGTAGAAATCTAGCTTCTCTATTTAGGTTTAGTTCTCTAAGTGCAAGGTCTCAGTATTTCAGGAAGTATTGATTCATATTACATATTACCTTGGATTACCTACCTAACGTGGTTAGAGACATAATCCCCTCCATTCCCTTATTCTATTAAACATATATCAAGGCTTGCTAAATAAAAATTGTTTCGATATATGAAAGGCTAATATGCTCAACGAGTTTAATATGTTCACACTATGAGTTTCATCTCGAGTGTTTCTTTGTTGCCAGTGGTCCTTGACAGTACTTTAAAGGAGTCACTACATAAGCACAAGAATTGCTTCAATGACAAAATCCTGGACAGTACCTCGACAAAGTCACTTGCTCCACCTCCCAACGCAGGAAGCCTTTCTATTCTTTCACCATTTATTTATTTAGTAGGATTGGGTTTGGCACTTATTTATTTTACAGGTGGAAGAGGGACCCTGACTTATTGAGAGTAGAGGAGGTTTCCCCTTTAGAGAAGTACTTATATACGTATGATATTTTTTTGATCGCTTTAAATTTTCCCCTTATTCTTTCTCTACTTGATTAGATCAGAAAGAAAACACTATTTACTTTCAATACCAAGTTGAGGAATGAGGATCCTAGAATAGATACGAGATTTATAGTTCAACCAAAGGTTTTATGTTCGAGTGGATCATATTTTCCAGTCATACATCATTGTATTAAAATATATGTAAACATAATATAGAGAATAAGCAACATATAAGCTAAGCATTGTTCGTCATCACAATTTCTGTTTTCAAGTTTTTCCACTTTTGCTTTGAGCCAATAGGAGAATCTTTCATGCAAAATCTTATTCAAAAAAACGGAAAAAGAAAATACATGAAAAAAACTAAACTAAACTAAAAGAACAAAAAAATGGCGGTGGTAAGTAAAGACAATGAGCAGAATATACAATAAGAAAACAAACAAATGTAAAGACGTGATGGAGAGAAGGGTAGAGGGTGGATTCAATGAAAATGAAACTAAATGCAACTAATCATACTCCTAACCTAGCTAGATAGAAGGTAAGGGATAAGTGAAATGATATTTACATTGAAGTTAGCATAATTTTTCCTGACCTGCAATCACAAGCATACAAGCAATGAAAACCAATATATGATAATGTGTGTCAGAAAAGAGAGAAGCTTTAAAATCTTTCATAAGAAATAGAGGGTATTTCTTAAACAAAGAAATATGTGGCATATTACCTATCTTTACCCTACCTGGAACCTTACATTTTCAATAAGAGCATAAATCATACAAACGTCTACAACTCCTTGTGAAAGAACTTGCACTTATATTGTCTTCCTTAGCAAACATGAAGAGAAATAAAAACTTGTTTCTAGAAAATTATCGTACTAAGTAACAGGCCTCCAACTGATTATAGATTGGATCATGAAATTGAAAAACATCCTCTTGAGAAAATTGAAATCCTTGAAAAGATAATTTCTCAATTAGTGGCATGGAATCATAATCAGAATATTGTGAGGGAAAATATATTTGATCAAATTGAAAAGGCTTGTCAAGAAAGTGAAGGCCTGACATAACCATCAGCAGAGGCTGAAGTGCCTCAAATGCTTGATAAGTATCAAAATATTGAGATGGTAAATAAAAAAGATCAGCTTATATAAAACAACAATCAATATGTACACAAGTAGAAAAATGATCAATTGAATGATAGTTGTTAGAAGAAGAGCCATGGTAAAATGGGTTAATTAAGACATAAAATTATTGATGGGGAGATAACAACAACAAATCAGTTTGAACAACTTTACAAATTCTTCGAATGAAATAATCATCTTCCTCATATGTTAAATGTGACAAACTGTCTACTTGTGACATGCTACAACCTAGAATGACATCATAATCATTAAAAATGAATGCCAATATGGAAAACACCTGAAACAAATTGAGATGTAGTGGATGAAAAAGAAGAAATTGATTCAACAAATAACCAAATCATTCATTAATACTCATATTGGGTGCAAAAATGAAAATCATTAGCATTATAGCATTCACAAGAAGGATTAGGAGTTGATTGCTTTTAAAATATTGTGATAGGTATGAATCATTCGACCAATTCTAATCTTCAAAATGATCAACTTCACAACTTCGCTCATTCATGAAAGGTATACACTCTAAAACCAAGTTAGATATAAGAGAATTGCATGAGGAATGATCAATTGGAATAGAATTCTCAATTCGACCAGGAAAAAAATTGTGAAAGTTAAAATCGCTATATTTAAAAAAACTAACATCTTTCAAGAAGGAATTTTCATCCAACGAAACCAAGAAAATGAAATAATTTTGCAAGAATATCCAAATTTGATTTAGTTTGGGGGCATTACCAGAGTCGTGACAACCTGACATAACCATTAACAGAAATTGAAGTGGCTTGACTTCCTAACAAGTACTAGAACATTCAAAGATTGTGGAATTGTATTTTGAGAATTGAATCAGATCATGCATGATGTGTGGATAACTACCACCAATAATTTCAACTAGATTACTACTATCAAAATGGAAATCACCTACATCATTGATTTGGTTAAATTTTCCATCTTGAGAAATAAATTACACAAGTCATAAGGCTCTTTTGATTGCACCTCTATGGATGAAGAGATTGAATGAATTTCATGAGTAGCCTGAACTAAGGAATTCTCCTCATGCAAGACTGGAAATGATACGAAATTGAATGGCTACTTGATTAATTACTTACCTTCTTCTTCATGGTATATGACCTCACTATCTTCTATCAATTCAAAATCCAACCCATTAAATGATGAACAATAATTAGAAAAAATGGGATAGTGAGGGGAAGCGGGAGCTCCCATAATAACATCTTTTCTAACAGAAACAAATTCGAGATCTAAATATTTCAAATTAAAATATTCTTGAGAAACCAAAAGATCAGTAGGTTCACTTCGGCATTCATCACCATGTACATCAACAGAAGCATCATCATCATAATGATAGTTTCCCAATATTTTAGATTGATTAGGAAAATCAATTTCATTTTATCGATCACCTAGATTCTTAGATTCAAAATCAACCAAGGGTGGAAGAACATTACCTTAACACGAAGGATTTTTAAAAAGATAAGAAATATCAAGAGGATCCTCACCTTCCTTCCCCTCTACTTGTGATGAATGGATACCTTGCACCTAATCATTGTTTGGATTTGGAAGAGATTGATCAAGCAAATTAAGGGGCAAGGGATCATGATAAAGAGATGATGGATGATGACGGGAATTCAAATCAGATTCAAGGATAAAGTTTTTAGTGTTAATATCATCTTGATAAATCAAGGGATTAGTCTTCATCTTGGGCTCCATGAACCATTCCAAGGTTTCATCCATTGGATCCAAATCATGAAAAGTGGGAGAAGGTTGGGAAGATCGATTAGAAATTTGATTTCTAGATTTCCCAAATTCAACATTATCATAAGGAGGCCACCAAATTAGTACTGAAAAGGTAGGTTCCTTGTCTGGAATTAGTGGAGTCTCAAAATTTACAAAATTTGGGGGAACATAAATATTAGGGGGTTTAGATTCATCATGTAAACAAATCCGAAACAAAATTTCAAACTTCCTTTTAAGGAAATCCCAATCCAAATTTTCTCTAGGAAACTCATAACATAAGTGAAGGAAACAATTATAAAAAACCTCAATTAATTCATTAGGGAACATCCTTAGTTGATCAATCCTTTTTAAAACATCTAAATAATCATACCTATCAAAATATTGATGAAGCTCCTTGAGGAATTGATCAAAAGCATGGATACATGAAGATGGTAAAGTATGACACCATTGACTAAGATGACCTTCAAGGGTGAGGAAGAAAATAACAGAAGCAAAATCTTCATCCTCGATTTCGTAATATTCACAAAATTTAAGAAAATTGGAAATATGCTCGACTATGGAGGTTCCATCCCCACCATCAAACTTCAATTGAGGAAAGTCATGAAGAGGCTCATTAGGGATTAAAAGTTGACTAATAGAGAAATTAGACAAACACCATGGGATTATGATTTAAGGACAAGCCATTATGAATAAGGGATTCAAACAAACTCATTAGGCACAACTTGTCATTTGGTCCTCCTTCTATCCCCCAGAATGTTGATGCTTCTGGATACAACTAACATACAAAGGTTCTCCCCGATGTGAAGTACCAATTAGACCTCACACTATTTGAAGTAGGAGCCCCATCTGGAGTATCAACCCAACCACCATAACACAAGTTCGTCTTGGTTTTAATGGATAACATAAGAGATTATATACATAAACCTTGAATAAGAAAGTAAGATGCCACTATGACGCACCAATTGCAGGATGTAAAAGGAAACCTTCACAAGTGGAGAAAAAAAGTGAGTCTTTAAGAGGAAATTAATAGTACTATACTATAAGAGGCACACGAAAGCATGAAAATATTTGTTAGCGAAATATTTCACACATAGATATTAAGGCGAACACAACACACATTCAACAATATAAGTAACGAAGCCACTGAAATAGTTCAATTTCTCCAGTACACATGAACAAAACATATACCGTAAAAATCCCAATAATAATCCTAAAACATTTGTAATACATGCATGCAAATGTGTTGGCTCATAGAGATTTAATTATGAGATGAAATATCGAAGTACATAAATTACAATTTTGAACACTTGTTCCAATAGTGGAACATTAAGTCACTTATTTCTTCTCCAAAGAATAGTTTTTTCTCTCGTATGTCAAGTAGAGAAGCCAAGACTAGGTCTACAAAGCTTAAGCCTCCAAAAATCCTTTTGCTTGAGTTATGAAGTTTCTTTTATAACAAGAGGAATGAGCTGTTATATCCTCATGAATCTTGGACTTCTAGTGTGTCCTTTGGACTTCTAAACAATTCCTAAACTTCTAAATGGCTTTTAGACTTCTATACATTCTTTGTCTAGATATGACCATGTCACTCTTCATGTTCCACATATGACTCTTGGACTTCCACATGTTAAATTTTTTCCTTTTTCTTGAAAATACATGATGACGTGGCATGACACATGGACATACATTTACCACTATGATGAAACTTGTACAAGTTACAACCTGACAATGATGACATAGACTTCATGAGGAGGTGGAAATGCCATGTTTTCTTCCTTATTGCTTCATCTTGCATTCTCAATGATAGATATGATATATGCTTTATCTTCATGAAAGATCCACTTTCTTGCTTATCTTCACCCTCCAAAGGGTCTTGGATGAACATTGGAATCCTTTGAGTCATCACACAATGTCTTCTTTTCGTTTCGGTCCATGACTCACTTCTTGTCTCCATGATAGATGTCTTTTTTCTTCTTCTCTGCATTTGTTTCTTTATTCCTTCCCCTTTCTATCTGTTGTTTAGCATCATATTGTCATGTTAATATGGTACTCTTGTAATGAAAATCATTATTGAGAATGAAAAATCATTTTAAAACATCTATCCTATCACTACCTAGCTCAAGGAATTATTTTATCATGATAGGATTGTGAGAGGGTTAAAAGAAGAAGGATTTATTAGGAGGGAACAATTAAACTCATCAAGCTTCATAAGAGTCCTTCAAGATGCACTTATGAACTCAAGCAAGAGAGCGAGAGATGTCGTGGAGCACAAGGGCACACACCCAAGAGATGGAGTGAGGCTTCAGGCCTTCAGGCATTCAAAGTTCACTCATGTGCTCAAGGACAAGGAGAGCACACTAGCACATAATGAAGGGATGAAGAAGAAACATTCAAGCCTTCAAGGTGTGCTCATGCACTCAAAGAGGGAGTACTTCTTCCTGCCAAATGATTGCACTCAAGGCTTCATACTTCATGAGTGTGTCATGCGCTCAAATAAGGGAGCCATTATTCATGTAGAAGGAGTGTGCTCAACGCTTCATGTTTCATGAGTGAGACATGCATTCAAATAAGGGAGAATTTATTTGTGTTGGAGAGTTCACTAAAGGCTTCATGCTTCATGAGTGTGACATGCACTCAAAGAAGGGAGCAGTTCTTCATGGTGAAGGAGTGTGCTCAAGGATTCATACTTCATGTGTGCAACATGCACTCTAAGAGGGCATAGTTCTTCATGCTAAAAGAGTGCACTCATAGTCGGGAAGTGCACTCATTGTTTTCAACTGTGCTTCATTGTTTTGAAGTGTGCTTCATTGTTTCTAATTGTGCTCAGGATTGAAGGGGCACAGTTCTCTCCAACAATGGCTACTTGTTCATTTGGAATGCTCTTTTCACTAAGGTAGGTAGTACAAGTCTAGGTGACTTATCCTTATCAAGTACTAATTCACCGTGAGAGGAAGGCGACCTTAGAGAATACTTAGCGCATGAGTATGGGAGGAAATATGAGTTAATGAGGCTCATGGGTAAGTTGTGCTCATTGTTAGTGTCGGTATTGAGCCCTCCATCGGTGATCAAAAGCTCTTTGCATTATGCATAGGTAGGTGTCTCATCAGTATCAGTTTTGCATCCCGTTAGGCATGCCATAAAACTGATGGAGGAGCTGGTCCTTGTTCCCTTCTTGGCTTTGCTGGATCAGGTCATATCATAATGAGGTTGGGTCATACTTGTTTTTATTTTTGTCTTGAGGTCCCATGTCTTAGGTCTAGGGTTTTGGTCAAAAATCACTGCAAGGTCACGAGTCAAAGGTCCATGAGTGCCCAGCAAGCTAGAAGGAGGTATGTACATATGTTCCATTGATATTTTTCATCAGGTACAGATCATTTATAGCTTGGATTTAAAAACCCTGTTTTTAAACCCAAGGTCATGTAATATCTGTAAAAAATAAGGAAAATTTCAAAAGTCTTCAAAATGTCGGCAATAACCCTAGTCTCCTCGTCAGAGTCCATCAGATGGTCAACCTGCAAAAAGAATGAAGTTAAAGCGCCTCAAAAGCTAAATTCAGGACAAAGCAACTCCAAAAGCAGTGTTAAAAGTGAATGTCAAAATAGAACATTAGAGAGTGGGTTTTGTAAATTAATTTTTTCAAATTGAACCTACAAGAGGTAAATTTCCCTCTAAACATCTTCATTATGCCTCTATGAGCTAGCAAAGAAGAGCAAGAGGGCGGAAAGAGAGAAAGAGGGCGAATTGCAGAAAAATTAAGGAGATTTCTGGTGCGCGACCACTCGGGCAGTGTGCGCGACCACCTGGGCAGTGCGCGACCACTCGGCGCCTCCTCCACAGTTCAAATTTCTAACGCACGCGACGACTCGGGGTGTGCGCGACCACTCGGAGCTTGCGCGCGACCACTTGGGCTCCCACTCACAGAACCTTCCTAAATCCACTCAAAATTGCGTTTTGGTTTGCTAATTGCTCGAGCTAGGCCTCTCTAATGTATTGAATGTTTGAAACATGGATGATGAGCTTGTGTTCATGCATTTTTACCATCAAAAATATGAAGAGAAATAGGTTTAGTGATTGTTTGTTCATGTAGGCAATTTTGCTAAGGTTGGTGTTTGCTTTCAAGGTTTTTAATTCCTCTTTATTCCCTCCATTACTCCTATTAGATTTACAATTGTCATAATGTGTCTCTATCTCATCACATTTGCAATGAATATCAATTCCCCATTCCCTATACCTAAAACCCTAATTCCTTCCCCACAGCAATATTATAAAAAAAAATATATAAAAACACAGCAAGAATCAAAATAGTGATGTGTAAAAGGAAAGAGCAATTGCAATGGTAAAAATAATAAAACAAAAAGACAAAAAACAGAGGAAAAGATTACTATGTATAGCCAAGCCATTGCAAGAACAAAAGAAACTTATTGTTGTGCATAGTCCTCACAAATACAGTGAAAAGAAGGCTGTGTTATTCATAACAAAAACAAAGCAAATACAGTTGTACATATTTATTAAAGGACATGCTGCTCTGAAATACTGTTTGCAAAAGAATGTTGCTGTGTCTCCAAAACCTAACCCTAGGCATCCTTTTCCCTTCTATCCCCCTAATACCCTTGATGCAATGCATCTCCTTTCTCTTTTGAATTTGTTAAGTAAATCCCTCCTCCCCTTATGACAAATGTAAATTAATTCCTTATTTCCCCGTAGCATCAAAAGTACATCAATCCCTTGGAAAAACAGAGTATGCCTAATAATGTACAGTCAAAGGACAAAATCTAAGAGCTATCTGTTGATGCTAGTAATCAGTGCTGCCCCATCTCCTGTATTACATGCTATCCCTTACCCCCTGTTGTAAAATGTATTGTCCTTTCCCTTGGTGACCCTATTACATGTCTTCCCTAATAAAGATATTTCTTTGCAAATGATTTCCCGATGATGAGAGATGAGATAACATGTTTGACATTTTGTGAATTTTTCCTTAAAAGTTCCCTGTTTTTATATATTTTCCCATTCCTTATGAAAAAGTCCCTCCCCTAACACTTCCCTCATGATTTTTTCCCCTTGAAAACAACATACTTCTCAGCATTTTGCAGGCAGGGCAGCAGTCAACTTTGTCTATTTTCTCCACCTTGCTCAATAACACCATGTCAACCACTGAAACTAATGAACAAGGTGATGACTGGTCTTCTTCTACGGAGGTTGAGGCACAGCAGAGGCCTCGTAGGGGTGGCAAAGGTGGTCATCATAGGAGAGAAGAGCCCACATCTTTAGCAGAATTACAGGCTTGCCCATTGGCAGTGACTTGTTTCCAGTACATGTCATGTTTTCAGTTTTGCGAGAGGCTTGCCCAGATTCAGCACCACAGGGAGTTGGCCCGGCTATTTGTTTTGCACCTTCATGATGGGCGAGTTACTCTTGCAGGGGTGAATTTTGTGTTTTCTCCTGAGATGATTTCAGAGGCTACCGGGATACCCAATGTGGGTGAGGTGTGGCCAAAGCGCAAATGGCTGGATTTTGTTTATTTTGAGCCATATGTCAGGCCAGCATTCGTACATCACATGTCAGGGAACTTTCCTTTCAGATTCCTCCGAGAGGAGTATGCTCCGATCATGCGGCTTATCATGCATTACTTCACATGTGAGGGAAGGTTTTCACGAGTCTTTGCTTGTCACAGTCGCCTGTTGATGCACTTTACCCGAGTGAGGATGATGAACATCCCGGTTTACTTCTTCTAGGACATTCAGAGGATGGTGTCCGTGTTTCAGAGGCAGTCCCCAGCTCAGCAGCACAGGAGTTTGTGCCACCATGGTCTCATTCAGCTCATTGTTTCCCATCAGTTGAGTCAGCAGGGCATTCCATGGGCAGACTTCATTTCTCATGAGGTTTTTACAGTGCCACCACAGCCACAGCCAGAGCCAGGGGTCATTTATGACGCGGGAGGTCCATCACACCAGCCCGAGATTATTGTTCCGAGACATGTGGCTTCTTCACCTCGGGTCACCTATCAGAGAGGTCATAGGACCTTATTTGCAGCAGCTCGACGAGTATTTTCTCCACAGCAGGTGGAAGGGGTCTCGTCATCTTCTTCAGATCAGCGAGTGTTATCTCCACACCAGGTGGAAGGGGCCTTGCATTCTTCATTAGCAGAGGCAGTACGGGAGGGCAAGCAGCCCATGGTTGAGGATGAGAGAGCTGGCGATACACGTCATGATTTCATTGACCTTGATGCTCATTCTCCTTCTTCAGATTTTTATGAGCTTATCAGACAGAGAGAGGAGGAGAACCTCGTGTTACAGCAGAAGCTCCAAATGGCTCAATGGACCATCACTTATCTGGAGCAGCGCAACAGACAATTAGAGGTGGAGAAAGAACTTGATGAGCTATGGAGGATCCGCGGTAATAGAGGCTTGAACCGTAGGAGGCCTGGGGACCCATTGCCTGCTGACCGGGAGTCTTTGCTCATTCAGGCAAATGCTCGCTTGGAGAGATTTTTGGAGAAAGCCAACCAAGACAAAAGGCTGCTACGGAACATGAAAACTCATTATTGGGCGAGAATGCATGTTTGCAAGGCAAAAATCAAGATACTCCAAAGGAAGTTGTCCGAGGCCCGCAAGAGGAGGAAGAAGACCAACCCGCTCCGTATCTTGGCTGAGGCCTCTCTTACTCACCATGATACTCATTAGCCTCCTCCTAGCAGCAAACTCAAGAAATTTTGAGAGTTTTGAGGCATTTTGGGCATTTTTGAGAATTTTACAGGTTTTGGCCGTTGGAGTGGTCTCACCCCGCGCGCGACCACTCGTGGGGACAGCTCAGAACGGGGAAAACTCTACATTTTTGGAATTTTCATGCAAAAATACACTTGCCTATGGATGGACTTCAAATTTTATGGAGATTTGGACTTCCAACAGCTCAAAATACATGCAAATTTTGACTTTCTACCCCTTTTTTGAGTTGCAGAAAGCTGCCTTGGGAGAAATGACTTTTGAAGGGTCAAATCAACTCCAAATTCAGAAATTCTAGTGGGGTTGGAAAGTAGACTCATAGACCTTTACAACAAGCTATCTTGTACCTGATTTGGACACCAGGAAGGCCCTCAAACACAGCTTCCAATGTGCACGACCACTCCAAGGGAGGGGCGCGACCACTCAGGGAAATTTCACCATTTTGACTATTTCGGCCTGCAAAACACTGTTTTTACTTTGGTTGACTCTTAATGCATGTAAATGATGGATTTTTGGGTAATTTTCATGGCACATGGATACATTTACTCTCCTTTAACACTTCTAGAAGTTTCCTTGATGTAAATAGTGAATATTAAATGCATGAATGGGTTACCTAAGTTTTAGAGGTAAGTTGTTTTGACTGCCTATTATCTAGTGCTCAGTTTAGAATTAGTTCAAACTGCTCCTAGGAAGCTGAGCTCGACCCCTAGAGGTGGGGAAAGGAGTTAGATGATCTATATTATGCCTTCTCTTGCTCATTTTCATGTTTGGACTCTTGAGGGAGAAGCTCTATTGTATATTTCACTTGTATCTCTGCAATTTGAGGAAAAGGAAGGCCAGGGTTTTGCAGACATCATTGGGATTCTTGTGGACTCTTGTGTTGATGGTGTGTTCTCTTATTGTAATTGTAAGTGTGTTTATGTGTTCCATCTCTTTCTTTACTGCAGCATATTAAACAAATGAAGTGATAAAGTTTGAATTCATGCTTGCCATGCTCAGCTTTCAAATTTGTTTAATGTTTATGTTTTCCACTGTCTAGAGAGGATTCAAAGTCATTGTTTGCCCTCTTTAGCTTCTCTTTTTTCTTCTTTGATCATCCATCTCAGCTAAAGGCATCAGCACAAACTCCTACCTTGCCCCAAAGACCCACCTGCAAAAACTGAGCTCAATCCCCGCACCCTGAATCGCACTCCCTCCAATTGCCACCAAAAACACCAAAAACTTTAAATCAACCCCCCTTATCAGTTTACTAGCCTAATATCAGTGTTCCTAATTGGGTCAGCTCATCCTATTGAAAGATCTACCGAGTTTGACCGGAGAGAGCCTTCTCATACCCCGTAGGGCTAGCTACGAGGTGAAATGGTTTGATGTTGCCTTGAAGGTTTACCTTCCTCAGCCTAGGGTGAAATCTCAAGCGCTAACACTCATTACATAGTAAGAAGGCTAATGCCTTTACAACTTGAGCTAAATATTAGGACCAAGAAAGAGATTTAAAATGGCTAAGTGTGAGACAAATAGAGTAAAAGAAAGAAATGCATCCGATCACTGCTCAAACATGGATCAGACACATGAATTCCATTGATGCAGTCCAAGGGAATGCACAAGACTCTTGAAAAGCAATCACACCTTGAAACAATAATAAAGAAAAGTTGCAAAACTTTAATGAAATTAAAGGAAACACATACTAGAGTGAAGATAACATGATTATGGCACTTTTTAGGAAAAAGCAAGAAAAAGTGATAGCGCAAAAGTGAAAACGACACTTGTGAACACAGAGGGATGCAAAGCGATGGTCAAGAACACTCACATAAATAGAAGTAAGATCACAACAAAGGTGAGGGATACTATCAATGAAAGTGCGCATTGACTATTGACATGAGTTGAACATCACACATGCA
Organism: Pinus tabuliformis; assembly: GCA_031772625.1. Taxonomy (NCBI): domain Eukaryota; kingdom Viridiplantae; phylum Streptophyta; class Pinopsida; order Pinales; family Pinaceae; genus Pinus; species Pinus tabuliformis. The sequence continues at coordinate 1,714,917,815 of CM062819.1, read as the reverse complement.
TTTTCTTAATGGACGGTGTCATGCCTATTCAAGTGTGCATAAAGGAAGTGTCCTCATGAACTCATTGAAGACTAAGCATGTGTGTGAAAGTGACTTGGCTGTTAAGAATTGGAAGAAGAATTAAACACTTTACATAACACCAATCAACCATGGAATGATAGATTGTAGGATCCTCAGTGGGCTCCAAAATTAAAGCATGGGAAAAATTTTGGAGGGTTTTGATTGTAGCGTCAACACTTGGCGACACACTGGTATAACTCCAACTTCTATGTTTAGGTTTATTTCTCTAAGTGCAAGGTCTCAGTCTTTTAGGAAGTATTGATTGATGTTGTGGATTACCTTGGCTTCCCTACTTAACTTGGTTATAGATATAGTCCCCTCCATTCCCTTACTCTGTTAAAACATATATCAAGGCTTGCCAGATCACAATTGTTTCAATCTAGGAAAGGGTATTATGTTTGGTGAGTTTAAGATGTTCATAGTATGAATTTCATCTCTAGTATTTCTCTATTGATAGTGGGCCTGGACAATGGCCCGATGAAGTTATTATAGGAGCACAAGCATTGCTTCACTGCTAGCGAGCCTGGATAGTACCCCGACAAAGTCACTTGCTTCACCTCCCAACATAGGAAGCCTTTATCTTCTTTCACCCTTTATTTATTTATTTATTTTAATATGATGTGCTCTAGCACATATTTATTTTACAGGTGGAAGATGGATCCCAACATATTGAGAGCAGAGGAGGTTTCCCCTTCAGAGAAGTATTTATAGACCTCTGATATTTGTTTCCTTGCTTTAAATTTTCCCCTTATTCTTTGTCTACTTGGCTAGATCAACAAGAAAACCCTATTTACTTACAATACTGAGTTTCGGAATGAGGACCCTACAATAGATATGGGCTTTATTGTTCAACCAAAGGTTTTTGGTTCGAGTGGATCATATTTTTCATTCAAACATCATCAACTTTCAATATATGTAAAATCAAGATAGAGAAGAGGCAACAGATAAGCCAAGCATTGTTCATCATCACAATTTTCCTCTTCAATTTTTTCCACATTTGTTTTGAGCCAACAGGAGCATCTTTCCATGCAAAGTCTTAATGAACAAAATGAAAAAAGAAAATACATGAAAAAAAAACAAAACAAAACTAAAAGAACAAAACAAATGGAAGGAGGGATGTAAAGACAATGCATAGAATATACAATAAGAAAACAAACAAATGTAAAGGATCGATGGAGAGAAGGGTATAGGGTGGATGCAATGCAAAGGAAACTAAATGAAAGTAGGCCTACTCCTAACCTAACTATCTAGAAGGTCATGGCTAAGTGTAATGATGTTTCCAATAAAGTGAACGCAATTTTTCCTGGCTTGCAATAAAAAAGATACGAGAAATGAAAACCAATAAATGATAATGTGTGTCAGAAAAGATAAAATATTTAATATCTTGCACAAAAAATAGAAGGTATTCTTAAATAAGTAAAGATGTGTCCTATTACCTATCTTTACCCAACCTTTAACCTTGCCTCTTTGATAAGAACAGAAATCGTACAAGCCTCTACAACTCCTTGTGAAAGTGCCTGCACTTATACTGTCTTCCTTAGAAAACATAAAGAGAAAGTGAAACTTCATTCTAGCAAATAGGATTGCTAAGTAAAATGCCTCCAACTGATTATAGATTGGATCCTAAAATTCAAAAATATCCTCTTAAGAAAACTAAAATCCTTGAAAAGACCATTTCTCAATTAATGTCATGGAATCAAACTGAGAATCATGTGAGGGAAAATAAATCCAATCAAATCCAAAAGGCTTGTCAAGAAAGTGATGACTTGACATAACAATAATTAGAGGATGAAGTTCCTCAACTGCTTGACATGTGTATAAATATTGAGATGGTAAATCACAAAGATCGACTGATATAAAACAACCATCCTTATGTACACTAGTGTGAAAATGATTAATTGAATGACATTCTTTAGAACAAGAACCATGATCAAATGGGATAATTAAGACATAAAATTCTCAATGGGGAGATAACAAATATAAATTATTTTGAACTGCTTTACAAATGCTTGGAATGAAATAATCATCTTCCTCATATGTTTAATGTGATAAACCATCTACTTATCGCTTGCTACAACCAGGAATCTATTCCAAACACATGAAATCAGTCGAGATGTAGTGGATGAAAAAGAGGGACTTGATTTGGGAAGTGACACAAGTATTCATTAATACAAAAAGGAGATCGAGTGCCAAAATGAAAATTATTAGCATTAGAACATTCACAAGAAGGATTGGGGTTTGATTACTTTAAAAATAATGTTATAGGTATGAATCATTCAACCAATTATAATCTTCAAAATGATTAACTTCACAACTCCACTCATTCATGAAAGATATACACTCCAAACCCAACTTAGATATAAGATATTTGTGTGAGGAATGATAAATTGAAACATAATGCTCAATCCAACTAGAAACAAAATCTTGACAGTTAAAAGAGTTGTATTCAAAATAACAAACATCTTCCTAGAAGTAATTTGCATCTAATGAAGCCATGAAAAGGAAATAATTTTGCAGAATATCTGAATCAGATTTAGTTTAGGGGCCTTACAAGAGTCGCTATAACCTAACATAATCTTCAATGAAATATGAAGTGCATCGACTTCCTAACAAGTCCTATAACTTTCAAAGATTGTAGAATTGTATTTTGAGAATTGAATAAGATCATGCATTGTCTATGGATAGCTACCACAAATAATTTCAACCAGATTACTACTATCCAAATGGAAGCCACCTACATCACGGATTTGGTCAAAATTTACATCTTTGACAAACATATTTCCCAAGTGATAAGGTTCTTTTGATTGCACCTCTATGGATGAATAGATTAAATAAATTTCATGAGTAACCTAAACTAAGCAATTATCCCCATGCAAGACTGGAAATGATAAGGAATGGAATGCATACTTGATCAGATTCTTACCTTCTTCTTCATGGTGTATGACCTCACTATCTTATGTCAATTTAAACTCCAACTCATTAGATGGTGAAAAAAATAGAACACAAGGGATAGTGAGGTGAAGAGGGAGTTTCCATAATAACATATTCTCTAACCGAAATACATTCAAGATCTAAATATTTAAAATCAAAATATTCTTGAGAAACCAGAAAACCATTAGGTGCACTTGGGAATTCGTCACCATGTACATCAATAGAATCATCATCCTCAGAATGACAGTTTCCCAATATTTCAGATTAATTATGAAAATATATTTCATTTGATACATGACCTAGATTCTTAGATTCAAAATCAACCAAGGATGGAAGAACATTATTTTGACACGAAGGATTTTGAAGAGGAAAATAAAGATCAAGAAGATCCTCACCTTCATGCTCCTCTACCTCTGGAGAATTACTACCTTGCACTTGATAATTGTTTGGATTTGGAAGAGATTGATCAAGAAGATCAAGGGGCAAGGGATCATGCGAAAGAGATGATGGAGTATGATAGGAATCCAAACCAAATTCAAGGATAAAGCTATGATTGCTAATATCATCTTGAGAAATCAAGGGATTAGCCTTCACCTTGGGATCCATGAACCAATCCAAGGATCCTTCCATTGGATCTAAATCATGAAAAGTGCGAGAAGGTTTGGAAGATGGATTAGCTATTTAATTTCTAGATTTTCCAGTGTCAATGTTATCACAAGGAAGCACCTAAATCGGTATTGGAAAAGGAGGAGGAAAAAGAAAAAAAGGAATTGTATGTTCCTCCTCTAGAATTACAGGTATCTCATAATTTATAAAAGTTGGGAGTACATAAAAATTAGGGGGTTTAGATTTTTCATGTAAAGAAATCCGAACCAAACTTTCAAACATCATTTTAAGGAAATCCCAATCCAAATTGTCTCCAGGAAACTCATAACATAAGTGAAGGAAACGATTAGAAAAATCCTCAATTTATTAGTTAGGGCACATCCTTAGTTGATCAATCCTTTGTATAACATCTCGATAATCATACCTCTCAAAATATTGATGAAGCTCCTTGTGGAATTAATTAAAATAGTGGATATAGGAAGACAGTAAAGTGACACCATTGATTAACAGGAACTTCAAGGGTGAGGAAGAAAAGCACGCAAGCAAACTCTTCATCATCAATTTCGTAATATTCATAAAATTTAAGAAAAATGGAAATGTTATTGGTTATTGATGTTCAATCCCCACCATCAAACTTCAATTGAGACAAGTCATGAAGAGGTTCATCAAGGATTAAAAATTGACTAATAAATAAATTATAGAAACACCCTGGGAGTATGATTTGAGGATGATCCATTATAAATCAGAGATTCAAATCGGCTCAATGGGCACAACTTGTCGTATGGACCTCCTTTTAGCATCAAAATGTTGACAGTGATGGATACCACTAACATACAGGGGGTCTCGCCGATGTGAAGTTCAAATTAGACATCACACTGTTTGGAGTAAGAGCCTCATCTGAAGTATCAGCCCGACCACCATAACACAAGGTTTCATCTGGGTTTCAATAGATAACATAAGATATTATATACACAAACCTTGAATAAGCAAGTAAGATGACATTGTGAGGCACCAATTGCAGGATGTAAAAGGACACCTTCATAAGGGGAGACAAAAAATGAGTCTCTAAGAGGAAAGTAAAAATATTATCCTAGAAGAGGCACATGATAGCATGAAAATATTCATTAGATAAATACTTCAAACAACGATATTAAGATGGATATAACACACATTCAACAAGATAAGTATTGAAGCCATCGAAATAGTTCAATTTATCTAGTACATATGAACAAAACAAATATCATAAACATCCCAAGAATAGTTCTAAAAGATTTACGATATATGCATAAAAATGTGTTGGATCATAGGGCTTCAATTGTAAGGTGAAAGATCCAAGTACATCAAATTACAATGGTGAACACTAGTTCCAATAATGGAACATTAAGTCACTTCTTGCTTCTCCAAATAATAGTTTTTCTCTCCTATGCCAAGTAGAGAAGCCAAGAACAGCTCTCCAAAGCTTAAGCCTCCAAAAAACCTTTTGCTTGAGTTATGAGGTTGCTTTTATAAAAAGAGGAATGACCTTTCATATCCTCATGACTATGTAATTACCCTCATGACTCTTGGACTTCTAGTGTATCCTTTGGGCTTCTAAACAATTCTTGAACTTTTAAATGACTTTGGACTTCTATACAATTTTTGTCCATCTATGACTATGTGACTCTTCATGTTCTACATATGACTCATGGACTTCCACATGTTACTGTTGGCTAGATAAATCGATCTTGTGGACAAGGCCGATCTCGCTAGTATCAAAAGATAGTATAGCAGCAAACAAACAAAGAAACCTATCTTTCTCTAGAAATATACGATTTATAAGTAAATACTACAAAGGTGTTAAGATCCTACCTTAGATCCAATGCTTGTTCATAGCAGTCATCCTTCAATCATTCGAAAGAGTTGCCTTTGAAGAACTGCAATCACAAACAAGAAAGCATTAAATAGCACCTGCATAGCGAATATCATAAATCATGTCTATTATGGTGATCAAGGAATCCATAAAATAAACCACGAACCAACAGCTTATTGAGAAAAACAAACTTATTTGTATTAACTTTGAAGTAGAAGAACCTTACAACCTTTTCAACCATGATGTTGAACAAGCTCTTCTTGGTGTCCAAAATAGGAATTTCCTTTAATTTGACAAGCCTTGCACTCTTCCAAATGAGATCTTAGAGGTATGTAATCTCTCCTCATAAAAAACTCAATTAAAGAAGACTAAGTTCCAGCAGTATTTCACCTAAAAAATATTCAGCTTTTCCAACCTCCCAAGTAACCAGCCGAATGCTTCATTTTATAGTGCAGAGGAAGAGGTTACAGGTCCACCTATGAAGGGATAGAATCCTCCTTCAAAGGGATAAGCTCCTCACATCAAGGGGTTAGCTCCTTAAGGTATATGATGCATGAACCTTAAGAGAGTGAACTTGCCACCTCAAGATTCCTTCTAGAAGCTTCTAGAAATGACTGAAAGTGACTTTTTCAGAATGTACTCGTGCCTTTTTAACTTTTATAGGGGTCCACACTCTTAAAATAGAGATAGAGCGGTCAGGTGCACAGGAGACTTGACCATTAGGTGTGGGACCACAGGTAACACTAAGAGAAAGTGTGGAACCAGAGTTTTAAAGACTTTTGGGGGCTTCCTCTTATTTTAAAGGCTTGATATGAGGAACTGAGGCTTTAGACTTATAGAGGGAGAAAGTATGAGTGATAATTAACTCACACAGATAGCAGAATGTCAAGATGAAAATTTTTAGTGCAACAGATTGCCCCCTAAAGTGCGAAGTCTATAATAGATGAAGATAGAGTCTGCCATTTATGAAGAGTGAAGTACTTTATCATTTCAAGGATCATCTTGTGGACACCCCAGTCGGAGCCTGTAAAAGCATTCAATGCAACATATATATATATGTAAACATATCATCGCTGAGGTAGGCATTCTCATACTCAGATCAAAACTTACTAGAAAACTAACTAAACTATTTTGATACAAGAATGATTTTGTAATACATCAAGAGTATAGACATGTGTAGACACAGTATGGACACAGCTATCTATTTATGATTAGTCCACTATATAATGAATAACAAAATTCCTCGGAGCCTAGATGGTAGAAACTAGATCCAAGGTCTTGATTTCCACTTCCCGAACTAGTACGATTCTATCCATGTGAATGAATGTGTCGAAGTCGAACATGGTAGAAACCACTTGATCCAAATTGGGTCCATAGAATACTGTCAATGAACCATGACTGTATCAGGTCGAACAAATCTCTAAAGAATTCCAGAACAGTGATCAAAGACACCCTGAACCAATGGCAATGGAAACCAACGTGGAACGACGAGGACCTCGGTCAAAGCACACTGACCGAGGCCCATGGAGACTGCTTGGGAGGCCAAAGTAGCCCCTGGGAGCCTCGAAATGGGAAAAAGAGTTGATTTTTGATGTGAGATTAGTGCCTAGTGCTAGCGCTATGCAAACGGGGCCAAACTGGGAAAGCCCAAGCACTTGGTCACGTGGGGGAAAAAGCGCTAAACGTACAAGGCAAGACCCATGCTCTGGAAACTGATGGTTTTTATTGGGGCACCCTTAAATGGTAAGAGGTTTTGGATGAAAGCAGAGCAATTCCATACAACGATCGACGCATGGCACGCAAAGGTGAGAGAAAACCGTCGTTGATCACACGCTATCGGTCGAGCAAGTCAACAGTGTGAAACGTGCGTATGGCGTCAAATTTGGAGGGCCCAAATCGGACGGCTGAGGTCATGCCTAATGGGAAGAAGCAGAACTGGCAGGGAATTAAGCCACTTTTTAAAGGGATTTGAAATCCGTTTGACCGCCATGGTGGAGGAAGAATGCATCCATGACGTAACTAAAGAAACGAATCGACGAAGCATGCTAGTGTTGTTTAGAGGAAGATAAGTGGCAATTCCCTGAGCACTGATGATGACACCGAACAAGGAACTCCAAGCGCAACTGCAGAAGGCGAATTGATAGAGGTGGAAGAGGAACCAAACAAGCATAGGGATCAAATGGCGAAAGCCATGAATAGAGACAATCAAATCAGTGGGGAAGTTAGACACAGAGAGAAGAGTCGAGAGACGAAGAAGTGGAACAGTGAACCCAGAGGGGAGGCCTGAACACAGAGAATAGTAAAGCAGAGCAGAAGAGATAGAGGGCCAAGCTGATCAGCAGCAGCATCGAGCAGTAGAGAGCTTGAAGATTCAAGCCATCCTATAGAGGAATCTGTCTAGACTGAAAATCATATTTGGATCTTTCCACTGTAGACCAGAAGGTCACAGAGCTGGTAGGAAGAAGAAGAGTCTGTGTACTCCAGTGGCTTGGGGAACCCAAGGACCACCTTACCAAGTAAAGCTTGCTTCAGGTGAACTGACATTGAGTCCCTGTATTGTAAATTCTCTGCCCAAAGGCACAATAAAACAAGGCCACCACTAAAAGCTGGACCGGAGATGTATCCCTGGAGAATAGGGTGAACTCCTTATTAAAATTGCTTGTGTCTTTGTGTTTGCTTACTGTATTTCTCTGCATTCTTTCCTTTTTCTTTTGTCTCTGTATTGGCAGTCTAATCGATTTGTTGCTTCAATAACACAGAACACACACACCAGCACATGAGTCTGTAATACCTTAGTTTAATAAATCTTTAATTGATGTCACTCATAGGGTGAATATCAGGTCAAGTGGTATCAGAGCTCTAGGTTGTAAGGTTAGACAAGCTTGTGTTGGTTTAGCTGTGAATGCTCACAAGATCAAAGCTCAAATTAGGAGAAGGAGAGTTGGTGGAAACTAATCCTGAAATTGGGAGAGTCTATTCTCAGAAAACAATGTTAGTGGAAGGTTTTCTTGGGCCAGACCCTGAATTCATAGAGATTTTCCTAGCTATAAAGTCTATGGTTGAAGAAATGTACAGAGACTTTAGAAAGCAAAAGGTGGAAGATGCATCAGGCTCCAAGCAAGAGAAAGAAGAAGATGAGTCTCACTTCCATGACAACTCCAAAGGAAAGGGGAAAGAGGAAAGCTTTCTCACACCTCCTAATAGCCCTGTGCATAATAAGAAAGCATCTTTGATTAAGTTAGATGTTAAATTTGATTTGCCTATATATGATGGAGAGCTAAATGCTGAAAAGTTGGACAATTGGATTAGACAAATTGATGTTTATTTCAGGGTGCAGAACTTAAACTCTGACAAGAGTAAGATTTAGCTAGCAAGCCTACGCCTAGGAGGCATTGTATTGGTTTGGTGGGAAGGTAGAACCCAAGCTAATATGAAAAGACATGGTAAGACCATCTCTATCTGGAGTGACTTTGTTTCTAAAATCAAAAGTCAGTTCTATCCTTTGGCCTACATGCAACAAGCCATGATGAGTTGGCAAACTCTTCGACAGTTGAAGGGGCAAGGTGTCCAAGGGTATACTCAAGAATTTAGAAAGAGAGCATTGATGTTGGGTATCTCATTAGACTCACCAGAGACTCTTTTGAAGTACATTGGTGGTCTACACAGCTACATGAGGCATACCATCCTCATGTTTAATCCCACTAGTATAGATGAGGTATCTGTACAAGCTACTCATCTAGAAGCTAGAGGAAAGAATGGAAATCCAGAAGTTGGGGTACAATCCCAACCCACTATAAGCAAGAGCAAGGAGAAAAGAAAGCAAAAGTGGAAAGCAAGGAAGGCTAACACTGCACAGAAAGCTAAAGCTTCATGCACTCACTGTAAAAAGGAGGGGCATGATGATGAGCATTGTTGGATTCTGCATCCAGAGCTAAGACTTGAGAAGTCTGAGGGCAAGAAGAAGAAGAAAGTTGTAGCTATTCAGAAATATTTGGGGTCAGACTCGGGAGATGAAACAAATATAGCAGCCACGGGTATAAAAGGTAATAATTCTGAAGCATCTACTAGTAATTCTGCTCAATCTGTTATTAATGAAAAAAATGAGAGAAAAAGACATGAACTTTTCCATATTCGAATTATTTCCAAAAATCAAAAGATTGATACTTTGTTTGATAGTGGCTCACAAGTAAATCTAATTTCCGAAGCAATTGTAAAGAAATTGGGATTAGTAAATACACCTCACAAGAAACCATACCCATTAGGATGGTTGAATGATAAAGCACAACTACAAGTGACTAGACAGTGCAAACTCAAGTTTTCTTATGGGTCAGCATTTGTAGATGAGGTTGAGTTAGACATAATTCCTTTGGATATATGTGGAATTGTTTTAGGAAGTCCTTACTTGTATGATAGAAATGCTATTTTAAATAGAGCTGAGATCAAGTATCTACTTGTTAAAGAGGGAATCGAATACTTTGTAAGAGCTCATAAGCTCAAGAATAATTACACTCTCATAAACATAGGACAGATGAAAAGAATGATAAATTCATGCAAACAATTCTTACTGATGGTTCTAAAGGAAAAGAAACCTAATAAAACCAATGTATTTGAGGGCTTTAATGCTGAACAGCAAGCTGATATAGAAAAGGTTGTTTTAGACTATGATGTATTGTTTCAAGAACCTAAAGGTCTTCCACCCAAAAAGGGAATAGTACATGATATTATTTTGCAGCAAGATGTTCCATTGCCTAACATTCAGATGTACAGGTTGTCTACTTTAGAGAATGTTGAAATCAAGAAGCAGGTGCAGGAGTTACTCAAGAAGGGCTTCATCAAGCCTAGCACATCACCATGTGGGTCACCAATCGTTTTGGTGAGAAAGAAAGATGGCTCGTGGAGAATGTGCATTGATTACCAAGCACTAAATATGATAACAATCAAGAATCATTATCCCCTTCGTTGCATAGATGATCTTCTAGATCAATCAAAGGAAGTTGTTTATTTCACCAAGTTGGATTTGCACAGAGGATACCATTAGGTCAGAGTTACAGAGCAAGATGCATGGAAGACTACTTTCAAAACAAAGTAGGGATTGTATGAATCGCTGGTTATGCCTTTTGGCTTGACCAATGCCCCTGCTACTTTCATGAGATTAATGAATGATGTACTCAGACCTTTTCTTGATGATTTTGTCATTGTGTATCTGGATGACATTATGATTTTTAGTAAAACGTGGGAAGAACATTTAAAGCATGTTAAGCAGACATTATATGTTTTGAAAACAGAAAAACTTTATGTTAAACTCTCAAAATGTGAATTTGGCAAAACATCTCTAAACTACTTGGGTCATATAGTAAGGGGAGGTGAATTAAAATAGATCCCTCTAAAGTGGTGGTCATTGTGAACTGGCCTAAACCCAAGTCTGCTACAGAAGTGAAAAGCTTCTTAGGAGCAGCACAATATTGGAGGAAGTTTATTTCTAACTTCTCCTCGATTGCAGCTCCTTTACATGCTTTAACGAGATTGAATAAGGTGTTTCAGTGGGGAGGCAAACATTAGAAAGCCTTTGACACTTTGAAAGAGAAAATTAGTACAACACCTGTACTAGCACTGCTTGATTTACAAAGACCATTTGAGATCCAAACTAATGCCAGTGACTATGCCATGGGAGCAGTGTTGACACAACACGATAAACCCATATGCTATCATTCTAAGACTTTTAATCATATAGTAGTTAACTATCCTACATATGATAAAGAATTGTATGCAGTAGTTTAGAGTGTGAAAAAGTGGAAACTTTTTTTAATGGGCAAAGAGACAGTAATACAGACCGATCATCAATCGCTTCAATATCTACACTCCCAAACTAAGTTGTAGCAATCAAGACATTACAGATGGATGGGGTTTCTACAATAGTTTCATTTAGTCATCAGATATAAAAAAGGAATACATAACAAGGTTGCAGACATGTTATCTAGACCCATTATAAATGCATCTACCATACTTAAGCATAATTCAGTGCTACATGAAAGCTACATTGAACAATATGCTCAGGATATGGACTTTAAAGATGTATATGCAACTTTGAGCCAAGGCAAAAGAGTAGAAGAATTGGACTATCATATAAAGGACTAACTCTTATATCATTGTGGGAAGCTCTGCATTCCACAAACTGAGAGGATAAAGATAATTAGGGAATCACTCACTTCTCTGATATCAGGTTGCTTTGGCGTAAGCAAAACAATTGCACAACTGCAAAGATTCTGCTATTGGCCGAAAATGAGTGAGACAGTTTCTAGATATGTAAGAGGGTATGCCATGTGTGCTAAAAGCAAGCCGAACGATAGAAAAATAGGCTTGTACACTCCATTGCTAGTTCCTTCTCACCCTGGGGAAAGTATTTCCATGGATTTCATTGGAGGACTGCCTAAATATAAGAAAGGTCATGATTATCTATATGTTGTTGTGGATAGGTTCACCATAATGTGTATTTTGATACCTTGTAGTAAACAGATTACAACTTAACAGACTACAAAATTATTCTTTGAACATGTATGGGTTCGTTTTGGATTACCCGCTTCCATTGTATCTGATCGAGACACCCGATTTGTGGGGAAGTTTTGGTCGAGTCTGTGGGAACTGATGGACACCAAGTAGAAGAAAATAACAAATTTTCATCCACAAACAGATGGCCAGACAGAAGTAGTTAACAGGACAGTGATCCAGTTACTGAGAGGTTATTGCAGCAAACATCCTAAGCTTTGGGATGAACACTTGTGTTATGTGCATTGTTTTACAACAGAGCCAAACACTCTTATACATAAAGATCTCCTTTTGAGACCTGTTTTGGTTTCACACCAAGGTCTCCTTTGGACTTTGTCTTTGGTAAAGATACCATGGTTGATGGACACAGTGATGTGGACAAGGCAACTAGGTTCATTGAATAGATCCAGGAGATCCACCAGGCAGTACAGGAACAACTAGAAAAGAGCCAGGCCAAGTACAAGGATAGGCATGATAAACATCGGATGGAGCGTAGTTTTCAAGTTGGAGACCAAGTCTAGCTGTATATCAACAAGGACAGGATGCAAGGTGAAGGTAAAAAGCTAAAGCCTATCAGGTATGGATCCTTTAGGATACTTGAGAAGATTGGTGAAAATGATTTTTGCCTTGATCTACCAGCTTACATGCACATCTACTCAGTCGTAAATGCAGATTGCTTAAGTTTATCTGAACCTTCAATGATTGAGGACCCTGAAGAGCAAAGTCAATTGCCTTCTATTGATGACCTACTACCTGAATATCTTAATGAGCTGCAGGAAGACACAGTACTGGACAGGAAGGTAAGAATGATGCATAGGGGAGATGTCGAATACCTCAGGATTGGGCTCAAAGGTTCAAAGCCGAGCAGTGCAAAGTGGATTGAGATTGGACAAGTGATAAAACAGTACTCTCACTTAGTCGATGCTTGAAAACCAACTTTTAGTGATCCAAAATCTTTTTCAGTGGGAAGGCCATGATCCGAATTGGGTCCATAGAAGACTGTCAAATAACCATGATTGTATCAAGTTGAACAAATCTCTACATATTTCCAAAACTGAGATCAAAGACACCCTAAACTAGTGGCAATGGCAGCCAATGTGGAATAACGAGGACCTCGGTCAAAGTGCACTGACCGAGGCCCATGGAGACTATGTGGGAGGCCAAAGTAGCCCTGGGAGCCCCAGAATGGGAAAAAGAGGTATTTTTTGATGCGTTTGGTGTACAGGGCTAAAATGGGAAAGCTTGAGCACTTAGTCGCGTGGGGGAACTGGAGGATCGCGGGTGGAAAAGGGAAAAAAGTGCTAAAAGTACAAGGCGGGACCCACGCTTTGGAAACCCACGGTTTTGATCGAGGCACCCTTAAACGGTAAGAGGTTTTGGATGAAAACAGAGCGATTCCATACAAAAATCAACGTGTGGTAGGTGGAGGTGAGAGAAAACCATCGTTGATCGCGTGCTATCAGTCGAGCAAGTCAACTGCGCGAAACATTTGTATGGCGTCAGATCTAGAGGGCCTAGATCGGATGGCTGAGATCGCGCCCAATGGGAAGAAGCGAAACCGAAAGGGAATTAAACTATGTTTTAAAGGGATTTTAAATCCATTTGACTGCCATGGTGGAGGAAGAACACATCCATGGTGTAACTGAATAAACAAACCAACAAAGCATGCTAGCACTGTTTAGAGGAAGACAAGTGGCAACTCCCTGAGCACTGATGATGATGCCGAATAGGGAACTCCAAGCGCAGCTGCAGAAGGCGAATTGACAGAGGTGGAAGAGGAACCGAAAAAGCATAGGGATCGAATGGCTAAAGCCATAAACAGAGACAGTTGAATCAGTGGGGAAGTTAGACACAGAGAGAAGAGTCGAGAGACAAAGAAGTGGAACATTGAACCCAAAGGGGAGGACTGAACATAGAGAACAGTAAGGCAGAGCAGAAGAGACAAAGGGCCGAGTTGATCAGCAGTAGCATCGAGCACCAGAGAGCTTGAAGATTCAAGCCATCCCATAGAGGAATCTATTTGGATTGAGCATCACATTTGGCTCTTTCCACTGTAGACCAAAAGGTCACAGAGTTGGTAGGAAGAAGAAGAGTCTGTGTACTCCAGTGGCTTGGGGAATCCAAGGACCACCCTGCCAAGCAAAGCTTGCTTTAGGTGAACTCAAATTGAGTCCTTATATTGTAAATTCTCTGCCCAAAGGCACAATAAAACAAGGCCACCAATGAAAGCTGGACCGGAGATGTAGCCCTGCATAATAGAGTGAACTCCTTATTAAATTTGCTTATGTCTTTGTGTTTTCTTACTGTATTTCTCTGCAGTCCTTCCATTTTCTTTTTTCTGTGTATTAGCAATCTGATTAATCCGTTGCTTCAATAACACAGAACACACACACCAGCACATGATTCTGTAATACCTTAGTTTAATAAATCTTTAATTGATGTCACTCATAGGGTGAATATCAAATCACCACTTGATTACCAGTCAATGATGTGAACTGTTAACAAGTGTGAGAAAAACCACCAATAATGCCAATGGCTCTCAAAGTACCCATTACAATCCATGAAATGTGAATAAATGAGCTGAAGTGGAACATGTCATAGAATCATTCGATCGAAGGTCAATGATGCAACCTATTGTCGAAGTCGAGAGAACTTCCATTAGGGCATGCAGTTTTCAAGGTACTGACGATTTCTAGATCAACTTCCTAGATAATGAGCTGAGGTATATAGAAAGTGATCTGTCATAGGCAAGCCTACAACATGAAATAATAGATCAAGTTTTGAAGAAATATATTGGCAAGGACTGACTCAGGGATGGTCAAAATGGATGACAAATATTTTGCAAATGAATGGTTTGTTTGAACTATTCTCTTGAACACATAACGACACTGCAGATGGTTTGGTGACAATTGACCCAAAGCTAATACCCAGAAACCGACTAAAGACTTTCAATGTGGTTTGATTAACTGTTAGGCAAAGGATTTTCCCAACCTAGCTGAACAAAAAGTGTCGTGTTCAAGAGTGGTTGACGGCTTTTTTACAAAACAAAGTGTAACAAATAGGTTCATTTTTAACTCTTTTCCCCCACCATTTCTAGCAAGTACCTCTTTATTTTTGACAAGCTTGAGGAGGATAACATTTTCTTGTTTATAAGCTCATCCTTCGTATGAGTCCAACTTTGTTTAAAATTCGAACCCTAAGAAGGAGTGGTTCATTCCTATTTGAAATTGAACAGGTCCTTTACTGTTAAATTTTAATGAGTCTAGTATAGGAAAAACTCGGTGTTTTTCAATTTTATGGATTCAGAAGAAAAACTTAGGAAAACTCCATGGGGGTGCTTTTTCGTAAAATAATCCCTCAGGTTCGAAAAGGGATAAAATAATATAGGAGGGATGACAATTCCAATACTTTAACGAGCTAAAAAGACAAGTGCTCGACAATCTTTTCATATTTAACAAGTCTAAAAAGGGTTTAAAGAGGACTCTATTGACTGTAATTAGTCAACATGTACCTTTTTCATAAATAGTCCATTTCAGTCCATAAAAGGGGTAAACTTATATTGAAGGGATGATTATTCATTTATTTTAACGAGTTCAAACAATCAAGTGATCAGCAATCTTTTCAATTTTCAAGAGTCTGAAAAGAGCTTAAAGAGGACTCCAATGTTTCAATTTTTCATAAATTTTTGAAAGAGTCCAAAAAAGTGATAAAAGTATGCTCTTTGTTGAAAAATGATCAATTTCCCGAAAAATCCAATATTCTGCACAAAAACTCAAAACATTACACATACCTATTTAAGATAAATAAGAATGATTTAAAAATTACCTTTTTAAAGTGAAAAATAAATAAATTAAAAATTCATTTATTCGAAAAAACTTATAAAAATGGCTTTTCTAACTTCATTTCTACCATTTGAGTTCAGAGTGAAAAGTGAGAGTTTTTGGGTAAGAAAGTTCCTATGAAGATTTTATGGAAAATCCGTCCGTTGAAATCGAAAACCGTCAGCTCTAGGTAATCCATGTCCTCCTTAACTTGCATTTCATCCATTTACATTTTGATTTTAGATGTTAAATTTGATTTTTAAAGGAAAAATAAGTTTAAAAAATTTCTCGCGGGGGTCCGCAGGTGCAACACGCGGCCCCTGCAGACCCCGAATCTTTTCTATAAGGGAAAAAGTCATGGCTCCACACCTGTTGCTCACATCATGTGCGGACCTACGCACTGTTTGTAAGCATCGGGTGTGGACCTCGCGAAATGAATTTTAAAAACATAAAATTCTCCATTTTTGCCCAAAATTTTCCGAACAAGGTTGTTCTAATATGTCTTTTTATGCATAGTAGGACGTTCAAAATTCTTATTTGGTGAGAACGCGATCATGAGAATGTAGATTTTTCCACACTAAATCATATGCCCACATTGCAAGCATTGAGAGCATGTAGATTGTTAAAGTTCTGGGGCATACAGGGTATGAGGGCCCAAGTAGACCTCTTGCAATGGCTGGTAGACAAATGGAATACACAAGACTAGTGTTTCGTGATTGGTGGCCACCGGCTCAAAATCGAGCTGGAGGACATATACTTTTCTACTAGTTTGTCCAAGAGGGGCAAACAATTATCTCCTTTCGGGACTAGGCCAAGTGGCCAGTCTATCGCTAGTCTCCGATTGGAGTTTTGCGATGATCAAACAAAGGAAAAATGGATTGATATTAAAACTATTAACCATCCTGAGCTTAAGGTTATTGAATTCACTCTTACTAGGCTATGCGGGAGTGCAGCATTGCATGTGGCTACTGGATCCCAAATGCAAATGGCTGTAGATTGTTTTTGAGGCACCATATTCAACTGGTGCGAGGCTGTGTTGGCAAATGTGAAACGCCAACTAACCAGAGCAAAGAATGGACAGCTGAAGAACTTTGGATATGGAGTCATCATAGTCAAATTTGCTCCAGAGAGGATCCTCATGTTAGCCCCGTAGCATATTCCTGTTGATGCTGGTCTTTCTCGAGAGCCTAGGATAGTTCGCTGGGTTGCTTTGATGGCCCGTCACCCTAAAGAGGGTACAGAGGTTGTTCGATTTCCACCTGAGTATTTTCGTTGTTTGAACAACCAACCTTTTGTGATTCAGGATTTTCCATACACTGGGATGGATTATCGTGGTGACCTAGAAATGATTCTTCCACCAGGAGAACAATGGGATGATTCAGATAAAATCATTATCAACACTTTCTAAGTTGTAATTTTTTATTTTTTTTAAATCATCCAAAATTGACAATCAAAATTTTAAATGCATATGTGGGTCCACGATGACCAGACGCTCTCCAGCCTTTCGAGAGGAGACATCCACCTGCAGTGGCACCAGCCCCACAAGACCAATCAGTAGAGATCCTAACTGATTTGGAGGATCATCTAGAGCGTTTGACACTAGATATTCCAGAGACTGATATAGATGATATTCCACTTAGGTTACAGAGATATGTGACTGGGGTCCCAGGACCTTTTAGGAGGTTTCTATGTAGGGTGGCCTGAGCAGTGGTTTCTTATTGTGATCATCGCGAGGGATAGGATGATCGATTTGTAGACTCACGACATTTTTGTCTTTTTGTATTATCATTTTTTCTAATCATAAGGTGTTTTTCAACCTATGATCGAAGACGATGTATATTTTGAAACCCTACTTCTATGCTATGATATATCATTATTCCCGGTTATCTCATGTAACATGTTATCGAATGTTATTAAATTTACTATTTTGATTGTTGCAAATGTCTATTTATCATGCTAGAAGCAACTACAACTGCTAATGTATTTAAATGTCTTGGAATATGCTGATATTCAATGTAATCAAATTCACATTCCAAGAGACGAACTCTCAAAAATAACCTTAATAACACTGGATTTCTAATGGCATAAACCCTGTTAAGCTATAATACAATGAGTTCAGAATCTAACCTAACAATCAAACTCTGAATCCCAAATGAGATGGATTCAGATAATAACTCAATCACTACACTATACTCTGCAATGTTATTCATTGTATGACTGAGGCTTACCCCATGCATAGAAACTAACTCATCAAAGGGTGAATAGATAACCCAAGCTGCGAAGAAATTTTTTGTGTACTACGACAAGCACCATCAGCAAAACCAATGTATGTTTGAAGAGATGTCGACATCTACAATATCAAGAGTAAAATTGAGATAAGCAGGAATAATGATAAGAGCACTCTCTAAACTAGGCACACTTTTCTAATCTAAAACACACCAGCTGTAAAGAAACTAATCTAACAAAAAATATCCACCCAGAATTTAAGCATAATATCTCATCAGATAAAGTCCATTTCTGGGTTTACCCAAAGAGACACCGTCAAAATATATCAATTCATAAGGCCCTTTTGCGAGCTTTCACTTAACAATGTAAGGACCATGCCACGTAGGTACAAATATTCTAGCCCCTAGCTTATCGCTTGCTTGATCATATAGTAAAACTAGGTCTCCTTCTGAAAAATTATGAGGTGTAACATTTCTGTCGTACTGAGCTTTCACTCATTTCGAATGAGTCTCTTTTGCTATTGCAGCAATGCGTCGATTCTCATCTAGCTGAGCTAGGTACAAAAAATGTTTCTCTTCTTCAGAAGTAGTTGGGAGTAATTCTATGGCTAATTGTAATGACAGAATTTCACATTCAATAGGTAACACTACTTCCAAACCGTAGACCAGTTGAAAAGGAGTGAAACCAATTGATGTTTTTACTGAAGTCCGATATGCCCAAAGTGCTGAAAATAGAATGGTATGCCAATTTGACTTATGAATACCAATGATTCGTTTGATCATAGTGACTAAAACTTTATTGATAGCTTCAACCAGACCATTAGCCTGTGGGTAATGCAGAGTAGGACTATCGTGGCGCAGGCAAAGTTGATCTGTCAGTTCAGTCATCATGATATTTCAAAATTAACTTCCATGATCAGTAATAATAGATTGAGGAACACCGAATCTAGCAATTATATGATTGAATATGAAAGTTGCAACGATCTTGCCGTCTGCCGAAAATGTAGGCATCGCCTCGGCCTACTTAGTAAAATAATCTACCGCTAGGATAATATATGCATGCCCCCCGGTCAAGTGAGGGTTACAGGTAATAAAGTCAATACCCCACTTTGCAAAAGGACTGACAGCAATTATAGGGTGAAGAGGAGCGGGTGGAGCGCGCATTTTATGATCAAAGATTTGACAATTGTGGCATTTCTGGACTACATAGATACAATCTTTCAATAAGGATGGCCAGAAATAACCAGCATGCAATATCTTTTGGGCTGTGGCATACCCAAACATATGACCGCCACATGCTCTAGAGTGATAGTCATTCAAAACATTTTCAGCTTCTTCATGAGTTAGACAACGTCGGAAAATAGAATCCGCTCCACAACAATAAAGTGCATCACCAATAATATTGTATTGTTGGGATTGGACACGTATTTTCCGTCGCTGAGATCGTGAAATTTCAAGCTACAAAGATTGGGTTTGGAGATAAACAATAATATCTCCATAGCAAGGATCAAGAGTACTAATAAGAAACAAGGATTCATTCGCAATGGTTTCTTCCACCATAGTTTCAGTATCAGTACACAGGAAATCACACATCAGTTCAACAAAAACAAAAGATTTCTTTGCCTTGAATTTTTCAAATTCCAATTCAAATTCCTGCAGGATAACTATCCATTTGGAATACTTGCCCCCTAGCAATTGTTTAGTCAAGATATACATCATAGGGTTATAGTCAGAAATTACCGTGGTTTTGCGTAATAAGATGTAGTGACGAAATCTTTGGATAGCTTGAATGGCTGCCAAGGCCAATTTCTCCACATGCGAATATTTAAGCTCAGTCGGATGTAGAGTTAGACTAAGATAGTAAATCACATGTTCATTGTTGAATTCATCTTCCTGAACTAAAACCATCCCAATGGTGGAATAGGAAGCGGCGAGGTACAAAAAGTAATCCTGGTTGTAATTTAGTGGATGCAGTAACAATGCATGGGTCAACATGTGTTTGAGTGCATCAAAAGAGCGATCAGCGATCTCATCCCAAAAGAATGGAATATTCTGTTTTAACAACCTGTTAAAACCTTTCGTTATCTCGACATAGTGAGGAATGAAATGACATAAAAAGTTTTCTTTCCCTTGCAAACTTTGGAGTTGGCAAAGAGTCGAAGGAGGATGTAGATTGACGATAGCTTCAACCTCCCACGGGTCGACATAAATGCTTTCCTTTGATATGACTAATCCAAGTAAGCCACCCGTTTCTACACAGAATACACATTTGTGTGGATTCAACCGAATTCGATATTGCTTACATCTCATAAATATAGCTTGTAAATGAGTGAGATGATCAGCTCTACACAATGAGTGGGTAGGTAAATCATCGAGATAAGGCTGCACAATGTGCTTGATATCATGAAATGCGTAAGACATGGCCCTTTGAAAAGTTTCTCCAACCTTCTTCAATCCAAAGGGTAATTTGAAATAAGAAAATGTCCTCCATGGGCAAATGAAAGCTATTTTAGCTTGATCAATAGGGAGTATGTTAATTTGATTGTAACCAGAAAAACCATCCATAAATGAGAACATTTCACTACTGGCACAATCATCAATAATTTGAGCGATATAGGGGGTTGGATAATTGTCTTTAGGACAAGCGCGATTAATATCCCTATAGTCGATACATACTCTTATCGTTCCTTGTTTTTTGTTGACAGGAACAATATTCGATACCTAATCGGTTAAAGGAATTGGATAAATGAAACCTGCGTGAAGTAATTTCTCAATTTCGGCTTTGATAGTAGCAGCTTTTCTTGGATGTATCTAACATAAGCATTGCTGGACAGGTTTAGCATCTGGGTATGTTTTAATTTCATGGACAACAATTGACGAATCAATTCCTGCCATTTATTCATATGACCAGGAAAAAACTTCATCGAATTCTTGAAATAGGGCTTTATGAGTTTGGATTTCATTGTCCATACAGGAAGCACCTATATGAATGTTTTCAATAATTCCAGGCTTAACTGCAATGTCAATAGGAACCGTTCGAGAGATATTTTCCAAATTTAACTTAGAATCAAAATGTTGTAATGGATTCTGCGGGTCTTTTACATAATCAGTGGTGAAAATAGAAGAGAAACCATTTTCAAAATGATCAAGCTCAGTTAAAAATGAAGATCGGTGATGAAGATCTTCCCATGGTAAATCATCAACAGACAAAAGTTCACGAATATGCTCATCAGTGTGAATAGGATCAGAAAGTGTTGATGTAGCTGAGGTTGATATTGAAAGTGATTCCCCATGGACCACATTCATTGGATCAGTTTCGGTTGAATAGGAATCATAAAATGACTGTACAACCTGATATGCAATTTCAAAAGGACTCAAAGGCATCGCGTCACCAAATGAATCCACCTCAGAATCGGAAGGTATGATCCAAGGACCATCAAAAATAATAGTGTTTGATGAAATCATATGAATAGTTGCAATAGAAGGTGATACGTTAGGAGGAGGGAAGGAAAAAGTTCCTAGTAAACCGGACTCTTTAATCAAACCTACACCAACATCCTTGTAAGGGATAGTCATTTTACCGATGTACTGAATACTATCTGTAGAGGCTAGGTTGGATGAGAAATAAGTCAGCTGGTCTATCGTAATGATCTTTCTATTATGAGGAAACTTAATAAGTCGAAAGACTGATGAAACAATAACGGTCATAGCATAAGACCAACTGCAACCTAGGAGAAGGTTGTAATCTAGAGGGGCATCAACCACTTCCACATCTAGATTTACGATTTTGCCTTCGACCCCTATAGGTAAATCCTACAAAATGCCAAAAGTATGGAACCCTTGGCCATCAAAAGTCTTTAGAATTGTCATAGACTGATTGAGTGTGGGAGAACCAAGCGATTTCCAACATTGGATCAACATAATACATGTAGAAGCCCCTTCATCAATCACAGTCCGAAAGCAAGGTCTGTTTTTTACTAAAGCTGGAATTTGGAAAGCCATTTGATAAGGGAGGCGATGTGTACTATTCTCTAAATCGAAGATTATTAGGTTCAAATCCTGAATATCGACAGCTCCTATAGCAAACAATATTAATTTACGTTGTGCTGGGCATGATTGCAACATTTCCAAAGCCGACATTGCTAAAGGGGAAATAGATAAGTCTTCAACAATGTTATAATTCTGAGCAACTCTCGCATGTGGATTGAAAGATGATTTCCGAATTAAACCTTTAGCAGATGGTTTGATTACTAAGTCAGGGTTGGGTTTCTTGATCTGTAGTGGACCGCAACCAGGAGGAGATGTGCCTGATGTGTTTGAGTTAGAAGATTCTGCTTCTTTACCACCAACAAGATTTTTACTACCATAATCTTGTGATCGCGTCGCAATCCTGACATGAGACATCATCATAATGGGTTCTTCTGAGGCATTCAAGGAAGAACTAATCATCTTATTATCTTGAGTAGGAAAAGCATCCTTCAAGACAATAGGCATTTGAGAACCTTTAATGATTTTTGAAACCTTTGTTCGATGTGGGCAGTCTTTGGTAAAATGATCCTCGTCGCAAATGAAAAAAGGATAGCGAGGTTTCCGTTTTTCGTCAGTAGATTCATTTTTATCTATTTTGTCTTTTGATTTTTTTTTGTTTTTCTTCTTCCCCTTCTTTTTATTGTCGTATTTTGATTTGGCCGTAGATGATTCTATGACATGGATTTCGGCAGAAATTTCAGCGGAAGAATCTCCTGTCGACGAATCAGGTAAAATTATTATAGGAGAAGAATTCTTTGAAGATTTCTTCTTACTTTTAGTGCTAACTGAACCAATCATACCATCAGCGGCATGAGACCCTGAAGGAGTTGGAGTTATTTGACCGTGTTTTAGAAGATCAGGGATTTTTTCATGTCAAGTACCTGACTGTGTATAGACTAGGTCATGGTACTGAGCTTGAGCAATTACTTTCTCTTCAGTAACAACTCCTCCCTTAGCTACATCTTCAGTGATTTAGGGTAATGATTATTTAATGAACCATTCCACTAAAATTTGATCCGAAATGAAAACTTTCACTAAATGCCTTCTATGTTGCCATTCATGAATATGATCAGAAATATATGTGGACGTGGATTGTTTCAATGAAGTTAACAGTTTCGTGCCATTTTCATATCTGGCCGGCAACTGAAAATGAGTTAAGAAAGCAGGGGCTAACTGTTTGAAATTATAAAAAGAGGCTCGTGGTAACTCTATGTACCATTTGGTGGCAAGACCAATAAGAGTTCGTTGAAAAAGATGCAATCGAATTGAATCATCAATGACAGATTTAGATGCACACCAGAGGTGATAAGTCGTAACATGATTTGACGGATATTCTCCTGACTTACCCTCGAATTTCAGGATATCACTAGGCAACTTACTAGGCATTGGCGACCAATACAGAAGATAGTAAATTGGATCGTTCGTAAGGCACGACAAATCAAGTAAATCCAAAGTTGCAATAAATGGTAACTGAGGGTTAGGGTCACAAAAACCTTGAGTAATGAGACCAGCTCCAGGAGGAGGATATCCAGGATAACCTGGAATCGAATTTGCATTAGGAATGTTATGCCCTCCTTGAAAACCAGGATTAACCAGACCAAATTGGGGTTGTTGAGGTTGTTGATAAGTATAGCTAGGATATGGTTGATACTAATAAATTGGGTTTTGTACAGTAGAACCGAATTGATACTATCCCTGGTACAGTTGATATGTGAATTGTGGTTGACTTGTGGCAATTGTAGCAATCATACTACCTTGTCCTGCAGGCATCTAGATCGAAGTCTGAATAGTAGGTCTTGACTGTGGCACAGAGACTTGAGGAATTTGCACTGATGCAAGGGTAGTATAAACCGGAGTTGCAGATACTCCAGAAACAGGTGTTGTAGGTTGAACAAAAGTTGCAGTAGTTGTAGCAGTTTGGCGCAGAGTACGAGGTGAGCTAGGCCCAGGCTGCTAAACTGTACCAGATGCAGGGATTTGAATAGTAGGTTGGACAGGTTGTTGGGTGGAACTAGAAGCCAGAGGTTGTCCAGGTTGATTAAGTAGCTGCACATTAGGTTGCAAAGTCTGTTGAGTTTGAGACATATTCCATACCATGTTCATTCCAGAGTATGGACTCATAAAAGGTTGTGCATATGGAGTATCATAACCTGGTTGAATGTAGGGATAATAAGTAAGCAGTACATTTCCAGCTCCTTGAAAAAACGATTGAACAGAAGGTGGTTGGAAACCTTGAGTTGGGTACTGACCTTGAGGTTGATAACCCTAAGTCACGTACTGAAACTAGGGTTGACCTTGAGGTATGCACTGAAACTATGGTTGACCTTGAGGTAAGTACTGAGTCTGAGGTTGACCTTGGGGTATGTACTGTCTTGAAGGTTGAAAAACTTGAGGAAGCCCTTCAGGCGGTAACTGACTACCTTGGGGTTGCCCCCCAGGTGGTAACTGACCACCTTGGGTTGCCCCCCAGGTGGTAACTGACTACCTTGAGGTTGCCCCCCAGGCAATAACTAACTACCTTGAGGTTGAGGATTTGGAATACTACCAAACATCATAATGATTTGCTCTGCGTTCAATGTTTTAGTTCCATTACTACCAAATGATAATACTTCTTCAATCGGTCGAGGAGTTGCTCCTGAAAAAGTACCAGAGAGTGAATCGTACCCCGAAGGAACAGAAGGACCGCCAGATAAAAATGTTTCCGGTGTTTGGGAAAACATAAATGACTGTCTTGACGTAATCGATGAAGGATAATAACTTCTTGGTGTAGGATGAGAAGGAATTCGAGGTGGTGAAAAACTAAGACCCGGGTTTTCTAAAAAATTTGTCAATGATACATACCAAGCGTCACTCCTAAAAGGACTGTAGAATATTGATTCACGCTCTCTAAGATTTAAAATTTGTTGGTTTTTAGGAAGAGTTACTTCTTTGTCTAGACTAACAAGTTCTTCAATAGAAATGAGGCCAGAAGGAAGATTTTGAGTAATAATATTTCTTACCTTAGGTGAACCAAGATTACTAGAAGTTGGAGAAGCAAATACTGAAGTTGGAGTAACAGTAGGCTCAGTGTCAGGCTCAGAAATTTTAGGTTCTTCAGCTAATTCACTGGAAGGAGAAATACTACCAGTAACTTCAGAAAATGAAATTGGCTCTTGAATATACTCTATTGTTTGTATTTGATAATCAGGATGAACAATTAAAGATGATTCTCTGGCTTCTGGTGATTCAACTCTACTGTCACTAGGTTATACAAGAGAGCGTAGCTCTTCAAGCTGGCTTGGTGTATACTCAGGAGGTTTCCCCTGAAGTCTATGCGATTGTCTCAGTAATTTAGACATGATTAAATGAATTAATCACACGCAAACAAATAAAATTTCAATAAAAACACGTAAAGTCTCTAAGGAAGCAGACAATCGAATCACACGCCTAAAAAATCTAAGAGTTCAAACCACACACAAACAGTAACTTCATGTACTAAAAACACTAGTTGGTGATGAAATCCCCAGTGGAGTCACCAATTTGTTGGTCGGATAAATCGATCTTACAGACAAGACCTATCTCCCTAGTATCAGAAGATAATCTAGCAACAAACAAATAAACAAACCTATCTTTCTCTAGACATATGCGATTTATAAACAAATACTACAAAGGTGTTAAGATCCTACCTTAGATCCAACACTTGTTCATAGTAGTCATCCTTCAATCGTTCGAAAGAGTTGCCTATGAAGAACTGCAATCACAAACAAGCAAACATTAAATAGTACCTACATAGCAAATATCATAAATCATGTCTATTATGGTGATAAAGGAATCCATAAAATAAACCATGAACCAACAACTTATTGAGAAAAACAAACTTATTTGGATTAACTTTGAAGTAGAAGAACTTTACAACCTTTTCAACCTTGGTGTTGAACAAGTTCTTCCTGGGGTCTGAAATAGGAATTTCCTTTACTTTGACAAGCCTTGCACTCCTCCAAATGAGATCTTAGAGATATGTAATCTCTCCTCATAAAAACGCAACTAAAGAAGACTAAGTTCCAGAAGCATTTCTCCTCAAAAATATTCAGCTTCTAACTCCCAAAGTAACCAGCCCAATGCCTCATTTTATAGTGCAGAGGAGGAGGTTACAAGTCCACCTATCAAGGGATAGAATCCTCCTTCAAAGGGATAAGCTCCTCACATCAAGGGGCTAGCTCCTTAAGGTATGGGATGCATGAACCTTAAGAGAGCGAACTTGCCACCTCAAGATTCCTTCTAGAAGCTACTAGAAATGAATGAAACCGATTTTTTCATAATGTACTTGCACCTTTTTAACTTTTGCAGGCATCTGCACCCTTAACACAGAGACAGAGCGGTCAGGTGTGTAGGAGACTTGACCATTAGGTGCGAGACAATAGGTAAGACTAAGAGAAAGTGCGGAACCAGAGTTTTAAATACTTTTGAGGGATTTCTCTTATTTTCAAGGCTTGATATGAGGAACTGAGGCTTTATACTCATAGAGAGGGAAAGTATGAGTGATAATGAACTCACATAGATAGCAGAATGTCAAGGTGACAATTTTTAGTGCAATAGATTGCCCCCTAAAGTGCGAAGTCTGTAATAGATGAAGATAGAGTCTATCATTTATGAGGAGTGAAGTACTTTATCATTTCAAGGATTATCTTGTGGACACCCCAGTCGGAGCCTGTAAAAAAATTCAATGCAAAATATATATATGTAAACATATCATCGCTGAGGTAGGCATTCCCATACTCAGATAAAAAATGACTAGAAAACTGACTAAACTATTTTGATACAGGAATGATTTTGTAATACATCAAGAGCATAGACATGTGTAGACACAATATGGACCCAGCCATCTATTTATGAATAGTCCACTATATAATGAATAAAAAAATTCCTCGTAGCTTGGATGGTAGAAACTAGATCCAGGGTCTTGATTTCTGCTTCCTGAACTAGTACGATTCTATCCATGTGAATGTATGTGTCAAAGTCAAACATGGTAGAAACCACTTGATTACTAGTCAATGATGTGAACTATTAACAAGTGTGAGAGAAAGCACCAGTAATGTCAATGGCTCTCAAAGTACCCAATACAATCCATGAAATGTGAATAAATGAGCTGAAGTCGAACATGTCATAGAATCATTCGATCGAAGGTCAATGATGTAACCTATCATCGAAGGCGAGAGAAATGCCATTAGGGCATGCAATTTTCAAGGTACTGACGATTTCTAGACCAACTTCCTAGATAATGAGCTGAAGTCGATAGAAAGTGATCTGTCGTAGGCAAGCCTACAACATGAAATCATAGCTCAAGTTTTCAAGAAATATATTGGCAAGGACTAACTCAGGGATGGTCAAAATGGACGAAAGTTATTTTTCAAATGAATGGTTTGTTTGAACTGTTCTCTTGAACACATAACAACATTGCAGATGGTTTGGTGACAATTGACCCAAAGCTAATTCCTAGAAACTGACTGAAGACTTTCAGTGTGGTTTGATTAACTGTTAGGCAAAGGATTTTCCCAACCCAGGTGAACAAAAAGTGTCGTGCTCAAGAGTGGTTGAAAGATTTTTTACAAAACAAAGTGTAAACACATAGGTTCATTTTTCTCTCTTTTCCCCCACCTTTTCTGGCAAGTACCTCTTTATTTTTGACAAGCTTGAGGAGGATAACATTTGCTTGTTTATAAGCTCATCCTTTGGATGAGTCCAACTTAGTTTAAAATTCAAACCCTAAGAAGGAGTGGTTCGTTCTTGTTTGAAATTCAACAGGTCCTTTACTATTAAATTTTAACGAGTCTAGTATAGGAAAAACTTGGTGTTTTTCAATTTTAGGGAGTTAGAAGAAAAACTTAAGAAAACTCCATGGAGGTACTTTTTCATAAAATAATCCCTCAGGTCCGAGAAAGGATAAAATAATACAGGAGGGATGACAATTCCAATACTTTAACGAGCTGAAAAGATAAGTGCTCGACAATCTTTTCATATTTAATGAGTCTGAAAAGGGTTTAAAGAGGACTCTATTGACTGTAATTAGTCAACATGTACCTTTTTCGTAAATAGTCCATTTCAGTCCATAAAAGGGGTAAAATTATACTGAAGGGATGATTATTAATTTATTTTAACAAGTTCGAACAATCAAGTGCTCGACAATCTTTTCAATTTTTCTAGAGTCTGAAAAGAACTTAAAGACGACTCTAGTGTTTCGCTTTTTTATAAATTTTTGAGAGAGTCCGAAAAAGTGATAAAAGTATGCTCTTTGTTGAAAAATGATCAATTTTCCCGAATAATCCAATATTCTACACAAAAACTCAAAACATTACACATACGTGTTTAAGATAAATAAGAATGATTTAAAAAATTGCCTTTTTAAAGTGAAAAATAAATAAATTAAAAATTCATTTATTCAAAAAAACTTATAAAAAGGGATTTTCTAACTTCATTTTTTCCATTTGAGTTCAGAGTGAAAAGTGATAGCTTTTGGGTAAGGAAGTTGCTGTGAATATTCTAGAAAATCTATCTATTGGAATCGCAAACCGTCAGTGCCAGGTAATCCATGTCCTCCTTAACTTGCATTCCATTCGTTTACATTTTGATTTTAGGCTTTAAATTTGATTTTTAAAGGAAAAATAAGTTTAAAAAACATCACTCACGGGGGTCCGCAGGTGCAACACGCGGCCCTCGTGGACCTCGACTTTTTTCTATAAGCGAAAAAGTCGTGGGTCTACACCTTTTGCTTACAAGCCGTGTGGACCTACGCACTATTTGTAGGCAGTGGGTGCGGACCTCACGAAATGAATTTTAAAAACTTAAAATTCTCCATTTTTGCCTAAAATTTTCCGAACAAGGTTGTTCTAATATGTCTTTTTATGCATTGTAGGAAATTCAAAATGCTTATTTGGCAAGAACGTGAGCATGAGGATTTAGATTTTGCCACAGTAAATCATAAGCCCACATTGCAAGCATTGAGAGCATGTGGATTGTTAAAGTTCTGGGGGATACAGGGTATGAGGGACCAAGTAGACCTCTTGAAATGGCTGGTAGATAGATGGAATACACAGGACCAGTGTTTCGTGATTGGTGGCCACAGGCTCGAAATCGAGCTAGAGGACATATACTTTTTGACTGGTTTGTCAAAGAGGGGTGAACAATTATCTCTTTTCAGGACTAAGCTAGGTGGCCAGTCTATCGCTAGTTTTCGATTGGGGTTTTGCGATGATCAAACAAATGACAAACGGATTGATATTAAAACTATCAGTCATCCTGAGCTTAAGGTTATTGCATTCACTATTAGTAGGCTATGCGGGAGTGTAGCATTGCATGTGGCTACTGGATCCCAGATACAGATGGCTATAGACTATTTTCGAGGCACCATATTCAACTGGTGTGAGGCTGTGTTGGCAAATGTGAAAGGCCAACTAACTAGAGCAAAGAATGGACAGCTGAAGAACTTTGGATATGGAGTCATCATAGTCAGCTTTGCTCTAGAGAGGATCCCCATGTTAGCCCCGTAGCATATTCCTGTTGATGCTGGTCTTCCTCGAGAGGCTAGGATAGTTCGATGGGTTGCTTTGATGGCTCGCCACCCTGACGAGGGTACAAAGGTTGTTCGATTCTGCCTGAGTATTTTCGTTGGTTGAACAACCAACTTTTTGTGATTCAGGATTTTCCATACGCTGGGATGAATTATTGTGGTGACCCAGACAGGATACTTCCACCAGGAGAACAATGGGATGATTCAGGTAAAATCATTTTTAACACTTTCTAAGTTTTAATTTTAATTTTTTTTAAATCGTCCAAAACTGAAAAGCAAAAGTTTAAATGCAGATGTGGGTCCACGATGACGAGCCGCTCTCTAGCCTTTTGAGAGGAGACATCCAGCTGCAACAGCACCAGCCCCACGGGACCAATCAGCAAAGATCCTGACTGGTTTGGAGCATCATCTAGAGCGTTTGACACTAGATATTCCAAAGACTGATATAAATGATATTCCACTTAGGTTACAGAGATATGTGATTGGGGTCCCAGAACCTTTTAGGAGGTTCCTATGTAGGGTGGCCTGGGCAGTGATTTCTTATCGTGATCATCGCCAGGGATAGGATGATCGATTTGTAGATTCACGACTTTTTTGTCTTTTTGTATTATCATTTTTAACGATCGTAAGGTGTTTTTCAACCTATGATCAAAGACGATGTATATTTTGAAACACTACTTCTATGTTATGATATATCATTATTCCTGGCTATCTCGTGTAACATGTTATCGAATGTTATTAAATTTACTGTTTTGATTATTGCAAATGTCTATTTATCATCCTAGAAGAAACCGCATCTGCTAATGTATTTAAATGTCTTGGATTATGTTGATATTCAATGTAATCAAATTCACGTTCCAAGAGACGAACTCTCAAAAATAACCTTAATAACATTGGATTTCTAATGGCATAAACCCTGTTAAGCTATAATACAAGAAGTTTAGAATCCAACCTAACAATCAAACTCTGAATCCCAAATGAGATGGATTCAAATAATAACTCAATCACTGCACTATACTCTATAATTTTATTCGTTGTTTGACTGAGGCTTACCCCATGCATAGATACTAACTCATCAGAGGGTGAGTAGGTAACCCAAGCTGCTAAAGAAATGTTCTGTGTACTACGACAAGCACCATAAGCAAAACCAATGTATGTTTCAAGAGACGTCGACATCTACAATATCAAGAGTAAAATCGAGATAAGCAGGAATAATGATAAGAGCACTGTCTAAACTAGGCACACATTTCTAATCTAAAACACACCAACTATAAAGAAACTAATCTAAAAAAAAATCTCCACCCAGAATTTAAGCATAATATCTCTTCAGATAAAGTCCATTTCTAGGTTTACCCAAAGAGACACTGTCAAAATCTATCAATTCATAAGCCCCTTTTGCGAGATTTTGCGTAACAATGTAAGGACCATGCCACATAAGTATAGATTTTCCAGCCCCTAGCTTATCGTTTGCTTGATCATATAGTAAAACTAGGTCTCCTTCTGAAAAATTAGGGGGTGTAAAATTTCTATCATACTAAGCTTTTGTTCGTTTCGCATGAGTCTCGTTTGCTATTACAACAGTGCGTCGATTCTCATCTAGCTGAGCTAAGTACAAAAAAGTTTCTCTTCTTCAAATATAGTTGGGATTAATTCTATGGCTAATTGTAATGACGGCATTTTGCATTCAATAGGTAACACTGCTTCCAAACTGTAGACTAGTTGAAAAGGAGTGAAACCAGTTGATGTTTTTACTAAGGTCTGATATGACCAAAGTGCTGAAAATAGCATGGTATGCCAATTCGACTTATGAATACCAATGATTATTTTGATCATAGTGACTAAAACTTTATTGATAGCTTCAACCAGACTATTAGCCTGCGGGTAATACGGAGTAGAACTATCATGGCGCAAGCCAATTTAATCTGTCAGTTCAGTCATCATGATATTTCGAAAGTGACTTCCATGGTTAGTAATAATAGCTTGAGGAACACTGAATCTAGCAATTATATGATTCAATACGAAAGTTGCACCAGTCTTGCCATCTGCCAAAAATGTAGGCATTGCCTCAGCCCACTTAGTAAAATAATCTACCACTAGGATAATATACGCATGCCCCCCAGCCAAGTGAGGGTTACATGTAATAAAGTCAATACCCCACGTTGCGAAAGGACCGACAACAATCATAGGGTGAAGATTAGTTTCGGTTGAACAGGAATCAGAAAATGACTATACAGCCTGATATGCAATTTCAAAGGGACTCAAAGGCACCGCGCCATCAAATGAATCTACCTCAGAATCGGAAGGTATGATCCAAGGATCATCAAAAGTAACAGTATTCGATGAAATCATATGAATAGTTACAATAGAAGGAAATACGTTGGGAGGAGGGAAGGAAAAAGTTCTCAGCAAATTGGAATCTTTAATCAAACCTACGCCAACATCCTTGTAAGGGATAGTTGTTTTACTGATGTGCTGAATACTACTGTAGAGGCTGGGTCAGATGAGAAATAAGTCAATTCGTCTATCGTAACGATCTTTCAGTTATGAGGAAACTTAATAAGCTGAAAGACTGATGAAAAAATAGCAGTCATAGCGTAAGACCAACTACGACCCAGGAGAGGGTTGTAATCTAGAGGGGCATCAACCACTTCTACATCTAGATTTATGGTTTTTCCTTCGACCCCTATAGGTAAATCATGAAAAATACTAAAAGGATGGAACCCTCGGCCATAAAAATCCTTTATAATTGTTGGAGATTGGTTATGTGTGGGAGAACCAAGCAATTTCCAACACTAGATCAACAGAATACATGTAGAAGCCCCTTCATCAATCACAGTCTGAAAGCAAGGTCTGTTTTTGAGTAAAACTGGAATCTAGAAAGCCATTTGATGAGGGAGGTGGGGTGCACTATTCTCTAAATTGAAGATTATTAGGTTCAAATCCTGAATATCGACAACTCCTATAGCAGAAAATAGTAATTTACGTTGTGCTGGGCACGATTGCAGCACTTCCAAAATCAACATTATTGAAAGGGAAATAGCTAAGTCTTCAGCAATGTTATAATTCTGAGTAGCTCTCGCATGTGGATTGAACGCTGGTTTCCAAAATATACCTTTAGTAGGCGGTTTGATTACTATGTCAGGGTTGGGTTTCTCGATCTGTAGTGGACCGGAACTAGGAGGAGGTGTAGTTGATGTGTTTGAATTAGAAGATTCTGCTTCTTTACCACCAATAGGATTTTTACTACCATAATCTTCCGATCATGTCGCAATCTTGACATGAGACATCATCATAATGGGTTCTTCTGAGGCATTCAAGGAAGAACCAATCATCTTACTATCTTGAGTAGGAAAATGATCCTTCAAGACAACATGCATTTGAGAACCTTTAACAAGTTTTTGAAACCTCTGCTCGATGTCGGCAGTCTTTGGTAAAATGATCCTCATTGCAAATGAAACAAGGATAGCAAGGTTTCCGTTTTTCGTCAGTAGATTCATTTTTATCTATTTTATATTTTGAATTTTGTTTGTTTTTCTTCTTCCCCTTATTTTTACTACTGTATTTTGATTTGGCCATAGATGATTCTATGACATGGATGTCGGCAGAAATTTCAGCAGAAGAATCTCCTATCGGGGAATCAGGTAAAGTTATTATAGGAGAATAATTCTTTGAAGATTTCTTCTTACTTTTAGTGCTAACTGAACCAATCATAGCATCAGCAGCATGAGACCCTGAAGGAGCTGTAGTTATTTGACCATGTTTTGGAAGATCAGGGATTTTTTCATGTAAAGTACTTGACTGCGTATAGACTAGGTCAAGGTACTGAGCCTGAGCAGTGACTTGCTCTTCAGTAAAAACTCCTCCCTTAGCTACATCTTCAGTGATTTTGGGTAATAATGATTTAATGAACCATTCTGCTAAAATTTGATCCAGAATGAAAACTTTCACTGAACGCCTTCTACATCGCCATTCATGAATATGATCAAAAATATATG
The DNA here is from genome assembly GCA_031772625.1 of Pinus tabuliformis. Taxonomy (NCBI): domain Eukaryota; kingdom Viridiplantae; phylum Streptophyta; class Pinopsida; order Pinales; family Pinaceae; genus Pinus; species Pinus tabuliformis. The sequence goes on along the minus strand of CM062819.1, from coordinate 1,714,884,213 downwards.
TGGACGTGGATTGTTTCAGTGAAGTTAAAAGTTCTGTGCCATTGTCATATCTGACAGGCAACTGAAAATGAGTTAAGAAAGCAATGGCTAACTGATTGAAATTATAAAAAGAGGCTTGTGGTAGCTCAATGTACCATTTGGCGGCAAGACTAGTAAGAGTTCGTTGAAAAAGATGCAATCGAATTGTATCATCAATAATGGAATTAGATGCACACCAGAGGTGATAAGTGATAACATGATTTGATGGATCCTCACCTGACTTACCCTCGAATTTCAGGATATCACTAGGAAACTTACCAGGCATTGGCAGCCAATACGAAAGATAGTGAATCAGATCATTCGTAAGGTGCGACAAATCAGGTAAATCCAAAGTTGCAATAAATGGTAACTGACAGTTAGGGTCGTGAAAACCTTGAGTAACGAGACAGCTCCAGGAGGAGGATATATAGGATAACCTGGAATCAGATTTGCATTAGGAATGTTATAACCTCTTGGAAAACTAGGATTAACTAAACCAAACTGGGGTTGTTGAGGTTGTTTATAAGTATATCCAGGATACGGTTGATACTGATAAACTGGGTTTTGTACTGTAGGACCGAATTGATACTGTCCCTGGAACGGTTGATATGTGAATTTTAGTTGAATTGTGGCAATTGTAGCAATCGTACTAGCTTGTTCTGCAGGCATCTAGACCGAAGTCTGAACTGTAGGTCCTGACTGTGGCATAGAGATTTGAGGAATTTGCACTGATGTAGGGGTAGTAGAAACCAGAGCTGTAGATACTCCAGAAACAGGTGTTGTAGGCTGAACAGAGGTTGCAGTAGTTGCAGCAGTTTGAGCCGGAGTACAAGGTGAGCTAGGCCCAGGCTGTTGAACTGTACCAGATGCAGGGGTTTGAATAGTAGGTTGGACAGGTTGCTGGGTTGGAGCAGAAACCAAAGGTTGTCCAGGTTGATTAAGTAACTACACATTAGGTTGCAAAGTCTCTCAAGTTTGAGACGGATCCCACACCATGTTCATTCTGGAGTATGGACCCATAAAAGGTTGTGCATATGGAGGAACATAACCTAGTTTAACGTAGGATTGATAATTAAGATGTACATTTCCAGCTCCTTGAAAGATTGGTTGACCAGAAGGCACTTGGAAACCTTGCGTTGGGTACTAACCTTGAGGTATGTACTAAAACTGGGGTTGACCTTGAGGTATGTACTGAGTCTGAGGTTGACCTTGGGGTATGTACTATCCTGAAGTTTGAAAAAATTGAGGAAGCCCTTTAGGGGAAACCTCTTGAGTATACACCAAGCCAGCTTGAAGGGCTACGAGCTCTTGTATCACCTAGTGACAATAGAGTTGAATCACCAGAAGCCAGAGAATAATCTTTAATTGTGCATCCTAATTATCAAATACAAACAACAGAGTATATTCAAGAGCCCATTTCATTTTCCGAAGTTACTGGTAAATTCATAACATGATTTTATGGATCTTCTCCTCACTTACCCTCGAATTTCAGGATATCACTAGGCAACTTACTAGGCATTGGCGGCCAATACGGAAGATAGTAAATTAGATCGTTCATAAGGCGCGACAAATCAGGTAAATCCAAAGTTGCAATAAATAGTAATTGATGGTTAGGGTCGCGAAATCCTTGAGTAATGAGACCATCTCTAGGAGGAGGATATCCAGGATAACCTGGAATCAGATTTACATTAGGAATGTTATACCCTCCTGGAAAACTAGGATTAATTGGACCAAACTATGGTTGTTGAGGCTATTGATAAGTATAGCCAGGATACGATTGATACTGATCAACAGGGTTTTGTACAGTAGGACCAAATTGATACTGTCCCCAGTACAGTCGCCAATTTGTTGGCCGGATAAATCGATCTTGTGGACAAGGTCGATCTCCCTAGTATCAGAATATACTCTAGCAACAAATGGAAAAAGAAACCTATCTTTCTCTAGATATATATGATTTATAAGTAAATACTACAAAGGTGTTAAGATCCTACCTTAGATCCAATGCTTGTTCGTAGCAGTCATCCTTCAATTGTTCAAAAGAGTTGCCTTTGAAGAACTACAATTACAAACAAGAAAACATTAAATAGCACCTGCATAGCAAATATCGTAAATCATGTCTATTATGGTGATCAAGGAATCCATAAAATAAACCATGAACAAACAGCTTATTGAGTAAAACAAACTTATTTGTATTAACTTTGAAGTAGAAGAACCTTACAACCTTTTCAGCCTTGATGTTGAACAAGCTCTTCCTAGGGTCCGAAACAGGAATTTCCTTTACTTTTTCAAGCCTTGCACTCTTCCAAATGAGATCTTAGAGGTATGTAACCTCTCCTCATAAAAAACTCAATTAAAGAAGACTACGTTCCAATAGCATTTCACCTCAAAAATATTCAGCTTTTCCAACCTCCCAAGTAACCAGCCCAATGCTTCATTTTATAGTGTAGAGGAGGTTACAGGTCCACCTATGAAGGGATAGAATCCTCCTTCAAAGGCATAAGCTCCTCACATCAAGGAGTTAGCTCCTTATGGTATGGGATGCATGAACCTTAAGAGAGTGAACTTGCAACCTCAAGATTCCTTCTAGAAGCTTCTAGAAATGACTGAAAGTGAGTTTTTTAGAATGTACTCACGCCTTTTTAACTTTTACAGGGGTTTGTTACAAAAAATATTGTCACCATGACTATTTGCAGTCAGTATGGGTCTATCATCATTCATACTGTCCTCCTTAGCAAGTCTCAAACCTCAGCTCTTCATGTCAAGCTTTAAAAATGAGAGAAAGACCTTAAAAATCAATAAAGCTCTAGTTCCACACTTTCTTTCACTATTACCTGTAGTCCCACACCCCATGTTCATGTTACCTGCAGACCTTCCCCCTCTATGTGTAAAGGAGTGGATGCGGACCCCTATGAAAGTCAAAAAGGCGCAAATTTATTCTTAAAAACTCACTTGTGATTAATTCTGGATGATTCTAGAAGGAACCTTGATGTGGATGGTTCACTCCTAGGTGGTTCATGCATTCCAAAACTGAAGGAGCTAATCCCTTGATGAGAGGAGCTTATACCTTTGAAGGAGGGCTTCATCCCTTTGATGGTGGACCTAGTAACTTCCCTCCATTGCACTATAAATTAAGGCATTGGGCTGGTTGCTAGAGGGGTTAGAAGCTGAACATTTTTTAGGGTAAATGTTGTTGGAATTGAGACTTCCTAGTTAAGCTTGAGAGGAGAGATTACATACCTTTTGGCTTCATTGGTAAGAGAGTGAAACTTGTCAAAGTAGAGGAGATTCTTGCTGGGCCCTGGGAGGAGCTTGTACAGCATCAAGGCACCAAGGTTGTAAAGTTCTTCTTTGATTTAAGTTAATACAATCAGATTCATTTTTCTCAACAAATTGTCTTATGTGATTTGTTTCATGAATTCCTTGATCATCATGATAAGTATGCTTTATTATATTGGATTTTCAGGTGCTATTTAATGTGTGTGCTTGTTTGTGTTTGCAGATTCTTTACAAGGAAGCTCATTTGGATCAACGAAGCGTGGCTTCCACAAACTTGCACTGGACCCAAGGTAGGCCTAAAACACTTGTTTGCCTTTACTTATAAATTGCATATTTAGAGAAAGATAGAATTTGTTTGGTTTTCTTGTCGCTAGATATCATTAGATACTAGGGAGGTCGGTCTTGTCTGCAAGAACGACTTATCCAACCGACAAAATGGCGACTCCGCTGGGGACTTGAATTTCTTATTTTTCCTTTGCTTTTACTTTGGCTTGAGAAACTGTGTTTTTTGTTTTTGTTTTTGGCTTGATGTGTGTGGGATTGGGTATGTTTAGTAGATCTTGAATTATTTTTTGTTTTTCATACTTTTGGGAGAGGACCGTACCCTCTTCTTGTAACACAGTGTAGACCTATCCGCACTTTTTATTTACACATAGAGCGGTCCTACACCTGGGTAAACTAGGAGCCTGCAGACCCTGTCAAAATTTTGAAAAACTTAAGATTTTCTCTTTCTGTCAGCTTAGGATTTGTTTAGTTGTTTTTAGCCTCTGCCTAGATCTACACGTGACTTGTCAGGAACTTTTCTTAGGTTAATTCCATTAGCATTAGGGTTTTAGGTGAAATTCCTAGAAGTTTTGGTTGTCGAGCTTGATTTTCATTTTGGTCTTGTAGTAGCTCAAAGCTTAGAAGCCTTAGAAGCCTCAGATCACCTTGGTTTTTACTGGCCTTCTTATGAGTCTAACCGTTTGCAAAATCTGCCTTTGTTGAGGAATCCATCTTGTGTTTCTCTTTGTGAAACTTCGGAAGGACTTGTGTTGGAAGTTTTGGATTTCATTTTTAGAAAAAAAAAAAAACAAAAATTGGTTGTTTTTTGACTGATTTGTGATTCTGGACAAATTAGTCCTTGGTTTTCTTATAGCTAAGTAAAACATCCTTGAAAAGAAATCTTGTAAGCTTTTACTTTAAATAGTTTTTAGAATTTATAGATCTCAAGATTAGATTTTTTCCATAGTTTTGAGTGTTTTATAAAAATTAAAAAAATATCTTTTGAAAAAGTTTGTTTTAGTAGTATTTGAGTGTTTGAAAAGAAATGGAAATTTTCGTGAGCATAACTAGTTGTCTCGTTTTTTAGTGTATTGGAAAATACAAAAGGCTCTTCTTTTGATTTGTTTGTTAAGGAAAGATTTGTTTTCACAAGCATTTGCATTCTAAACTCTTTCCTAGCCAGAAATTCATTGAAGGGAAAAGATTTCTTATCATCTTTAGTGCATTTTTTAGTGATTTGGAGTCGAGTCTTCACACCATAAGTTTCATCTCCGCAGTTTTTGACTTAAGAAAAAACCAATAAAAATAACACTTAAAGTAAAATCTATCTAGTAATCTTTTTATTTCTAGGGCTCTTTATCACCAACATAGCTTAGGCTAGTATCTTGGAGTAGGGAGTAATTAACTCTCCAAGATAGTAAAACAAACAAGTAGCTGTATCTTGCGGTAGGAGATAAATTCCAATTGTTACATCTGTGCTCTGGGAAATCTTCTCATAAAGGAGAAGCACGAGATCATATCTGAACCAGTGTGGGAATCAATCCTTCCTCATTGGGAACGATAGAAGATATTCACGTATTAAAAAAGTAAACCTCGGATTAACCATTGTCGAGGAGCCTGGGGTCACTTTTTGGTAAACCTTGGATTATGTCAAGGAGCCTTCAAGGGGATTGAGCTTGTTACTCTACCCTTGCATGCGTATCAGATCGTAGACTGTTCCCCCAGGTATATTTGTTTCCGTTGGTAACCATAGTGACCATATTCTATAGGATTCTTTCCTAAGGTGACGGTGTGTTAACACTCGAATCTGCCCCAGGCTGAGGAAGGCAAAACTCAAGGCAACATCAAACCACGCTCAGCCTCGTAGCTAGCCCTACGAGGACAGGAGAGGGCTCTCTCCAGTCAATCTCGAGAAAATGAGCAATAGGGTGCGAGATGACTTTAAAACGGTAATTGATTTTAGGCTAGGTATTAAGTGCAGAAGTTTAAAGGTGAGTTTTTGGGGTTTTTGTTGAATCAAAGGGAAAAGCAATTTTGGGTGCGGGGATGAGACACAGTTTCTGCAGAGGTCTGATTGGAGCAAGGTAGGCAATTGTTTTGATGCCTTAAAAGCAATGAGGTGAATAGATCAGACAGGTGAGGAGCTAAGGAGAGCAAGAAAACCTCAAGAGTTCTCCTTAAACAGATGAAAACATAGGAGATCAAACAAACTTAAAGGCAGAGCATTACAGATTATGAATTCTACCTTAACACTTCATTTGTTCAATTGCAGAAGATGAGAGAAGGAAAATGATACACATAACAAACTTACAAGTACTGAAAGAAGCACACCATCAAGACATAAAGCCACAAGAATTCTAAACAGTGCTGCAAAACCCTGGTCTTTCATTTGCCAAAATGCTGAAGTAAAATGTACAATAGAGTCTCAAAACCTTTTCCCCAAGAGTCCAACCTCTCCAACCCCTGAAAATGATTGAGAAATTACATCATATAGACCATCCAAACCCCCTTTCCTTACCTCTAGGGGTCGAGCTCATCATTCTAGGAGCTGTTTGAACTAATTCTAAAGAAGGAACTGAAATCTAGGTAGTCAAACAACTTACCGCTATATGCTAGGAAACTGATTCATTCATTTAATTTTCACCTTTTAGTGAATGAATCCTCTAGAACAAGTAAAAATGTGTAAAAATTGCATCATGTTTCATTAATTACATCAAGAGGAGTGAAAAATCACATCACAAGTCAAAACTGGTAAAACTGGCTTCGTTTCTTGAGCTGAAGATGAAAATTGTGTCAAAAAAAACCCTGATGTGCCGCGCGCCTGAGCCCTATTCGCCGAGCGCCTTTCCACCTATTTTTGGGGCACTTCCCGGCATCCAAATTGAGCTCACGATAGCTCATTGGAAAGGTCTGGATGTCTACTTTCCAACAAAAGTACAATTTTTCAATTTGGTGTCCATTTACCCCTACAAAAGTTCATTCTCCCAAGAATGCTTCCTGTGTGTCCAAAAAGGGGCAGTGAGGTCATTTTTTGCATGTTTTTTGAACTTTTGGGGATCCAAAACTTGATGAAATGCTTTGGAAATAGCTGAGCACGTATAATTCATCATGAAAAATCCAAAACTACAAACCATTTGTGATTTGGACATCCCAATCTTATGGGTCGCGCGCGGCGCGCTACGCGTTGAGCCAAAAAACCTGTTTTTAGGACAAAAATTTCTCCGAATTTGCTCAAATTCGGAGTGAAGACCTTCTATCAAGTATTGTGCCCCACCAATGAAGCCTCGGCCAAAATTTGGAGTGGAACGGGCTTTTTTCGCCATTTTAGTGCCTTGCTCAATCGCCTCTTAGGGATCTTCATTTTTGCTTTGCAAACATGCATGCGAGCCTAATAGTGAGTTTTCATATGACGAAGCATGTCCTTGTCTCTGTTTGCCTTTGCCAACAATTTCTCCAAATGAGTGTTCACCCGCATGAGCATAGACTCTTGATCAATCGGTGTCAAATCACCGGGTCTCTTTCGGGCCAATTCTCGGTCTTCCCGAATTTGCCGCAGCTCATAAAGTGTATGTTCATCTTCCAGCTATTTGTTGCACTGCTCCAAGTAGTTGATCACCTACTTAGCCATCTACAATTTCTTTTGCAGCGACTCATTCTCAGCCCTTTGCTGCCGGATGATCTCCTTTAGCTCTAAAATGCTGTGACCAAGGGGACACAAATGCACAAGGGAATATTAGGAAAGGGGAAATATTAGGGAATTAGGGAATTTGGAGATAAAAACAAGGGACTTAGAGAAGGAAAGGGAAATGAAAATCTTGGATTTTAGGGTTTTGGGATGTTAGGTAAGGATAATGTGTTTTGTAATAGAGGTGAGGGACTAAGATTTGAGGGATTATAGTGTAGGATGAAGGAGGGAATTAATGGGGAAAAATAAGGGTGAATTTGGGAATGGGAAACAAAGGGAAATGGGGAAATAATGACAACCTTGGTTACACTCTGTTTTTGAAACCCTACAGCAATTTTTTGCATTCAAACTCTAAAACAATTTCATTGACAAAGGAGGGCACTCCACTTGGATTTCTAACGCAAACATATCATGAACCCATTACATTTATCTTTCAAAAGCCAAGCACAAGTGGTGGATGTGAGCCTACCTGCAATTTTGTGCAGAGAGGAGGCGAGTTGACGCGTTTCCAAGAAAATTTTGGGCTTAAACCCTAGTGCGCTGCGCACCTCACCCAACGCGTGGCATGCCTCTGATGCGCTGTGCGCATGTATTTTTACACTGCAAGTTTTTGCCTGATGCGCCGCGCGCCCCTGATGTGTCCCGCGCCTAGTCCAATGCGTCGCGCACATAGTGCATTTTGCAGGAGGCTTTCAGAGGCCTTCCCGGTGTCAAAACCAGGCGCAGGATAGCTCGTTGGAAAGGTATTTGAGTCTACTTTCCAACCCAACTAGAATGTTTAAATTTGGAGTTCAGTTTCTCTATAAAAAATCAAATCTCCCAAGACTGGTCAAAATGTGCCAAATGAGGCTGCCTCAAGGCAGAGTGCTGTTGCAGTCAACCTTTGAACGCCTTCCTCAACTCCAAATTGAGCTCATGATAGCTAATTGGAAATATATTTTTGTCTAGTTATGGTTTGACTCATCAAAAAAGTTAATTGGCCAACCAAGCTAGGAGAAAACCTAATTTTCTCAAGGTCACTTCAGAGGTGCATCAATTCTCCCGAGGCGATTGTATTTTTGACATTTCTATAAAACCATGACACCTGTGTAAAACGTGAGGGATTTTTTTCTTATGTGGCATGTTGTGGACAAAAACCTCTCTCAGGTTTCCAAAATTCATCTTTGATTGCTCTGAAACATCTTTTGAGTGAAACTTATCCCGATGTGTGAAACAAGGAATTCTGTGGAAATGAAGCGAAATGAAGGGGATGAGGGGCTTGTAAATTCTTGGGGAAATTTTGGGAAGTAGGTAGGGATGCTAGGAAGTAGGGGAAAGTAGAATCGTAGAGATGGAGTGAGGGGAAGGGGTCCAAAAGGGCAAAACACAGGCCTAGCCTAGAAAATTGCCAAGTTGTGGCAAGAAACTAGGGTCTGTGGAAAAATGAGGAATTTGGGGAATCTCGGTGATGGGAAGTGTTTAATAAGGTACATTAATGATAGGGGAAGGTGTATGACATCAAGATACAAATTTTTCCGATGATTTTACCCTCCAAGAGAATTTACCTCCGAAACCCTAGGAGAGGGAAATGAACCTTGCCTAGGCGCAACTGAAGCATGAACAAGGTGTAAAATGACCCAATGGAACCTGACATGATGAGGAAAACCCTATGAATGATGATAGACTCAACTGAATGATGACATGGACCAACATTTGGACAAATTTAGAAGGAGTGAAAGCAAACCCTAGGCCTAATGCCTAGTGACCAAATTTTGCTTGAAGACTCACTGAAACGACAAAATTTGACCTTGACACTCTGAGACCACTTTGTAAGAGCATATTTGATCACTAGAGGAAGGATGGAAAGACTGACACTAACATTGGCTCCAATGGGGATGGTAGCTCCTTGGAGGTGCCAAGAATCTGCAGATCTCTGGGAGAGCAGACAGTGCCTTCGTCCATTGGGCAATGGAGTCAAAAACTCAAGCTAAAATGCATGACTGAAAACTGATGACTCGGATGACACAAGTTAACTCTCACTCAACTAAAAACTGACTCAATACTTAAACACAACCGACAAATTGGAAATGATGCTCAAAGTGGAGCTTATTCATCAAAACCTACTCTAACAGTTTCATTCATCGCCTAATCAAGTGAAATGAAACAACCAATGCAACCATGTAAGTATCCCATTTGCTGTTCGAATTCTCCGCAAGTGCTCACTTATGAAAAACAAGAGAGAACAACTGAAAGGAAACGTCCATGACAACTTGGAAACAGATCCGTAGAATGATATGAATTCTCTATCCACCTCCAAAAACACTCCATAAGGATCTTGAAATTCAAGCACACTGGAACTTAGCTCATCTAATGGATTACTTCTCGTTTCCTCATACAATGAATGCAAACTTTGCTTTGAGCTTTGTGACGAGACTTCTGCTGAAAATGACAAAGAAACCGTCTGCCGAATCAAGTTTGTATCAATACATGTTTCAAGCTCACATATAGTCAATGGAGAAAGACTTTGACTGCAAACCTCATCCAAAACATCAACCATCGGATCATGAAAAACTTGAAAAGACTGCTGCAAACCATTTTCTATTGGTTCCAATGTGATTACATGATTGCCTACATGCTGCTCATTGTTTACTGAAGATGTACTATGCAATTTTCCCTTCAAAAGCTGAAATGATTCAAAATAGAAAGGTACGGAACCTTCTTGTATCATTTGATCATATGTGTCAGCTTCCATGCCTTCATCTACAACTTGACAATCAAAGGCATTCGGGGATTGCAATTCTAGACATGACACGTCTTGAACAAGGTTTTCATTGCTCTCAAGATGGTCCAAATCAAAACTTGTTGACAACTGATTTCTGATTACATGGAATTTGTCTCTAATGAACTGACATGAATCAAAACAAAAAGGCAAAGATCCTTCACTTATTTCAAAATTTGTTGCACTTTCCTCGTCACTGTCATAGCTGATATGTGCTGGTTGAACATTGTATTCAAGCTGCTGAAAATGAACTTCTTCTTCCAACAAACTAGATGCTTGTTTGATTGCAAGATTAGCTTCTGTTTGGAGAACATAATCATCATCATACTGATCAAACTGAGGCAAATCATCGTTATAAAACATATCATCAAGCATGCAGGTCATATCAACAATTCTTTCTTCGCCAAGGTGATCTACAAAACAATCATTATCAGATCTATGACAACTAGGATAAGAAACAAAATGTTTTGGATCAGCAACTTGTTCTTCTTCAATCAGCAAGCCATGAGCTTGAACATCATAATCATTCCTTGGGGTGATCCTTTGCATCATCTCTTCTACTACACTTACCAAAATGTCAAGCTTTACCTCTAGAGATGTTGATTCGACTGGATCTATGTTTTTCATCTCTTCTTCTTTCAACCTTGCCCGTCGGATCAGCAGATGCGCCTCTACATTTACTGCATTGTTTTTCATCTCATGAAGTGTTGCAATATCCCTTTCTCTCAGTTGAAACTCCATCTTCGGATCAAAGGCACCCCGATAGTGCAAGAGAGCAGATCTAGGAGGAGGCCTTATATCAACTGGCATTGAATAATAAACTTGATTAAATTTGGCTGAAAACTGTTGTACTGTCTCCCCTGGCATTCTTTTCAGCTGGTTATACTCTTCTACAATCAAGAAAAGGTTCTGCCCGATCATCCACCTGTCGAGAAAAACTTTGACGAACTGTCGGAAATCTGAGATGCTTGCATCAGGCAGGGCTTTGAACCAACTCTTCACTTTAGCTTGCAAAGAAAGAGAAAAAAGCCTTATACTGACATCTTCGCTATCAACTTCAAAAAGGTCTAGAAAAGACTCAAAATTCTACACATGTTGCTCAGCGTTGACATTCTTACTTTCACCGTCAAACCTTGGCAAGTATAGATCATAGTTTTTGGGGAAAGCATGGAGAACAGAAGGTAAAACAAGAGGTTTATACCGATCTAGAATTTTACAAGGTGTAGGGGTATGTACAGCAGATATAGAATCGGTCTTGATCTTTTGAGGTTCATCAATCTGAAGATGGTCATCACAAAATTTAGAAGAAAGGTCTTGATCAAGCTCAAAGGTATGCAAATCTTTGGTATTTACCATCCTCAAAGGGAAAGAATCAACTGCAGGCCGAGGATCTCTTCTCAAATACAATATACTTTGCAAAGCCTTCTTGACATTCTTGGGAAAAGAGAAGAAATAGTTTATGACAAAGAACAAAATGTCTTGGATGAAATTCCAACTTGAATACCTGATCTGCCCATGTTTTCCTTTCATGTTTTTGCTGGTCGGGATCATCCTCGAGTGGAGTCTTTGGATCTGATCTCGAAAATGATTTAGAGTTGTGAGGTGAATGATTTCAGCCTTGCCAGTGTCTGATCGTTGTCCACCATCAAAAATCAGATCTGAACTCGATACATGTACTGGGGTAATTTATAAGTTAAGTGTTACGATTACAAGTTAGACCGGAGATCGACTGAAGCAGCGTTTATCTACTATGCACTCGCAGAGCAATGTGTAGTTCGAAGGCTACCTGGCGTGACTTCAGACTCCGTCTGTAGCTATAAATCAAATAACACTAACAAGTAAACGAGTTCTTCCCCAGTATGGTTGCCACTATGTTAATGCTCGAATCTGCACCAGGCTGAGGAAGGCAAAACTCAAGGCAACATCAAACCACGCTCAGCCTCGTAGCTAGCCCTACGAGGACAGGAGAGGGCTCTCTCCAGTCAATCTCGAGAAAATGAGCAATAGGGTGCAAGATGACTTTAAAACGGTAACTGATTTTAGGCTAGGTATTAAGTGCAGATGTTTAAAGGTGAGTTTTTCGGGTTTTTGTTGAATCAAAGGGAAAAGCAATTTTAGGTGCGGGGATGAGACACAGTTTCTGCAGAGGTCTGATTGGAGCAAGGTAGGCAATTGTTTTGATGCCTTAAAAGCAATGAGGTGAATAGATCAGACAGGTGAGGAGCTAAGGAGAGCAAGAAAACCTCAAGAGTTCTCCTTAAACAGATGAAAAGATAGGAGATCAAACAAACTTAAAGGCAGAGCATTACAGATTATGAATTCTACCTTAACACTTCATTTATTCAATTGCAGAAGATGAGAGAAGAAAAATGATACACATAACAAACTTACAAGTACTAAAAGAAGCACACCATCAAGACATAAAGCCACAAGAATTCTAAACAGTACTGCAAAACCCTGGTCTTTCCTTTGCCAAAATGCTGAAGTAAAATGTACAATAGAGTCTCAAAACCTTTTCCCCAAGAGTCCAACCTCTCCAACCTCTGAAAATGATTGAGAAATTACATCATATAGACCATCCTAACCCCCTTTCCTTGCCTCTAGGGGTCGAGCTCATCATTCTAGGAGCTGTTTGAACTAATTCTAAACAAGGAACTGAAATCTAGGTAGTCAAACAACTTACCCCTATATGCTAGGAAACTGATTCATTCATTTAATTTTCACCTTTTAGTGAATGAATCCTCTAGAACAAGTAAAAATGTGCTAAAATTACATCATGTTTCATTAATTACATCAAGAGGAGTGAAAAATCACATCACAAGTCAAAACTGGTCAAACTGGCTTCGTTTCTTGAGCTGAAGATGAAAATTGTGCCAAAAAAAACCCTGATGCGCCGCGCGCCTTTCCACCTATTTTTGGAGCACTTCCCGGCATCCAAATTGAGCTCACGATAGCTCTTTGGAAAGTTCTAGATGTGTACTTTCCAAAACAAGTGGAATGTTTCAATTTGGTGTCCTTTTACCCCTACAAAAATTTATTCTCCCAAGACTGCTTCCTGTGTGTCCAAAAAGGGGCAGTGAGGTCATTTTTTGCATGTTTTTTGACCTTTTGGGGATCCAAACCTTGATGAAATGCGCAATAGCTGAGAATGTATAATTCATCATGAAAAATCCAAAACTACAAGCCATTTGTGATTTTGACCTCCCAATCTTATGGGTCGCACGCAACGCGCTAGCGTTGAGCCAAAAAACCTGTTTTTAGGATAAAATTTTCAAAAATGACAAAACTTTCTCCGAATTTGCTCAAATTCGGAGTGAAGACCCTCTATCAAGTATTCTGCCCCACCAATGAAGCCTCGGCCAAAATTTGGAGTGGATCAGGCTTTTTTCGCCGTTTTAGTGCCTTGCTCAATCGCCTCTTAGGGATCTTCATTTTTGCTTTGCAAACATGCATGCGAGCCTAATAGTGAGTTTTCATATGACGAAGCATGTCCTTGTCTCTATTTGCCTTCGCCAACAATTTCTCCAAATGAGTGTTCACCCGGATGAGCATAGACTCTTGATCAATCGGTGTCAAATCACCGGGTCTCTTTCGGACCAATTCTCGGTCTTCCCGGATTTGCCGCAGCTCATAAAGTGTATGTTCATCTTCCAGCTATTTGTTGCGCTGCTCCAAGTAGTTGATCACCTACTTAGCCATCTGCAATTTCTTTTACAGCAAGTCATTCTCAACCCTTTGCTACCGGATGATCTCCTTTAGCTCTAAAATGCTGTGACCAAGGGGACACAAATGCACAAGGGAATATTAGGAAAGGGGAAACATTAGTGAATTAGGGAATTTGGAGATAAAAACAAGGGACTTAGAGAAGGGAAGGGAAATGAAAATCTTGGATTTTAGGGTTTTGGGATGTTAGGTAAGGATAATGTGTTTTGTAATAGAGGTGAGGGACTAGGATTTGAGGGATTATAGTGTAGGATGAAGGAGGGAATTAATGGGGAAAAATAAGGGTGAATTTGGGAATGGGAAACAAAGGGAAATGGGGAAATAATGACAACCTTGGTTACACTCTGTTTTTGAAACCCTACAGCAATTTTTTACATTCAAACTCTACAACAATTTCATTGAAAAAGGAGGGCTTTCCACTTGGATTTCTAAGGCAAACATATCATGAACCCATTACATTTATCTTTCAAAAGCCAAGCACAAGTGGTGGATGTGAGCCTACCTGCAATTTTGTGCAGAGAGGAGGCGAGTTGACGCGTTTCCAAGAAAATTTTGGGCTTAAACCCCAGTGCGCTGTGTGCCTCACCCAACGCGTTGCACGCCTCTGAGGCGCCGCGCGCATGTATTTTTACACTGCAAGTTTTTGCCTGATGCGCCGCGCGCCCCTGATGCATCCCGCACCTAGTCCAATGCATCGCGCACATAGTGCATTTTGCAGGAGGCTTTCGGAGGCCTTCCCGGTGTCAAAATTAGGCGTAGGATAGCTCGTTGGAAAGGTATTTGAGTCTAATTTCTAACCCAACTGGAATTTTTAAATTTGGAGTTCATGTTCTCTATAAAAAGTGAAATCTCCCAAGACTGGTCAAAATGTGCCAAATGAGGCTGCCTCAAGGCAGAGTGCTGTTGCAGTAAACTTTTGAATGCCTTCCTCAACTCCAAATTGAGTTCATGATATCTCATTGGAAATATATTTTTGTATAGTTATCCTTTGACTCATCAAGAAAGTTATTTGGCCAACCAAGCTAGGAGAAAGCCGGATTTTCTTAAGGTCACTTCAGAGGTGCATCAATTCTCCCGAGGTGATTGTATTTTTGACATTTATATAAAACCATGACACCTGTGTAAAACGTGAGGGAGGTTTTTCGTATTTGGCATGTTTTGGACAAAAATCTCTCTCAGTTTTCCAAAATTCATCTTTGATTGCTCTGAAACATCTTTTGAGTGAAACTTATCCCGATGTGTGAAACAAGGAATTCTGTGGAAATGAAGCGAAATGAAGGGGATGAGGGGCTTGTAAATTCTTGGGGAAATTTTGGGAAGTAGGTAGGGATGCTAGGAAGTAGGGGAAAGTGGAATCGTAGAGATGGAGTGAGGGGAAGGGGTCCAAAAGGGCAAAACACAGGCCTAGCCTAGAAAATTGCCAAGTTGTGGCAAGAAACTAGGGTCTATGGAAAAATGAGGAATTTGGGGAATCTCGGTGATGGGAAGTGTTTAATAAGGTACATTAATGATAGGGGAAGGTGTATGACATCAAGATACAAATTTTTCCGATGATTTGACCCTCCAAGAGAATTTACCTCCGAAACCCTAGGAGAGGGAAATGAACCTTGCCTAGGCGCAACTGAAGCATGAACAAGGTGTAAAATGACCCAATGGAACCTAACATGATGAGGACAACCCTATGAATGATGATAGACTCAGCTGAATGATGACATGGACCGAAATTTGGAAAACTTTAGAAGGAGTGAAAGCAAACCCTAGACCTAATGCCTAGTGACCAAATTTTGCTTCAAGACTCACTGAAATGACAAAATTTGACCTTGACACTCTAAGACCACTTTGTAAGAGCATATTTGATCACTGGAGGAAGGCTAGAAAGACTGACACTAACACGGTGGAGGGAAGATCCCATTGTACCTGGAGCAGATGTCGGCTAGAATCACTTGGATTTTCTGGGGGGTTCTCTTCACTCGAGATGGTTTAGTGGAGAAACTTGTGCCAGTCTATTCATTAAGCAGGTTGCCGGGGTAACTGTTCCAACTGCCATTTCTGTATTGAATTTTGCGATGTTGGATTTCATCACCAACTAGTGTTTTCAGTACGGAAAGTTATTGTTTATGTGTGGTTTGATCTCCTAGATTCTTTAGGCATGTGATTCAAAATTGTTTGGTTCTTTAGAGGCTTTACGTGGTTTTCATTGATATTTTTCTTTGTTTGCGTGTGAAGTAGTTAAAACTTTTAATCATGGCTAAACTACCAAGGAAGTCCCATAGACATCGAGGCCAACCTCCTGAGTTTTCACCAAGCCAGCTTGAAGGGCTTCGAGTCCTTGTAACTCCTAGTGACAGTAGAGTTGGGTCACCTGAAGAAGGAGAGTCTTCATTGGTTGTACATCCTGATTATCAAGCTCTAGTAACATATTATAATCCACAATCTATTTCATTTTCCGAAGTTATTGATAGTTTTTCATCTACTAGTGATTTAGCTGAGGAACCTAAAATATCTGAACCTAAAACTGAATTTGTTGCTACTCCAACATCAGGATTTGCCTCTCCAACTTCCAGTGGTCCTAGTTCACCTAGGGTAGAAAGAGTAATTAACCAAAATCTTCCTTCTGGACTTATTGCTATTGAAGAGCTTGTTACTTCAGAAGAAAGTATCCCTATCCCTGAAAATCAACCAGCTATAGAACTTAGGGAGCATGAATCGATCTTTTACAGTCCACCTAGGAGCAACGCTTGGTATCTTTCATTGACCAATTTTTCGGAAAACACGGGACCAATTTTTTCACCACCTCGCATTCCTTTTCATCCCACACCTAGGGGTTATTATCCTCCGTTAATATGTCAAGAGAGTCGTCCATGTTTTCTCAATCTCCAGAAACCTTTTCATATGGCGGTCCTTCTGTTCCCTCTGGGTATCAGTCACTTATTGGTACTTTTTCAGGAGCATCTCCTCAGCCTATTGAACAAGGGTTATTAACTGGTAATAACAGAACTAAGTCAATGAGTGTAGAAGATATTATTATGATGTCAGGTACTATTCCTAATCCGCAACCTCAAGGTGGCCAGTTACCGCCTAGGGGGCAACCTCAAAGTCCTCAATTATTGCCTGGGGGGCAACCTCAAGGTACCCAATTTCCGCCGGGGGGGCAACCTCAAGGACAGTACATACCTACGGGACAGTACATTCCTCAAGGTCAACCCCAGACTCAGTATGTACCTCAAGGTCAACCCCAGTATCAATATGTACCTCAAGGTCAACCCCAGTATCAGTACGTGCCTCAAGGTTATCAACCTCAAGGTCAGTACCCAACCCAAGGTTTCCAACCACCTTCCGGTCAATCATTTGTCAAAGGAGCTAGAAATGTACCTTCGAATTATCAACCCTACCCTCAAACCGGTTATGGTCCTCAATATTCTCAACTTGCTATGGGTTTGTACCCCGGAATGAACTTAGTGTGGGATCCATCTCAATCTCAACAGATCTTGCAACCGAATGTGCAGTTGTCATCTCAAACTAGACAACCTTTGGTTTCTGGTTCACCCCAGCAACCTATCTAGTCTACTATTCAAACTTCTGCACCTTCTGTAGTTTCTCAGCATGGGCCTAGTATGCCTCATACTCCGCCTCAAACGACTGCTGCAACATTTGTTCAATCTACCCCACCTACTTTTGGAGTATCGACAGCTCTGGTTTCTACTGTTCCTATATCAACTCCTCAAGCATCTTTACCTCAGTCTGGATCCACAATTCAGACTTCGGTTCAAATGCCTATAGGACAACCTGGTCCAAGTACGATTATCACAAGTCAACCTCAATTTACTTATCAACCGTACCAGGGATAGTACCAATTCGTTCCTGCTGTGCAGAAGCTAGTCTATCAGTATCAATCGTACCCTAGATATACATATCAGCAAGCTCAAAAACCCCAGTACGGTCCTGTTAATCTTGGTTTTCCGGGAGGATATAATATCCCAAATGCAATTCCAATTCCTAGTTATCCTAGATATCCTCCTCCTGGGGCTGGTCTCATGACCCAGGGTTTCAGGGACCCTAATCATCAGTTACCATTCATTGCAACTTTGGACTTGCCTGACTTGTAGCGCCTTACGAATGATCCAATTAACTATCTTCTATTTTGGCCGCCAATGCCGAATAAGTTGCCTAGTGATATTCCTAAGTTTGAAGGCAAATCAGGAGAGGACCCGTCGAACCATGTGATGACTTATCACCTCTGTTGTGCGTCTAACTCCATTTCAAATGATTCAATCCATTTAAGGCTTTTTCAATGCACTCTAATTGGTCTTGCGGCCAAGTGGTACATTGAGTTACCGCGAGCCACTTTTTTTAAATTTAGTCATTTAGCTACTTCGTTTTTAACTCATTTTCAGTTGCCAGTCAAATATGACAATGGCACAGAATTATTAACTTCATTAAAATAGTCAACGTTCACTTACATTTCAGATCATATTCATGAATGGAGACGTCGACGGCGTTTAGTGAAAGTTTTTATTCCGGATCAGATCTTAGCTGAATGGTTTGTAAAATCTTTATTACCAAAGATCACTGAGGATGTAGCTAAGGCAGGAGTCGTTACTAAAGAGCAAGTAATTTCTCAAGTTCAATACCTTCACTTAGTTTATACGCAGTCAGGTACGTTACACGAGAAAATCCCTGACCTTCCTAAACAAAATCAAATAACTGCAGCTCCTCCAGGGTGTCATGCCACTGCTGGTATGATTGGTACGGTTAATACGAAAAGTAAGAAGAAATCTTCCAAGGATTCTTCTCCTATCATAACTTTACCAGATTCCCCGACAGGAGATTCTTCCGTGGAAATTTCTGCCGATATTCATGTTGTAGAGTCATCTACGGCTAAATCAAAATCCGGCGGTAAAAAGAAAGGGAAGAAGAAAAATAAAACAGATAAAAATTCGAAAGAGAAACCAAAAAAAACGGAATCTACTGATGAGAAACACAAACCTCGTTATCCTTGTCTCATTTGTGACGAAGAGCATTTTACAAGAGACTGCCCTCATCGTGCAGAGGTTGCGAAAAATTTCAAAGGTTCCCAAACGCCTGTTGTTTTGAAGGATCCTTTTCCTAGTCAAGACAGTAAGATGATAGGTTCTTCCTCAAATGCCTCCGAAGAACCCATAATGATGATGTCCCATGTTAGGATTGCGACTCGATCGCAAGATTATGGAAGTAAAAGTCCTGTTGGTGGTAAGGAATCAAAATCTTCTAATTCGAACCCATCAACTTCAACTCCCGGTTCCTATCCACTACAGATCGAGAAACCTAACCCAAAATTAGTAATCAAACCACCCACCAAGGGTATACTTCGAAAGTCAGCTTTCAAACCACATGCGAGAGAGGCTCAAAACTATAACATTGTTGAAGATTTGGCTATTTCACCTTCAGCAATGTCGTCTTTGGAGGTGCTGCAATCATGTCCAGCACAGCGTAAATTGCTATTGTCGGCTATAGGAGTTGTTGACGTTCAGGACTCGAACCTTATAATTTTCGATCTAGAAAATAGTACACCTTGCTTACCTCATCAAATGGCTTTCCATATTCCAGTGTTAGTAAAAAACAGACCTTGTTATAGGACTGTGATTGATGAGGGAGCCTCAACGTGTATTATGTCAATCCAGTGTTGGATATCGCTTGGTTCTCCTACACTTAATCAATCCCCGATGATTCTAAAGGCCTTTGATGGCTGTGGGTTCCATCCTTTTGGCATTCTACAGGATTTACCTATAGGGGTTGAAGGCAAAACTGTTAATCTAGATGTGGAGGTGGTTGATGCCCCTCTAGATTACAACCTTCTCTTGGGTCGTAGTTGGTCTTACGCTATGACAGCTATTGTTTCATTAGTCTTTTGGCTTATAAAGTTCCCTCATAATGGAAAGATCGTAACTATAGACCAGCTGACTTACTTTTCATCCGACCCAGCCTCTTCTGAAAGTATTCAGCATGTCGGTAAAACAACTATCCCGTATAAGGATGTTGGAGTAGGACTAGTTAAAGATTCTGGTTTACTAGGAACTTTTCCTTTTCCTTCTATCAACGCATCGTCTTCTACTGCAACCATTCATATGATTTCGTCAGACACTATTGTTTATGATGATCCTTGGATCGTACCTTCCAAATCTGAGATAGATTCATTTGGTGATGTTATGCCTTTGAGTCCATATGAAATTGCATATCAGGGCGTGCAGTCGTTTTCCAACCCTTCTTCAACCGAAATTGACTTAATGAATGTGGTCCATGAAGAATCACTTTCAACATCAAACTCAGATTCAACAACGTTTTCCGAACTTGTTTACACTGATGAGCAAATTCGTGAAATCCTGTGTGTTGATGATTTACCATGGGAAGATCTTCATCATAGATCTTCGTTTTTACCTGAGATTGATCGCTTTGAAAATGATTCTTCATCTATTTTTACGACTGATTATGTCAATGAACCTCAGAATCCAATCAAAAATCCTTATTCCGAGTTAAATTTGGGAAATATTTCTCGAACTATTCCTATTGACATTTCGGTTAAGCCTGGAATTGTTGAAAACATTCATACAGGTGCCTCTTGTACGGAAGATGAAATTCAAACATATAAGGCCCTATTTCAAGAATTCCGCGACGTGTTTGCCTGATCATATGAGGAAATGCCAGGAATTGACCCAGTGATTATTGTTCATGAAATCAAAACTCACTCGGATGCTAAACCCGTCCGGCAACGTTTGCGTCAGATCCACCAACGAAAAGCTGCTGCTATTAAAGCAAACGTTGAAAATTTACTTAAAGCAGGTTTCATTTATCCAATTCCGTTGACGGATTGGGTATCGAATATTGTTCCTGTTAACAAAAATCAAGGAACAATAAGAATATGTATCGATTATAGGGATATTAATCGAGCCTGTCCAAAAGACAATTACCCAACTCCCTATATCGATCAAATCATTGATGACTGTGCCGACAGTGAAATATTCTCCTTCATGGATGGTTTTTCCGGATACAATCAAATAAATAATCTACCTGCTGATCAACCAAAAATGGCTTTCATTTGTCCATGGGGGACATTTTCTTATTGCAAATTACCTTTTTTGCTCAAGAACGCCAGGGAAACTTTTCAGAGAGCCATGTCTTATGCGTTTCATGACATCAAGCACATTGTGCAACCCTATATCGATGATTTACCTGCTCATTCATTACATTGAGCTGATCGTCTCATCCATTTACGAGCAATCTTTATGAGGTGTAGGCATTATCGAATTAGGTTGAATCCACACAAGTGTGTTTTCTATATAGAAACGGGTCGGTTACTGGGGTTTGTTGTTTCGAAAGCCGGCATTCGCGTCGATCCCTCGAAGGTTGAAGCTATTGTCAAATTGCCTCCTCCTTCGAGTCTTCGCCAACTCCAAATTTTGCAAGGGAAAGCAAACTTTTTACGTCGATTCATTCCTAACTATGCCGAGATCACAAAGGGTTTTACCCAGTTGTTGAAACAGAATACTCCATTATTTTGGGATGAGATAGCTGACTAATCTTTTGATGCACTAAAATACATGTTTACCCATGCACTGTTATTGCATCCTCCCAACTACAGCCAGGACTACTTCTTATATCTCGCCACCTCGCATTCCACCATTGGAATGGTGTTAGTTCAGGAAGATGAATTCGGTAGTGAACATGTGATATATTACCTTAGTCGCACTTTAAATGCAACTGAGCTAAAATATTCACATGTGGAGAAATTGGCATTGGCAGCTGTTCAAGTTGTCGAACGTTTTTGTCATTACATTTTACTACGCAAAACTACAATAATTTTCGATTGCAACCCTATGATCTATATTTTGACCAAACAATTGCTAGGGGGCAAGTACTCGAAATGGATTGTGATCCTATAGGAGTTTGACTTGGAATTTGAAAAGTCTAAGTCGAAGAAATCTTTAGTTTTTGCAGAGTTGATGTGTGACTTCCCGCGTGCTGACACGGAAACTGTGGCGGAGGAGCCCATTGCAGATGAATCCTTGTTTCTAATCAGCACTTTAGATCCATGGTATGAGCATATCATAGTTTATCTCCAAACCCAATCCTTTCGACCAGAAATTTCAAGATCAAAACGTTGGAAAATACGATTCCAGTACCAACAATTCAAAATTATTAGAGATACACTTTATCGTCATGGGATGGACTCTGTTTTCTGACGTTGTTTAACTCATGAGGAAGCTGAAAGGGTTCTAAATGACTGTCACTCTGGAGCGTGTGGCGGTCATATGTCTGGGTTTTCCACAGCCCAAAAGATATTGCGCGCTGGCTATTTCTGGTCATCTTTGTTTAAAGATTGTATTAACGCGGTCTGAAAATGCCACAACTACCAAATTTTTTATCAAAAGATGTGCGCTCCACATGTTCCTCTCCACCCTATAATTGCCGTCGGTCCTTTTGCAAAATGGGGTATCGATTTTATTACATGTAACCCTCACTCGGTCGGGGGGCATGCGTATATTATCCTTGCGGTAGATTATTTTACCAAGTGGGCTGAGGCGATGCCTACATTTGAGGCAGATGGCAAAACTGCTGCAATTTTTGTGTTCAATCATATAATTGCTAGGTTTGGTGTTCCACAAGCGATTATCACTGATCATGGGCGTCATTTTCGAAACATTATGATGACTGAACTTACATACCAACTTGGCCTGCGTCACAATAGCTCAACTCCATATTATCCACAGGCTAATGGTCTGGTTGAAGCCATCAACAAAGTTATAGTCATCATGATCTGACGAATCATTGGGATTCATAGGTCGAATTGGCATAACATGCTATTTTCAGCACTTTGGGCATATCGAACCTCAGTAAAATGTCAACCGGTTTCACTCCTTTCCAACTAGTTTATGGTCTGGAAGTTGTGTTACCCATTCAATGCAAAATCCCGTCATTGCAAATGGCCATCGAATTACTTCCAGCCACTTCCGAAGAGGAAAAACATTTGTTGTACTTGGCTCAGCTAGATGAGAATCGACGTGATGCTGCATTAGCAATCGAAACTCATGCCAAACGTATTAAAGCTCAGTATGATAGAAATGTTACCCCTCGTAATTTTTCGGAAGGAGACCTAGTCTTATTGTACGATCAAGCAAATGATAAATTAGGCACTAGAAAATTCATACCCATGTGGCATGGTCCTTATGTTGTTAAGCGAAAGCTGGCAAAAGGGGCCTATGAATTGGTAGACTTTGACGAGGTCTATTTAGGTAAACCCAGAAATGGTCTTTACCTGAAGAGGTATTATGCTTAGGTTAGTTTTCTTTCTAGCTGGTGTGTTTTAGATTAAAAAGTGTGCTTAACTTAGAGAGTGTTTTTTGTCATTATTCCTACTTATCTTGATTTTACTCTTGATATTACAGATGTCGACGCCTCTCCAAACATACATTGGTTTTACTGATGGTGCTTGTCGTAATACACAGAACATTTCTTCCGCAGCTTGGGTTATCTATTCGCCCTCTGACGAGTTGGTATCTATGCATGGGGTAAGCCTCAGTCAAACAACGAACAACATTGCCGAATATAGTGCAGTGATTGAGTTATTATCTGAATCTATCTCATTTGGGATTCAGAGTTTGATAGTGAGGTTAGATTCTGAACTCGTTGTATTAAATCTTAATAGAGTATATGCCATTAGAAATCCAGTGTTATTGAGATTATTTTTGAGAGTTCGTCTCTTGGAACGTGAATTTGACTATATTGAATATCAGCATATTCCAAGATATTTAAATACATTAGCAGATGCAATTGCTTCTCGAATGTTAAGAAGACATTTGCAATAATCATGCAAGTAAATTTAAAAACATTCCATAACATGTTTTACAAGATAAGCCGATAATAGTGATATAGTATAGCATAGAAGTGTGTCAAATATACATCGTCTTCGATCATAGGTTGAAAAACACCTTATGATCGGCAAAAATGATAGTACAAAAAGCAAAAAATGTCATATGAGTCTATAACAGGCGATCATCCTATCACTGGTGATGATCATGATAAGAAACCACTGTATGGGCCACCCTACAAAGGAACCTCCTGAAAGGTCCTGGGACCCCAATCACATAGCACTGTAGCCTAAGAGGAATGTCATCTATGCTAGTCTCCGGAATGTCTGCTGTCAAACGCTCTAGATGACTCTCCAATTCAGCCAAGGTCTCTATAGATTCTTCCTGTGGGGCTGGTGCTGTTGCAGTTGGTTGTTTCCTCTCATAGGGCCGAAGAGTGGCTGGTCGCCGTGGACCTACATATGCATTTGAAACTTTTACTATCAACTTTGGGATGAGATAAAAACAAAAAAAAAATTAAATTAGAAAATGTTGAAAATGATTTTACCTTAGTCATCCCATTGCTCTCCTGGTGGAAGAGCCATGTCTGGGTCACCACGATAATCTACCCCAGCATAAGGAAAGTCCTAAACAGAAAAAATTTGGTTCTCCAACCAATGAAAATACTCAAGAGTGAATCGAACGACTTTTGTTCCCTCCTAAGGATGATGGGCCATAACTGCAACCCAGCGCATCAGTTTGGGCTCTCGAGGAAGTCCAGCTCCAATGGTAAGATGCTGTGGGACCAACATTGGGACCCTCTCCAGACCAAAGCTCACAACTAAAGCACCATATCCAAAGATCTTCAGTTGTCCGTTCTTTGCTCTAGTCAGTTGGCCTTTTATATTAGCCAACACAGCCTCGCACCAGTTGAAGATGGTGCCTCGAAAGCAGTCTACTGCCATCCGCATTTGGGATCCAGTGGCTATATGTAGTGCTACGCTTACGCAGAGCCTGGTAACAGTAAACGCAATCACTTTGAGCTCAGGAAGGGATATGGTTTTGATATCTATCCCTTTGTCTCTAGTTTGGTCGTTACAAAACTCTAGCCGGAGGCTATCGACAGACTGGCCACTTGGCCTAGTCACGAATAGAGTCAAATGTTCAACTCTCTTAGGCAAACCAGTCAAAAATTAAATGTCTTCCAGCTCCATTTCGAGGTGGTGACCACCAATAAATAAGCACTGGTCCTGTATATTCCATCTGTCTGCCAGCCACTGCAAAAAGTCCACCTGGGCCCTCATGCTAGGTATGGCCCAGAATTTGTATAAGCCGCATGCCTTCAATGCATCAATCGAAGGTTGATGATTAATCACAGTGAGATCTACATCCTCGTTCTCCCGTTCCTGCCAATCAAGCATGATGTATACCCTACATTCAATAAAATGGCAGATTAGAATATCTAAAATCAAACTTTTTGGGTGGAATTTGAAAAATTTAGGTTCAAAAACCTTTGCTACGGGGACCGCACCCTCTCTGTTAGAGACAGTGCGTGGGTCCGCACTTTGCCTTCATGGCAGGTGTGGACCCCTAACTTTTTTCCTTTTACGAAAAAGTCGGGGTCCGCAGGTTACTTGTGCTATGCCTGCGGACCCCCGCGCACAGGTTTTAACCTAAAAAATTTCCTAAAAACAAAATAAAACCCTAAAAACAATTTTCAAATCGATGAAATGAAAGAGTAGGATGATGTGGATTACCTGGAGGAGACGGTGTTCGATTCCAACGGACGGATTTTCCGCAATCTTCACGGGAAGTTTCTTACCAAAAGCTCTCTTTTCTCACACTGAAGTCAAACGGTAAAAATGAATTTACAAAAGCCCTTTTTATAAGCTTTCTTGAATAAATGAGTTTTTAATTTTTTTATTTTTCACTTTAAGGAGGTAACTTTTGAAGCATTTTTATCCATTTTAAACAGGTATGAGTAATGTTTGAGTTTTTGTGCAAGATAACGGATTTTTCAGGCAAAGTTAGTCATTTTTGACGAAAAAACATTAGAGTCACCTTTAAGCTCTTTCTGACTCCTAAAACATGAAAAGATTGCCGAGTTTTTCTTTTTGAGCTCGTTAAAATGGAACTAAAAAGACGGTCCACTCACAGCTCTTTTCTGACCGTAAAAACATGAAAAGATTGCCGGATTTTTACCATTTCAAATTCGATATTGGTTATAAAATGACATGTCATTGATCGCTTCTTTACTTTTTTGGATCAGAGGCAATAATTATGAAAAGTACTCCTTGGTCGTAATGATCAAGCGGTTCTCTCAAGTATTATTTTATACTTTTTCGGGCTTGGGAGACACAAATTTATGAAAAAAGGACAACCATGGAGTTTTCTTAAGTTTTTTCAGACTCTCTAAAATTGAAAAACGCTGAGTTTCTCCTATACTGGACTCATTAAAATTTAACAGTAAAGGACCTGTTCAATTAAAAACAGGAACAAACCACTCATTCTTAGGGTTTGAATTTAAACTAAGTTGGACTCATCCGAAGGATGAGCTTATAATCAAGCAAATGTTATCCTCCTCAAGCTTGTCAAAAAATAAAGAGGTACTTGCTAGAAATGGTGGGGGAAAAGAGAGAAAAATGAGCCTCTTTGTCATACTTTGTAACCACTCTTGAACACGACACTTTTATTCACCTGGGTTGGGAAATCCTTTGCCTAATAGTTGATCAAACCATATTGAAAGTCTTCAGCCAGTTTCTGGGTATTAACTTTTGGTCAATTGTCACCAAACCATCTGTTGTGTCATTATGTGTTCAAAAGGTCAGTGCAAATAAACCATTCATCTGCAAAATATATGTCATCCATCTTGACCATCCCTGAGTCAGTCCTTGCAACTAAATTTCTTCAAACTTGATCTATAATTTTGTGTTGTGGGCTTGCCTACGACGGATCGCCTTCTATCGACTTCAGCTCATTATCTAGAAAGATGATCTAGAAATCGTCAGTGCCTTGGGATCTGCATGCCTCAATGGCAGGTTTCTCGCCTTCGACGATAGGTTGCATCATTGACCTTTGATCAAAGGATTCAGTGACATGTTCGACATCAACACATCTATTCACACCTCATGGATTGTACTGAGTACTTTGAGAGCCATTGACATTATTGGTGGTTTCTCTCACACTTGTTAACAGTTTACATCATTGATTGGTAATCAAGTGGTTTCTACCATGTTCGACTTCGACACATTCATTCACATGGTTAGAATCGTACTATTTCGGGAAGTAGAAATCAAGACCCTGGATCTAGTTTCGACCATCCAGGCTGCGAGAAATTTTGTATTCATTATACAATGGACTATTCATAAACAGATGGTTGCGTCCATACTGTGTCTACATGTGTCTATACTTGTGATGTATTACAAGATCATTCCTATATCAGAGTAGTAGTTATTTTTCTAGTCAGTTTTGATCTGAGTATGGGAATGCCTACCTCAGTGATGATATGATCTCATATATATATTTTGCATTGAATGTTTTTACAGGTTCAAACCAAGCTCTCCACAAGATGATCCTCGAAATGATAAAGTACTTCACTCTTCTTAGATGATAAATGAAATCCTCATCAACTATAGACTTCGCACTTTAGGGGGCAATCTGTTACACAAAATATTGTCACCATGACTATTTGCAGTCAATATGGGTCTATCATCATTCATACTGTCCTCCTTAGCAAGTCTCAAACCTCAACTCTTCATGTCAAGCTTTAAAAATGAGAGAAAGACCTTAAAAATCAATAAAGCTCTGGTTCCGCACTTTCTTTCACTGTTACCTGTGGTCCCGCACCCCACGTTCATGTTACCTGCGAACCTGCCCGCTCTATGTGTAAAGGAGTGGGTGCGGACCCCTGTGAAAGTCCAAAAGGCGCAAGTTTATTCTTAAAAACTCACTTGTGGTTAATTCTGGATGATTCTAGAAGGAATCTTGATGTGGATGGTTCACTCCTAGGTGGTTCATGCATCCCAAAACAGAAGGAGCTAATCCCTTGATGAGAGGAGCTTATCCCTTTGAAGGAGGGCTTTATCCCTTTGAAGGTGGACCTAGTAACTTCCCTCCATTGCACTATAAATTAAGGCATCGGGCTGGTTGCTAGGGGGGTTAGAAGCTGAACATTTCTGAGGGTAAATTCTATTGGAATTGAGACTTCCTATTTAAGCTTGAGAGGAGAGATTACATACCTTTTGGCTTCATTGGGAAGAGAGTGAAACTTGTCAAAGTAGAGGAGATTCTTGCTGGACCCTGGGAGGAGCTTGTACAGCATCAAGGCACCAAGGTTGTAAAGTTCTTCTTTGATTTAAGTTAATACAATCAGATTCATTTTTCTCAACAAATTTTCTTATGTGATTTGTTTCATGAATTCCTTGATCATCATGATAAGTATGCTTTATTATATTGGCTTTTCAGGTGCTATTTAATGTGTGTGCTTGTTTGTGTTTGCAGATTCTTTACAAGGAAGCTCATTTGGATCAACGGAGCGTGGCTTCCACAAACTTTCATTGGACCCACGGTAGGCCTAAAACACTTGTTTGCCTTTACTTATAAATTGCATATTTAGAGAAATATAGAATTTGTTTGGTTTGCTTGTCGCTAGATATCATTAGATACTAGGGAGGTCGGTCTTGTCTGCAAGAATGACTTATTCGGCTGACAGGGTCCGCACACTTAACACAGAGAAAGAATGGTTAGGTGCGCAGGAGACTTGACCATTAGGTGTAGGACCGCAGGTAAGACTAAGAGAAAGTGACGAACCAGAGTTTTAGAGACTTTTGAGGGCTTTCACTTATTTTCAAGGCTTGATATGAGGAACTAAGGCTTTAGACTTGCAGAGGGGGAAAGTATGAGTGATAATAAACTCACAGAGATAACAGAATGTCAAGGTGACAATTTTTAGTGCAACAGTTACATTTTGTCCTTTTATTTGAAAATACATTATGATGTGGAATGACACTTGGACATACATTGACCAATGTGATGACACTTTTGAAAGTTACAACTTGACAATGATGACATAGACTTGATGATGAGGTGGAAATTCCAAGTTGTCTTCTTCACTACTTCATCCTGCATTCTTGATGATAGATATGATCTATGCTTTGTCTTCATGAAAGATCCACTTTCTTGCTTATATTCACCCTCCAAAGGGTCTTGGATCAACATTAGAATCATTTGAGTCATCATGCAATGTCTTCTTTTGGTTTAGGTCCATGATCTACTTCATGTCTGCATCATAGCTCTCTTTTGTTCTTCTTCTATGTAGGTGTCTCTTTATGCCTTCTCCTTGCTATCTATTTTTGAGCATCACCTTGTCATGTTGAGATGGTACTCCTATGCAAAATCAATTTAAAACATCTATCCTATCACTACCTAACTCATGGAATGATCTACTCATGATAGGCCTGTGTGAGGGTTAAAAGAAGGAGGCTTGATTAGTAGGGAACAATTAAACTCATAAAGGTCCACAGGAGGCCTTCAATGTGAGCTTATGCACTCAAGAAAGAGAGAGGGAGCTCATGGGGTGCAATGGCACACTCTGAAGACTCGAAGGAGTGAGGCTTCAAGCCTTCAACGTGCGCTCATATGCTCAAAGATAAGGAGGGCACACTAACACATTCCAGAGGGATGAAGGGAAAGCATTCAAGCCTTTGAGGTACACTCATGCACTCAAAGAGGGAGAAATTCCTCATGCTGAGTGAGTGTGCTCAAGGCTTCATGCTTCGTACGTGAGACATGTGCTCAAAGAAGGGAGTACTTCTTCGTTCAGGAGTGTGCTCAAGGCTTCATGATTCATGAGTGTGACATGCACTCAAAGAAGAGAGTAGTTCTTCGTGCCTAAAGAGTACACAGAAGGCTTAGTTCTTTGTGATTGCGACATGCACTTAAAGAAGGGAGTCATTCTTCATTTCGAAGGAGTGTTCTCAAGGCTTTGTGCTTCATGAGTGTGACATTCTCTAGGAGGGTGCAATCATTTATGCTATAGGAGTGTGCTCATAGTCCCGAAGTGTGCTTGTGATTTTGAAGTACATTCAAGTTCTCAGAGTGTTCTTTTTAAGTCAAGAAGGTCCTTGTTTGTCCATAGTGTGCATTTGAGAGGAGAGAAGGTCCTTGTTCTTCTAAAGTGGACTTTTTCATTGATAATTTGAAGTGTGCTTCATTATTTTCAAGAGCGCTTCATTGTTTTGAAGTGTGCTTCACTTTTTCAAAGTGCACTCAGGATTGGAGGGCTTAGTTATCTCCAATTTTGGCTACTTGTTAATCTGGAATAATCTTTTCACCGAGGGAGGCATAACAAGGCTAGGTGACTTATCCTTAGGAAGTTCTAATGCATTTTGAGATGAAAGGGACCTTAGAAAAGACTTAGTGCATAAGTATGGGAGGAAATATTGTTCAATGAGGCCCATGGATAAGCTACGCTCATTACATAGTAATAAGGCTAATACCTCTACAACATGCACAAAATATTAGGACCAAGAAAGGGCTTCGAAATGGCTAAGTGTGAGACAAATAGAGTAAAATAGATAAATGCATTCGATCACTAATCAAACATGGAGCACACACATGAATTCCATTGGTGCTTGCTAAGGGAACTCACATCACTCATGAAAAACAACCTGTTTGAAATAATACTATGAGGGAGGGTGAATCATTATTTTCAATTCAATAAATTTTCAATTCCCAATCAGAATTATATATGTTACTCCAGTGAACTGAACTTGCATGTGTACGCAATTGTGATTAAGAAAACCAGTGTATACCCTAGAGAACTTATGATTTAGTCAATTTATCATGTGTTGATATTTAATCAGTGCATCAATGTCTTATTATATAGTAACTATGTGCAGTAATAACATAATAAACCATCACACATAAACAACACACATGAACACCAAGATTTAAGGTGGAAACCCAATGCGGGAGAAAAACCACCTGATGGTGTTGTCTCTGTCTTCTTTTAATATAAAGAAAATTCATTTTCAATATTGTACTGGTGCAGACTCATACCAGTACATAGGCACCCACCTGCAGAATGCTACAAATTTCTCTTATTTTCCAACTTCTACTGCAAGGGAGCTACAACCCCCTAGCTCTTATACTAGCCGATGTGTTTACTAATCCGTGGGAGCTGGCCTACATAAGGCCACGATCTTATCTCTTCCTTCAGGGACAATGTTTCATTAATTTTCGGACTGGATGCTCTTGGTACACAACAACACAAAATGAAGTCCTCGTTTCATCAAATTTTCACACTGGACCCGTCAGAACTTTGAAACTCAAATTGCATCAACCAACATTCAGTTAATCTAAATAGTCATATCAGTGTCACTAGAACACTGTGTTGAACCCAGAAACCTACATCATCATTCAGAACCAGTTACAACCTCAAAAATCATACATTAGAATGTATAGGCTACTTTACTAAACCCAAGATGCGTGTATACGCTACTTCCTTCAACCAAACCTATGTATACTTTCAAAACTATTGAAACATAATTTTGAATCAAGTCTGTATGAACCAACAATATTCTAAACATCTACTGCCAGTCTACAGAGATTTAGATAGTCAGTAGTAGAGATAACCCTTCTCACCTAAACAATCAATCAATCAGAGATAAAACTCCTTATGCATTCAGTTTTACATTCAGATCTAAGAAGACATCATTGACAGACAGCAGTAAAACAGCAGCACTGATCAGATAGGTTAGTCATTGCTGAAGAATAGGCTTTTCCTTTACATACGCTACTTGGAAGAGTCGAACCTGCGTGTATATGTGCCTTTACTGAAGCGAACCAATGTATATATCTGCAAATATTAACTCACCACTTCGCTACTATTCCAGAATTTAGACATACCCAGATCAAGAAATTTAAAGAATAAAACATGTTTAAGCAATCAGATCTAGCCCAACCAATATCAAATCATTCAATGATAATTCATTTCAGATCTCACGATCCTGATCCAACATTGAATTCAATGCCCACAAAATATTTCAGATCATAACACAATCATAGCCCCTGCAACATAAAATATACTTCGAATTATTCCTGAGAAACCCTTTCACTTGCACATTTGATCCTTTGATCTTCTCTTCCTTATATATTTTTTGGCATTCCTCAATACCTTGGACCAAAACAACACTTAGAGACTGTGGTATTCTTTGGAGGGGATCAAATAAGCATTACTATGCTCAATATTGTTGGCTAATACCATGGTATTGATACTTGGTATTATTTACTCTTGAATTTCCTTGATTTTCCAACCCATACTCACTTTTCCTATTGTGAATGTGTGTGCATACGTATACACTCCTTTTGTTCTGTGAACTTGCATGTATAGGCTACTTTGATAATGTGAACATTCATATACAGCTTAAACTATCTGGAAACATCCTTTTCCTTCAACTTCTTGATTATGATCAGTAGACCTTTGTTCCAACTTCCTGTTCTTCTTTACCAATGACCTGTTACCTCTGAATTGATCTGTTACACTGTGAGATGACCTGTGAGTGAGTTTCCATCAAGGAAAACACCTATATCATAATTCCAACAATCTCCCCCTTTGGACTTGATGGCAACCATATTGGTGTTGATTACTACAAGTTGTAGAAACTATTAGAGATATTGAGCAACACCAAATTACTCTCCCCCTTTTGACATCAAGGGAAAAGGGTGGACCAAGATGTTCTCCCCCATTGTGATTGCCTATGTTGTCCATGCTCCCCCTGAGTACATGCAGAGTCTGCAGAGATATGATTCAAAAGAATAACATGACTCTATAACTCAACTAAGTGAGTATGATCAAGTTCCTAAGACCAATGATTCATGCATACATCAATTACCCAACAAAGTGGGGATACACCAAATTTGACTCATCTAGCCAACCAAGTGGGGATATACCAATTGTTGATACATAACTGAAATATAGAAATAATTACATCATCCTTCCCATGCATAATGCGGATAAAGAATTACATCATATGTCCAGTATGACTCATTCAAAAATAGACTATGATAGAAGGAGAAATATTACACCCTAGATCTTTTATATGACCTATGCAACAATGGATATGAATATATGAAACCATAGCTAAAGTCAACAACCATAAATCTAACAATGCAAAAAGTTTGTGAAGGCTAATGCTTCCCTTGAGCCTGAGCTACATGTGCATTTTCAATAACCCATTTATCAAGGCATCTTCAACAGTTAGATAAAAATCAATGAACAAAGCATACCAGCTGACTGTAATCATCAATACCAGACTGAGCACCCATATCAGAGTCTGACCCACTATTTTTCTATCAGAAAAACATATACACTCCTACAGCCACAGAAACTCACGTATATACATGACTATCCTTCAAGAAACCCACGTATAGGAACCTTCCTCTAAAAAACTAGGTTTAATAGCAGGATGATGCAGAAAGCACTCCCAAATTTTGTATGATATATTCAAATGTTTCCCTGCGAAGTAGTTTGGTGAATATATCAACAACCTATTCTTTGGAGGGAACATACTCCAATTTAACCTTTTTTTCAAGCACTTGTTCTTATAGAAAATGGTACTTAATGGGTATGTGCTTGGTCTTGGAGTGCATGAATAGATTTTTTGAAATGCTAATGGCACTTGTATTATCACATAGAATGGAGATAGGTGGAGTACATGTGATTTGAATATCTTGTAATGTTTGCATCATCCAAAGTAGTTGTGTGCAAAAAGATGCAATAGCCACATATTCTGCTTCAGCTGTAGATAAGGAAATCAAACTTTGTTTCTTGCTGAACCAAGACACTAACTGTGATCCCATGTAGAATGCAGCTCCACTAGTGTTTTTTCGATCATCAACATTTCTTGCCCAATTTGCATCTGTATATGGATGAAGAGTAAGATCTATATCTTTAGGATACCATAGACCAAAGTCTTGAGTTCCTTGAAGATATTTGAATATTCCTTTTACAACCCGAAGATGTGATTTCTTTGGATTTGTTTGGAACCTTCCAATAATTCCTACTACATGCATGATATCAAATCTGGTACTTGTTAGATAAAGCAGACTTCTAATCATAGATTTGTATGTTGGTTGGTTCACTGCAAGTGATTCATCATTAGAACTGAGACTACATCCTGTTACCATTGGAGTACATATTGGTTTAGAGTCTTCCATTCCATACTTCTTCAGAATCTGCTTCAGATATTTAGTTTGTGAAAGAAAAATACCATCTTTTGTTTGTTGAACTTGCAGACCAACAAAATATGTAAGTTCACCAAGTAAGGACATTTCAAATTTTTGCTGCATAACTGAAGTGAAGTTCTCACTCATATATTCTTCATTGCTGCCAAAGATGATATCGTTAACATAAGCAACAACAATTAGTAGTTTATCATTCTTGATCTGGATGTATAAGTTGTTGTCTGCAGATCCTTTTGTGAAGCCTTGTTGTTGTAGATATTTTTCATGGCAATAATACCAAGCCCTTGAAGCTTGTTTTAGTCCATAAAGAGCCTTTTTGAGCTTGCATATAATTTTTTCATCATTTCCTTGAATAAATCCTTCTGGTTGCTCAATATAAACTTCTTCTTCTAATTCTCCATTAAGAATAGTTAATTTTACATCCATTTGATATACTTTGAATTTTCGAAAACTAGAAAGAGCAAGAAACATTTTTATGGCTTCAAATCTGGAAACAGGTGCAAAAGCTTCTTCAAAGTCTATACCTTCTTGTTGGGCATACCCTTTACAAACAGTCTTGCTTTGTTTCTAATAACCTCTCCATTTTCATTCAACTTATTCTTAAATATCCATTTTGTTCCTATAACATTTTTATGATGAGGTCTAGGAACTAATTCCCAAGCATCATTCTTTTCAATTTGGTCAAGT
This sequence comes from Pinus tabuliformis, assembly GCA_031772625.1. Taxonomy (NCBI): domain Eukaryota; kingdom Viridiplantae; phylum Streptophyta; class Pinopsida; order Pinales; family Pinaceae; genus Pinus; species Pinus tabuliformis. Next base: position 1,714,849,736 of record CM062819.1, on the reverse strand, counting down.
TCTTCATCCATAGCCTTAACTAAAAATTCGTCTTTGCTAGATTCATTTACATTCTATGGTCATATGGAGGATAGTAATGCTAGATAACTTGAGGTTCCGGTAAGAGTTCTTCTTATCTGTACTCCAGGCACTTTTTCTCCTAGAATTTGAGATTCTGGATGATTTTTGAACATACCTGGATGGAGTCTTTTCCTTGTCTGTTTTATATTCTTCTGGTGTTTCATTGGTTTCTTCCTCTATATCATTTTGATTTGATATAGAAAGCATTCACCGTCTTCCTCATTTTCATATTCCTCTGTTGATTTCATTTGATCTGAATTTCTGCATGCTTCATCAATTACTACATCAATGCATTCAACAATTTTCCAAAGTCTTTTATTATAGAATTTGTATCCTTTACTTCTGGATGAATAACCAAGAAGAATTCCTTCGTCTACTCTAGGTTCAAACTTACCAAGCTTTTCATCAGTCCTTTTGATGAATCATTTGCTTCCAAAAACCCTAAAGTGTTTTACAGTAGGAGGCTTACCATACGAAATTTCATATGGAGTTTGATCGCCATTTACCCGAACATTAGCTTTGTTGAGAATAGTCATGGTAGAAAATGTAGCTTCACCCCGGAAGGTGGCAGGAGTTCCAGATTCAACAAGCATAGCTTGAGCCATTTGTTGAACTGTTATGTTCATTCTTTCTACTATGACATTTTGTTGAGGAGTTATAGCAATAGAGAACTACCTTTTTATTCCATGTTGTTCACAAAAATCAAAGAATTCATCTGATATGAATTCTCCCCCTCGATCAGATATAAGACATTTTATTTTTCGATAAAATTCATTTTCAACTAAAGATTTGAAGGCTTTAAACTTTTCAAATGCTTCATCTTTATGCTTTAGTAGACCTATCCAACACATTTTGGAAAAATCATCAATGAATAAAATAAATTATTCTTTTCCACGAGGTGACTTTTTCCTTATTGGTCCACACAAATCAGTATGGATGAGTTCAAGAGGCTTACTAGATGATCCTTATTTTTCATTGAAATGAACTTTGATTTTCTTACCAATTTGACATGGTTTGCAAATGGTATTTTCTAGGATGCTGATATCTAGAAGATCATGAACCGCCTTGAGTCTGCATGATTTTCTTATTTGAGAAAAACTTAGATGCCCCAATCTCCTGTGCCATAACCAGTTTTCATCTATTTTGCTTAGATAACATTGTTTTTGTCCTCCTTTCAGTATGTATAGATTGTTTGGAGTTCTTGTACCTTTGATTACGGTATTTAATGTATCAAGATCATGAACCAAACATCTGTTTGATCGAAACAAAACTTCATTTCCTTGATCACACATTTGACTGACACTCAAAAAGTTAGGTTTTAAACCATCAACATACATGACATTTCCATATTTCAACTTTTCTTTAAAATAAACATAACCTTTGCCTTTAATGACAGCTGGTGTGTCATTTCCAAAGGAGACATTCTTTTCCTTTTCTAAAGCATTATATGAATGAAGTTTCTCTTTATCACCTGTCATGTGTTTGGAGCATCCGCTGTCGATGTGCCACTAATTCTCTTATCCTTCTGAAAACAGAGCTATGCCACATCTTTCTTATTGAAATTCCTTCTTTCTCCATATCTTGGAATTTGATGAGGTTTGCTCCTTTTGAAGAGTTTGTCAAAATTTGCTCCTACATTCAGATTCTTCATGACCAAAGTTATTACAAAACAAACATTCAATTTCATCTTCAAGAGGAGAAAAGATATTATAGGAGCTTTTATTGATTCCTGTTACGCTCATTTGATTTCGTGCTTCTCTAGTCATTATGGTTTTGTAAGCAACACATTGAGCAACCTTATGCCCAAATTTATGGCATGAAAAACATTGTCCACTAAAGAAGTTTGTGTGATCATAGAATCTTTTGGCATTGTTTACCTGTTGGTTGATGCTTTTGTTGATGTTCATCCTTGGAGTAAATTGAGCATGATTTACTTGATGAGTACTTTTAGGCTTTTGGTGACGATTGAAATATTGTTCACTAGTATTTCCTGCATCAAGATATCTTCTAGTGGAGGCTCACATCTTTTGTGATTGGGATGATTCTTCAGTATATCTAAGACCCGTATTTATAAGAGGAGAATGCTGAACTTTTCTGATTTCATTTAAAGTTTCTAATCCTTTAGCAAATCTAAGATTAAGAGATTTTGTCTTCTCAAGTTCTTTTCTTAGACCCACAACTTCACATTCTAGTTTTTCATTGTTCTTTTCTCTTTCAGTGAGTTGATGTGTCAACATATCTATGATCATATTCTTTTCTTCTAAATAGATTTTGAGTTTTATGATTTCTTCAAGAAATTCTTCCTCTTCTAAGGCATCCAAAAAATCATCATCGTCATAAACCATGAGTAGTTTATAATCTTGTTCAGTTCCATCTTCATCACTATTAGATAATCCATCACTATCTTTATGGGTATAGTAACTTCATCTATGAACAACCTGTTTTCTATTTCCTTTTGCATATTCCTTTCCCTTTTCATATTTATCTTTATGAGGGCATTTGGCATCATAATGGCTAACTCTACCACAAGCAAAGTAATTGAATGGTAGCTTACCTCCGAATCTTCCAGAACCCCATTGAAGCTTTTTGACAAAGTTTGCCTCATCTTCTTCTTCTGAAATATATCTTGATTCATTGTGCTTTTCCTTTTCTATTCCATTTGCTGAAGCTTTGAAAGCAGCTTCTCTCATATCTGATGGACCTCCTTTCCTCATTTCAAAGGTAGTTAGAATTCCATGAAGTTGAACCACAATAATAGATTGAAGATCCTTCTTTTCTTCTATGGCAGATACTTTTGACTCATATTTACAAGAAAATGATCTTAAAACTGTCTCTACTAAAGTAACCTCCTTTATTTCTTCACCCAGATTCTTCATACAATAACAATCTCATCTACATGTAAAAAGTAACTATCAATACTTTCATCATGATGAATCTTAGGAGTTTCATATTGAATTATGAGAATTTGGAGCTTAGCACATTTTACCTGGGAGTCTCCTTCATAGCTCTGAATGATTTTGTCCCATATCTCTTTGGTTGTCTTAAGTTGCATGACTTTGATGAATTCAGATTCTGACAAACTTCCCAATCAATTATTGACAACTTTTGCATTGGTTTTGTATAACTTCTTACCTCCTAGATCTGTATGTATTACTGCCGGAAATTGATATCCTCCTTCCACCATTTCCCAAACATCGGCTCCAAGCAATTGAAGATAGGCTATGGTTCTTATTTTCCAATATACCAAGTTGTTCCCATTGAATATTGGTGGTCTGATAGATCCCATCCCTTCGTGATTGTTCATCTTGAAAGATCTCCCTTCAAGTGATCAAGCTTCTTCTGAAGGACCTACTCTGATACCAATTGTTGGAAATAATACTGAGAGGGGTGGGTGAATCAATATTTTCAATTCAATAAATTTTCAATTCCCAATCAAATTTATATACGTTACTTAAGTGAAGTGAACTTGCATGTGTACGCAAATGTGATTAAGGAAGATAGCGTACACCAAGAGAACTTATGATTTAGTCAATTTATCATGTGTTGATCTTTAATCAGTACATCAGTATCTTATTATATAATAACTATGTGCAGTAATAACATAATAAACCATGACACATAAACAACACACATGAACACCAAGATTTAAGGCGGAAACACAATGCGAGAGAAAAACCACCTACTTCTGTCATCTCTGTCTTCTTTTAATATAAAGAAATTTTGTTTACAATCTTGTACTGGTGCAAACTCATACTAGTACGCAGGCACCCACCTGCAAAAGGCTACAACCTTCTCTCATTTTCCAGCTTCTACTGGAAGGGAGCTACAACCCCCTAGCTCTTGTACTAGCTGATGTGTTTACTAGTACGTAAGCGCCGACCTACAGAAGGCTACTACCTTCTCTCTTCTTCCAGAGACCACGTTTCATTAACTTTCACAATAGATGCTCCTGGTACACAACAACACAAAATGAAGGCCTCATTTCATCAAATTTTCACACTGGACCCATCAGAACTTTGAAACTCAAATTGTATCAACCAACATTCAGTTAATCTAAATAGTCAAATCACTATCACCATAACACTGTGCTGAACCTAGAAACCTTCATCATCATTTACAACCAGCTACAACCTCAAAAATCATACATCAGAATGTATACACTACTTTACTAAACCCAACCTGCGTGTATACGCTACTTCCTTTAACCAAACCTGCGTATACCTTCAAAACTACTGAAACATAAAACTTCTAAATTAATTCTATACCAACCAGCAATCTTCTGAACATCTACTGTCAATTTACAGAGCTCTAGATAGTCTGTAGTAGAGATAACCCTTCTCACTTAAACAATCAATCAATTAGACACAAAACTCCTTATGCATTAAGTTTTACATTCAGATCTAAGAAGACTTCATTAACAAACAACAGTAAAACAACAACACTAATTAGATAGATCAGTCATTTTTAAATAATAGGATTTTCCTTTGCATACACTACTTGGAAGAGTCGAACCTGCGTGTATACGCGCCTTTACCGAGGCGAACCATCGTATAGATCTGCAAATATTAACTCACAACTTCGCTACTATTCGACACTTCACACATACACAGATCATGACATTTAAAGAAAAAAACATGGGTAAGAAATCAGATCTAGCCCAACCAATATCAAATCGTTCAATGATAATTAATTTCACGTCGAATGATCCTGATCCAACATTGAATTCAAGGTGCACAAAATATTCTAGATCATATCACAATCATAGCCCCTGCAACATAAAATATACTTCAGATAGAAGTATTCCTGAGAAACCATTTCACTGTCACACCTGATCCTTTGATCTTCTCTTCCTTATATAGTTTTTGGCCTTCCTCAATACATCAGACCAAAACAACACTTAGAGACTATGGTATTCTTTCGACAGAATCAAATAACCATTACTCCGCTCAATATTGTGGGCTAATACCATGGAATTGACCCTTGGTATTCTTTACTCTTGAATTACCTTTATTTTCCAACCCATACGGGTTTTTCCTCATGTGAAAGTGCATGCATATGTATACACTCTTTTTGTTCTGCGAACCTGCGTGTATACATTGCTTTGATAAGGTGAACCTGTGTATATGGCTTAAACTATCTGAAAACATCATTTTCCTTCAAATTATTGATTCTAATAAGTAGACCTTTGTTCCAACTTCTTGTTCTTCTGTACTAATACCTTGTTACCTCTGAATTGACCTGTTACACTATGAGCTGACCTGTGAGTGATTTGCCATCAAGGACAACACCTGTATCGTAATGCCAACACAATCACACCTTGAAATGATAACAAAGTGACTGTTGGGTCCCTATAATACTAGTGATTGCCCCATTACTATTGTAGTTATACCCCTTATTTATATTGTTGTGCCCCTATTACCCCCATATTGTTATTTCTGTGCCCCATAGAATCCCTCTATTGCTATTTTTGTGGCTTTATATTATTATTGTTAGGTCGGATGGATTATATTGTGACTCCTTAGACTCCCATATATAGAAAGGAGGTTTTGTCATTTGTATCATCCAAGAATTGTTCATTCATGTAATGTAAAGGAGGTTGCCCCCTCGAAGAGGCTGAATTCTAAGGCATTGATCTTTCTTTTCTATCTTTTCTTGAGCTGGTTTCATAACATTTGGTATCAGAGCTTTGGATTCTAGGGTTTCGCTGCTCCAAACAGGTCATCGTGGCATTTTCGCTATAACGTTTTTTCTGTGACGTTTCAGAAGTCGCAAAAAAAACCCATTTGAGAAGAAATCGCGCTGAACCTTGGGTCAGCATTTCAGAGCTTTTCGCATGATATTTTCGGAGATATGATCTGAGGAAGTTGGTCTTTTTGCAGACTCCTGAATTACACTCAAAACAGGTGACCTAGGGAAAATCGTCATAACTTTCTTTCTGAGCATAGGATTGAAATTTTGTAAGAAGGTATAGAAAGAGGACGGACTGTAGTTTTCGTTTATATATTTTTCAGAGTCAAAGGTTGAAGCAGTGACACGTGGCACTTCATACAAGTTCGCTCTACTGAAATAGTCTATAATCAGGTCACTGTGGGAGATTGTGCATAACTCTTTCTTGGAGAATCCAATTTGGATCAAACTAGTGGCATTGGAAAGAGGACATACAAGGCTACTACAGGTCACAATTTCAGAACTGGATGATTCGAAATTATAGAGATACATCAGTTTCAATATCAGGCTTCTACAAAGTAAAAAAAGGTGTGTAGTTTTTTTTTTTTTAATTTTTGCATAAGCTTGGTTTGAAGGAATTCAAAGGGCATAGTAAAGCATTATTATCGGTAACTGATGCCCCGAGGAAGGAAAATGCAAACACCTAGTAAGTAACCTGAAAGCTCTAGCATGACTCATGAATAAGAGGAAGAAATGCTACATGATATATCAAAATTACAAGAACAAGTGCAACAAATGTCACGCTCACAAAAGCTAACAGATGCTAAGATAAATGGCGTGGAATCTAAGATAAATGGCGTGGAATCTAAGATAAAGGGCATGGAAGCTAAGATGGATGATCTGAAGACAGATTTGAGGACAGATTTGAAGACAGACATGGCAGATTTGAAGACAGATTTGACAAATTTTCTACAAGAAATACTTACTAATGGTGAAAAGGTTGTAAAGGAAACTCATGATGTGAACAAAAGAAATGTTAATCATGATTCCATAGACTCTAATGTTGGATTGAAGACCCACCATATTCCAAAAATCGATATGAGGAAGTTTGATGGCAAGGATCCTGCCACATGGATATTACAGATGGAGCAATTCTTCGATCTCAATAATGTGCAAAACACACAAAAGGTACGTATGGCAACTTTATATTTGGAACCAAATCAGTTTGTATGGTATCAATGGCTTTGTTCTCGTAAACAATTTATCACTTGGGCAATTTTTACGGAAGAATTGATAGCACATTATGAGGATACAAAAAGCAACACTTTTTTTAGCCAATTGATAAGTCTCAAACAAAAGGGTTCAATAATGGAGCACATTGAGGAGTTCCAAAAATTGAACATAAGGGTAAAAGATATTCCAGAGGAGCATAGGATTGATGTGTTCATAGGGTCTTTAAAGGATAATATCCAACATGATGTGCGCCTTTGGGAACCTGATTCATTAGAGAAGGCATTCAGGTTAGCAAGAAAAATGGAAAGCAAAATTATGGCAACTAGGAAGCATACCATTCACAACTATAAAGACGGAAGTGTTGTTGCCCATAGTCTTCCACAACCTACAAGGTTGACACCACAACAATTGGAAGAAAAAAGAGCAAAAGGGCTTTGTTACAATTGTGATAGCAAATACACAAAAGGTCATAAGTGTGCTGAGAAGAAATTATTCTACATAGATTGTGAAGAGGAAGAAGAAAAGGAGCAAGAAAGGTCAAAAGAAGAGGATATATTCTAGGAACAAAGCCTAGATGAAGAACAAATAAATCCAACCATATCTTGTAATGCATTGGCGGGAATTACCACTCCTCAAACCATCAAGATAGAAGGACAAATCAAGAAGAAAAAGGTAATAGTGTTGATTGATTCAGGAAGCACCCACAATTTTATTCATTGTAAGGTAGCAAAAGAATTGAATTGCTTCCTATATCCAGCACCAGAGTGTCAAGTGATGATTGCAAATGGAGGAACAATAAATTGTTCTGGAAAGTGCCATAATATCAAGCTATCCATGGGAGAATATGTATTGACTAGCCCAATGCTTTCCATTCCAATGGGAGGTGCTGATGTTGTACTAGGAGTCCAATGGCTACAATCCTTGGGTACAATAGCTTTTAATTTTCAAGAACTTTTCATGAAATTTTCTGTGGAAGGAAAGGAAGTTGAATTAAGGGGTATTGCAGGGAAACCAGGAAAGATAATCAGCTCTAATGGCATGACAAAGCTTCTAAAAAAGGAGCAAAGAGGTGTAATTGCACAATTATGTTCGCTAGATGTTTCCACATTGGAATCATCTATTTCTCCAGATCTCCAAAAAGTCCTGGACAATCATTCCAAGGTATTTGAGACTCCCAAAGGTCTCCCACCTATGCGTGATCATGATCATGCTATTCATCTGATTCCAGGAAGTGTTCCTCCAAACATCAGGCCGTATAGATATCCATATGTCCAAAAAAGTGAAATTGAACGTATGGTTGCAGAAATGCTAGAGGCTGGTATAATTCAACCGAGTCAAAGTTCTTTCTCAGCTCCAGTAGTATTGGTGCACAAGAAGGATGGATCATGGCGCATGTGTCCAGATTATAGGGAGCTCAACAAGCTCACTATTAAAGATAAGTTCCTCATTCCTGTCATTGATGAATTACTGGATGAATTGCATGGATCAATTTACTTCACCAAGTTGGATCTTCGTTCGGGATATCATCAAATCAGAATGAAGATTGAAGACATTCCGAAAACGGCATTTAGAACTCATGAGGGTCATTATGAATTTTTGGTCATGCCTTTTGGCCTTACCAATGCACCTTCAACATTTCAAGGTTTGATGAATTCAATTTTCAAACCATTCCTTAGAAAATTTGTGTTAGTATTTTTTGATGATATACTAATCTACAGCAAGTCTTGGAAGGATCATGTTGAACATGTTGACAAGGTGCTACAACTATTGGAGGAGAAACAATTATATGCAAAAAGATCCAAATGTTTCTTTGGAGTCCAGGAGGTGGAATATTTGGGTCATATTGTATCTCATGAAGGAGTTAAGGTAGACCCTAGCAAAATTAAAGCCATTAAGGAATGGAAAATCCCCACATCCATAAAGCATCTGCGAGGATTTCTTGGGTTGACAGGGTATTATCGCAAGTTTGTTAAGAATTATGGGAGAATAGCAGCACCTCTAACAACATTATTGAAGAAAGATTCATTTTCATGGACTCCGAAAGCAACAAAGGCCTTTAAACATCTTAAAGAGGCAATGTGCCAAGCACCGGTCTTAGCTACACCGGACTTCACAAAAACCTTTATTGTGGAATGTGATGCTTCAGGAAATGGAATTGGTGCTGTTCTAATGCAAGATGAAAGACCCATTGCTTTTGAAAGTCGTCCAATCAAGGGAAAGTTTTTAAGCAAAGCTATTTATGAGAAGGAAATGTTGGCAATACTCCATGCACTTAAGAAATGGCGACCCTACCTAATGGGAAGACACTTCAAGGTAAAAACGGATCATGATAGCCTTAAATACTTTTTAGAACAAAGATTATCCTTTGAAGAGCAACAAAAGTGGGTCACAAAGATGTTGGGTTATGACTTTGAAATCATCTACAAAAAAGGGAAGCAAAATGTGGTGGCAGATGCACTCTCAAGAAAGGATGAGGATATGGAAGCATTGTTGTGTGCCATTTCTATTATCCAACCAGATTGGATAAACGAAGCAAAGGAGGAATGGAAGAATGACGAAGAAGTGTGGGCACTTATTCGAAAGCTACAACAAGATTCCAGTACTTCTGATACATTTAGCTGGAAAAATGATTCGTTATGGTACAAAGATCGCTTATACCTCTGTAAGAATTCCCAGCTAAAACAAAAGATTCTTATGGAATTGCACACTTCTCCCTTAGGAGGGCACTCAGGATTTTTAAAAACTTACCACAGGGTTAAGAAGGAATTTTTTTGGGATGGCCTTAAATCAGATATTCAAAAGTTTGTGGCGGAATGTTTGGTTTGCCAACAAAATAAAGTTGAAACAATTAAGACATCGGGTCTATTACAACCTTTATCCATTCCAAGCCAACGTTGGGAGGAGGTTTCAATGGATTTTATCACAGGTTTACCCAAGTCTGAGGGAAAGAGTGTCATCATGGTGGTAGTTGACAGACTTACCAAGTATGCACACTTTTGTGCATTATCACATCCATTTAAAGCCAGTACAGTTTCTACTGCATTTATGGAAACAGTTCAAAAGCTACATGGAAATCCAAAGATTATTGTAAGTGACAGAGATCCCATTTTCACTGGAAATTTTTGGACAGAATTATTTTCTTGTCTTGGTACTCAGTTAGCTCATAGCTCATCTTATCATCCTCAATCTGATGGGCAAACTGAGATAGTAAACAAATGTTTGGAAGGATATCTTCGTTGCTTTGTATCTGATAAACAGACACAATGGGTCAAATGGTTGCCTCTGGCTGAATGGTGGTATAACACTTCCTTCCATACAGCAACAAAAATGACCCCATTTATGGCACTTTATGGGTATCAACCACCATCAATCACATCATATTTAAGAGAAAATTCTAAGGTTCAGGCAGTGGAACATCACATCGAACATCAACAACAAGTCCTCCAACTCTTAAAGGATAACCTCGTGTTGGCACAAAATAGAATGAAACAACAGGCAGATCAACATCGCAGTGAAAGAAGTTTTGATGTAGGTGATTGGGTATTCCTACGGCTACAACCATATAAGCAAATGTCCCTAAAGCAAGCTAAGAAGGATAATAAATTATCACCAAAGTATTATGGTCCGTACAAGGTGTTGGAAAAGATTGGTACTATGGCATACAAATTGGAGCTTCCTGCAGCTTCTCGATTGCACCCAGTTTTCCATGTTTCATGTTTAAAGAAGGTTATAGGCGACAAGCTCCCAGTTCAAACAATATTGCCAGAACTTGACGAGGAAGGAAAAATTATATTGGAACCGGAAGCAGTCACAGAAACAAAAACTCGACAGCTACGAAATCGATCAATTTCAGAGTATCTTATCAAGTGGAAGAACTTATACGCTGAAGATTCCACATGGGAGGATGAGAATTTTATGCAGAAGTATCCAGAACTGCTCAAGCGTTGAGGACAACACTTTTTTGAAGGAGAGGGGCATGTTGGGTCCCTATAATACTAGTGATTACCCCATTACTATTGTAGTTATACCCCTTATTTATATTGTTGTGCCCCTATTACCCCCATATTGTTATTTCTGTGCCCCATAGAATCCCTCTATTGCTATTTTTGTGGCTTTATATTATTATTGTTAGGTCGGCTGGATTATATTGTGACTCCTTAGACTCCTATATATAGAAAGGAGGTTTTGTCATTTGTATCATCCAAGAATTGTTCATTCATGTAATGTAAAGGAGGTTGCCCCCTCGAAGAGGCTGAATTCTACGGCGTTGATCTTTCGTTTCTATCTTTTCTTGAGCTGGTTTCATAACAGTGACACTTGAAATTTTTCAAAGAAATTGAAGGCAACACATGCCAGAGTGAAGATAACATGTGTATGACACTTGTTAAGGAAAAAGCAAGCAAAATGGATAGCCATGAAAGCGACACTTGTGAACACAGAGGTGCGCAAAGGAAACAGTTGAGAACACTCACAAAAATAGAAGTACAATCACAACCAAGGTGAGGGAGACTATCAATGAAAGTGCACACCAACTATCAACATGAATTGAAAACTGCACAAGCATTGTCTTGATGGATGGTGCCATGCATGTTCAAGGTTGCATAAAGGAAGTTTTCTCATGAGCTCATCGATGTCTAAGCATGTGTGCACAAGTGACTTGGAAGTTAAGACTTAGAATAAGACTTAAACGCTCTACAAAACACTAATTGACCATGGAACGATAGATTGTAGGATACTTAGTAGGCTCTAAAATTTAAGTGTGGGCAAAATTTGAGAGGGTGTTGATCCCAGCATCAATGCTCCCCAACCCATGATAAGAAATAAACCTTAAAAATATTTACTAGAATTGTGTGTGTCTTTGCTTGTGTGAATCTTTCATTATGCATAAAATTATACATAGGTAAAGCTTTGCACATTGCTTTACATGTAAAACTCCACAACCTACTTAAAAACTTTAAACCCCAAGTTTTAACAAATGTTTAAGTTTATATGTTTTCCTTATCAAAAGCAAGAAAAAAATCAATTCCATGTTTTCTTAAATGCTTAATTTTACATGTTTGAAATAAATGATTAACTGGTAAAAGTATGATTTTGTGAACTTAATAAAACCTTAAAACTATAGTTTCAATAATGGCATTACCCATGTAGAAATTTCTAAAACTAATAGTCATCTATTACGTAGCTCCCCAGCTCACACTAAGAACTAAACCTTAAAAATATTTACTAGAATTTTATGGAGCTTTGCTTGTATGAAGCTTTCACTCAGTGGAAAGCTCCACACAAGAAAATCTCCACACACTACTTTACATGCAAATATCCACACACTATTTAAAAATTTTAAACACCAAGTGCTAATGAATGTTTAAGTTTACATGCCTTTATTTAAAAATATAAGAAACAAATAAGTGTTCCTAAATGCTTAATTTTACATGCTTTGAAATAAATGATTAACTGGTGAAAATATAAGTTCATGAATTTAATAAAACCCTAAAGCTATAGCTTCAACAATGTCATTGAAATGTGGAAGTTTTAAAAAGTAATAGTCATCTCTTACTCGACTCCCTAGCCCATGCTAAGAATTAAAACTATTTAGTAGACTTGTGGAGAGCATTGCTTGTGCAAACATTTCACTAAGTGGAAATATCTACACAAGCAAAAATTTATACACTGTGTCTTAAACACTATGTTTTAATGAATGCTTAATTTCACATTCCTCCCTTTAAATAAAAAGAAAAAAAATCAATGCCACATGTTCCTATGTGATTGATTTTACATTCTTTGAATAAATGATTAGCTAGTAAAAATATGATTAATTTTATGAGTTTAATATAACACTAAAGCTATAGTTTCAATAATGTCGTTACCAGTGTGGAAATTTGTAAAAATAATTGTCATATCTTACTTAACTCCCTAAACCATGCTAAGAAATAAAACTTTAAAACATTTACTAGACTTGTGTAGAGATTTCATTATGGGGAAAGCTTCACACAGGAAAATTTATGTACACTGCTTTACGTGCAAACATCCACACATTGTTTGAAAACTTTAAACCTGAGGTGTTAAAGAATGTTTAAGTTTGCAATTCTTCCTTTCAAAATAAAAGAAAAAAGTCAATGCATTTGTTCCTAAATGCTTAATTTTAGATTCTTTGAAATAAATGATTAACTGGTAAAAATATGATTAATTTCACGAATTTAATAAAACGTTAATGTTAGAGTTTCAGTAGTGCCATTACAAGTGTGGAAATTTGTAAAGGTAATAGTTGTATCTTACTTAGCTCCCTAGCCCATGCTAAGAAATAAGCCTTAAAAACATTTATTACACTTGTGCAAAATTTTTCTTGTGCGGAGCTTACACATAGTTTAAAAACTTTAAAGACGAGTTGCTAACAAATGTTTAAGTTTACATGATTTTCTTTCAAAAAAAAAGAAAAACAAATGTGTTTCTAAATGCTTAATTTTACATGGTTTGAAAAAATGATTAACTAGTAAAAATATGTTTAATTTCATGAATTTAATAAAATGTTAAATCTTTAGTTTCAATAATGCTATTACCACTGTGGAAATTTGTGCAAGTAATAGTCATCTCTTAATTAGCTCCCCGTCCCACACTAAGAAATAAACCTTAAAAATATTTACTAGACTTGTGTGGATCTTTCCTTGTATGTAGATTTCACTGTGTGGAAAGCTCCACACAAACAAAGCTATGTACACTTTTACATACAAAGCTCTTCACACTGTTTAAAAACTTTAAACACTAGGTGTTAATGAATTTTTAATTTTACATGTCTTCCTTAAAAAAAAGGAAAACCAATTCCACGTGTTCTTAAATGCTTAATTTTACAAGCTTTAAATAAGTGATCAACTGGTAAAAATATGATTTATTTCATGAATTTAATAAAATGTTAAAGCTATAGTTTCAATAATGTCCCCACCATTGTGTAAATTTGTAAAAGTAATAGTCACCCCTTTCTTAGCTCCCCATCCCATGCTATGAAATTAACCTTAAAAACATTTACTAGACTTTTGTGTAGCTTTCACTGTGTGGAAAGCTCTCCACAGGTAAAGATATACACACTGCTTTACATCCAAAGATCCACACACTATTTGAAAACTTTAAACACCAAGTGTTAAGGAATGTTTAAATTCACATTCATTCCTTTCAAAATAAAAGAAAACAACCAATGCACATGTTCCTAAATGCTTAATTTTACATGCTTTGAAAAAAATTATTAACTGGTAAAAATATGATTAATTTCATGAATTTAATAAAATGTTAAAACTGTAGTTTGAATAATGCCATTACCAATGTGGAAATTTGTAAAAGTAATAGTCATCTCTTCTTAGCTCCCATGCACATGCTAAGAAATAAACCTTAAAAATATTTACTAGACTTTTGTGAAGCTTTGTTTGTGTGGAGATTTCATTGAATGGAAAGCTCTCCACACTTTTCAAAAAATTTAAACACAAGGTGTTGATGAAATTTTAAGCTTACATGTCTTCCTTTCAAAAAGAAAAGAAAAAAGTAGACGCCATGTGTTCCTAAATACCTAATTTTACGTGCTTTGAAATAAATGAGTTCCACATTATGGAAAAAAAACTCAATTTACTAATAAATAAATAAAATTCATCGATATGCTCAACCACCTTTCCATTTTTAAAATTTCATTGTTATACTCAACCTTTTAATTTCTGAAATTTTACAGCAAGTGATGTTATGATTTTGAATGTCCACTTTCAATTAACAATTTTATATATTTAGAATTGATTTATGAGATGATAAAGATCCAAGTGAACAAATAATGAGGTTTTTGGATTATTGGTTTTTATTACTAATATAGTCATTAAATGTTTTGGTTCAACATTATTTACATTCTATTACCATGCCTTTTCATGGCACTCAAAGTAGCAACAAGTTTAACTGGTGAAAATATGATTAATTTCATGAATTTAATAAAACTTTAAAGCTCTAGTTTTAATCATGCCATTACTGGTGTGGAAATTTGTAAAAGAAATATTCGTCTCTTTCTTAGCTTTGTAGCCCACGCTAAAAAATAAACCTTAAAAATATTTACTAGAGTTGGGTGTCGTCTCTTACTTAGCTCTGTAACCCACGCAGAGAAATGAACCTTACAAATATTTACTAGAGTTGTGTGGAGCTTTCATTGTGTGGAATGCCCCACATAAGAAAAGCTCTCCTCACTACTTTACATGCAAAGTTCCATTATACTCAACCTTCTAATTTCTAAAATTTTGTAGCAAGTGATGTCATGATTTTGAATGTCCACTTTCAACTAATAATTTAATATATTGGAATAGAATTGATTTATGAGATGACGAAGATCCACGAGAAGAAATAACGAAAGAAACTACGAGGTTTTTGGATAATTGGTTTTTTAATTATTGGAGTCATTAAACATTTTGGTTAAACACTTTTTCATTGTACTACCATGCCTATTCATGACACTAAACGTAGAAACAATTTTAACTAGTAACGATATGATTAATTTCATTAATTTAATAAAATTGTAAAGCTAGAGTTTTAATAATTTCTTTACCAGTATGATATACGATGTGGAAAATTGTAAAAGTAATAGTCATTTCCTCACAAGGAAATATTAATGAGAGAATGATGAGGTTTTTGGATTATTGAGTTTTTTTATTGTTATAGTCATTAAATGTTTTGGTTTGACACTATTTACATTGTATTTCCATGCCTTTTCATGGCACTCAAAGTAGCAACACATTTAACTGGAAATATGATTAATTTCATGAATTTAATAAAACTTTAAAGCTCTAGTTTTAATCATGACATCACTCGTGTGGAAATTTGCAAAAGTAATAGTCGTACCTTACTTGGGTCTGTAGCCCAAGCTAGGAAGTGAACCTTAAAAATATTTACTAGAGTTGTGTGTCGTCTTTTACTTAGCTCTATAGCCCATGCTAAGAAATGAACGTTAAAAATATTTACTAGAGTTGTGTGGAGATTTCGCTGTGTGGAGCTCTGTAGCCCACACTAAGAAATGAACCTTAAAAATATTTACTAGAGTTGTGTGTCATCTCTTACTTAGCTTTGTAGCTCCTGCTAAGAAATGAACCTTAAAAATATTTACTAGAGTTAAGTGGAGCTTTCACTGTGTGGAATGCTCTACATAAGCAAAGCTCTGCGCACTGCTTTACATGCAAAGCTCCATTATACTCAACCTTCTAATTTCTAAAATTTTGTAGCAAATGATGTCATGATTTTGAATGTCCACTTTCAACTAATAATTTAATACGTTGGAATAGAATTGATTTATGAGATGACAAAGATCCACGTGAACAAATAACGAGATAAACAGTGAGGTTTTTGGATTATTGGTTTTTCTTTTTATTGGAGCCATTAAATGTTTTGGTTCAACACTTTTACATTGCACTACCATGCCTATTCATGCCACTCAAAGTAGAAACAAGTTAAACTTGTAACGATATGATTAATTTCATAAATTTAATAAAACCTTAAAGCTAGAGTTTTAATAATGCCATTACTAGTATGATATAATATGTGGAAATTTGTAAAGTAATATTCATTTCCTCCCAAGGAAATATTAATTGGAGTTTTGTTTATCCCTCCCCCTGAAGCTGCGTTAGTTTTCGCATCATTAGGCAGAGCACTATTATGACACTATTAGTGTTACTGTTAGTGTCAACGATGGAATGACCACTCAAAAAACTAGCTTTTTTCCTGAAACTTTGATTAAAATTGCAAAAAAAAAACAAAATAATGTAGAGTCAATGCACTTGGACCATGAGACAAACTCAAAACATGGACTAATAACATGTATGTGAAATATTTATGCCATGTATATGAAATATTTATGCCATATATTCTATTATTAGGAGAAAAAATGTATATTCTATTATTAGGAGAAAAAATGTATAATTTTGTTAGTTTCCAATTTAACATGTATGAAAAAAAGAACAGCATCTTAATATATTTGAATATCTCCCCTTATGAGGAGGAGAGGATAATAAGGGTGATTTTTTATAACGTTCTTTAGATTTTTTATTTTTTCATATCAACTCAGCCCGGGGTTTCCAATGTAGCCATCTTTACCCTCCTCTCACTTTTAATTGGAAATTTTTATGGTAGAGAAAGTAAAAAAATATTTGTATAGTTAGATATTCAAGTTAAAAGAATTATATGAACATCCATAACCTTAAAGCTCCTTTTCTGTAATTTTAGTGGGTCTCCCTCATGACATATAACTTTGATAAATTATTTCAATTTTAATTGGTCTTCATCATATAGAATAATTAATATTTTTCTGTAAATGTTCCCTACCATTTTCTCATTCTTAAGACCTTATAAATGTCATCCCGGAATAAAAGTGGTTCTAAGATAGAATTTGTGTCCTTTTCAAAATTCATTATTCACAAATTTTAACTTCAAATTTATCTTTATAACACTCCATTCAATGGTTCTATTCAATCTCCCTATCCATTTTTGGATTTGAATATTTTATAGGCAATTGGAATTACATAAAAAAATAGTTCTCAACGTGTAGCTAACATAAATGATTAAATGAATTTACATGTGCTAAAATCATCTATAGAGCTTGACTTTAGCAAATTTTTACCTCATAAATTCATTATAGAGGATGAGAATCCTTGATGGATCGATGCATTAGATTGTGGGAACATCTATTTTGATGTAAATATTATTTAGAATCTCACCATTTAAAGGATTTTTTTGCAAATAAAAAGAATTCTCCAAGTTAAAAATCTCAAATTAATAAATATACAGGAAGGAAAGAAAAGAATTAAGCTGGGTAGTTTTGGTAAAAAATCAAATACTTGATCTCCTATTATCTTATAAGTAGGAATATGGAAATTATTTAAAGAGTTGTTATCGAAATATTCCTATGAGGGGCAATGTACAGGAGACATAAATAAGTAATCCGTAGTAGGAAACCGATCTAAACATTTTATGCAATAAAGAATGATAGTAATGAATATTTTCTTTATTATCCATTAACCTTATATTATTAGAAAAAATTGAAAGAGGTAGGAAGGGAAAGGATGGTCTTTTATTTTGTAGGATCTCTAATGAGATTGGAAAAAAGTTATTTCTTTATTAATATATCAATAGTTTGGGAAAAAGGTTACTTGTTTATTAATATATCACAAAGTGTGTTAGCAATAATTTGATTGTGGTAGATAATAATTTGATTGTCGTAGATAAAAGGTTGTGATTAAGTATTTAAATACAATTAAATTAATTGAATATTTAAATATCAATTATAATATTTAACTCAAAAATGATAAAATATTAAATATAAATTTAGAACAACAATAACTATAATTGTGAATTTTGGATTTGAAAATATAGGGTAATATCACCTATCATGTCATAGGAATCAAAGAACCTTCATGTACAAGGGAAATTGGATTAGAAATAAGCCATCTAGCATAAGATTTAATGGCCCTTGAAGTATTATAAATTATTTTCCCATATAGCTCATAGAAAATCATAGTGGCGAGGAACACCTTATTCACCAATAATGTGATGAAAGGAATGGAGGCATCTTCTATCCCTTTATCTCAACAATTATCCAACACTTCAAAATTGTATTAAGGGATATTCTATAGGTATTTTATTTCTATGTGTCAAGAACATAAAATTGAAAGATAAACACAATGTCAAATAGGCATACCGTGTTGGAGGAAAGGTCATCGCTCATCCAGATAATGGAAGAGATATACACCATCACTAATTTAGAGCATGATAAGTTCCATACAAAGTGTTATACCTTCATCTTTCTATTTTCATATCAAATCGAAGCATAAAAAGGGAGTCTAGCCACCCTTCTTGAAGAAGGAAAATGTTCTGTGATTTAAGGAATCCTTAACTACCTACACTTCAACAACTGCATTATCTTTAATTCCATAGGATGATTTATGGGAATGCATGATATTTCTCCATTACAAACATCGCTGCTCCCTAACTTCAATTCTTCATTCGACCCCTAAAATGAAGATTACTCAGTTCACTCGATCTCATAGGGTTTTCTTATGAGTGTCTTCTATACCCTAAAATTCCTTCCCTCATTAGGTGGATTTTGAACTTTATTCTAGGCGACCATGTTGGTGAGACTTCTATTCTTGGTACCATTTTCTTCTTTGTAATAAGTCTAGAGGCTAGCGGGAATGTATTTGCTTCTTTATTAATTAGTGATCCCTAAATAGTTTGATGGATCCACCATTAAGGAATGTCTCTTGATGTCAAAGTGATTGAACTATATAGCAAACATTTGTTATTGCTACTACATAGAAGTACATTAACAACATATGTCAAAGTAATTCAACAAGGATTGAGGTGGTAGGAGAAGGAATTGACAAAAGCGTATTTTGAAACCTCTCATTCCTCCTTAATGGACCAACGCTACAAACAAAGACTTGATGCTATGGATTTGGAAGGTATACATGATAATTTTGTTGGACTTTGGAAAATTCATATCCATTACACCACTTATGGGCCTCGGAATGTTAAAAACGGTCTGAACAATGTTTGAGTTAAAATTATGGAAGAAAAAACATCTTCCAAGGTCTAGCTTTATTAACCTCTCCACACCACTAACTTGTTGTCTCCTGCTCATGGAGCACCTACTGAAGAAGACCTTGAAAATTTTAGCACATATGTACAAATGGAATTGATAGATAGTATCCTACTAAAGTTTGTTTAATATTATTATGTTATTATCAACATTTATTTTTATTAGACCAATATGTTAGACAATATCCCTGCCATATCTTCAAGATAATGACTTACTTTTATTTTTTTACTCCATTACTTTATAGTACTTTTGAAAATATTAATAAAATCAGATTCCATAATTGAAATCCATTTTATACTTATATCTTATTTACAATACTACCGAACTTTTGTATATATAAGAAAATATCTAATTAATCTAATAAACAATTGATTGTAATTTTTTCTCTAAGCAATATTGAAGCAAGTCCCATCACCAACTCCGACCTCTATGGAGTTTTGGTGTTTGGAATCGATTTGGAGTATTCTCACCCATGTTCATATTTTTGAAGGCATCACATCACCCATACACCCGTAGTGTAAGAGGATACAAGCAATATGAAAGCAAAAAGATACAAACAATATGAAAGAAAAGTCCCAACACTCCAGCCTCTAAAATTTTAGTGTTTAAAATAATTTGTGGTAATCCCAAGAGTATTCTAAATAAAAAATAGAAAATTTTAACTTTTTGCTGTCATGAATTAGATTGTTTTTGCTCCAACAAAAGCTCTTGACAAGAGCATACTATATATTTCATTTAGCCTGCCCACCATCTCAAAGTGGCAAATATAGCTTTATTTTTATCGTGCAACACACTATGGCCATTGCTGTCAATGTAACCTTGGAATTTTTAATAATAACATAGGGAAATTGGCCTATACTAAGTGGTAGTGGAATCGACTTGAGGCTGTCATTAATTTTCTCTGTCAATAGTAAATTAAATATAGTGGTTGGGCACGCGGGGCGGCTGCTATTGGTGTACGCCGCCAAACAATGACCACAAATTAATTATGACACGAACATAATAATACAAGAATGGATGGATGAAATGAAAAACAAAGCAGTAATATTAGGATAATAATTTAATATTATTATATTTACGAGGTCGGGCGAGTTCTCAAAGATACTCGACATTTGCACGTGGGCATGCGTACGATCCACATGGCACAATTATGCAATGAGCCAAAATGCCATTTCATTTTCCACGTCACCTGCAAACAAGGAACTTGGCCGTAGTACTCACCACCTTGACAGACAACATGGATTTGCGAGAGCCAGCTGGGATTGGGGTGTCCATACTCCACGTGTTTATGTTTTTATATATTTCATTTGCCAAACCTTTAAACTAATGTCTCTCAATATTTTTAATTAATATTTGGAAAAGGAGATGTATCATTAATTTTTATTTAACTACTTTGAAAAGTATTGTTTTTTTTTTCCTTGGTCATCATTTTGGAACATGTGGCGAGGAAATATATGCAATCCCTATGTTCTCTGATCTATTTTATATGTA
Source organism: Pinus tabuliformis (assembly GCA_031772625.1). NCBI lineage: Eukaryota > Viridiplantae > Streptophyta > Pinopsida > Pinales > Pinaceae > Pinus > Pinus tabuliformis. The sequence goes on along the minus strand of CM062819.1, from coordinate 1,714,828,690 downwards.
ATCTCCTTTAGTGAATTTATGTAATTAAACAATATAAGGTACAAGGAAGTGAAAATAATATCACCAGATAATATAAATAATAAATTATATATTCTTATATTTGAAGATAATGAATTTGAAATGCAGTTGTTTATAATGCGACTTTTTGAAAGTTTTTCGGGTCGGTTTTTCCGATCGAAATCCGGCAGGAATTTATTGGAATCGCAAGTTTGATAGCTAGTTTCTGCACAATGAAAGCGTCCCAGGGTTTTCCAGGGTGCTGAATCCAAATATATAGTTAAAAAACCATTTTAACTGCAACAAATCAAGATTTAACCTCAATTTCTTCCGCCGGATTCCGTCACCGGAATCTCCAAAAAAATCGCATTATAAAAAACTCCATTTGAAACGCTTTAATATAATATTAGGAAATTAAGCCAACCATATAATACCATGACCTAACTTAAATAATAATAGGTTTCATATATTTGAAATATTGAATTTATTTTATTTTTAATTAATTTTTTTAATAGAATATAAAATGGATTCAATGATAGTTTCATTCATGGGGTGATTTAAATAGATGGAGATAACTTTTTGAAAATATACTTTTGCTTCTAAAATTATTTAAAAAATACCAATCATAAGATAATTTTTAATTACATTGACCGTCTTTTAAAATCTTTTGGGTTGTACACCATACTTTGATTTATATTTATATTGCAATTTGTGTTTGCTTTAAAGAAGACAGTGAGAAACATCCTTCGTATAATAGAAAGGAGGTGGGTTGATTTTCATGCATGATTAAGATGCTTTGAATATGGATTAATATAATCTAGTAAAACATTAGGTCTATAAACTTAATATAATTTGTTAAAAAAAATTAATATTATAATAAAATAATTTAATATTCTAATAATTGTATGTACGAAGAAAAGATATTTTTAATGTTTTATTTAATATTAAATAAAATTAAATTATTTAAAAATGATCAAAATACAAAATCAATTTAATCTGTGGACAACTACTAAGATGTTTATTTTATTGTTAAATATTTTCTTTCGGACAAAAGTATGAATTAATATAATCATTTAAAAAAAATATTTTAACTTTATAGAGATGGTTGGTCGAGTCACTAGTTTAAAATTATTTTATTTTATTAGTGAAAATGGTTATAAATATGTTTTAATATTATAGTTTTTAAAAGATATTTTAACTTTGGATAAATATTAATATTAATGAAATTTCGTTAAAAAAAAATAATAAATATAGATTAGAATATTTTAACATTTTTATAATGAAATATATTGTAAATAAAAAGAATAAAGTTGTTAGGGATAAAATTATTTTAAATATTTTTTAAGCTATGAAAATGGATGATAATAGATAATATGTTGAATGATTATAAAAATTGGTTTATGAGATTCCAAGAATGTAAGAGATTATTTAGATTTTTTTTATTGAGATTTTTTTATCATATGTACTGCTATATAATTTTTTTTATCTTGCAACTTCTTAGTATCACAATGTTGATAGAATTCATTATTTAAAGAAATTTTGGAAATGCAGTAAAGAAAGGATCTGACCACTAGGGTGTCAAGGGAATTGCACCCATAACTTCTCAATAGCAAAGGTGTGTGATGTCTCAATATAGCAAAGGTGCTTTAATGTTGAGGACTCGACTAATTGAAGTAACCCTTCAATCTCTAATACACATTTTTATTATAGAAATCATAAGAATGAATTCTTATTTTAACAATATTAAGAATAGAACACTATACAAAAAAAAATCATAGAACACTATACAAAGAAACAATTTGAAATTTTCATTTATTCTAAAAATTTTTTGAATTAAATTATAACTAGATCATAATTTAAATTTCAAAATCATAATATTAAAAAATAATTTTAATACCTAAAATAAAAATTAATAAAATTTTTATAGTATTTTATTTTTTTAATCAATAATTTTTAATTTTTAATTTTCTTAAAGATAAAAAAATAATAATATGAATATTAATAGTTTAATCAAAATAATTATATTAATATATAAAACTCTGCATAATGTTCAACAAATTTGTAATTATTATAAAAAATTATAGTAAAAGTTATAATAAAATAACTAAATCATATCCTTAAATCTCTCCATAGATTTTGTTCAGTTTGTGGTGATTGCTACTCATATCAAAGAAGAATATCTAAAATATAGATATTAAAGTTAAAAAATTATTTTTATATTTTAGATATCTTATTATATTGTTAAATTATATAATTAATTAATTCAAACATTCTTATAAAAAAAATTATAAATTTTTTAATAATTACATATTTAAAATATTATTTAAAAATTATAAATTTTTTAATAACTACATATTTAAAATATTATTTAAAAATTATATTAATTTTTTTAAATACATTTTATATCTCTTTTCATTATCTTTTCTTATATATAATTTTTTAACCCTTTTTAAAGTTCAATACTTTTAATATCATGATCTTTTTCTTGGTATTTGTTTTTACTATTTTTTTATTTTTTTTTTACAGTTATATTGATATGTGTTTACATAAAACATTATATTGCATCCACACATATATAAATAATATTTTAAAATACATAAAATCTTTTTATTGCATTTTAGATCAATGATTATTAGAAGTCGGTAGATAGTTAATAATAATTATTTTGACCATTTTACTTATTAGAAGTCGGTAGATAGTTAATAATAATTCTTTTGACCATTTTAATAAGTTTGGTAAGAAATATAATTAAATGAAAATATAATTTATATTTATATATAAATACATTTTTATATAAATATATAAAATAAGAATAATAATTCTATATTATAATAATATTTATTATAAATATAATAATGTTATATATATATATAATTTTCTTGAAAGAGAATAACCTTGTGATTTTATTAGGTTTGACCGAAATAATTTTACAAACAATAATATGTTTAGAACTAGTTAAAGTTATAGCAATAATTTTTCCTTATTTTCATTAGTTTTTTTATTAATTGTTTCATAAATAATTATGAAAAATTGTAGATATTTATGTGGTAAGTTATATAATATAATTTGAATATAAATTTTAATAATAAAATTCAAAATTAAAATTGTTTAAATTATTATTGTTTTATATGTTAAGATCATTAGCAATGAAGTGTTTTTTTACTTTAGTATTTTGTAAATTGAAAATTTATTTTTTCTAAATCTTAAAGGTATAAATTATATTATTTGTATGAGTTAATGCGATTCAGATAAAATGCATTTCAAAAAATGATTTTAATGACTTAAATGTCACTGACATGATTATGGATTGATGTGGATCTAAACGAAATACTATTCTAAAATACTTTTTAAAAATATTAAAAATTTATTCTAAATTTTAAAATATAAATTATAATATAAAATTTGTAAATATTTCCTTGTTCATTTGAATTTATAATCTTAATTTAATATACATTTGTTTTATCATTAATATATTATTTATATGTTTCTAACTATACATTAGATTAATTATATTTTAATAATTATATATAATAAATGATTATATATTAATAAATAATAAAAATACAGTTATAAATATTTTTTTATATGAAATTTATATATGAAAAGATATGTATTCTAAACTTAAATTATTTTTAGAAATATTTAAGTACATTACAATTAGATAATTTATATTTTATAAAACATTATATGAAATTTAATTCAATAAAACAAGAAAAGCTTTATATCGAAACAAACATGGTCGGAAACATAAACAATTTTTACAAGTATTTGATTAAATTAAAAATAAAAAATTATCTTATAAAATATTTCATATAAAAATTTTAATTTAAAATAACGCCTTTCCCAACACCATATTATAATAAACAGTTTAACAAGGAGTATGAAAAAGTGACAGTAAGATTATTCTTACTCATTGGTATAAGATGATATGGCATAAAAGAGAATTCAAGGTATCGGGCATGAATAATTTTATAATTTAATAAATAATAATTTTTAATTTACTATATATAAATTATTTACATGTTTTAAGTTTAATGATTATTTATTAAAAAATAATTATATAATATATATTATAAAATAAAATGAAAACATATATGTTGATACTCTATTTTATCATTAAATTATATTTATATTATTTTTAAATAAATAATTAAAAAAATTAAAATATTATATATAAAATTTTAAAAAATTACAACTTTAAAAGAATAATTATATCTTAATATAAAAATATCTATATCAATTATTATTCAAAATAAAGCATTCATTGTTTTAATGTCTTTTTATATTTTATTTTTAACCCAAAATATAGGAGTGGAGAGTTTAAAAAAGATTTGATATATAAATTATTAGAGTTGATTAATTTATCATTGATAGTTTATTGTTAATGTTTGGTACTTTTTAGATAACCTTAAAAACATCAAATAATTTAAATTTTTTTAATTTATGTTTATTTTAAGTATGCATGTTTGTATGGTAGAGTTGATGCAAAAGGTGAGAAATGCTTTTATTATTATTAAAAATTTGTTAAAATTAAACATCTTCATTTTTTTATTATTTATTTTTAAAATAAAATTGGTTGATATATATATTCATATATTTTAAAAATAAAAATTAATGATATTTTATATTATATAAATAACTTTAATATAAAAAATTTTGATTTTTTTTGGGTGAATTTGTTTGTGATCTTTTATGTTTGATTTGTGGTTTGGGGAGCCTCAACCTAAAGGCATCTAATATATCAAAGTCACATTAGGGATCACAGCTGTGCTAGTGAGACTTGACAAAAGTTTGTTAATTGTTTAAATAATAAATTATATCATTTTATTTTAAAATTATTATTAGTTTTTCACTTAAAAGAGAATTCACACTACCACACAACTAGTCAATAAAATTTGAATCTCTAAACATATACTTTAGAAAGACTTCATATCACATTGATTACAAATCAAATTAAACTTTAAATATTTGAAAATTAATTTTAATTTTATCTATTAAACAAACTATTATCTCTCATATTCTATTTATTATATTTAATTTAATTTCAAAATATTTCAGATTTAAATTTTGTATTAATTTTATATTTTGTTATCTTTGATATTCTATTTGTTATATTTAATTTAATTTCAAAATGTTCCAGATTTAAATTTTGTATTAATTTTATAATTTGTTATCTTTGATATTCTATTTGTTATATTTAATTTAATTTCAAAATATTCCAAATTTAAATTTTGTATTAATTTTATATTTTGTTATCTTTAATATTCCATTTATTATATTTAATTTAATTTGAAAATATTTTAAATCTAAATTTTATATTTTATTTTAATTTTATCGATTTTTAATATAATTTAATATTTTTTTAATTACTTTTCAAATACCATCTAAATAAAATCTTTACAATTTTATACTTTTATTTTACATTCTATACTCTGAGTTGGAATTTATTTACAATTTAATTTTACAGTATGTAACCTCAATTCTCAAACCAATATCCCCACATGTGATCTTATTTTCTTCCATTGGACTTTCAATCCAATATTACGATATGTTATCTTATTTTCTTCCTTTTATTCGTGTAAAGTAATACTCAATCCAAAATTATCTTAACTTACCTTCTTCTTTCTATTCGTCTATAGTGATAGTGAAGCGTCTGCTCATAAGTATGATCGTTTCACATTGCTGCATGTGGCTTAGTCCCTCCAACTAACGACGGGAAATGAACAATGAGTGCATTGTAGAATTAATGCGGCATTCGTGGTGTGGCGGCTTTAATGGTATATTAAAACATTATATAACGATTTTATGATATATTTGATTTATAATTTAATTAAAGTTTTATTGAGTCGAGAGACTTATTTTACCGTCGATACGAGGGAATGTGTAAGTTATTTTACAATTAATATGAAAGAATGTGTAAGTTTGTCTATTTGTCGTCTGTCCCTTTAAAATAAAATAAAATAAATAAAAATTATGTTCTAAATAGAAAAATAATGTGGACTATAATTAAAAAAAATGAGTATGTTGTAAAGTAATTAGAAGTAAAAAAAACAATGTGAATGAGATGTTTAAATCTTATACTTTTCAAAAATATTTCAACCAAAGATTTTAAAAAATATTTGAAGATCTATGTTAACTAATTTATGTCGACATCAACCTCATATATATATATACTTAAAAATTTTATTTGCTCCTATATATAGCCTATTTAGCATTCAAAATACAATTTAAACAATGAAAAAAACACATTGTATTTTGCACTTTAAAAAATTTGCACCTCAAGAAATTTGATCCTCTTTGCTCATGTTAGATCCATACTTAAGATGAATCTATACAGGTTATAATAATATGAATGATAAATATATGAGATATAAAAGTTATTGCTATTTTAAATCATAGTTTAAATTTTCCCCTTTCTATTTTTTTTGGGTCAAATTTGTCCAATATCTAGTAAGGAATTGACATACTAGGAAGTTTGGGTTGTTAAATTTATACAATTTTACTCAACTAAATTATAATATTTAAAATACATGTTGAAAACAAAAAGTCAAAATTTTGCCATAAATTATACATCATATTGTAATAAAGGAAGTTAAAACTTGGAATAGTTAATCTACTCTTATTTTAATATGCCCTTGTTTGTGGAACTCTTTATTTAAAAAAAATAATAATATTAATCCAATTTTAAGGCCACAACTGGGCCATACACTAACTTGGTGTATGAGACTCTTTTGTGGAACTCCTTATTATAATCAATAATAATAATAATTCAATATTAAGGTCTAAGCTAAGCCAAACACCTAATTGGTGTATGAGAACCTTTTGTTTGTGGAATAAGGGGCCCACCATTTTTGTTTGTTTTAATATCCGACCGAGATTCCTATTGATATTCAAAAAATAAAATTACAACTGATATTCTAAGAAGTGTTTTGTTGACCTTGTCAACTAGACTAAAAAAACTTCAAGTATCACAAGCCCATTAGTAGCTGACTTGTGTGTCAACATATAAGCAAAAATTAAGTGAACATTTAGCCATGAGGATTGTCCATACATTCAAAAATGCCATAGTTGCTGACAATATGAAATTTTGACAACACAATTGATTACAATAAGAGGAAAAGCATACTAGGGTGATGAACAAAGACAACCAAAATTCCAAAAGAACAATATAGGACTATTGGATATCAAAAAAGCAGAGGATGAATCATTCATCTAAAATGATTATAGGTTATTCTAGAGAAAAATTGGTGCTGACCATATTGAATAAGGTAGCATTGATAGTCACTTCTCCATTATGAGGTGCTACAAAATCAGTATCTGAGTCTCTAGTTATGTAGTGTTTTATCTTAGTTAGACGAACAACAATATCATCCATATCATATCTGATGTCTAAAATAATCCTTTTCAGTTCTTCTTGACTAATGATGAACTGATAATTGTCAACTTGCTTATCTCTAAGAACCATTTGAAGCCAGGGAAGATTTTAGGGGCTAATATTCGCAGGTGGGCTAATTTTACATGTCTTTTCCAAAAATAAGATTCACGAATCTTATTTTTTTCTAAAAATAATTCGTCCACATTTTATAATATAATCTTATTTTACCTTAAAAATCGCCAAAAAATTATATAGACTAATTTAAATCATTAAAAATATATATATTTTTACAAAAATGTAGCCAAACATTTTACAATTTGCATATTATGGACTAGTAAGATTCACCAAAGTTTCTAAACTTGAAGATAAACTTCCCTCCTTAAAATTTTCCTTCTTTGAAGCAGAGAATCCATTTGTCTGTGTGTAAATAGTGAATGTAGAAAATACAACCTTCGCTTCCTCCATTTTCCTGGGTCTAGTACCCATTTGGTCTTCCCCACACAAACATCAAAATATGAGTGAGATAGTTTATCACCAAACTCTATCCATTTGTGTGTGTAAATAGTGAATGTAGAAAATACAACTTTCGCTTCCTCCATTTTCCTGGGTCTGGTACCCATTTGGTCTTCCCCACACAAACATCAAAATATGAGTGAGATAGTTTATCACCAAACTCTCGTGCTTCCAAGGATCGAATTTCCCTTCAAACCTCCAAAGGTATTGCATCAAGAAATTTACTATGGAATCCCACCTAAAGAGACGCATTTTTCTAGATGGGGACACCACATAAGGGCCTCCCCGTCGACTTATTAGTCATTGTCATGGAGCCATAGGGAACGAGATCCTACAAACAAATTGAACAGAAATCTTTTGGGAAAAACCATGAAGGAATATTAGACTATGGAAATGATAGAGCCCCAACGCCAGTCTCACAATTACCATATACCAGGAAACTATTGGCTGTGAGTACGAAGGTATTCACCCAATCTATATATCATCCAAGAATATGAAACAATGAATTCTTAGACCTACCAAGACTCCCCACCAGTGACTCTCTTCGAAAAATACTAAGACGCCATTATAACTATATCGAAAATGATCCATCGTACCAGACTCCCAAAACCAAGACTGGGTAGTTGAAAGATATGCTTGATGGTTCAATAGATTGTAAATCAACAGAAGGAAGGACCACGACCAATTCAAAAGAAGGCCCAAACGATGTGGGGTGAAAAAAACATAAAAAAACATTTGTTGTTGAAAATCACTATCCCCTCTACCCTTGAGTGAGAACGAAAGAAAATTAAGGACAACCCAAGATGATCGCCACCTGTGATAGTTCCCAATGAGAAATGACCTTTAATTGACCTAAAAAGACAACATGACCAAACTAATTCCAAATGCAACGACATAAACTTGCTAAGAGCTAGTGGCAGACAATTATGAGAGGTTTAGCAATATACCGACTTGGAAGGAGAAAAACCTATGAAATTGAGACCATAACACACTCTTAGACATGTTCTAAGGAAGAAATTGCAATGAAATTGATAAAAGAAGAAGCAACGGAAAAAACTAACAACCAGAGCATACCCTGAGAGAATTATCACAGTAAGATGCCATCAGAGATATGTTGCAACTATTCACCACCCTTGTGTATGAATAGAGCTTGTATATAATAGTTCCAATGAGACTTCAGTCTCCCAAAATCTTGAAGAAGGTCGATACCATGCACTCTGCAGACACCAAGTGGTATACCTCAACCTAATCTCTCGATGAAAAAAAACTCTCATGATTTGACTATCATAAATGTCGATCAATCGCTTGTCAACATACTTCAAACATACCTCCAATCTGACATAAACCTTCACCTCCATTCTTGCTTCGAAGGCATAAACGAAATATCTGATGGTGTGATAGATCCCATAAGCTCTCTACCACACCCTCATGGAGTAAATGCTGCAAAATACTAACTATACGACATCCTCAATTAATACCTTACTACCGCTCCATGTGTTGGGGGCTATATGCCAAGTGGATGGCCTGACACACTCCACAAGGGTCGCCTCCATCTTAGCCACTCGAAGCTAGTGCATGTTACTCATTGCCATTATTACACCTGTTTGCTAGAATAAGACTCAGTAAGGTAAGTCGATAATTGTTCACCGAAATTTCACCGCATCGGAGAAGAGGGCCTACCTTTTCACAATCATTTATATGCTAAATTTAAAAAACACATACATACTTTAGCCCTGTATATTTCAACTTTTAACTCTTAAGAAATTCTTAACTATTAAACTTAATTAAACTATATCAAAAAATTAATCACATTTTAAATATTAATACAAAGTTTTTAATAAGTATTTTATTGATCATTTTTGTAATATTTTTGATTTTTGATAGAGCGATAACGTTTTATTCAACCTAGTTAATATATTTAATTTATTTTTTATATTTTAAGTATTATGAGTATTTTTTACTCTTCTTTATTAAATAATATGTCAATGATTTTCTTTTTTTTCTTTTATTTTCCAATATATTTATAAGTATAAAGAAAAAGAGCTTAACATGTGACTTGAGTAGCTATGATCAAAGGACATGTAAGTCATTGCCATGCCAACCATTAGTGTTGTTGGATTTTTACACAAAAATTTTGAACTCATGACTTTTATAGCATAAACATAAAGTTCTTTAATAGAATACATGTCACCATCTTCTCTACACCCAGTGAACTACTTAAACAATTTTCTTTTTCATATATTAAAAGTGTATTTTACATGTTTATTAAAATCAATAATATCCCTATATTATTTTTAATTTCTTAAATTAAATAAAAAATTAATTTAGTTTTTTAAAACATTAATTCAATTTATTATTCTTCATCGATTCTAAAACTATATTATATTTTTCCCAAATGTCATTTGAACAAGTACATTTATATTTGTATGTTAACGAATTTGTTAAAGTTAATAATAATTCAATCTTTAATTATTACAGTTTGATATTTAGAAAATGCAAACTTCCCTACCCTTTAAAACTTTTAAACATTTAAATATATATATATATATATATATATAATTTTTGATTTTATTTTAATCTTAATCGGAGAAAAATTCCTTTTCATTCTCCTCCAACTATTATCAAATTTGTGAAAAGAACATAAGAGCCATGTGTTTATTATTAGCATTTACCTTCCCTATGTTGAGTTGGCCGTGTTGGAGTATTAGGCAATTAATTGATCCCATGAAGTTTCATGTGCTTAGAATTTAATAGCTTCATTATATCGATGAAGAGTCATGACACCTCAAGGGTAATTGGGTGAGTAAAAGAAAAACGTGAACCCATAGTTCTCAAACCTTTCATCACAAAAGACCAAGTTAATGTTATAAGAAGGTTTATTGCATTTTATCCTTGTAAATTAGCATTCTAAATTAGCATTCTAATCAATTGACTCGGTTATACTACTATTGAATCCTTGTAGAAAGACCACCTAATTTTAATTGATTAGCACTTATTAGTTTAATCATGTTCCATTAAAATATTGCTAATGCAAGGGCCACCATATTAGTAATGGAATCAATTACCTTGCCTTTTGCGAATTTTGATGAGGTCATGATTTCGACCCACATCCTAGCAGAAAGAGGTAGAGGACAAAACTGAAGCCCCTTGCAAACTCATTTAGGGGGGGACCTCAGTACACGTGTCAGTGTGAGACGTTGTCTAAGGAAAGCTCTCGGAAGTTATTTTATTTGACTAAGGGAGGAGTGGATGCTCTGCATTATGTTTTTAAGGAAGAGTTGGAAACCACTTAACATTTAGTAATGTGTTTGTCCCCTAAAGGCAGACAGGCAGAGGATGCCTCGCCAGTAGACCTTGAAATCACCCCTCAAGAAAGTTACTCACCTAAAAATCACACGTGACTGCAGGGCACTCTGGGGTGGGGGTGGAAGTGGAAGGGAAATCAAAGTAGGAGAGCTTAGAGAAGAGTATTGGGTGGCAATTTAGGTATTTATAGTAGGAGAGCTTAGAGAAGAGTATTGGGTGGCAATTTAGGTATTTATTGGATGGTATAAGGCTAGTGATGGTAAGAGTAGTTGAGGGGACGTTGAGGGGGGCTAGTGGGATCATGGGGGAGGAAAAGAGATTAGTCTCTTTCTAGATGTCGAGTTGCTTAGGGTTAGAAATAGATAGAGAAATACATCGGGAGGTTCGAAATAGAAAGAGAAATACATTGGGAGTCGATCGAGAGAGAAGAGACAAGGACGAGGTCGTGGTCCCACTAGCCCACGCGCACGCTGCCCCACACCCTAACCCTAATGTCAAACCAAATTTCAAAACCCACTCGCATCAATCAATAAATAAATCATTACCGCTTTTCGAAAAAACCGGTCTTAAACTCCGGTTTTTTAATGTGCGAACAGTGGTAACGTACCCCACTGGTTTTCTTCCTCGGCATTATTTTTACTTCAGTTGATTGTCTCGTTGTTGCTGCGGATCAGAAGCGAGGGGTGAGGCGTTTAGGGCGAGTTTTAATTTTGTGCTCTGTGAGAATCGAATCCACGACCGATTAGGAGGTGAATGGGGAGGTAGTGGAAGGGAGGGAGTTTGGAATTTTATATGTGAAGGTCCGGGAGGGGTAGGGCAAGGGAAAGGGGAATTTTAGTGTAGTGAATTCAAAGGACGCAGTCCTGGCAAACCGGTGGTGGACAGGGAATGTGCCGATGGGGGGAGTCGATCCGGGCGCCGGGTCAGGCCCCGGGTCTGGACATGGACATGGACATGGACATGGGCATGGTCATGTTTCTGGTCCCGGGCATGGCCACGGTCTGCAAGCCAGGGACTTGCAAACTTCTGAAGATGAGAATAGTGGGAACAGCGGATCGAAGAAACGGGGGCGGGATGATAACGACAGCAACGCCGCAGGCGACAAGTCTCAGGAAGGTCAGGACGGCGGGGCGGAGATGAGCCGGAGGCCTCGCGGGAGGCCGCCCGGGTCGAAGAACAAGCCGAAGCCCCCCATAATTATACACCAGGACAGCCCCAACGCCCTGAAAGCTCATGTAATGGAAATTACCAACGGGTGCGACGTTGCCGAAAGCGTAGCGACGTTTGCACGCAGGCGGCAACGGGGAATCTGCATTCTGAGCGGGAGCGGAACTGTCACGAATGTTACCTTGCGGCAGCCGGGCGCGCCTAATGCCATCGTGACCTTGCACGGACGGTTCGAGATCTTATCCCTGTCCGGGGCTTTCCTGCCACCGCCTGTGCCGCCCGGGGCAACAGGCCTCACAATCTATCTTGCAGGCGGACAAGGACAGGTCGTGGGAGGGAGCGTCGTGGGCGCGCTGGTGGCCTCCGGTCCTGTCGTTGTCATGGCTGCCACATTCCGTCATGCCCCCTATGAAAGACTACCCCTAGAAGAAGACGAGGGGCCGCCGATGCCTATGCAGCTTCACCCGCCCGGAGGACTTTCCCAATCACCCAATCTGACGGCCGTGCAACAGCAACAACAGCAGCAACAACACCAACACCAACAGCAGCAGCAGCAACAGATCTCTGATCCATCCAGCACAATCTACGTTCCCCCAAATCTGCTCTCCAACGGCCAACTACCCCATGACGTCTACGCCTGGGCACAGCACCCCCCGCGACCCCCTTATTAGTAAAAGTACTCTTCGTTGCCTTTGCCCCGCGGTCCCTTTGGTGCGCCCTCCCCCACGAGGTCAGCTCATTCATAATTATGTGTACAAATTATACCCAGACCCGGACTCGTACTGCGCTGCCCGCTTTCATTCTTTTCAGGGCAACCTAGACTCGGCCGCCGGCAGCGCTGGGTGATAAATTCAGTGATCGTCGTCTTCATCATCAGCAGCGTCCCGTTCGAACAAAAAAGGAGAAGAAAAAAACACCAATGGAGCATCTCAGGTCTAATGAAAAACAGACTTTCTTTTGTTTTCCCAAGCTTGTTTGCCTTGTACAATTTCCTTCTTCATGTGTAATGCTAGAACTTTAACTTCATATATTTATGCCTACTTCGGTTTGGATTATTCCATTAATTGCACATGCTTCTCTCTGTTAATTCAATTTCCTATTCATGTTTCTTTATATTGACTTCAGTTTTTTACAGTGTTCATGCTGCAAATCAAGCCCAAATATCTGAAAATTTAGCTGCAGGTTTCCCCATAAGCCCTTAACATAGAAACACTTCAAAATAAACATAGAGATCTATATATACAGATATACGACTTACATTACATTTCAGAACACCACTGCAGTTATGAAATTATTGTCGAATAGAATTGCTTTAGATTTTTTGTCATCAAACCTTTTTACCTCTCTTCTCACAAAGCAAAATCAAGCATTTTCACCAAGGAAAACGACCCATTACCAGCAACTGGCTATTATTATTATTATTAGTTTGGGAGTGTATTAGTTGGGTGCAGGTTGTGAATGATATCTCGTGACTGTAGAATTTTTGAAGACTTCATCACTTCAGAATATGGGCAAAAACAGAATACAGAAGTTGGATCCCATGATTTGGAGGTGAGACATGAAGGCCATGGCCAATATTCTTACTGTGACTTTGATTTCTAGACTGGACCAGTCCGGTACTAGTATTTTGCTTGAAGGGTCCAGCTTTACCAAACTGGTATTTTCATTCTATCAAACAAAAAGACAGAAGGAGAAATAAAATAAGAAGTTAAAGTAGTCAGTTCTCGAGAACATAGAGCAAATATTATCAAATTAGAGAAGCCAACGCTCGAGTTGTTATACTATATTATTATATTATACTATGGAGCATAAAACAGCAGACTGAAATTGGCTGAGTTGTCTATCGGTAAGCCTGCGGTCAGTGATTATGGCATGGAAATTAAATGCTTGCAGAAATAACCGAACAACGATTTCAAGTCTCTTTCAAGGATCTCAAAGAACTTCAAGCCATAGTGATATTTGAATAATTTAGGTGAGTGAACAAAAAAACAAAATTTGTTCACTAACCCAGATGATTAAAGGATCATTACGGCTTCAAATTCAAGCTGCTGATGCTCTTTCTTAGTTTATATGTAGGAAAGGAAAAATATTGAACAAGTTAACTATTAACAAACTGGTAAGTTAGGCCATTAATTCAGTGTTACCTCTATGTCTTTTACTAAAACCAATTACCAGATTGGTATGCAGCCTGAAAAACTGACATATGGGAAGCTGCAGAAATGATTTAGCAACAACAGGGAAAGGCTAATTCATTCTTCTAAAACGACGAGGCTTTCAGTGTTTCAGTTCTTGTGATTGTCTCTCATAGGGTCGAAAATCTCATATGCAACATTGTCTATCTATGGCAATTTGTTATTATTCTAAAACAAGTTCTTGGTGATATTTTACTATTACACTTCATATTTCCATATTAATCCAACCTCCAGCCCTTCAGGCTTCTTTTCCCCAACATGATCTATATTTTAAGCTGCTTAATTTCTCTTAGTCTTCATGACCTATATTTTAAGATACTTAATTTCTCTTAATCTTCTTCTTGATACAATAATAACTTTATTCTGCTCTCTCTTTGTTTAATAGCTATCTCAATAATGGATTGTCAATTAATTCTGTATGAAAGCTTTTCTATCTTTTTTTGGGTAACTCTACGATCCATTCAAATGGCTTCTAACGAAGACGACTTATAAATTACATCAGAGACATGGGAAGAACTACTAGAAGATTGGATGGTAAGGATGCTCTACTGTTACCTAAAATGCATTTGAAGAGCTCTCAAGAACCATGAATGGACAGAACTCTAGCTTCCTATTTTGTGTTAATAACAGCTGAGTCTAAGCAAGTCAATCCCGGGAATAATTCTTCAGAACCGTAGCTTTCTATTTTGCCTGAATGGCAGCTTAGTCTAAACGATTCAATCCCGAAACATCTTTGACTCTAGTTTCCTATTTTGTCTAAATGACATCTTCGTCTTACAAGTGAATCCCGGAACATATATGTGTGGCTTCTACGGTCTCAACAGCCCGAGTACAGAGCATATTTCGAGATCTCAATCGCAGATGAATAATATCGTTTAGAACCAAGAAACCAAATGAATAAACTAACTTGGAGTTTTCGACCGATCCTCTAGTTGTATTTCAACTGTAAACGAGTGAAATATATAATCTCGGTCTATTCCAAGTATTGTGACCATAGCTGATAAGTTGAGTATAGATGATTAGTATATTGCTAATATATTCAACTAAGCATTTACTACATTTGCTACAGGTACCAACACGTTCAACCTTACTATTATCTTATTTTATGTTCAATATTTGATTAAATATGCGTTTGAAGTAGAGTGGCATGCCGGCTGAGCGAATCTTATTTTATCATCATCAATTGAATTTGCAAATGCCATTTCAAATCAAAGTCGAGACAATGTTGGGCGAGTGAATCGTATTAAGATAAAGCAGCTTATACTCTTGTCTGAGGTTTTATTTTTTCCCAGTAAATCCAACAATAGGCTTCGAACACCATTCAGTACTGGAGCACTACATAGTACAAGGTATCATATTTAAGTGATAAAGTATTACAGGGTGTCTTATTGAAAGATGGATTTTGAGTTTCGAAATCAAAGGAAAGGTGAACAGCATCATCGTTAAGTACTCCAGAGTATCGTAATGATGACAAGGTTCATGTTATTGAGCATAAGGGAGTATACCTGTTTTAAGGTGGAATATCATTAAGTAGTATGGGTTATTGTATAAGGGTTTTAAGGTAAAATATCATAAGTAGTACAGGTTATTGTATAAGGGTTTTATTGTATAAGGGTTTTCAGGTGAAATATCATTAAGTAATAAAGGATATTGTATAAGGGGTTTAAGGTGAAATATCATTAAGTAGTACAGGGTATTGTAGAAGGATATTGTATAAGGGGTTTAAGGTGAAATATCATTAAGTAGTACAGGGTATTGTAGAAGGGGTTTAAGGTGAAATATCATTAAGTAGTAGAGGGAATTTTTAGGGTGTTAAGGTGAAATATTTTAGCATGTTAAGGTGAAATATCATTAAGTAGTACAGGGTATTCTAAGGGTATTTTTAGTGTGTTAAGATGAAATATCATTAAGTAGTATAGGGTATTCTTAGGATATTTTTAACGTGTTAAGGTGAAATATCTAGGATATTTTTAGCGTGTTCAGGTGAAATATCATTAAGTAGTACATGCTATTCTTAGGGTGTTAAGGTGAAATACCACGAAGTAGTACATGGTATTGTATAATGGTTTTAAAGTGAATTATCATTAACTAGTACAAGGTATTTTTAAGGTGTTAAGGTGAAATATCATTAAGTAGTACAGGGTATTTTTAAGATGTTAAAGTGAAATATCATTAAGTAGTACAGGGTATTTTTAAGATGTTAAGGTGAAATATCATTAAGGGTATTTTTAAGATGTTAAGGTGAAATATCATTAAGT
This sequence comes from Pinus tabuliformis, assembly GCA_031772625.1. Taxonomy (NCBI): domain Eukaryota; kingdom Viridiplantae; phylum Streptophyta; class Pinopsida; order Pinales; family Pinaceae; genus Pinus; species Pinus tabuliformis. The sequence goes on along the minus strand of CM062819.1, from coordinate 1,714,811,882 downwards.
AGTACAGGGTATTTTTAGGGTGTTAAGGTGAAATATCTTTAAGGTGAAATATCATTAAATAGTACAAGGTATTTTATTAATTACAAGAGTTTTATTGAAAAATGGTAAATTGGAAGTGTTTTATTGATTATGGATGTTTTATTAAAATGCTTTAGAAATAGAGTTAAAAAGAAAAAAAATAAATAAATAAAAGGATAAGTTTAATTGAATTATAACCCACTAGAATGTTTCATTAAAATGTGGTAAATATAGAGTTTAAAAAATGATAAATTTAATTTAATCATATATTTTTAATATCATTAAATATTAAAATGTTATAACTCAATATTATAACACTTTAAAGTACCTACCCTATTTAAATACTATAGGGTTTATATTAAAATGTTACAAAGCCATATAAAGCAGTATAAAACACTATAAAGTATAAGTAGTACAATGTATTGTATAAGGTTTTTAAGGTGAAATAACATTAAGTAATACATGGTATTTTCAAGGTGTTAAGGTGAAATATCATTATGTAGTATCTATCCTATTTAAATACTATAGGGTGCGTATTAAAATGTTATAAAGCCATATAAAGAAGTATAAAGCACTATAAAGTATAAGTAGTACGATGTATTGTATAAGGGTTTTAAGGTGAAATATCATTAAGTAATACATGGTATTTTCAAGGTCTTAAGGTGAAATAGCATTAAATAGTACAGGGTACTTTTAGGGTGTTGAGGTGAAACAGCATTAAGTAGTACAAGGTATTTTTAGGGTGTTGAGGTAAAATAGTATTAAGTAGTACAGGGTATTTTTAGGGTTGTTGAGGTTAAATAGAATTAAGTAGGTTTTAGGGTATTGAGGTGAAATAGCATTAAGTAGTAGAAGGTATTTTGAGGGTGTTGAGGTGAAATATTATTAAGTAAAACAAGGCATTTTATTAATTACGAGAGTTGTATTGAAAATGTTAAATTGAAATGTAATAAAAATAAAGTTAAAAGAGGGGTTTTTTTAATTTAATTAAAATATACTAAGATATTTTATTAATATGTGGTAAATATATAGTTTAAAAAAATGATAAATTTAATTTAATTATAAATTGTAAATTCATATTAGTAATGTGTTTCTAATATCATTAAATATTAAAATGTTATAAAGCTATATTAAAACACTATAAAGCATTTATCAAATTATAACACTATAAAGTATCTCTCTTATGATGTCTACTAAAATGTTATAAAGCTGTATTAAACATTATAAAGTATCTTATTTAAATACTACATGGTGTTTATTAAAATGTTACAATGTCGTATTAAAACACTATAAAACACTATAAAGTATATTATAAATACTACAAGGTGTCTTCTAAAGTATTATAGGGTATCTTATTGATTACAAATATCATCTTATTGATTACAAATATCATCTTATTGATTACAAGGGTTTTAAGGTGAAATACTATTAAGTAGTAGAGAGTATCTTATTAATTACTAGAGGGCATCTTATTGATTTCAAAGGTCATATTATTGATCATTGATTACAAGAGTTTTAAGAGTAAATATTATTAAGTAGTCAAGAGTACCTTGAGTGAGACAAATGGTTATGAGCATGTGTTTTTTCGTAAGAGGTCACAGGTTCAAAACGAGAGGGCTAGAGTATGCAGAGTATCTTGAGTGGACCTAATGGTTAAGAGCACATGTTTCATCCTAAGAGGTCACAGGTTCAAAACTAGACTTAGTAGAGTATGTATGCATTGCTAGACTTAGCAGACAAACCTCACTAATTTATGTATGCATTGCTAGACTTAGCAGTCAAATCTCACCAACAGACTTAGTAGAGTATGTATGCATTGCTAGAGTTAGCAAAGTATGTATGCATTGCTAGAGGAGTCAAATCTCACCAATTTATGTATGCATTACTAGGCTTAGCAGTTAAATCTCACCAATTTGGTGTGACAAATTATTTTATTGCTAGACTTGCTAGACTTAGTAGTCAAATATTACCAACAGAATTAGTAGAGTGTGTATGCATTGCTAGACTTAGCAGACAAACCTCACTAATTTATGTATGCATTTCCAGACCTAGCAGTCAAATCTCACCAACAGACTTAGTAGAGTATGTATGCATTACTAGACTTAGCAGTTAGCAGAGTATGTATGCATTGCTAGAGGAGTCAAATCTCACCAATTTATGTATGCATTACTAGACTTAGCAGTCAAATCTCACCAATTTGGTGTGACAAATTATTTTATTGCTAGACTTGCTAGACTTAGTAGTCAAATATTACCAACAGACTTAGTAGAGTGTGTATGCATTGCTAGACTTAGCAGACAAACCTCACTAATTTATGTATGCATTGCTAGACTTAGCAGTCAAATCTCACCAACAAACTTAGTAGAGTATGTATGCATTACTAGACTTAGCAGTCAAATCAACAAACTTAGTAGAGTATGTATGCCAAACTTAGTAGAGTATGTATGCATTACTAGACTTAGCAGCCAAATCTCACCAATTTGGTGTGACAAAATATTTTATTGCTAGACTTGCTAGACTTACTAGTCAAATCTTACCAAGAGACTTAGTAGAGTATGTATGCATTGCTAGAGTTAGCAAAGTATGTATGCATTTCGAGAGGAGTCAAACCTCACCAATTTGGTGTGACCGAGTATTTTATTGCTAGACTTAGTAGTCAAATCTCACCAATTATTTGGTGTGACAGAGTATTTTATTAATTGCAGGGGATTTATTGAAAAATAGTAAATTGAAGATATTTTAATAAAAAATGTTAAATTGATGTTTTTTTAATTAATTCTATGTAGTAAAGTATTTTATTAATTAAGGATTATTTTACTAATTATAGAAGTTTTATTGAAAAATAAAAAAATGGTAAATTGATATTTTTTTATTATTAATTGTACCATTCTTATTAAAATATAGTAAATATATAATTTTTGAAAAGGATAAATTTTTAATAGTACTAAAGCATTATAAGATATTACATTCTATAAGATATAATAAATATTAGAGGGTTTTTTTAAAATGTGAATTTAATTTTTCAGGTAAATCTTATAGGATGAAGTATTATAATTTTTTTGGGTCAAGTATTATAGTTTTTTTAATTAAATATTATCAATATTTTGGGGATTGAAATGTTATTTTAAAAATCTTTATAGGAAAATGATAAAATTAAATATTAAATGAAAAATCAATTGGTCTGGTTGCTAATTTTAAGTCTTAATGTTAAAATAGATTTTAAATAAATAGATTAGTTAATTTAGAAAAAATAAAAGCATGAGTGCTTTCTCTTTTCATAACTGAATTTTGTAAAGCCATTAATTTTGGATGAGTTATTTTAATTATTAAATTAAATATACTTTTTAATTTAGAAAGTTGGCTAATTTAAAGGTTGTTTGAGTTAGACCATGTAAAATAATGAAGTGATTTTTAGTTAAATTATGTAAGTTTAATTAAAAATCATAAATTTAAAATGTGTCTTAGAATCAAAGACGAGTGGATATATATAAATATATTAGTTATATATATATATATATATATATATATATATATATATATATATATTAGTTTTTATAAAGAAATAAATATAAAAGGATAAAGGTGTATGTCATACTATTAAAATTTTACTCAGAAATCATGTAAAACTATTAAATAGAACTATTAAGCACAAACTAGTGGATTTAAATATTCATAAAATTTACTCAGAAATCAGGTAGAAATATTAAATAGAACTATTAAGCACCAATGAGTGGATTTAAATATTCATTTTAAGTTTGAAGTATGGATTTATATTTTCTGAACTAAAGTCTAACTTTTCAACTAAATTTAGTCAAATATCACACATTATTAAGTATGACATGGTGTCTTCTTTAAGGGTGGTGAATCCTTATGTTTTTGAAGTCGAAGAGGCTAGTGAAAGAAGGTCTTGATATTGTTTCTATCAAAGTAGAATTTTGTTACTGAATTTGAAATAAATGCCATACATTGTTAAATATGATAATATATGATAATTTACATGGTTAATTGTTAAATATGATAATATGCCTTCTTCATAGGTAATGGAATCAAATATGCATTTTATGTTATTGGAGGATTATTGGGTTAGCTAACTTTTCAAGTCAGTCCAACCAAACATCACATAACATTAATTACATTAAAGTGTATAATAATTACATTAAAGTGTATAATAGTAGAATTTCTAGGTTAGTAAAAGAAAATAGTGGTTTCGATAAGTGTCTATTAGTAAATTTGATGAATAATGAAATAAAATAATGTTTTTTTCTTTTCTGGTATTCAAGTTCAAATATAAATATAATTGAATGACACACACTATTATGTGTGTTTAAATGCATTTTTAAAAGTTGATATGTTGTGTTGGTGAAAATAGAGTATTTTTAGTATTTTCAAAAGTTTAATTTTTAAGTGACATAATGAAAAATCATACATCATTATTGAATTAGTAATTTTGAATTATTTTTTATTAAAATTAGGCAAACTCTTTTAAATATATATAATATGTGAGTAATATTGAAAAAACATTAAATATTATGTATGCATGTTATGTATGTGCTCAGATGAATGGATGATCTTTGATCCATTCCATATTAAAGGTAGAATTTAATGCAAAGACTTCACTTATCACAACTAATCATAGATTTTCTCTTAGTATATCAACATACTACAACTCAAATAAAATAGAGATAAAGTGTGTTTTCTAACTCAAAATAATTATAATTTAAAATAGAATATTATCAAGGAAAATCAATAATTTAGCCGAATAATGGGGGGTTTCAAATTTAGTGTTTGAAGGCTTACAAGATGATAATCTATAGAGAAAAATGTCTTTAAAACTTACAATATAGGAATTATGTAGTAAAAGTTAAAAGAAATAAACTTGTAAGGGAGTTTTAGTATATGAATTATATAGTAAGAGTTAAAAGAAATAAACTTGTAAGGGAGATTTAGAGATTGATGATCTTACAATCATCTAATAAATAAAGGGGAAGTTTGGTAATGCACAAGATATGATTTCATGATGAATAAAGGTTTCAAATAATGAAACATTTTTAATCAATTTTTTGATTGTTTCTTGTGTTATTTACTTAATTTTTGTATTATCATTGAGTGACACTAGATTTTATTCTATCTTTTATAGTTTTGTATTAAAAAAATTAACTACAAAAATGTAAAAATGAAAAACTAAATAGATACACTCCAAATGGTTTTGCATAGAAATTTTGACAGAAAACACTCTCAGCAAAAAACAAAAATCCATATTGTATTAATAGACCAATTTCTTTGAAATACTAATTGACTAAAAAAAAACAAGATCCTTTTTCTATGGATATAATTCTGGAACTAAATATGCCACTTCTTCATTTATAAAAAGGTACCATGACTTTCTCTCTTCAACTAAAATCTAGGACAGTCCTCCTTTTCTCTGTGAAATACATTTTAATTTTCCTAGCAATTTTTAATTATTACTATGTATACTTATTGTGTGTTCATCATTTGTAAATATCCTCTTATATCATTCACAAATTTGGGACCTATCCTTCTTTTCTGTGTGAAATACATTTTGATTTTCCCAACTATTCTTAGTGATGACTATGTATACTTATTGATTATTTATCATTTATAAATATCCTCTTATATCATTCACACATTGGATATCTTCATCTGAGTGGTTTTTATCCTGAAAAGGTTGTCAATTTTGAAAATCAATATATTTTGGATAACTTTCCCTTGTTCTTCCATTGTGAGTCATATAGATTCACTTTGAATGTCACCTGTGAAACTAGTTTGTGAATATTTCTTTCATCCCTTCTTGTTAGCGTTCACATTCTCTTCAATGTTTTATCCAATACAAGTTTTGGTCTATTTTGTAATTGTTCACCATTCTCTATAATATCATATTATACAAAAGCTTTTGTTGCTTTCTGGAAGAGTGAACCTTATGACTATGTATACTTATTGATTATTCATAATTTATAAATATCCTTCTTATATCATCCACACATTGGATATCTCCATTTGAGTGGTTTCTATCCCAAAAAGGTTGACAATTTTTAGTTATGACTATGTATACTTATTGATTAGTCATCATTTATAAATATCCTCTTATATAATTCACACATTGGATATCTCCATATGAGTGGCTTTTATCCCAAAAAGGTTGTCAATTTTTAGTTATGACTATGTATACTTATTGATTATTCATCATTTATAAATATCGTGTTATATCATTCACACATTGGATATCTCCATCTGAGTGGATTTAATCCCAAAAAGGTTGTCAATTTTGAAAATAAATATATTTTGGATAGCCTTGTTCTTCCATTGTGAGTCATATAGATTCACTTTGAATGTCACCTGTGAAACTAGTTTGTGAATATTTCTTTTGTCCCTTCTTGTTAGTGTTCATATTATCTTCAATGTTCTATCTAGTATAGGTTTTGGTCTCTTTTGTAATTGTTCACCATTCTCTATAATATCATATCATACACAAGCTTTTGTTACATTCTCGAAGAGTGAACCTTTCTCCATAGTGTTTTATCATGCACAAGACTAATTTTCATATCAAGTACTAGCTCCTAAATACTAAGAAGTATTTATTGAAATGATGCCTTCTCATTAAGTACTAATGGTTCATAACTTAATGTTTTTAGTGTTCACTAAGATGAATGGATGATGTTTGATCCATTTCGTATTAAAGGTAAAATATACTGCAAAGAATACACCCATCACAATTGGTTGCATATTTTCTCTTAGTACATAGGCATATTACAACTCAAATACAATAGGGATAAAGTGTGCTTTCTAACTCAAAATAATTATAATTTAAAATAGAATATTATCGAGGAAAATCAATAATTTAGGCAAATAACGGGAGGGGGGGAGTTTCAAATTTAGTGCTTGAAGTCTTACAAGATGATAAGATATAGAGAAAAATGTCTTTGAAACTTACAATATAGGAATTATATAGTAAGAGTTAAAAGAAATAAACATGTAAGGGAGTTGTAGAGCGTGATGATCTTATGATGAGCTAGGAAATAAAGGGGAAGTTTGTTAATGCACAAGATATGATTTCATGATGAATAAAGGTTTCAAATAACGAAACATTTTTAATCATTTTTTTGAACGTTTCTTGTGTTATTTGCTTAATTTTTGTATTAGCATTGAGTGAGTTTAGATGTAACTCTATCTTTTATAATTTTGTATTAAAAAATTTAACTGCATAAATGTAATAATGAAAAAACTAAAATTATACACTCCAAAGGGTTATCCAAGAAATTTTAACTGAGAAAACACTTTCAGCAAAAAAACAGAAATCCATATTGTATTAATATACCATTTTTTTTTTGAAATACTAATTGACTAACAACAAAACATAATCCTTTTCTCTTGATATATTGTTGGAACTAAATATGTTGTTTCCTCATTTATAAAAAGGTACCATGAATTTCTTTCTTGAAAAAAAAATTGGGTCCTATCCTCCTGTTCTGTTTGAAATACATTTTAATTTTTCCAACAATTTATAATTATGACTATGTATTGATTATTCATTATTTGTAAATATCCTCTTATATCATTCACAAATTTGGGACTTATCTTCCTTTTCTGTGTGAAATACATTTTGATTTTCCCAACAAATTTTAGTTATGACTATGTATACTTATTGATTATTCATCATTATAAATATCCTCTTATATCATTCACACATTGGATATCTCCATCTGAGTGGTTTTTATCCCAAAAAGGTTGTCAAATTTAAAAATTAATATATTGTGGATAACTTTCCCTTGTTCTTCCATTGTGAGTCATATAGATTCACTTTGAATGTCACCTGTGAAACTAGTTTGTGAATATTTCTTTCATTCCTTCTTGTTAGTGTTCATATTCTCTTCACTGTTATATCCCGTAGAAATTTTGTCTCTTTTGTAATTATTCAGCATGATCTATAATATCATATCATACACAAGATTTTATTTCTTTCTAGAAGTGTGAACCTTTCTCCATAGTGTTTTATCATGCACAAGGCTAATTTTCATATCAGGTACTAGCTCCTAAATACTAAGAAGTATTGATTGAAATGATGCCTTCTCATTAAGTACTAATGGTTCATAACTTAATTTTTTTAGTGTTCATCAGGAATTGATATCCATGTATGGTGGTTGGTCCATCCTCAAAAGTTTTCTTCCAACATGTTCTATGATGTTGAAACAAGCATACTAATAAGGGTTCAACTTCTTCTCTCCTCGTTAGAATCTCTCCTTCCTTATACATAGTCATGAAAAATGCCACTAATGGAAATGATGTACATCTATATGATACATATACCTTGTTTTACCATTTGATTATGATTGTCGAAGATGTTATTATACCTACTTTTATAAAAATTTTATTCTCTTAATAAATTTTAGTGCCTTTATTGAATCAATGTATGAAAAATTTGTATATTACTAAAACATTATGAAGGTGAGTCCACGGTTAAAAAATTAAACATGTATGAAAACGGGATTGATTGTTTCAGTTTTGACTCTATCGTAGCATCACTAATTATTGGGAAAACATTCATCACATATTTTTGACAATTTATGTTTATGCCCTCTTAGAATATGTATCATGAGGAATTTTCTAACTATATTACCTATTATTTACTTAAATCCTATGCGAGACTTCAGTGATTATAGATTTGGTGATGTGGTATAAATTTGCATTAGAAACCCTGAAAACAAACAATGAAATTAATGAAAAATACATGCATACATCCCAATACTTAGAGAGAAATTGTTTAACTAGAGAATTTCCTTTCAAGAATAAGACTTCATAATGTGTTGATTTATCAAAGATTTTAGATATAAATTAATAGATAGAAACAAGAATATATTACTTTGTTTTCATTTTCTAGTTCTTATACTATTCTATTTCTATTTATGCATTATTGTTTTCTTTTAAGTTTAAAATGAAATATTCTACATATCCCTTCTAAAAAATCCCTAATATTTATGTCCTTAGCCAATAATGGAGATATATCCTCCTTTTTCTGCTATACATTCTTCCAATTTTCCACAATGTTTTAGCTATGCCTAATTGAATTTATGAATTATTCACCCAGGAGAGGCATCCCACTCATGATGGTGGTGTGATCGATGACATTGGTCCCTCAAGGTTTCGGGTTGAAATCCTCCCTAGATGAATAATGTAAACATATATAATATGTAATGTCCTACCAGCCTACGAAAAAAACAAATTATGAATTATTCAGCACTGATAAATAACCTTTTAAATCATCTGCAAGTCAGACTTTACACCTCCTCATTTGGGAGGTATTTGGTCTAGAAGAAGAATATTGAATTCAAGAAGTATGAGGATATTTTTAGTCTATTTCATCCTCTCTATACTACTTAGACTTACCAAGGATATAAAAAAAAAAAACAATATGTAAGTATCCCTTTTGTCTCTTCTTCTAGGTTTTTACCATTTTCTATAGTAAGGTATCTGACACAAGTTTTTGTACCTTTATGTAAGTTTGAACATTTGTCTATAATATTGTATCCTACAGAAATTTATTCTGCATATTGTCTATAAAACATAAAAAAAAATAGAAGTAATAATCTTTATTCTTCATTTTGGTAAAGTATTGAGGGTTCAAATAAACATTCATGTATGAGGGTAGAATCAACATGAAATGAGTTACTCTAATAGGTTGGAAGATCCTTGATCCATTCCATATGTTGCTCTTGATCCATTCCAGAGTTAATCTAATATGAAATGATGATCCTTGACCCATTTCATATTAAAAATAGAATCTAAGCCAAAGACTTCACTCATCACAATTAGTCATATATGTTCTCTTAGTATATAGGCATACTACAACTCAACTAAAAAAGGGATAAAAATAGATTTATAACATAGATTATTTAATATTTTAAAATAGAATATTATAGAGGAAAACCAATAATTTACCCAAATAATGTGGGAAAATGTTTTAAATTTAGGGTTTAAAGGCTTACAAGATGATAAACTATAGAAAAAAATGAGTTTGAAACTTATAGTATTGGAATTATATAGTAAGAGTTAAAGGAAATATACTTTTAAGGGAGATTTAGAGAGTGATGATCTTACGATGAGCTAGGAAATAAAGGGGAAATTTGCTAGTGCACAAGATATGATTTCATGACGAATGAATGATTCAAATAATGAAACATTTTTAATCAATTTTTTAATTGTTTCTTGTACTTAATTTTTATATTAGCATTGAGTCACTATAGATGTAATTCCATATTTTATAATTTTATATTAAAAAAGTTAACTACAATCATGTACTAATGAAAAAATAAATACATACACACCAAACGGTTATGCATAGAAATTTTAACAAAGAAAACACTTTCAGCAAAAAAAATAAAAATCCATATTATTAATATACCATTTTTTTAAAATACTAATTGACAAAAAAACAAAGACAAAATCAATTTTCTCTTAATATAATGTTGGAACTCAATCAATCATTTATTCATTTATAAAAAGGTAACATGCCTTTCTTTCCTCAACCAAAATTTGGGACCTATTGTTCTTTCTATGTAAAATACATTTTAAGTTTCCCAATAATTTTTAGTTATGACTATGTATACTTATTGAGTATTCATGATTTGTAAATTCCCTCTTATATCCTTCATAAATTGGATATCACCATATCAGTCGTTTTTATCCCAGAAATGTTGTTAATTTTGAAGATCAATATAATTTGGAGAGCTTTGCCTTGTTCCACCATTATGAGTCATATAGCTTCAATTTGAATGTCACCTATGACACTAGTTTGTGAATATTTATTTTGTTGCTTATTGTTAGTGTTCACATTCTATATAATGTTCTATCCTATACAAGTTTTGGTATTGTTTGTAATTGCTCACCGTTATATATAATATCATATCCTACGCAATATTTTTTTTCTTTCTATAGGTATGAAACTTTCACCATAGTGTTGTATCATGCACAAGATTAATTTGCATATCAGGTACTAGCACATAAATACTAAGAAGTATTGATTGAAATAATGTCTTCTCATTAAGTATTAATGGTTCATAACTTAATTTTTTCAGTGTTCATTATGGAATTGATAACCATGTATGGTGGTAGGTCTAGCCTCAAAATTTTTCTTCCAACATTTTTTATGATGTTGAAACAACCATATTGATAAGGGTTCAACTTCTTCTCTCCTCCTTAGGATCTCTCCTTTCTTATATGTATTCATGAAAATACCAATATTAGAAACAATGGAAATCCAAATGATACTTATGCCATGTTTTATTGTTTGACTATGATTAGTGAAATTGTTAGTATACTTACTTTTATAAATGTTCTATTCTTTTGATCAACTTTAGTGCCTTTCTTGAATCAATGTATGAAATTTTTGGTTATTACTAAAACATTATGAAGGTGAGTCCACTATTAAAAATTTAAACATGTATGAAAAATGGATTGATTGTTTGAGTTTTGACTCTATCATAACATCACTAATTATAGGGAAAATAGTCATCACATATTTTTGGCAATTTCTATATATGCTCTCTTAGAATATGTATTGTGAGGAATTTTCTAACTATATTCCCTATTATTTACTTAAATCCTATGTGAGTCTTGGGTGATTATATATTTGATGATGTGTTATAAATCTACAACATAATTCCTGGAAACAATAAATGAAATTAATGAAAAAATAAATGAATACATCCTAATGCTTAGAGACAATATTATTACTAGAAAATTCCCTTTCAACAATAAGACTTCATAATGTGTTGATCTATCAAAGATTGTAGATATAAATTAATTGATAGAAACAAGAATATATTGCATTGTTTTCATTTCCTAGTTCTTATAGTGTTTTATTCATGCATCATTGTGTCCTTTAAGTTTAAAATGAAATATTCTACATATCCCTTCTCAGAAATCCCTAATATCTATATACTTAGCCAATAATTGAGATATATCCTCGTTCTTTTCTATAAATATCTTTTCAATTTTCCACAAAGTTCTAGTTATGCCTACACTGAACTTATAAATGATTCAACTTTGATAAATAACCTTTTAAATCATTTGAAAGTCATACCTCCTCATTTGGGAGTTATTTGGTCCAAAAGAAACATATTTAGTTCGAAGAATATGAGGATATGTTTACTTTATTTTATCCATAGTATACTACTGGTCGTTACCAAGGATATCATAAAGAAAACAAATGTGTAAGAATCCCTTTTGTCTCTTCCTATAAGTTTTTACCATTTTATACAATAATGAATCTAACACAAGTTTTTGCCCCTTTATGGAAGTGTGAATCTTTGTTTATAATATTGTATCCTACATAAATTTCTTTGGCATACCATGTATAAAACATATAAAACATTAGAAGTAATAATCCTCATTCTTCATTTTGGTAAAATATTGAGGGTTCAAATAAAAATTCATGCATGAGAGTAGAACCAACATGAAATGAGTTAATATAATATGTACAAAGATCATTGATCCATTCCATATATTACTCTAATCCATTCGAGAGTTAATCTAACATGAACCAGTGATCCTTGATTCATTCCATATTAAAGGTAGAATTTAAGCCAAAGACTTCACCCATGACAATTGGTCGTAGATGTTCACTTAGTATATAGGCATGCTACAACTCTACTAAAAGAGGGATAAAAAGTTCCTTCTAACACAAAATAATTAATATTTGAAAATAGAATATTACTGAGGAAAATAAAAAAATTAACCATATAATGAGCAAAAATGTTTCAAATTTAGGGATTGAAGGCTTATAAGATGATAAAATATAGAGAAAAACATGTTTGAAACTTATATTATTGGAATTATATAGTAAGAGTTAAAAGAAATAAAACTTAAAGGAGTTTTAGAGAGTGGTGATCTTACAATGAGCTAAGAAACCAAGGGAAAATTTGTTAATGCACAAGATATGATTTCATGATGAAAAAATGATTCAAATAATGAAACATTTTTAATCAATTCTTTTGTTGTTTGTTGTGCTATTTACTTAATTTTTATCTTAGCGTTGAGTGACTATATATGTAATTCTATATTTAATAATTTTGTATTAAAAATTCAACTGCAAAATTGTAATAACGGAAAACTAAACACACACACCAAATGGTTATGAGTAGAAATTTTGACAGAGAAAACACTTTCAATTAAAAAAAGAATAATGTATTAATATACCATTTTTAAAAAAAATACAAATTGGCTAAAAACGAGACAAAATCCCTTTTCTCTTGATATAATTCTAAAACCAAATATATCACTTCTTTATTTATAAGAAGGAATAATAGCTTTCTTTCCTCCATCAAAATCTATGACCTATCCTCTTTTTCTCTGTGAAATACATTTCATTTTTCCCAACAATATTTAGTTATGTCTATGCATAAATTAATAACTATTCATAATTTGTAAATTGCCTCTTAGATCCTTCACAAATTGGATATCTCCATTTGAGTGGTTTTTTATCTTAAAAAGCTTATCAATTTTGAAGATCAATATATTTTGGATATCTTTCACTTGTTCCTCCATTGTGAGTCTTATAACTTCACATTGAACGTCACATGTGAAACTAGTTTGTGAATATTTCTTTCATCCTTTCTTGGAAGAGTTCATATTATCTACAATGTTCTATCCTACACAGTTTTTGGTCTCTTTTATGGTTTTTCATATCATATCTTACACAAGTTTTTGTTTCTTTATGGAAGTGTGAATCATTCTCTATTATGTTGTATCATGCACAAGATTAATTTTCATATGAGGTACTAGCTCATAAATATTAAGAAGTATTGATTGGAATGATTTCTTCTGATTAAGTCCTAATGGTTCATAAGTTAATGTTTTGAGTGTTCATCGAGGAATTGATATCCATGTATGATGGTAGGTCAAACCCCAAATTTTTTCTTCCAACATTTTGTATGATCTTGAAATGAGCATACTGATAAGGGTTCAACTTCTTATCTCCTCTTTAGAATCTCTCATTTTATATATATATTCATGTAAAATACCAAATTTGGAAATAAAGGACATCTAGATGATACTTATTAAATATTTTAACATTTTAATATAATTGTAGAAGTTGTGATTATACCTACTTTTGTAAATATTTATTCTTTGATCAAGTTTAGTGCCATGCTTGAATACATGTATGCAAACTTTGTTGATTACTAAGACATTATCAAGGTGAGTCTAGGGTAAGAAAGTTAAACATGTCTAAAAAATGGATTGATTGTTTGATTTATGACTCTATTGTAACATCATTAAATATGGGGAAGTAGTCATCACATATTTTTGGCAATTTTGTCTATGCCCTCATAGAATATGTATCGTGAGGACTTTTTTTAACTATCTTGCTTATTATTTACTAAAATCTTATGTGAGTCTTGGACAATTGTAGATTCAATGATGTGTTATAAATATGTAATATAAAGCCACATGAAAACAAGAAATGCAATTAATGGAAAAATAAATACATACATCTTAATGGTTAGAAACAATTTTTTTTTAACTAGAAAAATCCCTCTCAAGAATAAGTCTTCACAATGTGTTAATATATCAAGTATTTGAAATATAAATTAATTGATAGAAGCAAGAATATAATACATTGTTTTCATTTTCTTGTTCTTATAGTATGCTATTTGTTCATCATTGTGTTATTTTAAGTCTAAAATGAAATATTTTACATATCCCTTTTAAAAAACCTGTAAAGATTATGTCCTTAGCCAACATTGGAGATATATACTCCTCGTTTTCAATAAACTATTTTTTCAATTTTCCACGATGTCTTAGTTATGCCTATATTGAAATTATGAATTATTTAACACTTATAAATAACCTTTTAAATCATTCACAAGTTAGAGCTCCTCAATTTAGACCTCCTGAATTGGGAGGTATTTGGTTGCAAAGAAACATATCATATTCAAAGAATATGAAGATATTTTTAGTCTAATTCATCCATACTATAGTACTTATCTTTACGAAGGATCTCTCAAAGTAAACCATTTTATCCCTTTCTATAAATTTTTACCATTTTTGTAATAATGTATTTGACAAAAAAATTTGGTCCATTTAGGTAAGTGTGAACACTTTTCTATAATATTGTATCCTACAAAAAAAATTTCATACCACATACAAATTATAAAAATCATTACAAAATATAAAAATCATTAGAAGTAATAATCCTCATTATTCATTTTGGTAAAGCATTGAGGGTTCAAATAAACATTCACGTATGAGGGTAAATCCAACATGAAATGAGTTACTCTAATATGTTGGAAGACATAAATCTAAAAAATGTTTGAGAATAATCCAATTTATCTTACTTTGAAACAAAAAAAAATTGAACGAGAAGCCGTATGAGGTGCAAATCTCATGTACAGTTTTGTAGAGTGACAGTGAAGAAAACTTATCTGTCAACTTTTCCACTATCACCCCCAAAAAACCAAACTCTGCCTTACGTAAAGTTGCTAGAGTACGATTAACCTCTGGATTTGAAATCACTGCTTATATACCTGGTATTGACCATAATTTACAAGAACATTCTGTAGTATTAGTAAGAGGAGGAAGGGTTAAAGATTTACCCGGTGTGAGATATCACATTGTTCGAGGAACCTAGATGTTGCCGAAGTAAAAGATCGTCAACAAGGGCGTTCTAGTGCGTTGTATATTCTTACTTATCTAATAATTGTATCATTTCATGATGATGCCATGTGAATTGCTAGGAACATGTTAAGTATATAGCTAACCTAATAATGAACGTTTTGTAAGGGGACTAGAGCAGGCTACCATGAAAAAAAAAACACGATCTTATTTTTCATTGGAACTATTATATGTCCAAGGTTCAATATCGAAATCATTTTCGAAGTTTTCCCTGATTGTTTCAACAGAAAATTCAAAAATACCTTGAGCTTATTAGAACGGGTTCAAGTCAAATATCAATGATTTGAAACACTTTTTTATACACTATTTTGTAAACTTAAGGACTTGATCATATAGATATGTAAAATAGAGGATTTCCAATCATAGCAAAAGAAAGAAAGGGAACGGATACTCAATTGAGAGTGAGTAAACAGAATTATATGCATAAAGAATATATCTCATCCAAACATCCACATACTTAATCATTAGGTAATCAACCACTAACGATGGGATTATTATTATCATTAGGTAATAATGGGCTATTAGCTGCATACAAAATGCCTATACGTACTCAATTTGTTACTACTTAACCCAACCCATCCATACAGAATCAAAGAGTTATTTCTGGTGGAAGAAGATTACTAGTTCGTAAGAACTATTCCTTTTTTTTCATGTTATCTGCCGAGGTAAAATTTTTTTTGGAGGAAAAATGATTCAGTCTCAAACTTATTTGAATATAGCGGATAACAGTGGAGCCCAAAAAATAATGTGTATTCGAGTTCTAGGAGCAAGTAATCGTAAATGCGCTCATATAGGTGATGTTATCATTGCTATAATTAAAGAAGCAGTACCTAACATGCCCCTGGAAAAATCGGAAGTAGTTAGAGCCGTAGTTATACGCACCTGTAAAGAATTTGAACGTGACAATGGAATGATGATACGATCTGATGACAATGCAGCCATTTTCATTGATCAGGAAGGAAATCCAAAAGGAACTCGAGTTTTTGGTCCGGTTGCTGAGGAATTGAGACAATTGAATTTCACGAAAATAGTTTCATTGGCTTCCGAAGTATTATAAGTACTGATAGATCTTGTAAGAATCTTTGACTTAAGGTTCATCAAATGGTACATGGATCAATTAAATTCATTGCACCTCAGGCATATTCCTCAAAGAAGATCGAACATGCCTTTTATATCGAGACCAGGAATTCCTAAGAATTCGGTAAATAGTTCAACTTCTTTCCTCCTCCTTGGACTATATCGTCACTTAAGATGTGTTTGCACAAGATCACCAATAAAAGCATCATGATAAGTTCTCTCATAGTCATGCATTTTTTTTATAGTTTAAGTAAGCTTTGTGAAGTTTTTATTACACCTTGCTTTTTAATTCCTTTTATGATTTTTATTATTTTTTGAATCTCCTAAAACATAAGATCACCGATCTAAGCTTCCTGATAAGTTCTTTGATAGTCATGCATTTTTTATAGTTTAACCAAGCTTTGTGAAGTTTTTTTTTAATAGTCTAACTCAGCTTTGTGAAGTTTTTATTACACTTTGTTGTTTAATTCTTTTTATGATTTTTATTGCTTTTTGAATCTCCTTTCCCGGGAATTAATTTTTTTCCTTTTCAAGTTTTCGTCATGTCTATGTAAAATTTATTAATTTTTAATATCCTTAAATATCATTAATATATCATGCCTCTCTTTCCCAGAGGTTTCTTGTGTCACAAAACTGGTTTATTTTGAAGAATGTAAGGATACTTGGTTCCTTTATTTTTACGGCTTAGCCTTACAAAGGATATCACAATGTAAACCGATATGTAAGTATCCCTTTTGTCCCATATTGTAAGTTTTTTCCCTTCTCTATGATAATGCATTTGACACAAGTTTTGGTCCCATTTGGTTGTAATATTGAAAAATATAATTTTGGATATCATGTGGAAAATATAGAAAACATTCTTCATTTTGGTTAAGAGTTGAGGGTTCAAATAAATATTTATAGATGCGGGTAAGTCCAACAAGAAATACGTTCTTCTAATATGTTGGAATGCATTGACATATAAAATATATTAAGGAGTCAACTTCTCTTTTCCTCCTTGGAACATATTTTTTCTTAAAATGTGTTTGTACACGATCTTGAATTAAAGAATCACGAAAAGTTTTGATAGTCATGTACTATTTCTTTAACTAAGATTTTTGAAGTTCTTATATCTGTTTAAATAATCATTATATTCTTTTATGAATTTTATTTCTTGCTTGAATCTCCTTTCCATTATAAAGTTTTTGAAGTTCTTCTTATATCTGGTTAAATAATCATTATATTCCTTTTATGAATTTTATTTCTTGCTTGAATGTCCTTTCCATTATAAAGTTTCAAGTTTTAGTTATGTCTAGATAGAATTTATTAATTATTTAACATTTTCAAATAACCTTTAATATAATTTATATATCATACCTACCCTCTAAAATATTTTTGGTCTAAAAGAAATTGTTTATTTTGAAGAATGTAATGATACTTAATTTCTCTCTTGGTGCCACTTCTATTTATTCAAAATATTACTTTTTCAAACAATTTGTAAGGATCCCTTACAATTTGTAAGACTTTGTTGTAACATCCCTAAATATTTGGAAAATAGTGATCACATATTTTTGGCAATTTATATTTATAAACTCTTAGAATATGTATTGTGAGGACCTTTCTAGCCATCTTCCATATTATTTTCTTAAAAATTATGTGAGTCTTGGCTAATTATAGATTTGATGACGTGTTATAAATATATAATAAAAACCCTAAACAAACAATGAAATTAATGAAAAAATAAATACATACATCCTAATGCATGCATACAATCTTTTTAACTAGAAAATCCCCTTTCTAGAATAAACCTTCATAATGTATTGATCTAAGGATTTGAAATATAAACTAATAGATAGAAACAAAAATATATTACCTTGTTTCAATTTTATAGTTCTTATTGTATTTTGTTTTTTCATTATTGTGTTCTTTTAAGTTTAAAATGAAATATTCTACATCTCTCTTCTGAAAAAACCCCTAAAATTTATGTGTTTATCTAATACTGGAGATCTATCTTCTTTCTCTATAAATTATTTTTTCAATTTTCAACAAATTTTTAGCTACGCTTATATTAAATTTTTGAATTATTAAACATTTATAAATAACTTTTAAATCATTCAAAAATCATACCTTCTCATTTGGAAAATATTTGGTCCCAAAGAAACATTTCATATTCAAATAATATGGGGATATTTTTACTTTAATTCATCCATACTATACTACTTAGCCTTACCAACGTTCTCACAAAATAAACCAATATAAAAGTATCAATTTTAATCCTTCTAGTGAATTTTTACCATTTTCTATAGTAGTGTATGTGACATAAGTTTTGGTACCTTTATGTAATTTTGAACATTTCTATATAATATTGTACCCCACATAAATTTATTTTGAATACCATGTACAAAACATAAAAAAAATTTACAAGTAATAATCCACATTCTTCATTCCGGTAAAATATTGCCAATTCAAATAAGAAATCACATATAAGGGTGGATACAACCTGAAATGAGTTACTCTAATATGTTGGAAGACATTGATCTAATAATTTTTCTAAAAGGGTTTCAACCTATTTCCTCCTCCTTTGAATATATCGTCACATAAAATGTGTTTGTAGAAGATCCCCAAACTAAACATCATGATAAGTTTTGTGATAGTCAAGAATTATTTGTAATTTAATTAAGATTTGTAAAGTTTTTCTTACCCCTTGTTTTTTAATTTTTATTTTTTTTTTATTGAATTTTATTTCTTGTTTAAATATCCTTTCTCTTATTAATTCATTTTTTATTTTACAAGTTTTTGCTAGATGTATGTAGAATTTATTAATTATTTTACATTTTTTAACCGTCTTCAATATCATGAATATATCATACCTTTCTCTAAGAGTTTTTTGGTCTCACAAAATTGGTTTATTTTGAAGAATGTAAGGATACTTAGTTCTTCTATTTATACTACTTATCCCTACAAAGGATATCATAAAGTAAACTTATATGTAAATATCCCTTTTGCCCTTTTTTGTAATTTTTTTACCATTATATATGATAATCTATCCAACATATGTTTTTTCCTTTTTATGTAAGTGTGATCATTTATCACTAACATGGTATTCTACAAAATTTTATTTTGGATAACATGCATAAAACATAAAAAACATTAGAATTAATAATCCTCATTATTCATTTTGGTAAAGAGTTGAGGGTTCAAATAAATATTCATATATAAGGATAATACCAACATGAAATAAATTTCTTTAATATGTTGTAATACATTGATCTAATAAATATACTAAGGATGGCTCGACTTCTTTCCTCCTTAAAAAATATCCTTGCTTAAAATGTGTTTTTACACGATCCCTAATTAAAAAATCATGAGAAGTTATGTGATAGTCATGCACTATTTATATTTTAACTAACATTTGTGAATTTAAGAAGTAATAATCCTCCTTCTTCATTTTGGTAAAGAGTTGAGGGTTCAAATAAATCTTCATATATAAGGATAAAACCAACATGAAATAAATTAGTCTAATATGTTGTAATACATTGATTTAATAAATATAGTGAGAAGGGTTCAACTTCATTCCTACTCCTTGGAACATATCCTTGATTAAAATGTGTTTGTACTATTAATTTTCATATTGTTCTATGCTCTATCAATTACTTTAGCCTAATTCCAAACTTCAATTAACAATATTTCCAATTACAATTAGTCTTTCCATTCATCAATAGTAATTGAAGATAGGATAATATATGCAATGACAAAGAAGACATCAACACATCAACAAGAGAGACTATATTTGGTCAAAGACCAGGGAAAAACCGCACTAGGGGGAAAACCCTTTGAAATTATTCTTCTATTAGATTGTCATAAAATGTTCAGCAAAGAGTATAATGAACCCAATACAATATGATCAAAAGTACAACCTAACAACTTCAGAAACTAGTTTACAGTGGTAGAATATATCAGAGACAACTTGATTTAGACTTCAGACAATTTTAGAAAACTTCAGATGATGGTCAACTGTAGTCAAACCCTTGCACGCTCCCTACAAGTTAGTGTGAGAGAATCTATAGCTTTTTGGATGATTTCTTGACCTTATCATGCCAGCGATCAGGGACAAAATCTCTCAATTCTGTGCCGGCGTCTAGAGAAGAAACCCAAATTTTGTGCGAGCTTCAGATCTGAGACTTGAGACCTCTGTACGACCTTTTCCTTCACCAATGTGTCGCACTAAATTAGATATAAGAGAAGAATATGCTTGATGTTGTGATGTCCAAATGAGATTCTAGGTCACTTGCATTTATAGGCTTCTAGGGATGTCCAACAATGTCCATTTGATGCTGAGGCTAACTTGTCCAATTATGTATGAGGGTGAAGCCGACCTGATCCAATATCCATGAGAGGGTGCACAAAATAAAAAACCAACTTCTTCTTATCCGAACGAGGTGATATTTAGGTGTATTTTGGTCCTCGCGAAAATAAGAACTCAATAATGGTTTGCATATTTCTGTGGTCCAAAATGGAATTTTACCATAGTTTCATATTTTTAACACTCTCTCTCAACTAGGGAGAATTCCACCTGTAAAACCTGTCCATTGATCAATGTGTCATCCTATCATCATGTGTACAAATTTGCTCAACTCTATCTACTGAAACATTCTCAGATATAAATAAGAATAATCATGGGGAGAAAAATCTACCACCTTTTGTCTATCAGGCTACAACCCCGAATCTCTATCAGTAGGCTATTATCCAGAATATCTGCCAACGGGATACTAGCTAGAAATATCTGTCATTAGGATACTACTTGGAAATATGTCATTGGGATACCACCCAAAAATATGTCATCGGGCTACTACCCAGAAATATGTCATGGAGGAGCTACAACTCAACCCATATCAAGCGATAGGTGATGTAGGGGAGATACTACAAAGCCCATCCTATTGCTCACCGATGTTCCCAAAAATGACCCTTAAGAGTCATGTGGTAGAACAACTACATCATAATCCTAGCTTGGGTGAGATACGTGACTTACAAAAGGTAGGGATATCATGTCCCCAAGCCTCCTCACCTATTGGCCATAGGGGGAGGGATAATCCCAACAAGCTCAGCTTATGGGTGTGATGCCAATTGGCATATACTTTGCAAATACAAAGATAGTGTGAGCTACTACTCCAACCCTATGAGTAGCAAATAGGGGTGATACCGGTTTTTTTAGAGTTCCCTCAACCCGAGGAGCCATCTATCTAAATTCACCACCCTGGGAGCTCAGACAAGGGGAAAGAGTATGGCTCATTATCCTCAATCAGTGGTGCCGCTTGTTAGGAGGGGTCACATCCATCAGTCCAAGCTTCTCTCTGAAGACTAAGAACTTCCCTTTCGATAAAGCCTTGCTGAGAATATCTGCAATCTGCTCATCTATCGATATGTTATGGAGTCGAGCGACTCCTTTTTGTACCATATCAAGAATGAAGTGGTATCAGATCTCTATGTGCTTGGACTTGTCATGGAATATGATATTCTCTGCCAGATGAATCCCACTCTTGTTCTCGCAATATATTAGTATAATGTTTAGGACCTGCTCAAATAGCTCTCCAAAGAGCTTCCTCAACCAAACTGCTTTGTAGCTAGCCATGCTAGCGATAATATATTCTTCCTCGATGGTACTCAATGTTATGCACTTTTCTTTCATTCTCATCCAAGATATCATGGTAGATCCAAGACTAAAAAAAATTATGATGTACTTTTTTCTGTCGATATCATTTCCCGCCCAGTCAACATTGGTGTATCCATGAAGTCAAACATCTCTAATAGAGTATCTCAGACCAAGTGTAATTGTCCCATGAAAATATCTCAAAATGTGTTTGGCAGTGGTCTAATGTGCATGGAGAGGCTCGATCATGAATTGAATCAACATGTTTACTACATAGAATATGTTTGTATGGGTGTTCACAAGGAACGTCATAGCCCCAATCAAATGTCTATCCTTGGAAGAATTCTCCAAATCGAGTCCTGCAACTTATCCACATAACTTCTTTAAGTTCATTTCCATCGGTGTGGGTAGGGACTTGAATTCTATCATTCCAAATGTTTCCAACACCTTCACAACATATTTTCCTTGTGGAAGGAAAATATCCCTAGGCCTCTGTTACACCTCAAGGCATAGAAAATAGTGCATGAGTCCAAGGTTCTTCATCTCGAATTTAGAGGCTAGCTCCCACTTACACTCGATCATCAGAGGTTCACTAATTTTCAGGAATAGATCGTCAACATATAAAACCAAAATCAATGGCATACCTTGGACTACCTCGATGTAGAGGTTAGGATCGACATTACTTCTTATGAATCCCAGCTTCACCAAATAACTATCTATGTGGGTGTACCATGATCTTGGGGCTTTCTTCAATCTATACAATGCCTTATTCAATCTACAAATGTGTGATTTTTGATCTCCTACTTCAATTCCCTATGGTTTTTCAACATATACTTCTTCCTGTAGCATGCCATGGAGGAGTGCGGTCTCTATGTCCATCTGATGAAGAGTCCATACTTGACTTGAGGAAAGGGAAACTATCGAGCAAATGGTTGTATATTGAGCCACAAGTGTAAATATACCATAATAATCTTCTCCCTCTTTCTGGGAGAATCCTCGAGCCACGAACCTCGCCTTGAATTTTTCAATGCTTCCATCAATTCCATGTTTTATCTTGAATATCCACTTCGAAGTTACCACAGATTTATCCTTATATCTCGACACAACATCCCATACATCATTCTTCATAATAGATTCATATTCATCATCCATAACATCTTTCCAAACTTGTTCTTTTACAACTTATTTGAATGTGGAAGGTTTGACTTGAATCATAGTACTCATGGCTACAACATATGCTTGGTACCTACATGACTTCTTTCTTTCTCTAAAAAATATTCAAATGGGTATATTACTATCAACATCTCGAAGAGTGTCACGAAGCCAAAGTGGTCTTTTCCTAGTAGGAGGACTACTAGGATGAGAATCTAATGGATCCATGGGCTCCATGGGATCATCAACAATATAATCTCAGATTCGGGCATAGACGGGCCATCCAAGATATCCATATCACCATTATTCTTGGGAGGAAGAGGTGGAGGAAGGTCTCTTGCTTTTCTCAGAGAGGCATCTTCATTGAATGTAACATCCCTCCTAACTTAAACCTTCATTTGACTAAGAATATATATTGTAAATGTTTTATAATTTTAACAATACCCAACAAACATACCTTTTATTCTTGTACCTTCCAATTTGTTCATTTTTTCATTCGGCATATGGAAATGTACGGGACATCCAAATATGCGGAGATGACACATATCAGGCTTCATATCTGTATATACTTCTTCAAGAGTTTTTTTTTCCAAAGATTGACAAGGCACCATATTTTCGACATATACGACAACATGTGAATGTTCTTCCCAAAGAAATTTAGGAAAATTTTGATCATGGAGCATTGCTCGAGTGGCTTCTACTATAGACCTGTTCTTCCTTTAAGCTAGACCATTTTGTTCAAGATTATATGGCACAATTGTTTCCTTGTTAACACCTTCCTCTTTGAGAAGGTAAATGAATTCATTTGACATATATTTTCTACCATTATCACACATGAATATTTTTATCTTCTTCCCTATTTGATTTTCAACCAATGCTTTGAAATCCTTAAGTGTTTCAAAGGCTTCATCCTCATGCTTCAAAGAGTATATCCATGTCTTCATTGAAAAATCATAAATCAATGTGATGTAGTAGAAATATCCACTAATAGAGTGCACGGACATCAGTCCACATATGTTAGAATGAATGCGGTGGAGGATGTTAGTGGTATTGTTTTTCACTAGAGGGGAATGGTCCCCTAGTTATTTTTCCACTAGCACATCTTGGGCATACTCCATCATGTTGAGCGTGAACCTTTGGAATCCCTTAGACCAAGTTTTCAAATTTTAGAAGAGAAGCATAACGAAGATGAGCCAACCTTCGGTGCCATAATTCTCTTAGATGATTTTTATTATGAACTAATGCTAGTAGTGGTCTTCTAGTGACCATGTAGAGTCCTTCATATCTTGTTCCCAAAGTGAATGCATATTTCATAAGTGATCCAATGGGCCAAGTAAGAACCTTTCTGTTGATGAAGGAAACCATCATCCCTTTGTCTTCCAAAGTAGAAATTGATACCAAATTCTTCTTTAACCCAAACACACACATTACTTCATGTAGTACAATAGATTCCCCATAATTCAAATGAAATTTGACAAATCCAAAACCTTTAACGGGATGAGTGGAGTTGTCTCGAAGAATGATTTTAAAATTTGGCTCCCTCTCTACCAAATTACAAAGAACTTCCTTGTAACCAGAGAAATGATGAGTGTCCCCACTATCATCCAACCAACTATCCCATTAATCTGGAGGAGATGAACTAGTAAGAGCATAAATAATAATATATTCAAATTGATTCACAACATCACTTTCATACCTCAATAATTTTGACTTCTTTTGTGGACGATGATCTTCTTCATGGTCACTTGGAGCATCTCTACTTCTTCTATCATTCCTCCCATTATGGTCATTCCTTCGATCATCTCCCCTTCTTTGATTATTGAACCTGTTGTTGTTCCTCCTAGTATTATAATGTGTTTCATTGTTCTTTTCGAGGCAATATCGAACATAGTTCCCTTTCTTATGACAATTGTAGCATTCAATGCTCACATATTACTTTCTTCCACCATAATTTAGAGGATAAGGCTTTCTTGAATTTGATGGACCTCCTTTCCCTTTCTTCTTCTTCTTGTCATGAGTGATGTATGCAGCAAGTTCTCCTTCTTTGTGTTTTTGAATCCTTCCTCTTCCTATAATCCTTGACTCTTCTTGAGTGAGATTTCCAACAATTTCATCAAAGGGAGGACATTTGTGTTTCTTATAGTAGTGATTAATGTTTCCTAAATAGAAGGGGTACCTCTTAGAGTTATGACCACCATTTCCCTATCTCACACAAATTATCCAACTCTTAGCAATTGATCTCTAACATGAGAGATCCTAATTATATAGGATTGTATAGACTCTCCTTTTTTCATCCTGGTGTCTTTGAGTTGATCTTTCAAGGTGAGGATTTCATTCAAATTGTTGATCTCAAACATCATTTCCAGCTACCTTATCATACATGTCTTTAGACCTAGTTAAGTTTCCTAAATATGAAATTAGATTATCTTGTAAACCATAAGCTATAATTTGTTTTGATTCCAACTCACCTTTCCTATGATTGTTCTTGGTAGCAACGGATGCATTCTACAGAGGCTCTAGTATCTTTCCTTGAATGTATTCCAAAACATCATTGCTATCAACAATGATTTCCAACCTAACTTTCCATGCAACAAAATTAGATGAGTCACCCAACTTCTCATCACTCTTGAAGAAGGAAGTCATCTTGACTTTGACTAGATCCATTCTTTCAACTTTCCAAAGATGACTGCTTCAAGGCTTGTCTCCTTTTGGGCTTGTCCTTAGCCTTAGCTCTGATACCATGTTAATTTTCATAATGTTCTATGTTATATCAATTAATTTAGCCCAATTCCAAAATTAATTAACAATATTTCAAATTACAATTAGTCCTTCCATTTATCAACAGTAATTTAAGATAGAACAATATAGGCAATGACAAGGAAGAAAATCAGCACATCAACAAGAGACACTAGATCTAGTCAAAGACCAGGGAAAAACCCGACTAGGGAGAAAACCCTTTGAAATTATTCTTCTATTAGATTGTCATAAAATGATCAACAAAGACTACAGTGAGCCCAATACAATATGATCAGCAATACAACCCAAAAAATTCAGAAACCAATTTACAGTGGTAGAATATATCAGAGACAACTTGATTCAGACATTAGACAACTTCAAAAAACTTCAAATGATGGTCAACTATAGTCAAACCCCTAGACGCTCCCTTCAAATTAGCATGAGAGTGTCTATAGCTTTCTCGACGTTGTCTTGACCATAAAGTGCCAGCGTCAAGGGACAAAATTTCCCAGTTCTGTGCCAATGTTTGGAGTAGAAACCCTAATTTTGTGTGAGCTTTGGATTTGAGATTTCAAACATCTGTAAAACCTTTTCCTTCGCTAATGTGCTGAACCAAATCGGATAGAAGAGAAGAAGATGCTTGATGTTTCTATGCCCAAATGACCTTGTAGGTCACTTGTATTTGTAGGTTTCTAGGGGTGTCCAACAATGTCCATTTGTTGTTGAGGCTCACCCATCTGAGTGTGCATGAGGGTGAAGCTGACCTGATCCAATATGCATGAGAGGGCACACAAAATCAAAATCCAACTTCTTGTTATCCGAACGAGGTGCTTTTTAGGTTGATTTTGTTCCTCTCAAAAAGAGGAACTCAATGCTATGATCATCTCCATCAAATGAGTAGTACATAGTGTAATTTGACCGCAATTGCATATTTTTAACATGTACATGATATCCAATTAAAAAATCATGAGAAGTTTTGCAATTGGCATGCACTATTTATGCTTTAGCTACCATTTGTGAAGTTTTTCTTATATCATGTTTTTTAAACATTATATTAATTTTATGAATTTTATTGCTTGCTTAACCTCTTTTCTAGTATAAAAATTTAATTTTTATTTGTGTCTAAGTGGAATTTATTAATTATTAATAAATTTTCAATCACCTTCAATATTATTTATATATCACATCTCTCCCTCTAAAATGTTATTGATTAAAAAAAATCTTGTTTATTTTCAAGGATATAAAGATACTTTATTGCTCTATTTGTACTATTATTCTTTATTCAAAATCTTAGTTTTTCAAACTATTTGAAAGGATTCCTTTTTCCCCTCTAAGTGATTACCATTCTCTACTTACATTCTCTATAATAGTGCATCTCAAACAAGTTGGTCACTTTTTATAAATGTAAAACTTTCTCTACAATAAAGTTTCTTGGTCATGTTTAATTTGCAGATAAAATACTAAATCCTCAACTATTGGAAGTAATAATCCTATTTTTTTTTTCCTTTTCAAAGTATTTAATGTTCTATAGTTCTGTCTTGAAAATAATTTTCAAAGTATTTAATGTTCTAGAGTTCTATTTTAACTGCAACAAATCAGGATTTCATCTCAATTTCTTCCGCCGGATTCCGTCACCGGAATCTCAAAAAGTCGCATTATAGACAACTCCTTTTGAAAATAATTTCCTTCGAACAAAAATACCAATAAGGGTCAACTCATTCAATTCTCCTTAGACCTTATCTTTTCTTAAACATAATTGGACAACTTCCCATAACGAAGATATCGTGGGCTATTTAATGATATGTATTTCTTGTTTTAAACCAAAATTAAGATTTGTGAATTTGTTCTTGCACTTTTTCTTGTTGAATTTTTGTATGTTTTCGATTAATTTTAATTTTGTTTCTAAATCATCACATGAATTATTTATTTCTTCAACGAATTGTGAAAAACAAAAAAGGACTTTGATTTAAAAATATGAACATGTTTGAAAACGCAGTGAATTGTTTGAGTTGTAAATTTCTCTATTGTAACATTCCTAATTATAGGGGAAATAATAATAAAAAACTTTGGGATTTTTTTATCATACTTAATGTTTCTACTACAATGAATTTTTTGATTGCCTCTTTATTATTGACTTCACTTGTATGTGTATAATTATAGGGGAAATAATAATAAAAAACTTTGGGATTTTTTTATCATACTTAATGTTTCTACTACAATGAATTTTTTGATTGCCTCTTTATTATTGACTTCACTTGTATGTGTATGATAGATGATTATATATGTAACTATTTCTTCAATAAAATATATTATAATCCCCAATTAAAATAGTGCAATAATGACAAAATAAATAGATACACTAATAGATATGGACATAGTTTTTATAATAGAAAACACCATATATTATTAGTATATAAAATATTCTGACATACATTGTTAGTATACAAAATCTTCTCACATACATTGTGACTAAAGATAAAATACTAATTTGTCTTTAATTTGTGGTTTTAAAGAAATTGATCGAATATTTTTGATGTTCTTTTATCGATGAATGAAACTCTCATCTTTACATTTTACAAAAGAACAAAACGCAATTTCTTTGCTCAAAAAAGTTAGGAGATATGTCTTCCTTTCCCATGCGAACTACTTTAATTTATAACAAGTTTAGTTATTCCCATGTGAAAATTATTAATTTGAATCACTTATAAATCACCTGTTAAATCATTTACAAATCAATCCTCTATATTTCATGGGCTTTTTGTTCAGAAAAGATATTTTTTAATCTTGAAGAAGATGATGACATTTTTCTCTTGTTTTCCTCCTTTATGTACTACTTATATTTACTTCAAATCTCACTTATTAGAGAAATTCGTAATTTTTCTTGTGCTCCATTGTTGCAAGTGTTCACCCATCTCGATAACATTGTATAATGAAAAAAAATTGGCCCCTTTGTATAAGTGTGGACCATTCTCCATTAAAAGAAAACAATTCATAAGTTTAATTTTCATATTAAGTACTAAATATCAACTAATACAAGTATTAATCTAAATGTCCTCAGAAAAAAAAAAAGCATCATATTTGTGTTTCAAGTAGAAATGAAAATATAGATTATGCTATATCTATTTGACACTCCATATAGGCTATGTTGGTGTGATTCTATTAAAAAGGACCAGCCAACAAAATATCATAAGTTTTCTCCCCTGAGAAAACCTATGGATTACAATCCTCCTAAAAGATACGAGTTTGTTAGCTTATTCGAAATAATAGAAAAATTGGTCATTGTAACGTAAACAAATGTTTACATTATTGATATGGATTGTAGATTAATTATTTAATAAATGAAAGAGAACTATTTAAGAAGAGGTCCCCTTCTTTTGTTCTAGCTATTAACATTAAACATTCTTATGATGATAACACTTTTCTAAGGTTATTTGTCAAAAAATCATTGAACTAAAAAACTACATAAAAATATATATATTTTAAAAAGATATTCTTACTTGTTTTCTTGCATCACTGGAGAAAGATATAGAATTTCAGACTTCTCCTTAACCTTTACCTAGTTAATTGAAATCTTACTATATCCAAGAAACTACATACTTGAAATCCCTCTATTAAAAACTAGCTTTAAGAATGATTGTAATGTACAAAAATTTCATTACCCATAGGATTTATAGTGACTGCTCATGGTCTTGATGAAAATTATCATAGGCTTCTCATTAAAGGACTTCTACAGATCATTTTAAAAAAATCTTACTTGAAGATAAACCTATATATTTAACATTTCCTTCCATTTTTGAAAATCATATAATTTTTATCCATCCACATTTCCCATGCTACAATGTAGGGTAAAGTTTATGCTCACATTTTTTCTTTAATTTGTTATGTAGGAAACAAATTCTCTTGGGCATTGAAATATTCTAATATTGATTCACCTTCCTAGATCCCTTTTTCATTAATAGGTATTAAGGTTTGATTCTAAACTTCTCTTGTAAAAGGGAATTGAAATAGCGCATGATCAATTTATTCTTACTTTATTATTGGAATCTGTTACAGGGAAAAGTGTCTACTCAGAACTGCTTATCCCATAAGGTGTGGTAGCTACCTTAGAAACAAACAAAGTAAAGCTACTTTCATTTTTCCTTTATGAAATATAGATGAAAGAAGAACAAAGAAGACCAACCTCTGTCTTGCGCTAATCTCCTAGTTCGATTCTTCTCTCTCTTGATAGCCTTTCACTACTTGCTCCCTTGTACACTCAACTTCATAGAGTACCTGTAGGATCACAGTAGCATGACACTATACAAGAACATGGATCTATAATCATAAACAATCTAGGATCAGATGTAAATTGACCATACAAATGCATAAAACATAAATGACACAAGAGTATGGAGGAAAACTTGAATAGCTTTTATTGATAAACAAGAAAGAGCCAAGGGAGTTACAACCAGTTTTTCTGACCCAGCATCATCCTCTCAGCAAGTAAGCCCTTCTTCACCTCATACAAAGCTTAGATCACCCAACACTTATGATGTTGTCTCAAGAAACCAACAACAATTCCTTACAATATGCAAAATTCCAGCCTCCAACCTCCTGGATCTCTGGGATGAGAGATCTATATATAGATATTTTCAGAGTTGTGAGTCAGCTCTGGGTTTTTGATTAGTGTCTTCTCTCTGATAGTTATTGACTCCACTTGGAGATCTCATTGATCTCTTACTCATACTTGGGCGATTTTGAGAGGCAAGTGTCCCAGGAGAAGTTTCTGGAAGATTCCATGATCATCCACCTCGCAAACTGTCTCCGCCACTTGTCTTTTCTCGTCCATTGCACCCCATAGAAGGGTTTGTTGAAATGAAATGCACTTCCCGTGTGTACAAGGTGAGATGCATCGCACCCTGGCCATGGAGAAAGTGAAATGATCCAGTTTTGACCAGTTCTGAGTAGTTTTTCATGGAGAACTTCTGGGAGAAGCTGTAATTAGTTGACCTTGTTCTTTTAGGGGTTGGAACAAAACCTTTAGGGACTTAGGAGCCCTTGGTTTATGGACATTTATGCTTGGGGTTGTAGTGCCCAAAAATGTCTATAACAGTTGCCCCCTAAAGCATGAGGTCGTTAATCTTTTTGATGTTGGGTGAAATGCTTTATCATGAGGATCCGAAGTTCTTTCAAGCTAGGAGGAGACCTGTAATAAGATACAATTCAATACATTATCTTCGTAATATTTTCATGATCTAGCTGAGGCGGGCATTCCCATGCTCAGCTTTATAAATTCATTTTCATGTACAAAAGACAGACAATCGTCTGAGTGTAGACTGATGGTTCTGGTAGAGCCATCATCCCTTTGATTGGATGATTATCTGTGCCGTAATGATGTACATTTGATGTCTTTATTTTCCTGAATATATATCGCAGCCCGGATGGATGAAACTAGATCCGGGGTCTTCAATCTCGTTCGATCTTCACTCAAAGTACAAGTCGATCCATGTGAGAGGTGTTCTGGAGTCGAACATGGAAAGACATCACCTGATTACCATCCAATGATGTAAGCTGTTAACAGGCACGAGAGGAATCACCGATAATGATAATGACCCTCAAGGTACTGCAGTACAATTCACGTGGTGTGAATAAAGGACTTGGCGTTGAACACCACGCAAAATATTTCGGTCGAAGGCCATTGATGTAAACCTGTCGCCGGAAGTGAGAAACTTGCCATTGAGGCATGAAAGCTTAAAAGTACTGAACGGGGTGTTCCTAGATCGACTTCTTGGATAATGAGCTGATGTCGACAAGAAGCAATCCGTCATAGGAGGGCCTTAATGAATCCCACATCAATGACATGGAACGAAGCAAATGATTTTAATGGAGGTGAAAACGATCTGGTGATATAAGGTTCAAGGTGGTGGTCATGAAAGAATGGAGCGTAAATGTATTGTAGCGGGTGAGACACAGGTGAATTCTCTAAATGACTTCTCTTGAACATATCGGCGACACCGACGTGATGGATTGGTAGCATTAACCCCAAATGTGGATGGTGTGATGGGACTATGGTGATGTGACCGGTGAATGAAACAACCCAACCCGACTTGGATGCAGAGTAAAAGTGTCATGTTCAAGAGCGACTTGCTACCAACAAAGTTTCTTCAAGTTTTCTTCCCAATTTTCCCCAGTCATTGCTGACTAGTACCTCTTTATTTTTGTTAAGCTTGAGGAGGATAACATATGCTTGTTCTATAATTTTCCCTTTCGGGCAAACCCATCGCTATGTTTTAACGAGCCTAGCGATAGTGAAACTCATTCTTGTCTGCTATGGACAAGTTTGTCGCTATTAGGTTTCAACGAGTTTAACGACAAAGATAACTCGGTCCTTTTCAATTTTAGAGAGTCTGAAAAGGGACGTAAAGGAAACTCTAAAATTCCTTTTTCGTCATCTAATCCCTTAAGTCCAAAAAAGTATAAAACAATACAGAAGGGATGCATTTTCGATACTTTTAACGAGCCAAACAAAACAAGCGCTCGATCTTTTTGTGTAATAATCCCTCAGGTCCAAAAAGATTAAAATCTAAAGGAGGGATAGCACTTCCGGTCCCTTTAACGAGCTGGAGAGGCCAATAGCTTGGCAATATTTTCATATTTTACGAGTCAGGTGAAAAGAGCTTAAAGGAGACTCGTCTTTGAGGAACGAGTGATAATTTTGGGTAGCAGCTGATTCCAGGTAAGGTTTGGAATTTCCCAATCATGGCAGTGTTACAAGGATGGCTAACAGGATCACTCTTCGCACCTGTTCCTCAAAAGGGGTAAACAATCAAATGGAGGTGAATGATCCGCCAATACGGAGTGGAGGTGATGATGAGAACACGACCAAGGTTTTAAAGGCTGAAGTACTACATTCACGACGGTTATTTACCGGAAATTAGTTCATTTTTTAATGAGCTTAAACACGGGGGGAAACACTTGCTCATTGCTTATGTTTATTTTTTAACAAGCTTGAATTCTGTAATAAAACTGCTCGATGCGGGTTTATTTTTTAACGAGCTTGAACCCTGCAGTAACACTGCTCATGGCGGGGTTATTTTTTAATGAGCTTGAACCCTACAGTAACACTGCTCGTGATAAGTTTGCATGCCCCCAGCATAATAATGCAAATCGAGGTGCATGCCCCCCAAACTTCATTGCATTCAACTCGGTGGTTGAATGAAGGTTTACCTTTGAGATTTGGAAAGGGGATTTGTTTCATTTTTTAATGAGGTTGACACAGTAAAAGAACTATCCTCGTGACTCCTTGTTTCATTTTTTAATGAGGTCGACACGAGATAAGAACCATCCTCGAAATCCATCGTATTTACAGTATTTGATAGAAAATAAAAAACTGATGGATGATTAAGGTTGCTGGAATAATCTTCGTGGTAATCCGGAAGATGGGAGCGATGGTGGTAATCTTCCCATGGTGCCTCTCCTATCATCATTGATTGAATGATTCCTTCGTTTGTAGAATGTACATGCGACCAAGGATCTGAAGAGGTGCCATATTCCTTAGACCTATCTATCCAAACACTCGATGAGCGTTGATTTGGGTTTGCCCCCCAAGCCAAGAAAATTGATTGCTACAATATTTATAAAATGGCGATGATCGATGCTGACAAAATGTTTAGGAATCTTCCGAATCCATTAGATATAGAAGATTTCATATTGCAGGTTTCCACTGTGGCCACTTCCGCCAAATTACTCGGAGGCGGTAGGGCAAAAGTAGCCATTAAGGCAGGGTCTTTTAGGAGGCCTACTCCAATATTTTGAAGCGAATGATTACTTCCATGGATCACTGGAATGCTTCCCGTAACTTCTGAACTATTGGGGAGAAATGTTTGTTGGTCGACAATTGTAATTCCTCCTTGAAAGGGAAACGCAATCTTCCTGAAGTAGGTCGACACAACTGTGGCCATGGCATATATCCAGGGCCTTCCCAGTAGGATGTTGTAATCAAGGCTTCCGTCGATTACTTCAACATCAATTTCTACTGTTTTTCCCCCTAGTTCAACTTGCAAGTTACTTAAAATCCCATATGGAGTGTATGATCGTCCATCAAATGCTTTTAACATTGTTGATGATTGTGACAAGGGTGGTGAGCCTAAATTTTTCCAGCAACTCATCGACATAATACATCTAGATGCCCCCTCATCAATAATTGTTCGATGAACAGTTTTGTTGAGGGCTTTCACTTGAATAAGGAAAGCTAGTTGAGCTGGTAACTGAGGGTCATATCCTTTGTGATTAAAGGATACAAGATTGGAATCTGTTGGGTCAATCCCACCTATTACTGATAATAGATCCTGCTTTTAGGAGAGGCAATTTTGTGGTACCTCAAGTGTCGACATAACGGATGGCGATTGGGCCAGGTCCTCTACTATATGTCAATTCTGTGCTACTTTGGCATGAGGATTAAATGTCGATTTGTGCACTACTATCTTTGGTGGCTTTATCATTGGTTCAGGAATGATGGGTGGCACAACTTCGGTCAAAGTTGTTGTCGAACTACTAGGTTGTTCATTAGCCTTGTTATTCGACAGTTGTGGATTCCCATAATCTTTATTCCTTGTCAAAGCATCATTTTGCTGCTTTGAGATAGACAACATAAGCACTTGGGATCGGGAAGCATTTTGATTAGCAACCAGTTTGGTTCCCGGGTTTGGAAATGGATCAGTCAATACTGCTAAGGTTTTTGAACTCTTAAAGAGTTTCTTAACTTCAGCTTTATGTGGAAAATCTCTCGTCCGATGATCCTCATCGCATATTTGACACCCCGCAGGGGGTTTCCTTTGCCCAGAAGGGTTTGTAGAAGGTTTTTCAGGAGATGACTCATCCTGCTTCTTTTTTCTCCCTTTCTTTTTCTTCTTGCCCCCTGGTTGCTTCAGTTGTTTGCCCTTGTCGGTCGACACGGCATTCACCTCCGAGGTAAGAAGTTCTTCATTTGCATTTTGATCAGAAATATTACGGGCTTTCAGATGTAGCCTTTGTCGATTTTGTGTCTGTTGCACCAATCACGCCATCGCCGACATGAGAGTCATTGTTTGATTTAGGAGGAGGAGGGACTGAGAATTCCGGTCCAGGAGCGTCAGGTATTTTATCGTAGAGCGTGCTAGACTGAGTGTAAATCAAGTCCAAATATTGCGCACGAGCGATAACTTGCTCTTCGGTGACGACTCCCCCTTTTGCCACATCTTCCGTGATGGAAGGCAATAATGACTTAATAAACCATTCAGCTAAAAGCTGATCAGGAACATACGTTTTCACCATTCTACGATGACGTTGCCACTCATGTATATGATCAGATATGTGAGTGGCTGTTGTTTGTTTGAAATTGGTAAGAAGTTCCGTTCCCATTTCGTACCTTATCGGTAATTGAAAATGGGTTAAAAAGGTTGTGGCTAGGGTACTGAAGTTGTCGAATGAAGCTCTAGGCAATTCTATATACCATTTTGCTGCCAGACTAGTTAACGTCCTATGAAAAAGGCGAAGCCTAATTGAATCATCGTTTAGGGTGTTTGATGAACACCACAGATGAAAGGTCATCACATGATTCGACGGATCTTCACCCGGATTTCCATTAAATTTAGGAATATCTGATGGAAGTTTATGTGGAATTGCTGGCCACCAAGGGGCGTAAGCGATTGGATCATTTGTTAACCTATTTAAATCAGGTAACTCTAAAGTCGCCACGAAGGGTAACTATTGATTCAGGTTAGGCGAAGCATACCCAGGATAAGATGGGATTGCCTGAGCAGTTGGTCTTTGCATACCAGCATAATGCATTTGATGCTGGTAACTCTGGTAAGGTTGGTGGGCATGATCATTGTAGAATGGTAGATTTTGACTGTTTTGAATATACGGTTTCCCACTATTCGCAAAGATTTATTGCTCAGAACCTTGGTATACTTGTTGGAACTGTGGTTGTTGGTATTGCACTAGCCATGGTTGTGAAGCCATGTGTTGTTGCCCGATACTAACTATTTGACCAAGATGAGGGGTAATTGTACCCGTTTGAACCCGTGTCATTCCACCAGTCGACGATTGTGGTTGAGTTGCAGGGTCAAGGGGCTATTGCATTACAACCTGAGAAACCTGAGGTTGGCATACAACAGGCAGCGCTTGAACTTGCGACACCGTCACAATAGCTGTCGTAGTTGGTATACTTGACATAGGTAAGCATTCTTGCATCGAATATACAACTCTTGGTTGTTGAGGTAGTATAGGTACCCAACCGCTTGACGTAATTCCAACATAACCTGAATTTTGTTGTGAACTCCCGTATGGCTGTCCTCCCGGAGGGGATAATGAAAGGGTATACTGCCCCCCATACGGTGGTAATCCGGTACTTAAGGGAATGGTTTTCCCTTGAGTGCCGGACTGCCCAAATTGACCTCCAAATAGATCAATTTGTTGAGACTCAACATAAGAGTTTCCGGATATTATTCCGGATGAACAAACAGGAATAGACCAGATTATCAAAATAGCCCCTCAGTGGGCTCCTTCTAGCGATTGAGAACTAGTTGGGACAGATGGTATACCGGCGAACATTGTTGGAGTGATAGCAGGAAGTTCTGCCGTCCCTGTGTTAGACGACACAGTCCTAGATGTTGACGGTTGTTCAGACATTTCTAGTCTATCCAAAAGATTACCTAGTGATTCTACAGGAGCTTCCGCTGGTGGTAGACTAATTTCTGATGAAGAAGGATACAAAGTGATCCCAACTCCAAATTGCGATGGAGTACTAGCTGGAGGATCTTCCACAATCTCTTCTATAGCAACCAGACCAGGTGGAAGGGGTAGACCGTCAGGCCCGTAGAATATTTTTGGTGCTGAAGAAGGTATGGAATCTGCATCGACAGATGTTTGGGGAGCAACACTCTCCGAACCAGTTGTAGATGGAACTAGTTCAGTGATACAAGTGTTCACCCTTAGACTATGATCAGTACTACTATCCTTCTGTGGCTGTTGAACTTCTTCTGTAAAGGCAGGGACACCAGAAATGTTTGGAGTAACCGGAGTCTCTGATGTTGTTGGAACACTTGTTCTAACTTTACCAGGAGATTTGGAACCGGTTAAACGAGTTCGCTTTGTCCGTACTTGTTTCGATTCCAGAGACAAAGACGGTTGACTCGTAAGCCTCCACGAATGATGGGGTTTCAATTGACTTTCTTCCATGATTGTGGATTACTCGATCAACTAAAAATCAAGGGGAAGTATGTTTCCGAATTAGATGAATTTTAGATGCTTTGACACAACTTGTTTTTTCAATTTTTAAGAGTCGAGAAAAAACAAAAGATGACTCTAGTCGCCTTCGATTTTTAATGAGCCTGAAGTGACAAGTGCTCAGATGGACCTTTTCCGTTAAGGAGTCTGAAAAGGAACGAAAGGGACTGCTCTGGAAATCTAGGTAGAGGGATTACCAAACCAATCGTAAAACTGCAGAACACTTTTTACGGTACGGCAGTCAATCTTCCCGAATGCTGTGTTCAGTGCATTGCAATCGATAGGGCGACAGACACGGCTTCCTATGGATAAAGGATTAAGCCTATTGTGGTCTCCCAAAATATACTCGACGGTACATGGGAGCACAAGTCCGTACTGGCACTTATCGTCTCAAAGTGGAGGAATCACCCAACCATCAGTGAGAACAACAATTACCAGGCTTTAAGATGCCGGAATACGTCTCTAGCCTAGACTTCTAGATGTTGTGCGTTAAGTTCCAAAGCGTTGTTAGATTCATTAAATTTATTTTATAGTTGATCTTTCTTAAGAAATTTTCCTTTCAGGTTCACCACGAGATGTAGATGTATAATTCCTAAAATGCAATCTAAGATGATAAACAGTCTTTTATCTTCTTTGTGCAATGAAAATCCTAGTTACTAAGGAAAGAGAGACAATATTCTTTCACAAAGAGCAAAGAGCACACACTAAATGCACAGTCCTAAATCAAACCAATCAAACAGTCTAAATGAAAATGCACATGCATGTATTTGTTTTCGGCTTTCTTAGTATGTGAATGGTAAAAAGAAAGCTAATGCACAAATCTGAATTACTTTTCAAGCGACAATTACTAACAAGTTTCTTTTCGGAATCAGAAATGGAGACAATCACAACACTTTATGATTCGGAAATGAATACTTGCTTTCGACACTAGAAAAACTACAAATTCAGACCAAATACAATAGTAATAGGATAATCAACTATCAATAGCAACCAAACTCTTTCCTATGACTGAAAACGACACTTGCGACACTTTCAAATCAAAGGACGACAGTACGATTACGTTACTTTTTGCAAAGGAGAACTGAAAATGACTCAACAAATACACAAAAACATTTACAGTTATTTTGCACAACGAAGGTAGAATAACAGCAAGGAAAAGGGGTTTAAAACATAGATATACTGATTATAGGCAGCAAAATTCATGAATAGAACTGGAAAGAATGAATCACAGAAACCAAAACTGAACAATGCCTAGTCTGATCAGTGCACCTATAACATAGGGAATTTGAAATGCAGCGCACCTACTACACTCGGGAAGTGCGCTGAATTTCAGATTCACAGAACAGTACCTGCGCTGGACTAGAGACGAGACTCTGCTTGGGTTCCGGGTCATAGTTTGTAGTTCATTTCAGGGGTTTTGGCCGAGCAAATGGTAATCAGTAAACCAACAATCAAGGGTAGATCTAAGGAGGTTACTGGAGCTACCATAGGGGCTATTAGAGAGTTTGTAAATCAGTTGTTTAATTCATAAACAAATCTAGGAGATTGACTGAAGCGAAATTTATCTACTTTGCATTTTCATAGCAAATGCAGTTCGAAAGCTACCTGGCTCGACTTCAGGCTCCGTCTGTAAGTTTATAAAATAAACAACAAGGAAGATAAACAAACAACCTAGTCGCTCCCCAGCGGAGTCGCCATTTTGTTACAGGGAAAAGTGTCTACTCAGAACTGCTTATCCCACTAAGGTGTGGTAGCTACCTTAGAAACAAACAAAGTAAAGCTACTTTCGTTTTTCCTTTATTAAATATAGATGAAAGAAGAACAGGAAGACCAACCTCTATCTTGCGCTAATCTCCTAGTTGGATTCTTCTCTCTCTTGATAGCCTTTCGCTACTTGCTCCCTTGTATGCCCAGCTTCACAGAGTACCTGTAGGATCACAGTAGCATGACACTATACAAGAACATGGATCTATAATCATAAACAATCTAGGATCATATGTAAATTGACCATACAAATGCATAAAACATAAATGACACAAGAGTATGGAGGAAAACTTGAATAACTTTTATTGATAAACAAGAAAGAGCCAAGGGAGTTACAACTAGTTGTTCTGACCCAGCATCATACTCTCAGCAAGTAAGGCCTTCTTCACCTCATACAAATCTTAGATCACCCAACACTTATGATGTTGTCTCAAGAAACCAACAACAATTCCTTACAATATGAAAAATTCTAGCCTCCAACCTCCTGGATCTCTGGGATGAGAGATCTATATATATATATTTGCAGAGGTGTGAGTCAGCTCTGGGTTTTTGATTAGTGTCTTCTCTCTGATAGTTCTTGACTCCACTTGGAGATCTCATTGATCTCTTACTCATCCTTGGGCGATTCTGAGAGGCAAGTGTCCCAGGAGAAGTTTCTGGAAGATTCCATGATCATCCACCTCGCAAACTGTCTCCGCCACTTGTCTTTTCTCATCCATCACACCCCATAGAAGGGCTTGTTGAAATGCAACGCACTTCCCGTGTGTACAAGGTGAGATGCATCGCACCCTGGCCATGGAGCAAGTGAAATGATCTAGTTTTGACCAGTTCTGAGTAGTTTTTCATGGAGAACTTCTGGGAGAAGCTGTAATCAGTTGACCTTGTTCTTTTAGGGGTTGGAACAACACCTTTAGGGACTTAGGAGCCCTTGGTTTATGGACATTTATTCTTAGGGTTGTAGTGCCCAAAAATGTCTATAACAGAATCCCTCTCCTAAGTTATGGCATTATGGCTACACGTAACATTAGCATGGGGATTGGGTGGATTTCTTCAAGTCCCCTACTTCTAATTCTACACTCTAGACTTTATTTTAATTTTCTATAAGTTTTTGTGCTTTTTCTTTTTTTCGTTTGGACAAAATCCTAGATTGGGTACAAAGAATTAAGTTGAAAACCATGGATATGGAACTGAGGAAACATAATGAAGTACTATAAGGTTTTGTTGTAATTGTCTTCCCCATAATTGACTTCATTCATGTGTGCATATTAGGTGACTATAGATGTAACTACGTATTCAATAAAATGTAGTAGACACTACTGTTAAAATAAATAAATAATGAAAACATAAAGAAATAAAGATTAATGGATAGACACAATTTTGATAAGAAAAATATCATAGAACATATTAGTATGTATAATATTTTGAAATGCAAAGTGACTAAAAACATGATGTTACATTATATTCAGGCTCTAGTTCGTATAGAATTATGGTTTCCTTTTAATGTTGAAATATAATTTCCACCTCTCCCTTCTCGAGTAAATAAACCCAAACTTTCTTTTCTAAAATAAATTAGGATACTTAATGTCCTTTTCCATGTGAACATATTTCATTTTCATAATTTTTTTCATATGAACATGTGAAAATTA
This sequence comes from Pinus tabuliformis, assembly GCA_031772625.1. Classification (NCBI taxonomy): domain Eukaryota; kingdom Viridiplantae; phylum Streptophyta; class Pinopsida; order Pinales; family Pinaceae; genus Pinus; species Pinus tabuliformis. Next base: position 1,714,770,932 of record CM062819.1, on the reverse strand, counting down.
TTAGTTATTTAACATTTATAAATGACATTTTAGATCATTCCCACATCAATCAGCCACATTTGGGACCCTTCCTATATTTTTTCACCTTTTTCTAACATTTTATAATATATGATATTTTGTCCCTTTCTAGAAGTGTTACCTTTTTCCCATTATACAGAGTACCATGTTATTAAAAGAGAAAAATATACCATTGAAACAGTTTATGATGGAATCTCCTTCACAATTCCTTTCTTATTATTAAATTATAATGACTTATTTTAGACTTATCTTGTGAATGGCTAGAAAAATATAAGATAACCAATTTAGTAATTTTTTTTTTTGCATATAATGCACCTACTTGAACTTTCCCATGATCATTTTTTCAAAAGTTTCCAAGTAAGGAGTTCAATAAACAGAGCTAAACATGCAAGGATTTTCATTTTTAGACGATACTCTATATTTTGATATATATTACAACATCATATGTTCTTTCACTCAATATTTTTTTCTCTTTCTCTCGTATCCTAAATTGGCTATCAAATTTTTATAATTTTTATTTTTTTGACCAAGTCATTGTTAAGTCCCTATAATACTAGTGTATCCCCCTTATTGTTGTTGTTGTGCCCATGTATCCCCAATATTGTTTTTCCCCATAAAAGCCCACTATTTTTTTTTCTGGATAAAGACTATTCTATTCAAAAAGATAAAAATATTTACAGAGAGGATTAAACCTCTGAGGGGGCCGTAGCCTGCCCATCACCAAAGAGACTTATGCAGATAGAAAACTTCATTCCTTTTACATAATTGAGAGTTTTAGAAGCAAGAATTGAAGTGAGCTTGAGAGACAAAAAACTAGACTGTCCTATAGTTGATCTATGCTTCAGAGGTAGCTGATCACTTACAAAAATACTATCCTTTAAAGCTGCTATTACAAAAGATGCAAAACTAGACTTTTGACCTGAAGACTGTAGCAATTCATGCTGATATCAAAAAGAAGCCGGAGACATGCACAGAAAGGACCATGGAAACATAACTTGAGTACCAAAAGTCAAAAGAGGGACTGCTGTCATGGCATTTAAGCCAGAAGTCTTTAATCCTGCGGAGGAGAGCCTATCGCGTCCATGTTTGCCTGGTTGGGGGAGCCAATCCAGGTCACGATTTCATTATCTTCAGCTCCCATCATACTGCCTTCTGGGGGAATAACAAGATTCTGAACGCTTCCAGAAAAGCGTGCTGGTTCACAAGCAAGAATTTGCTCTTGTGGTGAAGCTGACTGGGGTTGAGGGGCTTCCTGAAGGCCATCCTCATTCTGCTTGGAATTATCATTGAGGAATACTCCAGCCATGTCACCCTGAAATTCGCTCGTATCTTGAGACTGAGATTGAGCCCTGGAGGTGTCATCCGTGCTCATAAGCTCATCTTCCTCCTCCGAGAAAATTACAGTGATAGTGACTGAGATTAAAGGCTTATTGAGCCTACTTCTGAACCTGAACCGGGTAGTTTGAAAGGAACTATTCAGAGAGGGCCGAGAATGATCAGAGGGCGGAGAGGATGGAGAGGCAGAGGCTAAAGGAGTGATGCTTTGAGGGGCAGAGCCACCGCGACGCCGAGAAACTCCACGAGTACCAGAATTGCTTCCACGCCGGGGGACGCCACGACGTCGAGCCATTGCAGGGTGCGCAGGCAGCTTGGGTAAATAGGATGACCGAAACTGGAGGGAAGGCGACCAGACACAGGCGGAATAAACCAAGTTAATAGACTAGACACATGCGTAATAAACCAAGTTACTAGACCAGACACAGGCGGAATAAACCAGGTTAAGAAACCAGGCACAGGCGGAATAAACCCAGTTAATAGACCAGACACAGGCGGAATAAACCAAGTTAATAGACCAGACACAGGCGGAATAAACCAGGTTAAGAAACCAGAGGGGCTTCCATACACCCTGAGCAGAGCATGGGTGCGGAAAGCATAACGAGCAGAGGAAAACAGGATTGCAAATGTCAGCTGCAAACACCAGAGAGCACGCCATGTTTAAATCACTTGGCTGAGGATCTCGAACCGAATGAACATTAAATGCTGTGACCAGAGCCTTAATTCCACAATCTGCTCCTTTCATATCAGCTGATAACGAATTGTGTGGACTGCCGGATCCGTCCAAGTGTTTGGACAGCTGCCGCATTTACATGCATTGTATTTAACATGCAGTAATTGTACCCGCATCCAGGGCCCCATAAAAGCCCACTATTGTTATTGTTGTGCCCTTACAATATTATTGTTATGTAGACTGTGATTATATTGTGATCCCTTAGACTCCTATATATACAAAGGAAGTCTTGTCATTTGTATCATCCAAGAATTGTTCATTTTTGTAATGAAGGAGATTTCACCCTCAGAGAGGATAATTTTTAAGTCGTTGATCTATTTATTTGTGAGTTGGTTGCATAACATTTGGTATGAGAGCTTTGGATTCTACGATTTCACTACTTCAAATAGGTCATCGAAGAATTTTCGATATAACATTTTTTTATGAAGCTTCAGAAGCTAAAATTGCAGCCACCTAGATCCAAAATCGTGGTGAACTTCATACCAGAATTTGATATCTTGATTCACTATATTTTCTGAGATATGTTTCGAAGAAGTTAGGGTTTTGTCATGCTCTATAATTTACTCTCAAAAAAAGTGACCTAGGGAAAATCATCATAGCTTTCATTTCAGGCATCAAATCTGAATTCTATAAAAAGTGTCTAAAATGAAACAGAATTTAGTTTCTTTGTGGAAATTGTAGGACTGAATATTGAAACAATGACACATGGTATCCTGTACAACTTCACTCTATTGAAATAGTCCATAAAAACATCATCGTGGGAAATCTGACATCAATATATATTGAGTAATCCAATATTTCTATGAATTGTGGCATTGGAAATAAGATTCATTGGGCTACCATAGGACCAAATTTGAGACCTTGGCAATCAAAAATTACATATATACAACATTTTCAATATCGAGCTCCAAAGTCAAGAAAAAGGTGTGTATTTTGAAAATTTTGTCATAACGTTTGTTTGAAGAATCATTTTGAAGTGATTCAAATGGAATATTGAACCATAGATATAAGTATTTAGCTCTGAAAAGCCCCCGAAACAAAATAATTATACACCCATTAAGCCCTTAGAAAGTTCTACCATGACACATGAAGAGGAAGAATTGCAACATGATATATAAAAATTACAGGATCTGTTAAGTGTGAAGCCAAATTCACGGAGGATTCTAGATCAAATATTTCTAGATCTCCAGGATTCTAGATCTTTCTACACCGCCATTAGTTTCTAGAATCACATGCAGGATTCTAGATCCTCCTACACCGCCAGTGGTTTCTAGATCATTCCAGATCTCCATCCGAATCACACACAGGATTCTAGATCCTTCTTCTGCCTCTACAAATTTGTAATTTCTCTGGCCAAGGAAAGCAAGCCAAGGCCCAAGCCTGTTATGAAATGTAAAGTGATTTCTATTCTCCAGTGATTGTTTTATCTATTCCGCTATTTGTGACTGAGTAATCTTGTTGTTTCTCCATTTGTCTGTCTCGGAGTATAAATCTGCAGTGTGTTATGTATGCTCTGATCTAACAACTGGTATTGGAGCTAACTTCGAATATCCACAGTGCAAGCCGCTTAGTGCCATCGCCTTGCTCTGGCAGCGTTCGTTAAAACATTGGTTGCTACCCCTGGAGCTATTGAAGGATCTGTCCAGGAAATAGCTGAGGAACGTTGGAACTAAAAGACAGTTGCTACATGAAAAACAAGGTCGTTGACCTATGTTGAAACGTGTTTCTGGAGTTTGAAAAGTGGAGATCTGTGGAGATTGGAGTTGAAACGTGGTGTTCATAAGTTTTTTTTTACATCAAGCTTGCACATATATGTCAAGTTTTGTCTAAAACCAACATATGTATGTGCGAAATCTGAAAAGATTAAAACATTATATATGTTTTTATATTTATTATGAAACATATATAATTATATGTTGGAATTTTGAAAAGTATATGCTTAAAAAGAGCAGGAATTTTGAAAAGGGTATTTTAAAAGGAGAAAGAGTAATAATTAAAGTTTTATTTTTAAGTGGAGTTTTGTGTTTTGGGCCGTGAATTTGATTGAAAATGGAGACAACAGTTAGAGATATGGAGAAGTTGAGCGGGGCTAATTTTGCCCTATGGAAATCACAGATGGAGGATATACTGATTTTAAAGGATCAATATTTTTCGATTGAGGGCACAACAAAGAAACCCTCATCGATGGCAAATGAAGAGTGGAATAAGCTAGATAGAAAAGCGATTGCAATAATATGCCAATATTTAGCAAAGAATGTTTATTTCAATGTGTTCGGAGAAAAGACGGCTGAAGGATTATGGAAGAAGCTCCATGATCTATATGAGAAAAACATAGCATCAAAAAAAGTGTTCTTTGATGAAGAAGCTTTATAATCTCAAAATGAAGGAGGGTGCTTCAGTTGCTGAGCACTTGAATGCATTTAATATTATTACTAATCAGCTTGCCTCTATTAAAATCATTTTAGATGATGAAATTAGAGCTATTTTTCTAATGTGTTCTATGCCAGACAGTTGGGAAAATTTAATTGTAGCTATGAGCACTTCAACAACTACAGGGACCCTGAATTTTGATGATGTCAGTAGCAGTTTAATAAATGAGGAGCTGCAACGCAAGTTAATTGCAAAAATCCAGGGAGGAGAGGCTCTAGCTGTAGCTTATCATGGTAGGAGAATGGATTGAGGCCAGCAAGGGAAATCAAGATCGAGAGGCCGATCAAAATCAAGGAGAGGAAGGATCATCTTCTTTCATTGTGGCAAACCCAAGCACATGAAGAAATAATGTCGATTCTGGAAGAAACGACAAAAGGATCAGAGACTGTCTAGTACAAATCATAAGTCACCCAACATAAATGAAGGTGAGACTACTACTGTAGCCACAGATGGTGATGTGTTGTTTACTGTTTCAGTAGAGGATGCATGTGTATATACATGTAGCAGTGGCTTTGATTAGATCCTTGACTCTGGGGCATCTCACCATGTAACCCGATGTAGAGATAGTTTTGTTTCATATAATCCCAGTGATTATGGTAGAGTGCATTTGGGGAATAATCATTTTTGCAGTATTGTTGGAGTGGCAGATGTCTAGATCAAGATGAAAGATGGAAAAGATATATTGTTGAAACAAGTTAGGCATGTACCAAAAATGCGCATGAGTTTAATCTATATGGGACGACTGGATGATGAAGGCTATTCGATAAGCTTTGGAAAAGAAGGCTGGAAAATTAGCAAAGGTGCATTGGTCGTGGCCAAAGGACCCAAGATAGGAACATTATACACATTGAAGACACTGATAGGAAAATCAGATTTGGTTGCTATCACAAAAGAAGGAAATTCAACAGATCTGTGGAATAAGTGTTTGGGTCACATGAGCGAGAAGGGCTTAAAAATCCTTGTTGGTAAAAATTTATTGCCAGGTTTGAAATCCTACAATCTTGATATTTGTGAGCATTGTATATATGGTAGACAAAGAAGGGTTTCATTCCTTAGAGGTGGCCATGACAGAAATAAAAATGTGTTAGAATTGGTACACTCAGATGTGTTTGGGCTTATTAACATCAAATCATTAGGAGGAGCATCCTATTTTGTAACATTTATAGATGAGGCATCTAGGAAAGTTTGGGGATATCCTATGAAAAATAAAAGTGTTTGGAATAAAAAATTCCATGTTGTTGTTGAAAGAGAGACTAAAAAATTGCTAAAGTGTTTAAGAACAGATAATGGTGGAGAATATTTCTCAAATGCATTTAAGGAATATTGTAACAGGTTTGGCATAAAGTATGAGAAGAATGTGCCTAGTACTCCTAAAAAAATGGTGTCGTAGAAAGGATGAATCACACCATTATGGAAAAGGTGTGAAGTATGTTGTCCAATTCCGATTTGGAGAAGAATTTTTGGGCTGAAGCAGTCAGGACCACTTGCTACGTCATAAATAGATCTCCAACTACAGCCTTGGATGGTGGTATCCCTGAAGAAGTTTGGTCTGGTAAGAATTTGAATTATTCTTACTTGAAAATCTTTGGATGTGAAGCATTCATACGTATTCCAAAAGAAAATAGAACTAAGCTAGATGATAAATCTATGAAATGCATTTTTTTGGGATATGCGGATGAAGATCTTGGTTATTGTCTATGGGATCTAGTCAAACATAAAATTATTAGAAGAAGGGATTCTGGATTTAAGACCTCTGTGGTTTATTATTTTCGACTTAGTCACCAGAGAATCCACAGTAAGAACCATTTTCTGCCAACGTTTCAAATCCCAACTGGGATCCATCATCAGGACAACTTGAATGCTTGATAGAAGAAGAGCTTATTTGAGGGTTAAATAGTAATGGGGAGAGAAAAGATGAATGTCGGCTCTCAATTTTTTCAAAAAATTGAGAGCCGACATTCATCTTTTCTCTCCCCATTACTATTTAACCCTCAAATAAGCTCTTCTTCTATCAAGCATTCAAGTTGTCCTGATGATGGATCCCGGTTGGGATTTGAAATGTTGGTAGAAAATGGTTCTTACTGTGGATACTCCGGTGACTAAGTCGAGAAGAAGGGATGTTATATTTAATGAGTCAGAAATGTTCAAGAGGAATGTAGGTGAGTTGGAGGTTAAGAAGGTTATTGACAGGTTTGAAGAGCAGCAGGAAAACATACCACCAATAAAAGAAAATGAACAACAAATTCAGGAGCATGAAGAACAACAAGTGGAAAATAATGAACAACAAGAAGAAGGAATCTTGCAAGAACCTTTACAAGAGATTCAACCTGATAATGCACCACCACAGTTGGTTCGCAGATCTTCTAGGCCTCATAAGCCTTCACAAATGTATCCTCCTTCAAACTATATTTTGTTGACTGATGAAGGTGAACCTAATTGTTTTCAAGAAGCTTGTAAAGTTGAGCACAGTAAAGAATGGAAGAAGAAATGAACTCTTTGCAAGAAAATAAAACTTGGGAGTTGGTAAACCTCCCAAAAGGTAGAAAGGCTCTACAAAACAAATGGGTATATAGGATTAAGCATGAAGGTGACGAAAAGAAGGAGAGGTATAAAGCAAGACTGGTGGTGAAAGGTTTTGCCCAAAAAGAAGGTATTGACTTCACTGAAATTTTCTCACGTGTTGTTAAAATGTCATCCATTAGAGTCATTCTTGGTCTTGTTGCTGCTTTAGACCTAGAATGTGAACAGTTAGATATAAAAACTGCATTTCTTCATGGTGAATTGGACAAAGAAATTTATATGGAGCAGCTAGAAGGTTCCATAGAAAAAAGCAAAGAAGGCCTTGTTTGTAGGTCAAAGAAGAGTCTCTATGGGTTGAAATAGGCACCTCGACAATGGTACAAAAAATTTGATTCATTCATGTTGGAACATGGTTTTCAGAGGTTGGAAGCTGACCATTTTGTCTATATCAAGAGGTGTGATCAAGGAAAGTATATCACATTATTGTTATATATGGATGACATGTCAATCGTTGGGCATGATAAGAATAAGATCAATAGGTAGAAGAAAGATTTGGGTAGCAAATTTGCAATGAAGAATTTGGGACCAACACAACAGATATTGGGCATGCAGATTAAGCGTGACAGGAAAAACAAAAGGTTGTGGCTGTCACAAGAAAAATATATCAAGAAAGTACTTGACAGGTTTAATATGAAGGATGCCAAGCCAGTTGGTACACCCCTTGCAACCCACTTCAAGTTGAGTACTGAATTATGTCCTAGTGATGACAAGGAGAAAGAAGAGATGAGCAAGATTCCTTATGCTTCAGTAGTTGGTAGCTTAATGTATGCCATGGTATGCACATGACCAGACATTGCATATTTAGTGGGAGTAGTGAGCAGGTTCCTTACCAATCTAGGGAAACAACATTGGAAAGTAGTAAAATGGATTTTAAGGTATCTCAAGGGTACTAGTCATTATTGTTTATGTTTTGGTCATGATGAGACTGTGCTTGAAGGATTTACAGATGCAGATATGGCTGGAGATATTGATACTAGAAAGTCCACTATAGGTTATTTGTACACATTTGTAGGTGTAGCAGTATCTTGGGTGTCAAGGCTACAAAGAATAGTAGCCCTCTCTACAACAGAAGTAGAGTACATAGCTGCAACAGAAGCTTGTAAAGAAATGTTGTGGATGTAGCGATTCCTAGGAGAGATAGGAATAAAGCAGGACAAGTATGTTTATATTGTGATAGTCAGAGTGCCATTCACTTGGCGAAAAACCCAACATTTCATTCAAAAACCAAGCACACGGACTTAAGGTACCATTGGATCCTGCATGTGTTGGAGGAAGAATAGTTATCCTTGGAAAAGATCCATACAGATACGAACCATGCTGATATGCTCACTAAGATTCTACCACGAAATAAACATGAGCTATGTAGAGGCATGGTAGGACTCGGTGTGACTTGATGACTCTTATTTGGCTTCAAGTGGGAGAATGTTAAGTGTGAAGCCAAATTCACAGAGGATTCTAGATCAAATCTTTCTAGATCTCCAAGATTCTAGATCTTTCTACACCACCATTAGTTTCTAGAATCACATGCAGGATTCTAGATCCTCCTACATGACCAGTGGTTTCTAGATCATTCCAGATCTCCATCTAAATCACACACAGGATTCTATATCATTCTTCTGCAGCTATAAATTTCTAATTTCTTTGGCCAAGGAAAGAAAGCCAAGGCCCAAGCATGTTATGTAATACAAAGTGATTTCTGTTCTCCGCTATTCCGCTATTTCTGACTGAGTAATATTGTTGTTTCTCCATTTTTCTGTCTCTAAGTATAAATCCGCTGTGTGTTATGTATGCTCTGATCTAATAGGATCAGCTGCAACAATTTTTTCTCTCATAAAGAGAAGCCAAAGTTGAAATGAATGGTTTAAAAGTAGACATGGAAGGTTTTATGGATTGCATGGAAGCTAATATGTATGGTTTGTAAGACGACATGGAAGGTTTGACAAAGTTGTTTCAAAAAAGGCTTCCTGATGATGACAAGGTAATCCATGAAAATTAGGATGAGGACAAAAGGAATATGAATTATGATTTTAGAGACTCCAATGTTGGGTTTAAGAACAACCACATTCCAAAGATAGATATGAGGAAGTTTGATGGCAAGGATCCAGTAACATAGATACTACAAATGGTGAAATATTTTGATCTATAAGATGTGCAACCCACCCAATAGGTACGTATTACATCTTTATATTTAGAACCCAATCAGTTTGTATGGTATAGATGGATTTGTTAACCTAGTAAATTTTTAAGGAGGTAATGATAGCACAATATGAAGATACAAAGAGCAATGCCTTCTTTAGCTAATCGATAAATCTCAAAAAAAAGGGTTCAATGGCAGAGCACATGAAAGACTTCCAAAAATTGAATATTCGTATAACCAATATTCTAGAGGAGCATAAAGTTGATGTTTTCATAGGGAATTTAAAATATAACATCAAACATGAGGTTCACCTTTGGTAACCTAATTCATTAGGGAAGGCATTTAAAGTGGCAAGAAAAGATGAAAGAAAACTTATGGCAATGAGGAAGTCTACCACTCACAACTATAAAGATGGAAGTGTTGCTACTCCTACTCTTCCACAACTTACAAGGTTGACACCACAAAAATTGTAGGAAAAAAGAGCGACAGGTATTTTTTACAGTTGTGATAGAAAATAAACTAAAGGTCATAAGTGTGCTGAGAAGAAATTAGTCTACATAGATTGTGAAGAGGAAGAAGAAAAGGAACAAGAAACATCAAAAGAGGAGGATATACACCAGGAACCAACCCATGAGAAAGAAGAAATGAATCCAACCATATCTTGTAATTCATTGGCAATAATTACAACTCCTAAAACTCTCAATATAGAATGATATATCAAGAAGAAAAAGGTAATAGTGCTAGTTTATTCGGGGAGTACCCATAATTTTTTTTTTTTTTTTTTTTAACAAGGTCAGGTAGTTGATATATTACCAAAAGCTGTGTTGGAGCAAGCTCCTATTACTATTGACTATAGCATGATAGTAAACTGAGCAATGAGATGGGAGCAGAGTCCCATCTCCTATGCTTGAGTTCAAAATTTCATGAATTTTTATGACTATTCTTGAATACTGGCTAACAAACTGACCTACTAGGAAATTAAATTTACAAATCATAGATTCACTGTAACTTCTTCTTGGCTTGTAGACTAATTGTTCATGAGTTGGCTGGTTCTTCTTGTTCTAATTGGCCGAGTCCTCTCCTTCATTTGCTCATTGTGCTATTTTTGTAGTATGCCACTGCTTCTTCTAGATGCTTGCATTTGGTTTTTAGATCGATGATCTCTTATTTTTGCATCGCCATGCTTCCTGAGACTTATTTTGCCTGAGCTACTACTTCCTTCACTGTTGCTGTCTACGTTTCTTTTGTTCTGTGCTTTCCTGACTGCTATTCTGAATGTGACATAATAGAACTAAGGTCGAGTTTTGCTTAATTCCTTGCATGGGAGCGCTGCTCCTTTGTATTCTCCGATCTTCGATCAGTGCTTCATCGGCCATCAGAGTATCTGCCCATTGCATATCGACACATCCATTCCCTGCCAGCACTCTGATCCAACGATCCATACTTCATCGCATTTCCCTATGCCACTCTGATCTCTGCCATCCATTACTCCATCGAATCTAACTCTCCGTCATTGATCTGATTTTAGATCTGATGGTAGTGACTTCACCCAGTCAACAAAATGATCAGCGATCCTCCACCGTTGATCATCACCACTAGATCCGACGGCTGACAGTGATTTCAGGTGGACCACTTGCATGATGGTTACCTGACATAATTTCTTTTTTTTTCCTCTCTCCTCCACTACTGCATGTCGAGCAATTAATGGAATTGGGTGCCCAATCTAAATTACCACTTAATACTTTTTGCTTGCCTGAGATACCATTTCCTATATAAAAACCACCTTTTCATTGGCTATCTTCTGCGTGCCTTCCCCAAGCGATGACGGATGGCTATCGCTCCGCTTTAACAATTCGCTGATGCGATATGAATACTCCGCTCCATGCGAGTTAATTCACAGAGAGCAAAGGGAAGGTAATAGATTTGCACGAAGGGGTTGAAGAGGGAAATGACCCTAATCACTGAACTGGGGAGCAGAGAAACTCTGCGTGAGCACAAATTTGCATGAAATGCTTGCTTGAAATATTCAATTTCCTTCTGCTTTTATAACATTTCTGAGAACTCTAGTGACTGCCTTCAATGGAGTGGTCATCAGCATGATTCTCGTAACCAAGATTGTAATATTGCTACCTTCCTATACTCATCCAAATTTCTGAACTACTAAGTTGTTTCCATTTCATTCTTGTGACTTTCTACGTTTGTCTGTAGTGGAGTGTCCTTTGATGATTTTTGACTAATGATTTATTTTTTGTTTCTTTTATCATTGTTCTTTGTTCCTTATTTTTGGGGATCCTCATACTTATGATGTTTTTCTAATTATTATGGGACTGAGTTGTGATATTCCTCCTGATTTTCACGAATATTCCCTTTAATTTTTTTTTGCTTGATTTTCATAATAATCCGCATGTTGATTGTGTGTTCTCAAGACAATGTCTGAAGATTACCTCACCGGAGTCTTCAAGGTTCTTCCTGATTCTTTTGAGAATTCTGTTCATGAACTCATTACTTGGGCTTTTATTTCTTTCCATTGCCTCTATTATTATGGTTGAGTTTCCTATTATTAAATGATTTTCTATTTCTCTGTTTTTGATCATTCTTGATCCCATAAATAGGCTGTATGCTTCATCCTTATTATTTGAGATTTGTCAAAGTCCCCATTCATATGTGACAATTTCTCTCCCATTAGGATCAAGGATTAATCCCCCTACCCCTGGCTTTCCCGGATTATGCTTTGAGGCCCCATCAAAGTAGAGGTAGTATCCGTTTTGAATTTTTTTCCAAATTTCTAGTTCCTCTTCACTCATTCTTATTTTCCAAATATTTCCTGAGTTTGCTTTCCTCTGTCCTTTTTGTCCACTATTATTTATTATGGCTTTGCTGAGCCAATCTCGTTCTTCTTGTTTTAGAATGTTGTGGTCTGTTGGTGCTGTTCCTTTAACATTGAGGATTTCAGAAGGTAATCGCCACATTTTTGATAGAGTTTTCCATATTCTTGGAGTTTGGTTTTTGAAGATGCACTTATTTCTTGTCAACCAAATTTACCAGCATAGTACTGTTGGGATGCATTTCCATATTCTTTGAATAGTGACATTCTTCTTTGTTGTATATGGATAGGCCTTCTCTAGTGTTTGTAGAAAATCTGGTAATGGCTTTTCAAAAATTATTCTTATTTCCAAGGGGCTTATAAGTTGTTGCCAACATTCTTTAGGAAAAATGATTCTTGAAATAAATGTTGAATGTTTTCTTCAGCCTGTTGGCATAATGGACATATTGATGGACCTTGGAATTTTTTTTTTTTTTTTTAAGTTTTCACTGTTTAATACCTTCCCTTTTAAAAGAGTCCAGATGAACATTTTGATCTTAGGCAAGCTTTCAGATTTCTAGGCTATTTTCCAAGGGTCCCAACCTTGTTGGTTTGGTTTCTTGTAGGATTTTGTATCCCGTCTTGTTAAAATTGGCAACTAGGGCCAAAATCCATGTGGGTCATCTTATTCATGGCTGATAATATTTTTATTAGATTCATCTCATCGAGAGGTGTAGCATTGATCTAAATATCATTTGATTCCAATAAGTATTTATGGATATATGAATTTATTTTGAGTATGGAATAATTATCAAGCCGACCAGCAACTCATGTAGGCTCAGAAGCCCAACAGACAGATCTAGTCATCATCAACATTTGTATATAAATACAGGATTTCTTTTCCTCATTTGGACACTCACTCTCATCACATCTCTCTCTCTCTCATGTGAAGAAAAGAGGTTGTTCTCCTACCGCGTAGAAAGGGACTCTTCTCTCACACGTGTTGAAGGAAAGACGTAGAATTTAGGGCTGCAACTGAAAATCAGAAGTTTGACCAACGTTGACCATCTTTCTCTCTCTCAGAACTATATTGTAGGTGGAACTGAATCTCCTTAGAAGGCTGCATTTTTTGGTGAAGCAATCAATCCGATCCGACAGTCGGTTTGCAAGATATTGTTTGCCCTAGTTGAGGGATGATCTAGGGTTTACTGCTACTGATGTAAATCAGATTTATGTACTATTTCTCTCTACTAAATTATTGAAGATAAAAGAAGATTTGATCAAATGGTTTACCCATATTGGGGTTTGTCCCTGTATAGCTGCCACATCTTGTGTCTCTTGTCTTGGCTTTCTTTTATGTCGATTGTTTGATGTTCTATCTGCACTTTACTTAATGTACATGTGATTGCTAATCTGTGTATAATAATAAGAAAAATAAGTAAATTTCTCTAAGCATAGAACATACCATAATTTAACATGGTATCAGAGCTGAGGTGAAGACAAAGCCCGAGCAAGAGCAAAAGCAATAACCAAATAGAAGATTGGCAAGGCTATCCTAAAAGAACTATGGGGTCCTTAACACTCTTCCCTGTCGAAGACAAGCTCCACGAGAATTCTGACTATCACGGATGGAAGATGTCTCTCAATCTAATCTTAGAAGATCAAGGAGTGTTGGACCATGTGAGAGGCAGTATTGTTGAGCCTCCATAAAATGCACCTGCTGTTGCCAGGAACAAATGGAAAACCGGTGAAGTCAAAACAAAAAAGATCATCCAGGACTCTATCGACAAGCATTTGGTGGCCTACATCTCCGACCTGAACACCTCCAAGGAAATATACGATAGACTGGTGAGTTTATTTAAAGTTAATGATACAAATCAAGTCTTGTTTCTTATAAATAAGCTTAAGGAAATTAAGAAGGGCAAAGATGAGAGTATGCAAGCATAACTCTTAAGAATCACCGAGATTAAGAATGATCTCCTATCTATTGGGGAGATTATTACTGATAGGGAAATGGCACTCATGACTCTTGGAGGATTTGTTGTTGGGAAAAGTATCCAATACGGAATGACCCTATCCCACTCTAAGGGTGATAGTACCTCAGCAACAACCGAAGCAAAGCTATCTAAGATTTCTTCTTTATGAAAGTAAAATAGGGGAGAAAGGGATCCACTAACCGATGTCTTTCACTAATGATTGATCCAATCTTCTCTCCTTGCTGCTTGCTCCCAGCTCCTTGCTCTTTCACTGGCCCAGCTACACAAAGATCCTGCAAAAAGGCAAGAGAGGGAAACTACAAGAAGCATACATTCATAATTGATTCAAGGATTAGAATAAATCAAATACACAAGTATAACAATACACCATTGAGACACATGCATATAGAAGAACCTCAAATGCTTTATTAATGGAAGAAGTAAAGTTCAGGAAGTGTTACAACCATAAGAGGCCCAATCCAGCAACACCTCCCAGCAGAAAGAAATCTCCTCTTCACCTCCTTCAAAGCAATCACCCAATAGCTCTAAACTCAAACCAACAACACTTCCTTACATTCACAATATTCCAGCCCCCTTAGACCTCATGAGAGAGCTCTATATATAGGAGTTTTGGAGAAAGGATGAGTCAGCTTGAGGCTGGCATGAAGCTGACTAGTGTCCTCTCCCACTTCAGTTATTCTTCAGTTCTTGAGTCCACTTGGAGATCCTTACTTCCACTTGGAGTTTAAGAACCTCTTACTCATCACTAGGCGAATTCCCTGATCCAAGTGTCATTTTGGAAGCTTCCTGGGCATTGACGCCTTGAGGAATGACTGTGCCACTTGTCCAAGTACGCTCAGCGCAGGTGGCCTTCTTTGTAGTTGACATTCAGCGCAGGTACAGAGAGGAGCAGTTGACATTCAATGCAGATGCTCAGTGGAGCAGTTGACATGATCCAGAATTTGCTTGTTTTTGAGTGTTTTAGGTGGAGAACTGATTTTCAGTGCTGTGGTTTGCTGACCTTGTTCCTCTAGGGGTAGGAACAACATGTTTAGGGACTTTGGATCCCTTAGATTATGGACATTTCATGCTTCATGCTGTAAGGCACAAAAATGTCTATAACAGTTGCCCCCTAAAGTATGAGGTCGTTTATCGGGTGAAATTCTTTATCCGGAGGATCCGAAGTTCATTCAATCGCTGAGAGGTGACCTGTAATAAAATACAATACAATACATTATTTTTCATTCTGCTTTCATGATCTAGCTGAGGCGGGCATTCCCATGCTCAGCTTTATAAATTCATTTTGGTACATAGAACATACAATCGTCTGATGGTTGACTGATAATTCTCTGCTGAAATTATCATCCTTTGAGTAGGATGATCATCTGCTGCAATGATGTACATGTCAAATGTTTTTATATTTCCTGAATATATATCGCAGCCCGGATGGATGAAACTAGATCCGGGGTCTTCAAACTCATTCGATCTTCACTCTAAGTACAAGTCGATCCATGTGAGAATTGTGCTGAAGTCGAACATGGAAAGACATCGCTTGATTACCAGTCAATGATGTAAACCGTTAACAAGCGCGAGAGGAATCACCGATAATGATAATGACCCTCAAGGTACTGCAGTACAATTCACGTGGTGTGAATAAAGGACTTGGCGTCGAACACCACGTAAAATCTTTCGGTCGAAGGTCATTGATGTATACCTGTCGCCGGAAGTGAGAAACTTGCCATTGAGGCATGCAAGCTTCAAAGTACTGAGGGGGTTGTTCCTAGATCAACTTCTTGGATAATGAGCTGAAGTCGACAAGAAGTGATCCGTCAAAGGAGGGCCTTAATGAATCCCACATCAGTGACACGGAACGGAGCTAATGATTTTAGTGGAGGTGAAAACAATCTGTGACATATGATTCAGGGTGGCGGTCATGAATGGATGAAGGATAATGTATGGCAGTGGATGGGACACGGTTGACTCTTTCTGAACGACATCTCTTGAACATATAACGACACTGATGCGATGGATCGGTAGCATTACCCCAAATGGATGGTTTGGCGAGACCATGGTGATGAGACCGGTGAATGAAACAACCCAACCCGATGTGGTATAGAGGAAAAGTGTCATGTTCAAGAGCGACTTGCTACCATTAAAGCTTTGAGGTTCTCCCAATTTTTCCCCAGTCATTTCTGACCAGTACCTCTTTATTTTTGTCAAGCTTGAGGAGGATAACATATGCTTGTTCTATAACTTGCCCTTCGGGCAAGCCCATCGCTATGTTTTAACGAGCCTAGCGATAGGGAAACTCGTTCTCGTCTAAAGACAAGTTTGTCGCTATTTAATCATTTTAACGAGTCTAACGACAAGGAAAACTCGGTCCTTTTCATTTTTAGAGAGTCTGAAAAGGTACAGAAAGTTAACTCCAAAATTCCTTTTTCGTCATCTAATCCCTTAAGTCCGAAAAAGTGTAAAACAATACAGAAGGGATGAGTTTTCGATAACTTTAACGAGCCGAATAAAACAAGCACTCGACCTTTTTGTGCAATAATCCCTCAGGTCCAAAAAGATTAAAATCTAGAGGAGGGATAGCTCTTCCGGTCCTTTTAACGAGCTGGAAGGCCAAAACTCGGCAAACTTTTCATATTTTACGAGTCAGTTGAAAAGAGCTTAAAGAAGACTCGTCTTTTGAGGAACGAGTGATAAACAGGGATAGCAGCAGATTCCAGCTACAGGTTGGAATTTTCCAATCACGGCAGTGTCACAAGGATGGCTAAGTGGAATCACTCTTCGCAGCTGTTCCTCAAAATGGGTAAACAATCATATGGAGGTGAACGATCGGCTAAATGACGGTGGAGGTGACAGGTGCAAACACGACCAAGGCTTTTTATGGCTGATAAATTTACGATCACAGAGGTTATTTACCGGTTCATTTTTTCTGAATGAGCTTGAACTCTAAGGGAAAGCTTGCTCACAATCTTATGTTTATTTTTTAACGAGCATGAACTATGTGCTAAAACTGCTTGGATCTTGCGTTTATTTTTTAACGAGCATGAACTATGTGCTAAAACTGCTCGATATACCAGTCATAAGATAAGAAATGTCCCCTGTGAGATCTCTATTTTTTAAGGAGTTTCATCTCACTGAGCTCTACTCCATATCCTTTCTTTATGCAAGTTCGGAAATGGCTAATCCCAAAAACAGATAAATAACCGCTCTTTGCTTGCACTCCAAAAGGTTTGCATGCCCCCAGGTATAAAATACAATTTCAAGGCTGCCCCTCCTCTCCCCCACCTCTGCTTTTCTTTGGGTGTTCACAACTACTTGTCATCTTGCCAGTCTAATGTTAACGATACTTGTCTTCTCGTTATTTTTAAGGGGTCTTACGCGGTACTTGTCTTCCCGTCGGCCCAACTTTTAACAGATCTTTTGCAAGATCGCAAGAGAACAGCTACTTGCGACAAGAGAATATCTTCTTACGACAAGAGAAGAACACTACTCAAAGACAAAACATTTGTGTTATTGAGGGAGGCTTGCCTCTTTCTGGTTACCCAAAGATTGTTTTGTTAACTTCTTCAAACGAAAACATTTCCTCGGCACTGTCTACCTAAATAGACAACGGTGAGTGAAAAGTAGATTATTCCACTCACATAACTTTGACAAAAGAATCCTATTCTAGAACAACCCTCTCTCCTCTTCGGACGGGGTACGGACTAGTCATATTCTCCCTCGGAAATTCTACCTTATACCTAGGGTTTTTTCTGCCCGAAGCAGACCAGGATGCATGCCCCCTGGGTTCCAGTCCCATCTTTCCGAATCACTCGCACTCATCGAGAAGAAGGACTGGGGGTGGAGACATTTCTTGATTGAATAGACCATTCAGGGTTGGTATTTGACTATTTGCGATGCGTGATCCCAGAAATGAAAGTTGGTCCACGAGCTTGACCATTCTTCCTTCGTGTGGAAAACACATTACTCTAAAGAGTGAGGAGACTATTGCTCCCATGCAATATATATAGTCTCGTCCAAGGGGTAGGTTATAATCCAAGGGTCCTTGAACGACCATCACATTCATTTGAATGGTCTTCCCTTTCAATGTAACAGGCACATTGGGGAGGATCCCTAATGGTCGACTGGTTCCTTTATCAAAACTCGAGAGATTTCTTATCTCAGGCAAAAGCGCCGGGGAACCCAGTGCTTTCCAAGCAATAGAGGAAAGGATACTCACAGATGCCCCTTCATCAATGATAGTGCCAGCCATTACCATTCTGTAGATTTGGACTATGATTCTGAATGGTATACTAGCTGGCAACCAGGGTCTGCCTAGTTGATTCCAATCAAAGGATACAACCAGGTTGCTTGGTGGTGGAACCGAATATACGGCCGGATATGACCCTGACGATGTTCCTTCCTGCGATAAAGGAATGGGCGCATTGCCCTGATGCTCATCAGAGTTTGTGTTGATGAAAAGAATCTGGATGGTGTCATCCTTATTCTCTTCAGTGAGGGTGTCATTTGAAGATGAGTCTTCAGTGACGGTGTCATTTGAAGATGAAACTTCTGAAGGGAGAACCGGGTCAACTGCCATTTCGACCTTTGGACTTTCGTCCGGTCTGGATTCAGTAGGTTCATTTTCAGTGACTGACGCTTCAGCCGACCACTTGAGCGGGCCAGCTGTATTCTCAACCAGCGAAGGACTTGGCACGAGTTTTTTGCATCCAGGAGGAAGTCTTAATGATGAAACCGGACGATCTTCCAAAACTCTCTTCACTTCATCTAAGAAGGGACAACGGTGGATGGTGTGGTCGCCTTCACACAGTCTGCAGGGGAATCTTACTCCCCCTCTTTGTCTTGAACCTTCACTTTCGCTGGTTGACGGTAAGCATTCAACATGGCTATCAGAGGTTGATGCTCCCGAATTGTGCAAACGAGGGGACCAGTCCCTTAGTATCCGGGGAATACAGGGAAAATCTCTATGGAAGTGGTCTCCTCTACATATGACACATGGCGATTTAGGCCCGGTCTGTGCTGTGTGTGGATTTTTGTCAGATGTCTTTTGCTTGCCCCCAGTCACCTTAGGCTCCTTCTTCTTCTTCTCCTTCTTCTCCATGGGAGCTTGGCCTTTGCCGGCTCTACCTTGCGAAGATGAGGGATTGGAGGAAGAGTTATAGGAAGTAGAAGGCTGGTGGGCAGCTCTAGACTGATCTAACTGTTGACTCGACTGTTCAGGAACCATGGTGTTCTGAACTACATTGGTTGAGAATAGCCAAATTGGCAGGCCAATTGTCAGTCCTGGAAGCGACAATGTGGCCATATGGGGCGCAACAACTTCTCCCCAAGAGGAGAAAGGACTAGGATTTCCATCATGGGGAATCCCTTGGTTGGGGCGTTCCATGTTCTCAAACTATAGATCAACGCAGGAATAGGAGGTGATTATGTTCCGTTTAAAATAAATTTTATAACGACGCTTTAGACACAACTTGCTTTTTCACTTTTTAAGAGTCGAGAAAAAGCTAAAGATGACTCTAGTCTCCTTCGATGTTTTAACGAGCCCGAAGTGACAAATGCTCGGATGGACTTTTTCAGTTATAGAGTTTGAAAAAGGCCAAAAGAAACTGCTCTGGAGATCTAGGCAGAGGGTGTGCCAAACCTTTCGCGAAACCACAGAATATGTTTTACGGTACGGGTGGTCGATCTTCGTGAATGCTGTGTTCACTGCATCGCGATCAGTAGGGCGGCCGACATGGCTTCCTAAGGATAAAGGCTTTTTCCCTATAGGGGTCTCCCAATATATACGCGACGGTACGTGGGAGCACAAGTCCGTATTGATACTTATCGCTTCACCGTGGAGGAATCACCCAACCACTCAACGCTAAGATATCACGTTTAACGACGCCAGAACACGTCTCTAGCTTAGACCTCTATGTGTTTGCGTTATGTAAATTCAATTCATTTTAAGTTGATCTTGTTTAGCAGTTTGCCTTTAAGGATCACCACGAGATGTATAATACAACTTCCTAAATGCAGTCTAAGATGATAAGCAAGCTTTTCAATCTTTCAACTTTGAAAATCTTAACTACTGAGGGAAAAGAAAGACATCATCTTTTCACACAGATCATAGAGCACACACTAATGCACTTTCTCCTAAATCAACATGCAAACTGTCAAAATGCACATGCACAATGCAGGTATTTCTTTTCTCTTTCTTAATGTTGATGTATTACAAAAAGAAAGCTGTTGTATAATTTTGAATTCAATTTCAAGTGAAAGCAAACAAGCTTGTCCAAAATCAAAAGACACCTTAAGATTTACTTGTTTCAACACTAGAAATATATAAATTCAAACCATATGATGAAAGCAAAAGCTCAATCAGCTATGAACAACAAACAAACTAACTCTTAAGATCAATACGACACTTATCACAGGTCTAGATCTAAGAGGCCACAGCAAGACTAGTTCACTTTTCGTTATGGGAAACTGCAAATGATGTAAGAAATACACAAAGAACAATCACAGTTTCTTTATACAACCGAGGCGGAATAGTGGCAAGGAAAGTTGGTTTCAGATAGGTACATTGACTGATAACAGGCTGCAAAAACAAGGATGAAAACAGGGCAAGAAACAACAGGGAACCCCAGTAGCACAAGGCAAGACTGGTTCAGCGCAGGTAGTACACTGTCAGTTTGACATTCAGCGCAGGTAGCCCCTTCGGGAACTGCGCTGAAATGCAGACTGCCTTCACAGTGCCTGCACTGAAGAGAGAAACTTGCGTTTCTCTTGGTTTCCGGGTCACAGATTGCTCAAAAATTCACAGTTTTTGGCCAAATCAGAAGCTATCAATCAAGTACACACTAAAGGGTAATTAGGAGGATGAAAAGATATCACTAAGAGCTGTTCAGAGTCCTTGTGGATCAGCTCTCCAAATCATAAACATGCCCAGAAACTGAGCTAGAGTAGCTGCCCTCTACTTTGCATTTGAAAGATCCAAATGCAGTTCGATTCGGTACTCCCTGTGTTTAGGAAATGAATAGCAAAAACACAAGCAACCAACAAGATACGATCCCCAGCGGAGTCGCCAATTTGTTGTTGGGAAAAGTATCCAATACGGAATGACCCTATCCCACTCTAAGGGTGATAGTACCTCAGCAACAACCGAAGCAAAGCTATCTAAGATTTCTTCTTTATGAAAGTAAAATAGGGGAGAAAGGGATCCACTAACCGATGTCTTTCGCTAATGATTGATCCAATCTTCTCTCCTTGCTGCTTTCTCCCAGCTCCTTGCTCTTTCACTGGCCCAGCTACACAAAGATCCTGCAAAAAGGCAAGAGAGGGAAACTACAAGAAGCATACATTCATAATTGATTCAAGGATTAGAATAAATCAAATACACAAGTATAACAATACACCATTGAGACACATGCATATAGAAGAACCTCAAATGCTTTATTAATGGAAGAAGTAAAGTTCAGGAAGTGTTACAACCATAAGAGGCCCAATCCAGCAACACCTCCCAGCAGAAAGAAATCTCCTCTTCACCTCCTTCAAAGCAATCACCCAATAGCTCTAAACTCAAACCAACAGCACTTCCTTACATTCACAATATTCCAGCCCCCTTAGACCTTATGAGAGAGCTCTATATATAGGAGTTTTGGAGAAAGGATGAGTCAGCTTGAGGCTGGCATGAAGCTGACTAGTGTCCTCTCCCACTTCAGTTATTCTTTAGTTCTTGAGTCCACTTGGAGATCCTTGCTTCCACTTGGAGTTTAAGAACCTCTTACTCATCACTAGGCGAATTCCCTGATCCAAGTGTCATTTTGGAAGCTTCCTGGGCATTGACACCTTGAGGAATGACTGTGCCACTTGTCCAAGTACGCTTAGTGCAGGTGGCCTTCTTTGTAGTTGACATTCAGCGTAGGTACAGAGAGGAGCAGTTGACATTCAACGCAGATGCTCAGTGGAGCAGTTGACATGATCCAGAATTTGCTTTTTTTTGAGTGTTTTAGGTGGAGAACTGATTTTCAGTGCTGTGGTTTGCTGACCTTGTTCCTCTAGGGGTAGGAACAACATGTTTAGGGACTTTGGATCCCTTAGATTATGGACATTTCATGCTTCATGCTGTAAGGCACAAAAATGTCTATAACAGGATTACCATCCAAATGGTACATGTTCAGGACTACTCTTCTCAACAATAACATAATTCCTGGTTTCGAGGAATTAATGGCAAGATGCATTCAAGAAGAAACAAGAGATAAGAGCAAGAAATGCCCATGCCTAAAGGTCCTCCTGTTGCCTTTTCTTCTCATGCTAAGAAAAGAAATAATTCCAAGACTAAATAAAAAAGAAAGGCTAGACCTAAGGATGGAAGGAAAGGATGATGTTACATTTGCAATAAAGCAGGTCACTATGCAAGGGAATGCCCTAATTGAAGGAACTCTCACCAGGACGATGATCAAAATCCCTCTCATGGAAATCAAAGGAATGGAAAATCTAATAGCAGAGGTAAAAGGATCGTTGGAAATCAAGGAAGAGGACAACCATTCAAGAAGGCTAGAAATTCCAGGTATGAATCTAACACTGCTAACAATAAACAGGATGAATATTATCTACTAGCTGCTCTATCTACCTCTACTCCTCTGGACTCGCTGGGAAATTGGTTTATTGATAGTGGTGCCTCAAGGCACTTCACTGGTTACAAAGAAGTTCTCCATAATCTAATATAGAAAGAAACTAACCTGGGAATTTTCCTTGGAGATAATATGAAATATCTCGTGAAAGGTGTAGGCAATGTCTCTCTTAAATTGAATCAAGGTAATACGATCCACTTACAAGATGTATTATATGTACCTAACCTCAAAAAGAACCTAGTGTCCATCTTGGCAATGGAAGACAAAGGCTACAAGGTGACCTTTAGCGATGGCAAGGTACGTGTATGGAAAAATAATGTTAAAGATGCCTTCACTCTTGGGTTTCGAGTTGATTCATTATATCAGGTCGGTGGAAGTCCACTAGGCATCATGTCTTGTGACACATATATTTAGTCAAAACTTTGGCATTGGAGGTTTTCCCACCTTCATTATAAAGCTTTACCTAATGTAAGACAAATTGTGACAGGGATGCCCAAATTCCGAGTAGAGAAAGAAGGTGTATGTCTGGGATGTGTCAAAGGAAAGCTCAAAAGGGGACCATTCCCCTCAAGCGAAAGAAAGACCTCCGATATATTACTGTTGGTTCACTCAGACATATCTGGTATGATGCCCGTGAACTCCTTGGGAGGATATTCATATTATATTACTTTTATAGATGACTATTCTCGAAAGACTTGGATAGACTTCTTGAAAAAGGAGGATGAAATTTTCTCTTGGTTTCGACAATTCAAAGCCTTGAACGAGAATCAAACCGAAAAGAAGATCAAGATCTTAAGGACTGATAATGGGATTGAATATGAATCTAACGAGTTTCATGAATTTTGTAAAGAGGCTGGCATTAAGAGGGAGACTACTACAGCATATACTCCTGAACAGAATGGTGCGGCGGAAAGGAAGGACCGTACGATTGTGGAAGCTATCTGTGCCATGATCCATGATCAAAGACTTTCGAAGTTTCTATGGGTCGAAGCTGCAAACACCGCCGTATATGTACAAAACCGATTTCCTCATCAAGCATTGGGTTCCAAGACTCCTGAAGAAATGTTCACCGGTAAGAAACCTGACGTATCTCATTTTAGAATCTTTGGAAGCCCTGTATATTTTCATGTGCCAAAAGAGAAAACGAATAAATTGGGTGCATCTGGAAAGAAATGAATCTTCGTGGGCTATGGTGAAAATACTAAGGGCTATAGAATCTATGTAGCCAGTCAAAGGGAAGTCTTGCTTAGTCATGATGTCACCTTTGACGAAGATATTGCTCTCAGCAAGGTGGACAATATTCCTACTTTGAGGAGCTCTCAAGAAGCTGACACCAGGGAACCAAAAGAAAAAGATGATGTAACAATGCCCAATGTGAATGAACCCATGGATTCTATTGATCTACCTGAGCCCTACTCTTCTAGGAAGAGGCCCTCTTGACTTAGGGGGCTACTCGATGATGCTAAAGGACACACTGCACCTCAAGGAAGAATGTAAGAAACCTAACAGGTATCAAGGATACCTGACCATCATGAGCACGATCATACAAAATGAGCCTTCATCATTCTGAGATGCCATTAAGCATCAAGTATGGAAGGATGCTATGACTGAAGAATATCAGTCTATTATGAAGAATGATGTCTGGGAAGTAGTTCCTAGACCCCAGGAAAAGACAGTTGTCACTTCTAAATGGCTTTACAAGATAAAACATTCACCAGATGGAAGTACGGAAAAGTATAAGGCTCATTTTGTCGCTCGTGGCTTCTCCCAGAAGGAAGGTATAGACTATGACGAGATATTTGCACCTGTTGCCAGATATACCATCATTCGCTTGATCATAGCCCTTGCGGCTTCACAAGGATGGAACCTACATCAGATGGATTTCAAGAATGTGTTCTTGCATGGTTCGATCAAAGAAGAGGTCTACGTGGAGCAACCTGAAGGATTTGAGATGTATGATCAAAAATCTCATGTATGCAGGTTGAAGAAGGCTCTCTATGGGCTGAAGCAAGCACCCGAGCATGGTATGAGAGGATCAATAGCTACTTGATGAAGCTGTGATTCACTAGGAGTGAAGTTGATCCTAACCTTTACTTTAAGGTTAAAGATGACAAACCTCTCATACTGGTGTTGTATGTGGATGACCTCTTTCTAACAGGTTCAAAACCTCTCATTCACAAATGTAAGAGGGAGTTGGCTTCTGAATTTGAAATGAAGGACCTAGGACTGATGCACTATTT
Organism: Pinus tabuliformis; assembly: GCA_031772625.1. Taxonomy (NCBI): domain Eukaryota; kingdom Viridiplantae; phylum Streptophyta; class Pinopsida; order Pinales; family Pinaceae; genus Pinus; species Pinus tabuliformis. The sequence continues at coordinate 1,714,746,056 of CM062819.1, read as the reverse complement.
CCTAGGACTTAAAGTCTAGTAGAAGCCAAGGGAAATTTTCCTATCTCAAGGAAAATATGTTGTGAAGATATTGGAAAGATTCGATATGGTGGACTGCAAGATTGTAACTACCCAGAGGGAGCTTGACTTTAAGAAGTTAAGCAGTAGTGTTGCTGGACCTATTTTACGAAATGCCACCGAGTATCGTCAACTAGTTGGAGCATTAATGTTCTTAGTGAACTCCTATCCATATATATGCTTCACAGTCAACATGTTGAGTCAACATATGGTTGAACCTCACCACATACATTGGATTGGTGCCAAGAATCTGTTGAGATATCTTCATGGCACAATTACTTATGGGTTAAGATACACTGCTAGAGATGTGAGACTACTTGGATACACTGATGCTAATTGGGCAGGCAGTGTGGTGGATAGTAAGAGCACTTCTGGGTGCTGTTTCTCCTTGGGATTTTCTTCGATATCCTGGATGAGCAAGAAGCAGAAGTCAGTGGCTTTGAACACTGCCGAGGCAGAGTATATTAATGCTAGCATGGCCACTTGTGAGGCAGTCTGGTTATGAAAGCTCTTCAGTGAGCTATTTCGATTTACATTGGATACCACTATGATCCTGTGTGATAACCAGAGTGGGGTTCGTTTATCAAAGAATCCCATATTTCATGATTTCTCTAAGCATATCGATATCAGGTACCACTATATTCAAGATATGGTGCAGCGGGGAGCTATAAGGCTCCAACATATCAGTACAGATGAATAGGTCACCGACATTCTGACAAAGCCCCTAGGAAAGGTCAAATTTTTGACTTCCCAAGAATGACTTAGTGTCATTCAGAAACCCTCTTATGAGGGTCATGTATGATGTATGGAGCTCTTGGAGCTCCAGGGGGGCGCGGGGTACTTCTTGGAGTGACATATAACCACAAGGTGACTCACTATCCCCTGGTGGTGTACGTGTACACAGTAAAAGAATCAAAACTTTCCCTGTGACACCCTGTGGCGACTATGTAGCAGGATGATTAGTTCTCCTGTGAGATCTGGATGATGTGTTCTCCATGACGACTATGTAGTAGGATGATTAGTTCTCCTATGAGGTCTGGATGATGTGTGCTCCATGACGATTGTGTAGCAGGATGATTAGTTCTCCTGTAAGGCCTGGATGATGTGTTCTCCATGGCGATTGTGGAACAAGATGATTCAGTCCCCTGTGGGCTAGGATGATTAGTTCTCCATGGCACCCACTAGATAGGATGATTCCTTCTCCTATGGACAAGATGATTAGTTCTCCTATCGAGGCATCCCACCCATGTAGTCTGGGACTCATGGGAAGTACCTCTCATCTGATCAATGAACAAGGAAATGAGGATAGGGACCATAGTAGTACCGATGGATGCATCGTTGTATCTACCGTACTCCCTATGCTAGCATGACCTTCATTAATTTGGGATCAATGATACTGGTCTGGGACCAATGGTAGGAGTTTTACCCACTATGACAATAACTTCGGGTCAGCTGATGACTGGTCTGGGACCAGTGGTACACACTCTAAGACTGACTGTGAGTTAGTGGAGGATGGTATGATACATCCTCGACCATTCCTTCTTCATAATTCAGACAAAGCATAGCAGAGTAAAGTAGAACAGAGAAAAGTAGAGCAGATCAGCACAAGGTAGAATAGAACAGAGCAGAGCAGGTAGAATAGAGCAGAGCAGAGTAGGGGTCAAGCTGTATAGGGTAGTGCATTTGATGGATGAATAGTAGCAACTGACAGACGAATTGTAGATGGAGTTCTCCCTAGTTGAGAGGGAGTGTTAAAATTGGCAACTAGGGCCAAACTCCATGTGGGTCATCTTATTCATGGTTGATAATATTTTTATTAGTTTCCTCTCATCAAGAGGTGTAGAATTGATCTACAGATCATCCGATTCTGATAAGTATTTATGGAGATATGAATTTATTTTGAGTACGGAATAATTATCAAGCTGACCAGCAACTCATGTAGGCCCCAATAGACGAATCTATTCATTGTCAACATTTGTATATAAATACAGAAGGTATTTTCCTCATTTGGACACTCACTCTCATCACATCTCTCTCTCTCCTATGCAGAAAAGAGGCTCTTCTCCTACTGCACAAAAAGGGACTCTTCTCTCACACGTGTGGAAGGAAGGACACAGAATTTAGGGCTCCAACTAAAGATCGGAAGTTTGACCATCATTGACCATCTTTCTCTCTCTCAGAACTACACTGTAGGTGGAACTAACTCTCCTCAAAAGGCCGCATTTTTTGGTGAAGGAATAAAACCGATCCGACAGTCAGTTTCCAAGATATTGTCTGCCCTAGTTGAGGGCTGATCTAGGGTTTGCTGCTGCTGATGTAGATCAGATTTATGTACTATTTCTCTCTGCTAAATTATTGAAGATAAAAGAAGTTTTTATCAAAGGGTTTCCCAATATTGGGGTTTGTCCTTGGTTAGCCACCACATCTTGTGTCTCTTGACTTGACTTTTTTTTCTGTCGATCGTTTAATGTTCTATTTGTACTTTACTTAATGTAAATGTGATTTCTAATCTGTGGATAATAACAGGAAAAAGAAGTAAACTACTCTAAGAATAGAACATACCATAATTTAACATGTATTGGCTGTGTAATGCCCACCAGTAGGATCCTAGAGGTATCCATATTCTTCTTCATAATTGATTGGTGCTGCCCCTTTTAGGAGCTACCTATTTTTTCTCCATTTCCCTTCCAGATTTGCGGGTATTGTTGAGAGTTTCCATTCTTGCCAATCCTTTTGGTTCCATAGAGAAATTTAGAATAGAGTGTTAATACCTTTTCCTTTCATCCACTCTTCGATGCCTTCTATTTCTGGATGTGTCTTCAGTGGTTGTTTTCCCATGATTCTGTCCTCCCATATCGATGTTGTTTTTCCATTGTGTGGGGTTTTATAGATGTAGCTACTCATTAGAGGAATTGTTTTTTTACTAGCTTCCAAGCTTTAGTACATTGTCCTGTTGGGATATTTCCATTGAGCAATCTTTCCCTTGAAGCACCCATGTATTTTGAGATGAGAGTTTTTTTCCACCAGCTCTCTTTTCCTGTGATCAATCTCCATACTATCTTCATTCCTAGGGCTATGTTCATGAGTACAGGTATCCATATAGAAAGGACTCCTTGTTTGTAAGGTAGCACTACTTACACCCACCTCACCAAGCTGAATTTTTTATTTTCTTGTTCCCCCTTGCCATAGAAAGATTCTTAAGATTAATTCCATTTGTTTGTGTGCACTTGCTAGGGCCATGATTATTGCATCTTGATATATAGGTAGTGTTGCAAGGAGTTCTTTGATTAAAATAACCCTTCCTGCCAAATTTAACCACATTATACCCTAGCTCTGAATTTTGTTTTTCATTTTTTCAATCTTCTTAGTCCATATTTCTGCATTCATGTTCTCTTTTGAGATTGGAAGTCCCAGGGAAAATAAATGTGTCCACTTTTCCTGTACGGGGATTTCTAATATTTGTGAAATCCTTTGCATGATTTTTTTTTTTGGGGGGGGGGAGGGGTGTTCGATCCATATATTCTACATTTTGTGTTATTTAGAAGCCCACTTGAAACCTGTAAAAAATCATCTAAAATTTTTTTGAACCTTCTTGCTATTATTGTTGATGCCCCTCCCAGCAGCAGGGTGTCATCCGCAAAAAGTGAGTGGTTGATGGTTTTTACTCTTTTTGCTATTTTGAGCCCTGGAACGTTTCTTTCTTTTCTTTGTTTATTCAAATCTCTGCTTAGAGTTTAAGCCATTATAATATATAGGAAGGGTGAGAGAGGGAAACCTTGCCTGAGTCCTCTTGTGCTTTGAAAAAATTCACTTGGCCTTCCATTTATGAGGGGGGCAATCCAAGGGGTGGAGATGGAGATGCATGCCTGGATGACTTCTATTATTTCTCTTGAGAAACCCAGTTTCCAAAGAACATCCATAAGATATGGATGGATGACGTTGTCAAATGCATTTGCCATATCTAATTTAATTATTATTCCTTTTTCTCGCCTTAGCATACTAGAGTGTACAGCTTCCTGTACAATAATTACATTATCTATGATTTTCCTACTGGGCACAAATCCTCCTTGATTCTATTTGCAATTATTTTTGTTATTATCTTATAATAGGAATTGCACAGAGATATAGGGCGATACCTGTTGAAGGTGGAGGTATTTGACTCCTTTGGGAGTAGGGTGAGGTAGGAGGATTTTGTGTTGCTTCCTATTTTTTTTTGAAAACATTATTCACCATTCTTAAGAAATATTTTTTGATTGTATACTAATGTGATTTGAATAATGCTATTGTAAATCTATTGGGCCTTGGGGCTTTATTCGGATGCAGGCTCCATATAGCCGCCACTACCTCTTTTTCTATAATTTCTTTACACATTTCTACATTTTGATCTCTTTTTTTTGTTTTGTGTGATGAAGGAAATATTCATATTCAACCATTTCTTCTTTTGCTAACAATACATTTTTAAAGTGCTTGTGGGCTGCTTTTTTTAATTCCTCTGCAGCTTTGACCTTTTTATTTTCCACTTAGATTTTTTCTATTTGATTTCTTGCTCTTCTAATCTTCCTTGAGTTATGGAAAAAAGATGTATTTTTATCCCTTGCCTTGAGCGATAGGCTTGTGGATTTTAGTCTAACCTCTTCTTCTTCTTTGTTGTTTTCCTTGTATATTTCCAAAAAGATTTCCTTTTCCCTTAGATAATCTTGCTTGCCTTATTCTCTGCCTCCTTTTTCAATTTGCATGTTGTCCATTCTCTGTTGTAATTTTTTTTTTTTTTTCTAATTTCATTTTCTCTTGCCCATTCCTTTAACGTGATTCTTGCATTTTTTAATTTTGTCTCCCAAATATATTGTGGTGATCCTGATACTCTTGGCTCCCATGCTTCCTTAATTAATTCATAGATTTATATATTACTGTTCCAAATTGAGCTATATCTAAATGGTAGCGGTCCTTGATTTTCCATTTTGCCCATGACTATTGCCACCGGTTTATGGTCAGATGTCGTGGCATGAATGAATTTTGTTTTAATGGCACTGTACACTGCTGCTATGTTTTCTTGTATCAGGATTCTGTCCAACCTTTCCTTTATGTTGCTTTTGCCCACCGTTTTGTTGCCCCAGGTGTATTTCCCATTGCTTGGGGAGATGTCTAAAAGATTGTGTTGTTCCATTATTTCTTCTAGTGCATCCCTAGATGGGTCTGTGTGATATATGCCTCGAAACTTTTCTTCTATACTTCTTACCAAATTTAAGTCTCCTCCTAGAATTATTGTTCCTGTTTGCATTTCTTTTAGTGCTTCTTTTATGGTGGCCCAGCATTGCTCTTTTTTCTTGTAGTGGTTTGGCGCATATATATTGATGACACTATACTTCTCTTTTGTATTGATTTGCATTAGATCCATTTGTATCCAGTGTTGTTCTTTTTTGTAGTGTATTAATTCCCATATTCCTTTCTTTCATATTGTGCAAATACCTCCTGACGCTCCTATTGCCTATATTGCTTCACCTTCATAATTTCTGATTTTATTTTTTTTAATATTTTCAGTTTCTTGGCTATTTGTTTTTGTGTCCTGAATCATAAGGATGTCAGGGCTTTCTTTTGCCAGAATGTCTCTTGTGGTATTTTCTTTGACGAATGATCCCAATCCTCAGCAATTCCAGGAGACCACTATCATTATTTGCTTGTTCGGTGGTGCGTGGCTCCTTTCCCTCCTTGCTAGATTTTTTCATTGTTTCATATGTTCCTTCCTAAGAAGGTTTCCATAGGTTGTTGCATTCCTAATGCCATTTCCTTTGCTGTTGCTTCATCCCTCAGCTCTTTGTTTGTCTTTCTTCCTTTTTTCTTTGATTTTCTACATTTGGGAGAGCTTCCTTTGACTGCTTTCTAGTTATGATTCTCTCTACTCAGGGGGGGGGCTGATATTTGGGTGGTTGGGGCCAGAAGGGATTGGTGGGGGAGGGAGTGTGATGAGGGGATCTGGATCTAGATCTGAATTTGGGTCTAGGGGATGGGGGACAGAGGGATCCAGTGGCTCAAAAGGATTGAGGTTAGCAAAGAGAATTGTTGTTAGCTTTTGGTGGTAGATGATGGAGCTCAAAGGATATGGAGGGCTGCGTAGAAGAAGGATTTGGTTGTTAAAGGATTGCCTTCCTTCTTTTGACCTGTTCCCATTTGTTTTCAAGGTCTTCAATCTTTTCATTTTCATTATCTTTTTTTTGTACATCTATTAGAAAGATGAGCATATTAATGACATACCTTGCATTTTAAGGGGATTTGTTCATAGTCCAGCTATTGTATATGCATCCACTGATCCACTTTTATTTTGATGGCTTCTGGAAGCCCTTTTCCCAGATCCACCTCTACAAAGATTCTAGCACATGCGTGTATGTTTTCCTTTTGCTCACACCTGTCTATGTATTTCCAAACTACATTTCCTATGGCTTTAACTAAATTGTCTCCCCAACAGTGGAGGGGAAGATGTAGCAATCTGACCCAAACAGGAACTACATTAGGTATATCCATTTTTGGGCCAAAATATAGCGTCCATCTATTTAGATACAAACCCCTTGTATCCATAAAGTATGGGCCATTCCTAAATATTAGATCTCGATCCTCATTGGTTTCAAAGTGGAAGGTGTAGTATCCTCTGTGGAGCTCTGGAAAGGTATGTTTTTGACAAGCAATTTAGTGACTTTTTGGTGGCAATTGTAACCCTTTCTGCATAACGAACTTAAAGAGATAAAGCATTTTTAGTAGAATATGTGAGAACTAGTATGAAAAGCTTAATCACTAATAATTGCTATTTTTCTATGCAGAAAAGGGTGGAAACGAAGAATTACTGTTTAAGAGGAAAAGACAAAGGAAGAGTAACTGCTGTCCCTTTGGAAGGGAACCGGATGCGAACGAGATCAAGCGGATCGAAGCAGAACGACCTGGGAAAGAAAGAAGAGTTATCGAATCAGCGGAGCAGGGGAAGGAAAATCAGGAATTAACGGCTTGGCGAATCCCTCAGGATCTTTGATCCTGAGGGATCGCTGTCTTGCTTATTTTTGCTACCTAGATACCTCCGCCATTTCTCTTATAAAGAGGGGCAGCAGTGTTAAGCTCGAGAGACCTTTTTCATATATGTAAATTACAGTTTCAGTTGAACTTTGATCATCGAGTCTCATTAAGACTTGTTTTGCTGTACTTTTGTTAATGCATTAATACCAAAGACTTGGTGCTTTATTTCATCTCTGCGTCTGGAGTAATCTAAGGCGGTGTATCCTTGGAAGCTAAGGGCTCAGCTCCGAAGGACACTTGCTTTTGTATCATTATAATTTGGTTTCTGTGTGGATTGTTTATATAGTGTGGTAATCTGATGTATTTATCATATGCTGTTCCATGCTCTGTTACGACTAATTCATCAATGGTTTCATTCGGGAAATTGTGTAAGTGATTCTATATTAACGCATATTTTCAGAGTTGATTACATGTTCACTGGTTAAGCCAACTGTTCCTGTTACAGAGCTTTCATACTGGATATTGCTGTGTTGGATTCATATGAACTCTTATTTATGGAAATCCAGAAGTAATATTATTCTATATAGTCATCTTCTCTTGGATCGTCAGATTGACATAAGTGTGTTGTGTGTATATGATAAATGCTGTTCCATAATTCATTTGTGAATATCGCCTCATAAAGTAAAGATCATTGGAGTTGCTTTTGAAGATTGTTATTTGATTGCGGAATGGGAGTTTAGTTCAATAGAGCCAGTTCAGTTCTAACTCGTGAGTTCTAGTTTATTGAGTTGCTGTTCCATTTATTGCCGTTCCATTTACTGCTGTTCCATTTCAGGTTTGCTGTTCCATTTTCCGTTTGCTGTTCCATTTTACTTTCTGCTGTTCCATTTCCTTGCATTTATTGTTTTGGTGTGAGAGAAGGCCTAAAGCTGTAGTGAGTCAGCAAGTCGCTGCTTAGCTCCCAGATCTTTGGTCCATACTCTATTTTCCTTCCATCAGTTTCTAGAGGGATGGGTTATCGCTTCCGCACCCTCGACTGATAAATTGCCTGGTGTGATTCCTTTTGAACGCAAATTAGTTTAGCATCCTTCTTGTATTTTCTAGACACTGTACTACGAACATTACTCTGACGAATAGCCTCGGATTGAGCTACTCTTTGCAATAACAAAGCGTTCCCGGATTGACTTATTAATGTAGCATAACCAGAGGTGAAAAAGACCCTTGTTATAGCTCTACATTTTGGCGCCGTTGCCGGGGAAAGAGTACAGCCATTTGTCTTTTACAGAGTAGTGTACGAGTCTGCTAGGGGAGAGTTGGATTTAAAAAACGGAAGGTAAGAACCTGCGTATGGAGCATGTAAAAGCCCTGCTCCACCGTCCGCTTTCCTAGCAGAATTGTGGGTTGAGCAGAATTTGGTAATTTATAGAATGCATGACTAAGCAGAAAAAGCCAGAGAAAATTATCAAACCTCCATTCAAACTCGAAAAAGCCAAAGGGCCGGTAACCCTTGGCCGAACGACCTTCATAGATGAAATTTATAAGAAAACTGAATCTCAGCCATCAGTAGGTCTCAGAAGAACCAATTCCAAGCAGCCTACTAGTTCCCTTCAGGCCACAGGATCACCATCTGTAGCCTTCGCTGAGGTGCATAGTCAGACTGATGAATAGGACTTTCAAGAAATTGAAAATTCTATTCCAGAACGTCTGCAGGAAGGGAATCTAAGCAATCTTTGTGAAGGAGAAGGGGAGACAGGAGAAGTTGAAGAGCCAAGATCTCCTAGGGTAATCCATCCATTAGAAAGCCCAGATAAAGGAAGCACTGTAAAAATCATTGAAGGGATTCAATCTCCTCAAGTAACAGGCGCTCTCATTATTCCAGACAAAGGAAGTGCTATTAAGATAACCAAAACCGCACCGTCTCAGCCTAAGAATACCCTTTTAGAAATCCCGAAAGGGTATTGGCACATATTCGATCCTATGGCGCAGAATCAACCCAATACTCAAACCTCTACATTACAATATCCTATAGTGGATTCCGCAGCAAATGCTCCTATGAAAGCAATTCCCCTTCAACACATTTCGACATTTCATGGACTTACATCAGAAGATCCGGATGCATTCTTATTTGAATTTGATGTATTATGCAGGGGATATGATTACACCACTAACCCCCAAAAGCTAAAGTTGTTCCCCTCCACTTTGAAAGGAGCAGCCTTAAGATGGTTTATGGGTTTAGGTGGTGGGGTTATAAACAATTGGGAGAAGATGAAGGAATCTTTTCTAAAGAAATATCAAGACTACTGTAGGTCTAGAGAATTGAAAGATGAAATCTTCCAAATGATAGATAGACCAAATGAAACATTAGAAGAATATGTAGAACGTTTTCAGTATAATTTACCAAGATCGCCTTATGCATCATTACCATTGCCTGATAATGTGTTAAAAACTGCATTAATCAGAGGCATGAAAGAGCAGTGGATCGAAACACTAAATATCATGGGAAAAGGGGATATCTATCAAGAAAATTTTGCTGACATCATCGATCTATGCATTAGAAGTTCGAGAGGTAGCACAAGGATAAAACCAGCAGAATATGATCGGTTTGTCAGAAATAACAAAACACCAACAGAAGGAGTAACACGTGTAGAACTTGGCAATTTATTAGAAAATTTTAAAACTGATATTCTGGGGACATTAACTACACAACTTGATATTGTGCAGGCTAAACAGAAGAAGATTGAGGCATAACAGAATTTGGCGATCTTCTGCCCCCGATGTAGAAGAAAACATTGCCACAAGGAATGTCCACTAGATGCAGCTCAAGCGTGTGCTATCTGTACAAAGGATCATCTTACTGAAAGTTGCCCCTCACTTCCTGGATTGAAGGCAGTATATAAGGAAGCAGAAGAGGAACCAGAATCAGCATACTTTGTTAACCAGCGTCGCCAATGGCAATCAAGGCAATCAGGTATGTTTTCAGATCCAACCTCTTCTTTTCAGCCTCCACAATATAACGCTCAGCAATATAGCATGTGGCAAAACCAATCCCCATTTCCGAACTGGTCATCACAACCATTTCCTTCTCCAAATCCATGGATGAATCACCCAAGCCAATTTGGTTGGCCGAATTCTCCTTACACTCCACCATATTGGCAGAATAGCTCATACCCTCCGCAATGGACCCCCCCTACTTCACAAAGTTCACCCTGGCAGACAAATTGGCCAAGATCGACATATCAGCCGACAGGAACCATTCCACTCCCTCAACCGACTCTGCCAGCTTTGCAACAAAATCCCCAGTCCAATCTAAGGCCGCAACTCCCAGCCCAGCCCAATCCTAATCCTAATAATAGACCGGTCCAAGCCCTTCAAATTATAGAATCAGCAGAAATCGGACCTGAACTAAAGGAGTGCAATGACCTTCAGTTAAGATCTGGGCGTATAATAGAAACAGAGGGAGATAAAACAGTTCACATTGAAGATCAGTTACCAACAGAACATCCCTTACAGCAAGAGGAGGAGCAGACTCATCAAATAAATACACCCTCTCCTCCCTTCCCAGAACGATTAGCCATACCACGACCTGTACAACATCCAGACTTTGACATTCTGGGGGAGTTACAAAACTTGTACATAAGAATTCCGTTCCTCCAAGCCATTCAAGACATTCCTATTTACGCAAAAACTATAAAAAAATTGTGCATAAAGAAATCAAGGAGGAATCCAACTACTAACCCTAGAGTCCAAGTAGTCGGTACTTTATCTGATTTGTTATCAGGAATACCCATTAAGTATGAAGATCTGGGAAACCCAATAGTAACTGTTCAAATCCATGGACAGACTTTGACTAATGCTTTAGTTGACTTAGGAGCTGCAATTAATATTCTGACAACTTCTACGTGCCAAAATCTTGGGATTACATCGGTAGAACCCACTTCTACTTTGTTAGAATTGGCTGACCGATCGGTAGTATGACCAGAAGGAACTCTATATGACGTCATGGTCTCTGTAGATTCTTGGGAATACCCAACTGACTTCCTGGTAATTAATCCAAAAACTCGACTGGATGGACACCCGCTAATTTTAGGGAGACCTTGGCTGGCCACTGCCGATGCGTACATTGGTTGTCGGCAGGGGAATATGACAATAACCAGAGGACCAGCTATCAAAAATTTAGTCCTATATCCTCCAGCTCAGCCAAGTCTTATGACGATAAAAACTAACCAGCACCCTGTATCATACCTTACTGACAATATCAGATCACCATTGACCATACAGGAGGCTCTAGACTTTAAAGATCAAACAGAAGATGATGCCATCAATAACTTTGTTAGTCAAACTGAATCTAGACCTCATGCACAGTGTTTCATGATAGAAGCTGCATTCGAGAACGAACTGGAAGAAGACCCCTCGAAAGATACACATGACCAAACGATACCTGTGACTTCTGTTGCTAATAGTAAAGTAGTGGAAATTGAACCGGGAAAAACGCTAAACATCAATGCCAATCTTACACTGGACCAAGAAATAAAACTCATCCATCTGTTACGAAAATATCAAGAAGCGTTTGCATGGGACTACCCTGATATGAAAGGGATTGATCCCCAATTGTGCACCCACCATTTTTATATAGAAAAAGATGCAAGACCTGTCCGTCAACTGCAAAGAAGACTCAACCCCCATCTAAAAGATGTTGTGAAAGCAGAACTTCAGAAGCTTTTAGATGTTAATTTTATTTATCCTATTTCTGATAGTAAGTGGGTCTCTCCACTCGTGGTTGTACCCAAGAAGAATGGGAAATGGAGGATTTGTGTGGATTATAGAGAGCTAAACAAAGCCACACAAAAAGACCATTTTCCCCTTCCATTTATAGACCAAGTACTGGACACGTTAGCAGGAAAGAAATTCTTTTCTTTCCTAGATGGCTTCAGTGGATACAATCAGATTCAGATTGCCCCGGAAGACCAGGACAAAACTACCTTTACTTGTACTTGGGGAACGTTTGCCTATAGAGTTCTACCCTTCGGCCTATGTAATGCCCCTGCCACGTTCCAAAGGGCCATTCTTAGCATCTTTTCAGACTTAATAAACAATGGGCTTGAAGTCTACATGGATGACTTTACACCATATGGAGATGATTTTGATCCAGCTCTAGACACTCTAGAAAAAGTCCTATAGCGCTGCATTGCTACCAGGCTCTGTTTAAGCCACGAAAAGTGTTACATGATGATGATAGAAGGCCTCATTCTAGGGCACTACGTCTCAGCAGCTGGCATTCAGGTAGATCCGTCTAAAATTCAGATTCTTTTGCTTATTCCCACCCCCACTACTCAGACAGAGGTACGCAGCTTTCTTGGATTTTCTGGGTATTACAGACGATTTATAGAACATTATTCACAGATTGCTGCACCTTTATATGCACTATCCAATAATGTTGATTTCATGTGGACAGAGAAATGTGACCGCGCTTTCCAGGATTTAAAGAAGCTTGTATCAACAGCTCTAGTCCTTCGAGGACCAAACTGGAATTTACCATTCCAAATCTCATCTGATGCCTCAGACACAGCAATCGGTGCAGTCCTTGGACAGGAGGAGGATAAAAAACCTTATGCTATTTATTATATCAGCAAAAATTTAACCCCTGCTGAACTAAATTACACTGTCACCGAAAAAGAATTCCTTGCTGTAATACATGCTGTTAATAAATTTAGACATTATATCACAGGCTATCCCGTTGTTTTATATACAGATCATTCTGCTATTAAATATTTAGCAAATAAGCCTGTTACAAATGCCAGAGTAACAAGATGGTTGATCTTATTGCAAGAATTTGATATCACGATCAAAGATAGACCCAGCAAGGAAAACCCTGTAGCAGATTTTCTTTCACGGATACCAAAACCAATTGAAGCAGCCGCAGTAGAGGACCAATTTCCGGATGAACACCTGTTTGCTGTCGCTGCACAAACACCCTGGTATGCTGATGTTGCCAATTACCTTGCAGCAGGTAAACTACCAAAGCACTTAACCCCTAATGAACGTAAGCAGATTGTTCAGAAAAGTACCCGATTTTCGTGGATTGGGGGCTATTTGTTCCACACAGGGGCAGACATGCAAATCAGGAGATGTATTCGAGAGGATGAAATTTTCGACATCTTGAAAGCCTGTCATAACGGACCTTGCGGGGGACACTTTGCAGAAAAAAGAACAGCACATAAAGTACTGCAGACAGGATACTACTGGCCTACAATTTTTAAGGATGCCAAGAAATTCGTTCAAGCCTGTGACAGTTGCCAGCGAGCAGGACGACCTGGTCAAGCCGACGAGATGCCTTTGAGGCCACAATTGGTCATTGAACCATTTGAATGGTGGGCTCTTGACTTTGTTGGACCCATCAACCCATCATCAAATCATAGAACATATATCTTGGTAGCCACAGAATATGTTACCAAATGGGTTGAAGCCGAAGCGTTACCTAGAGCTACAGAAGATTTGATAGTTCAGTTCCTATTCCATTTGTTTGTACGATATGGCCTTCCGAGAGAAATAATTACAGATGGAGGACCTCAATTTGCCGGAAACAAATTGGCTGCAACACTTAACAACTATCACGTCCAGCACAAAATTACTACCCCATATCACCCGCAGGTGAATGGGCAAGTAGAAAGCAGCGATAAGGTAATAGAATCAATTTTAACAAAAACTATTGCTTCACATAGATGTGATTGGGCCGCCCGACTACCTGAAGCACTATGGGCCTATAGAACCACCTGGAGAAGTACGACTGGTTATTCACCCTATCAACTAGTGTTTGGGAAACAACCTATTTTTCCCATAGAATTCGAAATCCAAACCCTACGAACTGCACAGGAAGTTGGCCTAGATTTAAGTGAAGCACAAATCAATCGACTACAGCAGATTAATGAACTGGATGAAATAAGGCTCTCTGCATTACAGAATACAACACTTATTCAACAACAGAGAGCTAAATGGCATGATGCACTTATCAAGAACAAAGTCTTTCACGAAGGGGACTGGGCTCTGTTATATGACTCTCGGTTTCAGGATTTCCCAGGGAAACTGCAGACTCGATGGCTGGGGCCATATGAGATCCAGAAAGTACATGATAATGGGACTATTACTCTCATTACAATCGATGGCTCTGGATATGCATTCAAGGTAAATGGCCATTGAGTTCGTCCCTATCGCAGGCCACTCACTCGGGAATCCTTCTGTGAGCAGCTACATCAAGATACTGACATGAAAATTTTAGGAGAGGAAGTAAAATCTTCCTCACCTACAATTCAGTAAGGAACTCATTTCTTTTGACTTGTACATAACTTCTTGTATATAGGTTTTTAATATCTCTTTGATTGCTCTTTACAGTTAGTATGTTTTTGCTGTTCCTTTTCTCCAAACGGAATAGCATTTTTGAGTTTCTGTTGTTCCTTTTTCAGAAGAAACAACAGTGGTTTGTTTTTGCTGTTCCTTTTTCAAAAGGAACAACAGTCTGTGTTTTTGCTGTTCCTTTTTCAAAAGGAACAACAGTTCGAGTTTTTGCTGTTCCTTTTTCAAAAGAAACAGCATTTTGAGTTTTTGCTGTTCCTTTTTCAAAAGGAACAGCAGTGCGTGTTTTTGCTGTTCCTTTTTCAAAAGGAACAACAGTTCGAGTTTTTGCTGTTCCTTTTTCAAAAGGAACAACATTTTTGAGTTTTTGCTGTTCCTTTTTCAAAAGGAACAACAGTTCATGTTTTTGCTGTTCCTTTTTCAAAAGGAACAGCATTTTTGAGTTTTTGCTGTTCCTTTTTCAAAAGGAACAGCAGTTCGTGTTTTTGCTGTTCCTTTTTCAAAAAAGGAACAGCATTTTGAGTTTCGCTGTTTTGAGTTTTCGCTGTTCCTTTTCAAAGGAACAGCAGTTGTGAGTTTTTGCTGTTCCTTTTCGAAAAGGGACAGCATTTGTGACTTTTTGCTGTTCCTTTTCAAAAAGGAACAGCAGTTGACCATTTTTAGACAGCACTCATGATCTTAGGAGAACGGCATCCCAACTATTTGCTTGTATGGATTCTTCTCTTTCAAAAAGAACACCATAAGTCATATCTTTGTCTCAGTGATGGTTCATATTGAGGATGCTTTGTCACCCATCATCTTTCCAGTCTTTAAGAAACAGCTATACACTTATGCAATGAGCATCAATTACAACACGCCGAAGTCAGCATATCATAAAATCGCTATCTTTAGAGAGCCTAGTATTGATAAGAGGACAAGAGGGGGGACATACTTACTTCTTATCCCCGTGGTCATTGACTTATTCCCATTGCCCCGGTTGGTTATCTTTATCATAGCGATTTCCTTAAAAAAAATTTCTTTGATTATTACATAAGAATAAGAACAAAGGATTTTCCTGTTGGGATGATAAGACTTCTTCCGCCATTCCCACTCTTAAGGAGTGTTGAACCACCCTCATGTGTAAATATATAAGAAAAGTACTAAAAAAAAAAGAAAAAAAAGAAAAAAAAATGATGACGAATGTGAATTATTGTCAAATGCAGGATAGGGGGTCTCATCAAGAGCCAGCCTACCATGATCATCAGGTTGGAAGCGAAGTGGCATTCCCAGCATGGCCACCATACCAGGGATATGGTCCAAAGGTACATTTACTAAGCAGACCTTGGAACAGGGGGTCTCATCACAAGCCGGCCTGCCCACGTTTCGCACCTTCCTGGTGAATGGCATTATGGCTACCTGGTTACCAAGCCAGCATAATGGTCTGTATTTTGACAAAATATTTTTATACACATGCAGGATCATGGTTCCATGGGTGAAATAAACAACTTTGCCAAGGTTATGGACACCTGTTGGCAGCAGAGCTCTGTTAATGGTATCCAAGTCATAAATGGTTACACCAGCAGGAATAATCTTAAAACCTCTTTGTTTCTTCTATCTTATGAATAATGCATATTTTATTCCCCGATTAACATATCGCATGAATACTCATTACTACCAATCATGGCAAAGGAACTGACAATGACCCCTCGGGACTTCGTACGAGTGACAGACGTCCCATCCCCCGGCCTCGCATCATATTACGAAAGCTCTTATGTAAAACGCGATCCATCTTTTTGCCTCGATTTTGGTATTTAGTTGTCAATCCAAAACATGGCGTAATTCTATATGCTGCTCTTTATGACTGGTAACACGATGGCTGGTGCTCCTCTATTTGACGGCTGGGGCAGCCTATCACATCGTGGGGGGGAAGGTAATCTCATTACTCCACAGGGTACGTGTCACCACACCATTCGGGGTAGATAGTGTACGAAGGAAAGGCATGGTTTAACGGTATGATAAGTCTATTTTACGCAAAGTTGCCATCCGCAGTCTATTTTTGCTGCATGCTCTGTTTTTTTTCTTTCGCGACGATCACCTTCTTTGCATTCCAAAACAGCTCAGGCAGTTGCTGTTCCATTAAAAATTCCAGTAGAACTATGGGAGGTAAGGCAGTCCGAAGCGAGCCCTAGGAATTGACAGCCTCTGCTGCTGCTCGGGAGATCCTGGAAAAGGCTGGATGGCTAAATTATTTCAATCGCCTACAAGAACCAAACGAGACAGTAGCGTTGGAATTTCTGCAAAACTTGCAGGAAGACTACTCCACAGTAAGAGGAAGACGGATACTGGTCACCGACGAGGTAATTGCAGAAGTTTCAGGCCTACCAGCCACCGGACCTGTATGGACGCTGAAAAAAGAAAGACTGCAGAAGATTATGGAGATTTTTCAGGATGAAGGCCAAAGCTTGACAGTGAAAGGGAAGGGAGTTATGCCAGCTATGTTAGGAGAACCCTGGACCGAGATAGCAAAGATAGTACAGAGCTACATTACTTGCGAAGGAAGGAAGGACGTGGTAAGACCTCGCCATCTTAAACTCCTAGCTGTTTTAAAAGAAAAGTGTTCTGTAAATATGCTTGCACTTTTAAATTCGCTATTGCATGATGTGGCCCGAAGCCTGAAAACGGCCCAGCATGTAGACATAGTTGTTAGCCACCATGGATTGGTTCGATTGATAGTGAGCCATAGTTTCACTCAACAGCAGAGCAGCTAGGAAGAGCTCATTGCAGTAATTAAGGGGGGATCGATTGCACCACCCCCAAAAACCAAAACTTCCTCCAGCACGCCAGAACAATCAGAGAAACGCAGAAAAGTGGCAGCTGGAAAACGTGTCGCTCCGAAACGAAAGAATTTTTCAGATACACTGGAGCGACCGGAAAAACGCAGAGAAGTGATAGCAGAAAAACTTGTTGCCTGTACACCTGAACAGCCGAAAAAACCAAGGAAATCAGCTCGGCTAGCCCGGATGCGAGGGAGGCTGGAAAAGATTCGGCACACCAGCCAACCAATTGAAATCACAGATGAACTCCCAGAACCAGAAGAAATACCTTCTGATGAAAATGCTGGACAATCTGGGGACGAGGCTGAGCGAACCAGAGAAAGAGGTAAGGAAGGAGAAACGCACTCCGAAGCTGAACACTCCAAGACAGCCACCGAGCAGGATAATCGGGAGGAGGAAGTAATACAGCCAGAAAGCAGCCCGCTGCGAGACCCTATGGGCGAAGAAGAATTGGCCGCAATCCTGGCCAGTTTGGGGGAATGTGACCAACCCTCTAGCCCAGCAGGTCCTCCCGATGGACCGCCGGAAGAAGAAATACCCGAGAATTCACATGCAGAGAACCAAGGAGAAGAAAATCCACCCGTTCATGAGGAAGAAATAAGGGAATCCAACCAGGAACGACCTGTTCCCGAAGCACCGGAAGAAATGCCAGATATAGGGGCAGATTTAGAGGCCAGGCCCAAACCCTCTGCCGAGACAAGGGAAATCAAGAAATTGAAGACTAAACAGCAGAAGCTGCTGAACATTATAGCGCGGCTCCGACAAAAAATTCGCATGCTGAAAGCTAGTCTGAGGATACAAAGGACCACACAGAAGAGGAAGAGGACCGCTATAGCAGAATCCCGTCAAGCAAGAAGTCGAGGGACTTACACTCGCACTGTTGGCCGAAACCCGATTAGAAGACCTGCAGCTGTTCCAAATGACGCCGAGGAACAAGCTACTGTTCTAATGGCCAACGAGGAACAAACTGCTGTTCCAATTGCCACTGAAGAACAGACTGCCGTTCCATTAGCAGAAGAACCACAGCAACCTTTTGTTCGTGTCAAGAAATAAAAGGAGCATAAGGAGATCCAAACAGAGGCACCACCCTCAGGGGTGATCCGGGTTCTGAACTCTAAGCAGCATAACAAAAAGGTTCAGGTAAAACTCCCGGCCTCTACGGCCTTATGGAAAAAGGATCCAAAAACAAGAACCCTGCATAAAATGATGAAGGAAGCTCAACAGGAAACTGAACAATTGAAGGAACAAACAGTCCCCCGGGAGAAATACGAAGAGTTGCAACAGCAACTTCGGAATATTAGTCAGTCCGAGAGCCAAGCCTTCGAAGGCTGGCAAAAGGAGCAGGAAAAGGTTGCAAAGGTAACTCGTCGATTAGATATTGTTGTTAGGCAGATGGACACTATCTGTTCCTTATATAATGATGTTCTAGCCTGTAGGGCTCCTGCTAAAAATTATGCTTTATTCTTGCTTGAATGATATTTACGATTAAAGATAAAAGCTGTCAGGGCAGGTGCCCCTATACAAATCAATACTCTTAATGATTTCATAAATTGTTGCAAGCATTACGGAATTAAGGTCCAAAGATTATTATGTGAATTTTACTTGCATAACCTCGTGCTAGACTAGGAAACTGATCTAAATCCTGGCCCTTTCGTTGGGGACATACAATTGCAAGCCTTTGTTTCCTTCGGGGTTAATCAACTGAAATGGCTCAGGGCTTATACCACCTTTCAGAGACAGGAAAATAGCCTAGACTTGTGGGTGAGAGCCGAGCCTAGAAACCCAGTACTGTTGTGGAGAGCGCATAGGAACCTTATAAGAACCTCGGGTGTTATGGAGACATTAGAACCCATGCATAAGGACTTAATCAGACAAAATTTGGAATATTTCCTGACTATTAAAGACCTTGCTACCGATGCTGCAAAATTCCGATATCAGATTTCGAACCCAAACATCCAGCTCAGGGAACCATTCAGATATGAAAATTTTGAGCTGGCAGCCAGCCGATTGAGCCTTTATGGCAAGTGCATTTTGCAAGCAGGGCCATCCTGGTTAGGATATCGATTTCGTAGTCCAATCATTTGGCATCCTGCACCCGGATACCAGGCCTTGTATGAAATGCCTGAAGGTCAAACAACCCAATTTTTTGATGATTTGGTTGCTCATCACGGTTGTATGCCTCCACATGAGATCCCTTCTCCGGCCTACTCTCTTACTGCTTTGCATATCAACTATAATGTTTTCATGAGGGCATGAAATAGGGTAAGCAGGGGGGTGTGTGGAGCTCTGGAAAGGTATGTTTTTGACAAGCAATTTAGTGACTTTTTGGTGGCAATTGTAACCCTTTCTGCATAACGAACTTAAAGAGATAAAGCATTTTTAGTAGAATATGTGAGAACTAGTATGAAAAGCTTAATCACTAATAATTGCTATTTTTCTATGCAGAAAAGGGTGGAAATGAAGAATTACTGTTTAAGAGGAAAAGACAAAGGAAGAGTAACTGTTGTCCCTTTGGAAGGGAACCGGATGCGAATGAGATCAAGCGGATCGAAGCAGAACGACCCGGGAAAGAAAGAAGAGTTATCGAATTAGCGGAGCAGGGGAAGGAAAATCAGGAATTAACGGCTTGGCGAATCCCTCAGGATCTTTGATCCTGAGGGATCGTTGTCTTGCTTATTTTTGCTACCTAGATAC
The DNA here is from genome assembly GCA_031772625.1 of Pinus tabuliformis. NCBI lineage: Eukaryota > Viridiplantae > Streptophyta > Pinopsida > Pinales > Pinaceae > Pinus > Pinus tabuliformis. The sequence continues at coordinate 1,714,726,149 of CM062819.1, read as the reverse complement.
CTCCGCCATTTCTCTTATAAAGAGGGGCAGCAGTGTTAAGCTCGAGAGACCTTTTTCATATATGTAAATTACAGTTTCAGTTGAACTTTGATCATCGAGTCTCGTTAAGACTTGTTTTGCTGTACTTTTGTTAATGCATTAATACCAAAGACTTGGTGCTTTATTTCATCTCTGCGTCTAGAGTAATCTAAGGCGGTGTATCCTTGGAAGCTAAGGGCCCGGCTCCGAAGGACACTTGCTTTTGTATCATTATAATTTGGTTTATGTGTGGATTGTTTATATAGTGTGGTAATCTGATGTATTTATCATATGCTGTTCCATGCTCTGTTACGACTAATTCATCAATGGTTTCATTCGGGAAATTGTGTAAGTGATTCTATATTAACGCATCTTTTCAGAGTTGATTACATGTTCACTGGTTAAGCCAATTGTTCCTGTTACAGAGCTTTCATACTGGATATTGCTGTGTTGGATTCATCTGAACTCTTATTTATGGAAATCCAGAAGTAATATTATTCTATATAGTCATCTTCTCTTGGATCGTCAGATTGCCATAAGTGTGTTGTGTGTATATGATAAATGTTGTTCCATAATTCATTTGTGAATATCGCCTCATAAAGTAAAGATCATTGGAGTTGCTTTTGAAGATTGTTATTTGATTGCGGAATGGGAGTTTAGTTCAATAGAGCCAGTTCAGTTCTAACTCGCGAGTTCTAGTTTATTGAGTTGCTGTTCCATTTATTGCCGTTCCATTTACTGTTGTTCCATTTCAGGTTTGCTGTTCCATTTTCCGTTTGCTGTTCCATTTTACTTTCTGCTGTTCCATTTCCTTGCATTTACTGTTTTGGTGTGAGAGAAGGCCTAAAGCTGTAGTGAGTCAGCAAGTCGCTGCTTAGCTCCCAGATCTTTGGTCCATACTCTATTTTCCTTCCATCAGTTTCTAGAGGGATGGGTTATCGCTTCCGCACCCTCGACTGATAAATTGCCTGGTGTGATTCCTTTTGAACGCAAATTAGTTTAGCATCCTTCTTGTATTTTCTAGACACTGTACTACGAACATTACTCTGACAAATAGCCTCGGATTGAGCTACTCTTTGCAATAACAAAGCGTTCCCGGATTGAATTATTAATGTAGCATAACCAGAGGTGAAAAATACCCTTGTTACAGCTCTACATCCTCTTCCACAAAACCTGATTGAGATTTTTTCGTTTATTGTTGCAGACCAGTTTCTTTCTACCCATTTTTGTACTGTTTTGGGCGATGGCCATAACCCTATAAACTAGCCAACTAATTCATGTTCCACCAGGGAGAGTGTTGCTTTACGAGGAAGAGTTGGAGGGAGTGATATTTCTAGGATGTCTTCCAATTTTTTAACAAACTTGGTGACTAATGATTGGATCTTTGCCGAACTCATTGCAGAAATGAGAGAGGTGAAATCTCTTTTGTTCCTTCATTTTCTCACTGGTTATCTGAGGGAGGCTCTTCATCCTCTGATGATTCCATGTTGATCGAGCCTCAACAACAGGAGGCCACTGAGGGCAGTTGCGTGTTGCTGCGAGAGATTGCTACATTTAGTGCTGCTTGAGCTGCTGTGTGAGGCTGTTGCGGCTGCGTTTAGTACCCATAATTTTATTCATTGTAAGATATCCAAGGAATTGAATTTCTTCCTATATCCAACACCAGAGTTTCAAGTGATGGTTGCAAGTGGAGGAACTATAAATTTCTCTAGAAAGTGCCATAATATCAAGCTAACCATGGGGGAATATGTATTACATAGTACAAGGATTTCCATTCCAATGTGCCGTGTTGATGTTGTACTAGGTGTCAAATGGTTACAATCTTTGGGAATGATAGCTTTCAATTTTCAAAAACTTTTCATTCAAATTCTTTTTGTAAGGAAAGGAAGTTGAATTAAGGGGTATCGCAGGGAAACTAGGAAAGATAATCAACTCTAATGGCATGAAAGAGCTCCTAAAGAAATAACAATGAGGTATAATTTCACAATTATACACACTAGGGATTCAAAGATCGAAATCATCTATTTCTTGAGATCTCCAAAATGTCTTGGACAATCATTCCAAGGTGTTTGAGACTCCCAAAGGCCTCCCACTTATTCATGTTCATGATATTGATATTCATTTGATTCCAGGAAGTGTTCCTCCAAACATAATTCCTTATACATATCCTTATGCTCAAAAGAGTGAAATTGAACACATGGTTACATAAATGTTGGAGGCTGGTATAATTCAACCTAGTCAAAGTTATTTCTCTACTCCAATAGTATTGGTGCACAAGAAGGATCGATCAGGGCATGTGTCCAGATTATAGGGAGCTCAACAAGCACACTATTAAATATTACTTTTCCATTCATGTCATTGATGAATTGTTAGATGAATTATATGGAGAAATTTGCTTGACCAAGTTGGATCTTCGTTCAACATATTGTCAAAATAGAATGAAGATTCAAGACATTTCGAAAATAACATTCATAACTCAAGAGGGTGATTATGAATTTTTGGTCATGCCTTTTGGCCTTACTAATTCACCTTCCACATTTTGAGGTTTGATGAATTCCATTTTCAAACCCTTAGAAAATTTTTGTTAATATTTTTTTATTATATAATAACCTACAACAAGTCTTGGAAGGATCATGTTAAACATGTTGAGAGGGTGCTCAAACTATTGGAGGAGAAACTATTATATGCAAAAGCTTCCAAATGTTTATTTGGAGTACAAGAGGTGGAATATTTGGGTCATATTGTATCTCATGAGAGTGTTAAGGTAGACCCAAACAAAATTAAATCCATTAAGGAATGGAAAATCCCCACAACCATAAAGCATCTTCGAGCATTTCTTGGGTTGACAGGGTAAAATCGCAAGTTTGTTAAGAATTATGGGAGAATAGTGGCACCTCTAACATCATTACTGGAGAAATATGCATTTTCTTGGACTCCAGAAGCAACAAAGGCCTTTTAACATCATAAAGAGGAAATGTGCCAAGCACCAGTCTTAGCTACGCCATAATTCACAATTTTTATTTATTGTGGAATGTGATTCCTCAAGAAATGGAATTGATGTTGTTTTAATGTAAGAAGGAAGACCCATAGCTTCTGAAAGTCGTCCAATGAAAGGAAATTATTTACACAAACTTATTTATGAGAAGGAAATGTTAGCAATACTACATGTACTAAAGAAATGGTGACATTACCTAATGGGAAGACACTTCAAGGTAAAAATAGATCATGATAGTCTTAAATACTTTTTGGAACAAAGATTATCTTTTGAAGAGCAGAAAAAATGGGTTGCAAAGATGTTGGGTTATGACTTTGAAATCATCTATGAAAAAGGGAAGCAAAATGTTGTTGCAGATGCACTCTCAAGAAAGGATGGGGATGTGAAGCATTTATTTGTGCCATTTCTATTATCCAGTCTGAGTGGATAACTGAAGCAAGGGATGAATGTAAGAATGATGAAGAGGTGTAGTCACTCATTCAAAATTTTCTTCAAGATCCCTAACATATGATACATTTATCTTGAAAAATGATTCATTATGGTACAAAGATCACTTATATCTTTATAAGAATCCCCAACTCAAACAAAAGATTATTTTGGAATTGCACACCTCTCCCTTAGGAGGGCACTCAACATTTTAAAAACCTTACAATAGGGTCAAGAAGATTTTGTGATGGCCTTAAATATAATATTGAGAAGTTTGTGGTAGAATATTTGGTTTTCCAACAAAATAAAGTTGATAAAATTAAGGCCCTGGGTCTAGGACAACCTTTAGCCATTCCAATTCAATGTTGGGAGGAGGTCTCAATTAGTTTTATGACAGGTACACAAATCCAAAGGAAAGAGTGTCATCATGGTGGTAGTTGATAAAATTACCAAGTATGAACACTTTTATTCATTATGTCATCCTTTTAAAGATAATTATGTTGCTACTACAATTATGGAAACAATTCTGTTGAGGCAAATAATAGAATTATAATTTGACAAAAATAAATTATCAACCAGGGGTAATCGTAACCTTGTGAGGTGCAATGAAAAATATATTCATGTTGACACTTTCAGTGTATGAAAGCCACACACAATCCTAAATCCTTCATCTCCCTCTAAGCACTTAGCAGTAAAGGCTATGGAGTAGATAATTCATCTCTCTACAACACTTAAGATTGCTGATGCAGATCAAGAAAAGATTGAAGATCAAATAACAACAATTAAATCACACCCATTCCCAACCATTCAATCTCAATTTCATAATGTAAACTTGAGAACAAGATGCATACCTAGATATATCCTTTAATCAAATATCAATGCAATAAACTCAATCATTTGCCATTAAAGAATTGCATTGTTGTAAGAAAAAGAGAGGAATGGAATTGTGTACAGATCTATTTCTAATACCGAAAAACAAAGAAATTAAAAAAACACTAGATATTGGAGTTGTGAGTAAAGGGGGCCCTCCTTCACTCACAACCCCTTGATTAATAAAGAAATTTACAACAATATTAGTAGAACATTAGTTGTATTAATCTGAAAATGAAAATTACACAACAGTACAAAAGTTTGATATATGTCTCTCTCTACTCTCCATATAAATCAAATACATTGTTTTTATACAGTTCGAAGGCCAGTGCCTTTTCCCAACTAAGTAAAGACTACAAATATTTCTAAAAATAAGGAAATAAAGCATATTGAGATTTTTAGTTTGATCCATGACTGGAAGCATGGATCAAAACCAACTCTGCTAATTGGGAACTGCTTTCCCCAATTCAGTGGAAATGAGAAGAACAAAACCTGGGAAGTTAAGAAAACTAAATCTGGAACAACCAATAGGATAGAATCCATATTGATGGGTTTTCAAACAAAACCCATTTTCCCATTTCTCCTAAGGATGATTGAAACATATCTAACCTTCATGGCTTCTGCAGGAAAACTGCTTCCTATAAGGAAGCTGCTGTAGGAAATTAGTGATGCTGCAGGAAATCAACATTACAGGTAGGAAATCAGTGCTACTGTAGGAAGTCCCTAGTCTTCTAGAGGAAATCACGGATCTTACCAGAGATTGTTAATCTGCAGGAAATTCAATTAGTACCTCTCAACGTCGTAGAATAGTTAATTAGGTAGCATTAAACATCAAATTGCTTAAGAATAAAGAGAAATGACATGTTTTGAGTTATTTGCATACCTTAGAGTCCAAATCACCCTTTTTGGTCAAAATGAGGCACTGGATAACAAAATGATGGTGACTACAAAGGCAAAAAGAGTCTTAAAGGGGGACAAAGCCTTAGAAACACTGTCAAAAAGTAGCCAAAATCTAGGCCCAACATCTCCCCTACACCTAACATCTTGCATGTCCCTATGCAAGAAAAACTGATATATATATATATATATAGATATATAATAAGATTCAATTTTTCTTTGTGTTGCAGCGATGGGAGCCAATTGGTCCAACTGTGCTCTACTGGATTCAGCCTTCTTGACTCTGTCTCTGTACTCCTCATTGTACTTCTGCAGATGTCCTATTTGGACCTGGTTCTTCTTCAATAACCTGTCCGCCTTTTGGTACTTGGTTTTCCACTCATCCAACTCATTTTCAAGGCGCAGGCTGTTTTCTTTAAAAGTCACATTTTCCTTCCGCAGGACTCTTTCAGACACTATAAGCTCAGTTATAGCTTCCTCCAACTCCCTGTGCGACCATTTTCGCTGGGAGGTTCCTTCATGTTCTTGAGGAGAATGAGGAGAGTTCTGTTCCTTGATTTCTCTATGATCCTCGATGGTTTTCTCCATACTTTCCTTTAGCTATTGGGTTTCCTGGGATGCTTCTTCCTAGTCCTCCTGAGTAAACAACTTTAGTTGTCTCGATCTATATTTTCTTCCCTTTGGATTCCTTAGTCTTCTTGCATGTTGTTGTCTATGGTGTGCCCTCATTTTTGCTTTCTTACGTAGCCAGCTCAGTAGCTTGTCTCCTGGTAAAACATCTGGTAGGAGGAGTGGCACCCATTAGTGGTGTTGGCCCTTTTCTTACAGTCTCCTTGATTACCATAACGTCCTCTTATTTCTCTGCATGAATATGGGTTCAAGGCTTATTGATTGGTTTCGGGCTTGGCTCAGCCTTCTCGGTCTTGGACACTTCCTCTTGGCTATGAGTCCATGAATTTTTCTTTGATTTCTGACTTGGCAGTGGCTCCTTGGACTTTAGCAATTTAGGAAATTTCTCTAGTTTGGTAGGAGTTTGGGGCTCTTTCTTTAGCCTCCGACTTGACTCTGCATCTCTAGTTTTTGATTTAGGCACCTCTTCCTCATCCACGAAATAGTTTTCCACCAAGAATTCCTCCCAAGTTTTCTTTTGTTTCCTTAACACTTCCAACATGATAATCTTAACTAGACCATGGTGGTAGAGGTTCTCCTTTATGTTAGTCACCCTCTTCTGAGCAGAAGTAGCCATTTTGAATAGAGACATCCTCAAATAATGAGGCAAATTCAGAGGTTTATTTTGAAAATGACTAAGAAGCCGAATGTGGAACAGAAAAGCCAACCTGAACTGACCCTCACATGTAATATATTTTTGAAGTAGAAATAGAAGGTGCTGATACTTACTTCAAAGATAGATTTGTGGAATTCCTTTTCCCCAATCTGGATTCACATGCTCCTTCTTCAGGAAAGGTGCACATATATCCTTGCCAATTCGTTGATTTTTAAACCAACGTTCACCTTCTCATGGGACACGACAAGCTTGAGCTATGAATTCCTATGTTAGTTTGAACTTCACGTTGCCAACCTAAGCCCGTTCTCCATTCATATTCAGAGAAAATGACCTAGTCATTTCGGAATTGTGCCCATCGATCTTTAAAAACAATGGAAGACACCCCTTCTTTTCCAATTGTTCCTTACTCTTAGGGTACATGTCTATTAACTCTGGACCCTATGGTTCAAATCGGACAAATGACCTCATTTTTTCCATATGTTATGGTTAGGGGAGTGCAGGGTTTCAATTCAACCCTTTCAATGTTTTCCATAGGCTATACAGAGTGTTTTAGGATCAAATGGGAATGAGGATGGCTTGATTAGGTAAGTGATAGTGAAATAAAGGCAAGTCTGTGTAGTGCAAAACATGATCATGATTAAAATCATGATCCGTTATGAAAGATTTCATTGGAGAGAGGAATGTTGCATGTTTCAAGGTGTATTAGGAGTGGGACATTGCATAGGACAAATGCCAATTTAAACAAGGATGACTGTGGCTCATAATAATTCAAAAATTTAAAAAACATTGTACGATTACATTAATCGTAAAGCAATTGACATCAAACTTTACCTTTTTAACTTACCTTCCGACTGTCGGGTACTTGAAGATGATGCACACCCTTGCCTTGCAATGATGAGCCATTTTAAAAACCATATTACATACAAGATCATGAAATATCATGGTTTTGATTAGCTTTGAAGACTTCGGTAATCAAATTAATGCTTGTCATATCCTTGAAGAGATGTTCTGCTGGAATTATTTGAATAATATCAGGAGTGTAGCAACCAATACTCTGCTACAGGAAATTCTTTTGCAGGAAATCCTTCTGCAGGAATTTGTGACTTCTGCAGGAAATAAAAAATGCCTATGAAGGAATCCCACTATATTTCTAACAAAATGATAATGCAAATTTCCTTCAATTGTTTTTGTTATAAGCTGCTGCCTCATTTATTGCTAACTGGTCTTGATCTGTCGGCAGGAAAATCTTGAACTCCATCTTTACCTATCCTTGTACAGTTCATTGCTACATGAATAAAGGTGTCGAAGTCGAATGTGCAGTGATCTCGTTGGATTACCAGTCATTAAGATCAATTTTTAACCAACGCGAGGTCCATCACCAATAATGAAAGTGAGGACCAAGGTACAACCAATGCATCCTAGCAGGTGTGAATAGATAAGTTGTTGTCAAACCCCTTGCAGGATCTAGCAGTCAAGGAGCCTTGATGAATCTCCATTGTTGCAGGCGAGATAGCCTGTCATTGATGTATACAAGCTTCAAGGAATCACATATCTACGATCTTGAACCCAGATAATGTTTTGATGTCGATGGGCCAAGATTTTAGGAAGGAGGGCCTTAGAGAATCCCACATTAGTCTAATGTGAGAAAACCAAAGATTTATTAAGGTATGAAACAAAATTTACTTGGGGGTCCTTAGGGATATTTTGTCTTGTGATTTCAACGAGTACAAGGCAATTCATTCTCACCAGATTTCAATTTTAGAGAGTCTGAACTACTGAAAAATAAAACTCCAATGGGGTTCCTTTTCCATAAATGGTCTACTGGAGCCAGAAAAGGAACAAACTTGTATCCAATAGAAACTCTCATTTTTTACTAAGCACAAGAAGGAACAAACTAAGCTCAATTTATTATGGCAGAAAATCAAGAAGCGGTAGTGAAGGAGATACCCCCTAGGGCTTCTGATATAACTTGAGTCTATGCCCATTAACCAAGAAGGTGACATTTTCATCATCTATTGTTTTGATTTGAATAGATCCATTATCAAAGACTTTCTCGATCTCATAAGGACCAAGCCAATGTGTGTTAAATTTTCCTTTGAAATTATTGAATTTTGAATCGAACAATAATGCCCAGTCTCCTTCCTTAAATTGCTCCTTCTTAATGTATGTATCATGCCATTTAGCCCTTTTTTGGTGGATAAGGTTATTACGCTGAAAAGAATCCTGCCTAATATCCTCTGGTTTGTTGAGATGCAGGATCCTCTACTGTTGTGCCTTAGTGAAATCTATGCCCAAATCTTCTACCATCTTAAAAGTTCTGATATGAAATTCAATTGGCAATAAAACTTGTTTTCCATATACCAATTCATATGGAGAAAAGCTGGTAGTATTTCTCCAGGTGATTCTATAGGCCCATAAGGCCTCTGGAAGTTGATCTGACCAATCCTTTTTATGTAGTTGTCTTGCCTTAGTCAGGATTGTCTCCAACACCTTATTTGTTGATTCCACCAACCGATTGGCCTGTGCATGTTATGGAGTGGACTTCCGATGAGTGATCTGATGTTTTTGCACAATTCCATCCAAAAGATTACATACAAGCTCAGTGCCCTGATCAGTAACAATCTCCCTTGTTACCCCAAATCTTACAAAAATATTAGAAAAGAGAAAATCTACCACTACTCTCTCCGTTTCTCTAGGCACTTCTTTTGCTTCCACCCACTTCGTAACATAATCAATACACACTAAAATATACTTCTTACCTTTGGACATGGGATTAATGGGGCCTACAAAATCAAGATCCCACCTCTCAAATGGTTCTATGAGAACTTGTGGCTACAAGGGCATCTCATCTGCTTGAACAGGTCACCCTATTCTTTGGCAGCTATCACACTTTCGAATGTACTCCTTTGCATCTTTAAAAATACTTGGCCAATAGTAACCTGAGTGGAGGATTTTATAGGTTGTTCACTTGTCTACAAAGTGCCCTCTACAAGGCCCATCGTGGAAATCTCTCAAGATGTCATATATCTTGTCCTCTCTAACGCACTTGCGAATAATTAGATCGGGTCTATTGAAAAAGAGGTCTCCTTTTATCCTAGAGTAAGAAGCATGTTTTCTAATAATTTTATTTTTTTGATTACATGAAAAGTAAGGTGGTAACTTCCTTGTAGCAAGGTAATTAGCCATATCTACAAACCAAGGTGATTTGAAAGAAATCGAAAATAAGTTCTCATCTGGGAAGTTATCGTTAACAGGAACATTAGCACCTTCATGGTTCAACCTAGAAAGGAAGTTAGCTACCTGATTTTCTTTCCCCAGCCTATCCAATTCTATGATGTCAAATTCCTGTAGAAGCAAAATCCATCTAGTAATTCTGTCATTAGTAACTGGTTTATTAATGAGATATCGAATATAAGAATGATCAATATGTACAAAAACTTCATAGCTGGTGATGTAATGTCTGAACTTGTTAATAGAATAAACCACAAGAAGGAATTCTTTCTTAGTTACTGTATAATTTAATTCAGCAAGAGCTAAATTTTTACTGGAAAAATAAATAACATAGGTTACGAGGTTTTCCTTTTGGCCCAATACTGCCCCTATAGCTAAATCAGAGGCATCAGTGGAAATATGAAATGGAAATTTCCAATCTGGTCCTCTCAAGACAGGTGCTGAAGAAAGCTTATCCTTGAGTGTGTCAAATGCAGTTTGACATTCATCATTCCAATGAAATTCAGATTCTTTTGTCAATAATTTAAACAGTGATGAGGCTACCTTGGTAAAATTTTCAATAAACCTTCTGTAGTAGCCTACATTTCCAAGGAAACTTCTGACTCCCTTTTGGCTGGTTGGTGGAGGCATCTTCACAATCACTTCAATCTTTGTCGGATCAAATTTAATTCCTGTGGCAGAAACATGATGACCTAAAACAATCCCTTCAGTCATGATCATAATTTTTTTTTCATTACTCAATGAAAGATTACTTTATTTCCATCTTTGCAAAAATTTTTTAAGATTAAGTAAATATTCTTCAAAAGTATCACCCATTACCGTAAAATCATCCATGTAAACTTTTGCGAAATCATGTAAAAGTTCAGAAAAAATACCAAGTATCGCCCTTTGAAATGTGGCTGGTGTGTTGCATAGACCAAATGGTAATACCTTATATGTGTAAGTACCCCATGGACATGTGAATGTTGTTTTATCTTGGTCCTCTAGAGCTATCCTAATCTAGTTGTACCAACTGAACCCATCTAAGAAAGAAAATTACGTATTTCCTGCTAAGGTGTCTAGCACTTGATCTATGAAAGGAAAGGGAAAATGGTCTTTTAATGTAGATTTATTTAGTGCCTTGTAATCTACACACACTCACCATTTCCCATTCTTCTTAGGTACAATAACTAATGGAGATACCCAATATTAATCTAAAATAGGATAAATTAATCCTACGTTTGATAGCTTTTGAAGTTCATCTCTTACAATTTCTCTTAAAGTAGGATTTATCCTCCTTTGTGTTTGCCTTACAGGCTTGGAATTTCCTTCTATATAAATATGATGAATGCAAGTGTCTAGGTGAATTCCCCTCATATATGTATATTCCCAAGCAAATGTATCTGAAAAGTCTTTCAATGTCTGACTTAATTGATTTTCTTGTTCATGAGTTAAGGAAGAATTGATATTTAATGTTTTTCCGGGAAAGATCTCGATTACTTTGGTTCCACGTTTAGTGATTGAACATGTAGGAAATATAGATAGAAGGGCTAAATTTAATTCAGTTGTTGTATTATACTCTTGGAAGTTCTGCTCTAGCAGATCAACAATGACATTTGTCTCATGACTTGACTGTCCCTCTGAATGCTGAGAAAAATTAGGATTTGAAATATAGAAATTAATTAAATTTTCCTCAGTGTTCTCTTTAAGGCTCATAACTTGGGATATTGCCAAAATTGGGTGGATAACTTTTGAATTACGTTATTCATCAATCTAATGAGTATCTTCTGATTTTAAGAGTGGTTTAACATGGGGATATAGATTCATATGTTTAGTTTCAGCCCCATAGGTGATGGTTATATTTCTTGATCTACAACCTATGAAGGCATCTGTTGTGGCCAACTAAGGTATCCCCGAAATCAAAGGGTGCCCTCTGAAACTAGTCTTAGGAAAGAACATAAAGTATGCAATATATTTCGAGGAATGTAATCAAATGACAATTCCTTCCAATACACCTTCTTGCTTGACCTTAGATCTATCCACTAATTCTAACACAGTAGGGGTAGGAAGCAAGTCAAAGGATCCTATATGGGACAATGTTTCCATCGTCATTACATTAATGGCTACACCTAAATCAATTAAAGTATTTCTTATTGGATATCCATTGATGAAGGTGGTAACCACAGGGATTCCAGGGTCTGCATACTTTTCAGTGGCAAATCTGGTAGACATAAGGCTTGCAAGTTTTCCACCTACTTGAATTGTAGAGGGTTCTTTCTTTTGTCTCCCTGGCTTTTTGGTGCATAGTTCCCTAATTGTTTTAGCATAAATTGGGATGTCCCTAATTGCTTGTAGTAAGGGAATCTTGATGCATACATTTCTTAATTCAGATACTAGATCAAACTCAGGTTGTTTCATTATTTCTTTCACCTCCAACCTCTTTAGAAAAGGAGGTTGGACAGTTTGAGATGAGGAAGGTTTTTGTGAACTTAGAATGTTTTGTTCTATTGTTTCTTGTATATTTTCTATTTTAGGTGTATCAAGGGTTTCTTCCTCTATAATCTCTTCAATTTTTCTTGGTTGGGTCACCACTTTTCCTGACCTAAGTTTAATTTCTTGCAGAGATGCAGGAAATTCTTGCAACAAAGGTACAAAAATTTCTTGCAGAGGCTGAGGTGTGATGCAATAGGTAGGATAAGTGGGATAAGTGGCTACTCCAATATTCTGAGTAGGCTCGACAACCATATTATTTAGATACTGGCTGGAAAGGAAATTGTGTGGGACGTGTTTAAGCTGGTGGGGTGGGCAACTGAAGTCGTAGTTATGGTTGAACCACTTATTGTGGCATGGGTTGTGCTGAATAAAAAATCTTAGGGGGATAAGTTGGTGCAATACGGTAAGGAAAGCTTCCCTATAAAAGATTGTTATGGAGGCTAGGGCTGTGAGACCATTAGAAAATTCCACATATGATTAGGGTATAAGGAAGTTTAAAATGTTGTTGTGCCATACCCGCAGGACGTGGTTGCCACTTTTAAGGTGCCATTTCATAAATTACATTGAAAACTTCTTAATCTTCTAAGTATGCTTCTTTAATCTCTGGAAGGTAAGTACATTTCTAAGTAGAATGATCAGCTTCACAGATTCGTCATACCTCTATACTGGATGTAGGACACATCCTCAAGGGATGATTCTTCCTACATTTCGAGCTAAACATAGCCAATGTCTTTTCCACTTCCTCTTGTTTCTTCTTATCCTGCAGAACATCCAACTGTGGAGAAAAAGTGCTAAGAATATCAGTTTTAAAATTTTCAAATAAATTACCCATTTCAGCTCTGGTTACTCCAGCCCTTGCAACTAATTTAGTGAATATGAAATAAGTCTCTCTTGATCCTCTCCCAACCTCATAATTCCCCCTCTAATATCACCGACACAACTTCCACACATCATCATAAATAGATTTTGATACATCACCTACTCCCATCAGGTTCAAAACCTCCATAGATTCTGGTCTTATGGCCCTTAGCAAAAGTGTTCTCAAGGTTTCTTTGTTTAGCTAGTTCATCTGGGATCTTTGCAAATTGTACTGGAATCTTTTCAGGAGGTCTTCTAGGCTTTCCTCCTCCTTGTGTGTCATGCCAAAGATTTCTTCTCTAATGTCCCTGGTTTTACAGTAATCCTGATACTTTCTCAAGAATACCTTCTTCATGTCATCCCATGTTGAAATGGAGTTTACACTCAATCCCATAAACCACTTGAGGGTTGCATCTTTTAATGTGGCAGGAAACAACTTCAAATTTTGAGCATTTAAAGAATAATATAAGCTTCTACACAATACATCAAACTCGAATAATAAGGCATCAGGATTTTCACTGGAGGTACCACAAAAATGGGGCAAAGCAAAGGGAGGAATGTTTCTCATCTGACTAGCTCCAACATAATCTTTGATAGGAAATTCAAATGTAACTAGTTCCTCTTCCTTCTCATGATAGTCCCCATCTATGGTACTAGTACCCTCTAGATGATCCATATCGAACTAGAAGTGAGTGGGACCTTGGTGAGCTACAAATCCTTCACAGTCAGTTGTCTGGAACTCTAGTTCTTGAATAGGATTGAAGAGGAATTCCTCTTCAGGCTAACCACTAAGCAAAGATGATGTCCCCCTAGTAAGAGGAGATTCTTGATGAGAAGCAACAAAATATTCTCTAACAGAAGGATCCTTCTCTGTTGTGGGGGTATTGATCTTCTTAGGATCAGTTGTCAATCCTTGTTCAGAACTATCAATCCTTGGTTCAGATTCCCCTATTTCCTTTGCCTTGTTCTTTATAAACTTCTTTCTCCCTACTAGTTTATTAGTGGACGAAGTGGTGCTCACACCACCACTAGAAATACTTGAAAATATGGTTCTAGTATATTTTCCCCTATTCATACATTATACAAAAAAAATTAGAACTTCTACTTACCAAACAATCAGGACATGGCTTTGGAAAATTCTAATCTCCATAGGTGTGTAGGCCTTACCCCATGTCTTACCACTTCGACTCCCCCTGTCCTGAAAAACTTAGACAAAAAGAAGTCATACTAAAACACTTTCAGTATCATCCCTTAGCACCTCCCTGACAATGACGCCAAAATGTTGAGGAAAATTATAGACTTATAATTTAACAAACATAAATTATCAACTAGGGGTAATCATAACCTCGTGAGGTCTAATGAAAAATATATGCAGGTTGACACTTTCAGTGTATGAAAGCCACACACAATCCTAAATCCCTCATCTCCCTCTCAGCGCCTAGTAACAAAGGCTATGGAGTAGATAATTCATATCTCTACAACAGTTTAGATTGCTGATGCAAATCAAGAAAATATTGAAGATCAAATAACAACAATTATATCACACCCATTCCCAACCATTCAATCTCAATTTCAGAATATAAACCTGAGAACAAGATGCAATCCTAGATCTATCATTTAATATAATATCCATGAAATAACCTCAATCATTTACCATTAAAGGCATGCATTGCTGTAAAAAAAAGGAAGAGGAAAGGAATTGTGTACAAATTTATTTCTAATGTAGAAAACAAAGAAACACTAGCTACTGGAGTTGTGAGTAAAAGGGCCCCTCGTTCAGTCACAACCCCTTGATTAATAAGGAAATTTACAACAATGTCAACAGAACATCACTTGTATTAATCTAAAAATAAAAATTACACAACAGTACAAAAGTTTGATATATGTCTCTCTCTACTCTCTGTATAAATCAAATACATTGTTTTTATACAATTCACATGCGATTGCCTTTTCCCAACTAAGTAAAAATTAAAACTATTGCTATAACTAAGGAAATACAACATATTGAGAATATTGGTTTGATCCATGAGTGGAAACATGGATCAAAACCAACTTTGTTGATCGTGAACCACTTTCCCCAATTCAATCGAAATGAGAAGAACAAAACCTGGGTAGTTAAGAAAACTAAATTTGGAACAGCCGATAGGATAGAATCCATGTGGATGGGTTTTCAAACAAAACCCATGTTCCCATTTCTCCTGAGGATGATCGGAACATATCTAACCTTCATGGCTTCTGTAGGAAAATTGCTTTCGCTAAGGAAGATGCTGCAAGAAATCAATGATGTTGTAGGAAATCAGCATTGCTATAGGAAATTAATGCTGCTACAGGAAATCCCTAGTCTTCTACAGTTAATCACGGATCTTCCCAAAGATATTTGATGTGCAAGAAATTCGATTAGTACCTCTCAAAGTCATATATTAGTTAATTAGGTAGCATTAAACATCAAATTGCTTAAGAATAAAGATAAATAACACATTTTGATTTATTTGCATATCTTAGACTCCAAATCACCCTTTTTGGTCAAAGTGAGGCATTGGATAACAAAAGGATGGTGACTAGAAACGAAAAAAAAAGTATTAAAGGGGGATAAAGCCTTAGAAACACTGTCGAAACATAGCCAAAATGTAGGCCCAACAACTTCAAAAGCTTCATGGAAACCCAAACATTATGGTAAGTGACAGAGATCCCATTTTCACTGGAAAATTTTGGATCGAATCATTTTCTTGTCTTGGTTCTCAATTAGCTCGTAGCTCATATTATCATCCTCAATATGATGGCAAAAGTAAGATAGTGAACAAATGTTTGGGGGTATATATTCGTTTCTTTGTATCTAATAAAAAAACACAATGGGTCAATTGGTTACCTCTAGTAGAATGGTTGTATAACACTCCCTTCCATAGTGTAGAAACAATGACTCCATATATGGAACTTTATGGATATCATATGCCATCCATCACATCATCTTTAAGAGAAATTTCTAAGGTTCAAGCAGTGGAGGATAATATCAAGAATCAACAAGAAGTTCTCCAACTCTTGAAGGTTAACCTCACTCTGGCACATAATCGAATGAAACAACATGCAAATTATCATCCCAGTGAAAGAAGTTTTGATGTAGGATACTGGGTATCTTTAGAGCTATAGCCATACAAACAAATATCTCTCAAACAAGCTAAGAATGATAATAAATTATCATCCAAGTACTATGGTCCTCACAAGGTGTTGCAAAATATTGATACTATGACATATAAATTGGAGTTGCCTACATCTTCCCAAGTACAACGAGTTTCCCATGTTTCATGCTTAAAGAACATTATCGATGACAAGCTTCCAATTTAAACAGTGTTGTGAGAACTTGATGAAGAAGGAAAATCGTATTTGAGCTTGAAGCTGTCACTGAAACAAGAACCCGATAGCTACGAAATTGATCAATGTCAAAGTATCTCATTAAGCAAAAGAACTTAACTGCTGAATATTCCGCATCGGAGGATGAGAATTTTATACAGAAGCATCCAAAACTACTCAAGTGTTGAGGAAAACACGTTTTTGAAGGAAAAGGGCATGTTAGGTCCCTATAATACTAGTGTAGCCCCTTTATTGTTATTATTGTGCCCATGTAGCCCCCATATTGTTATTGTTGTGCCCCATAGAAGCCCACTATTTTTATTGTTATGACCTTACATTATTATTGTTATGTATGCTCTGATTATATTGTAACCCCTTAGACTCCTATATATGCAAAGGATGTCTTATCATTTGTACCATCCAAGAATTGTTCATTTATGTAATGTAAATGAGCCTTCCCCCTCAAAGAGGATAATTTTTAAGTCGTTGATCTATCTATTTGTGAGCTGGCTGCATAAAATTTATATTGTAAACTTCATATTTTAGCTTTAATCTACTATGCTTAAGATTACACAAGTATTTCTTCCATTCTTTAATTAGTTTTCAATGGAAACTGAGTTGTATATAAGATTTCTATCCTTGATTTGATATGACTCTTGAACCATGGTTAGCTATATATGTTGAAGTGAGTATTTTCTTGTTATGTATATAGTTGATTAGAGTGTTGAAGAATATATAAATTTTAGGGCATACCAACAAAGGACCTTCTTTAATTTTGACAATATTTTCTTTCCCGATCTTATATACCTTCCATCAACCTATTAAGTGGAATTCTTTCTCCATTTCCTTTCAAACAAATGAGGCACATCTAATTATCTCTATACATATTTCAATTCTTCACCTCAACTTCTAAAATATAATTTTGTTGTTCATCGATCATTTTTTGGATGTGAGATGCTACTTGTAGAATCATTGGTATGTTGCACCCTAAAGGCTCCTAAAATAAGTATATTAAGTGATTTATTCATTGATTTGGAATTTCCTAAAATATGTTATCCTTACAATTGTAATTCTATTGTATCTTCCATATGGAATTGATATTGTTTCTATGCTTTGAATATCATTGAAAATAAATTGTATTCCATCTCCTTGATCCAGCGATATACTCCTACTTTTCAACCTTCATTCCATTTCTTCTTTCACCATCAAATTCCTTTTAATTTCTTCCAGCTCTTCTATAAACTTTCTCATCTTCTATGAATGTCCTTATTTTCTTTTGTCATAGATATATTTAATTCTACACTAAGGTATATTACATATTTATGTTCATTCAAACATTTCCTTTTTTTTGCCATCCTATTACTAGTCTCTTAACTCAGGTAATAATTCAAACAATATTTTTCCTCTTATATTTGGATCATATTTTTCTTAATCCAAAGGGACCAAGATAATGATTTCATATTGTTACAACTAGGGTGATTGAATTTGAAAGAATATATGGAATTTTGTACTCCATTCTCTATTTAAAATAATAATTGTAGATGGCCATAGCCACCTTATTTTCAAACCCATTACTTTAACATGAGTTTTCTTCTAGAGTCCTTTCAAAAGTTAAAAATTATTCGAAGCATTTTGATGCCCATTTCTTCCATTCTTGAAATATCTCCAAGATGGAGCTATACAAATGGACCTTGTGCAATGGTTGAGGCATTAAATCCATTAAAAGGAATACCAATTGAGGGGATGTTATGTGGCTCCTTCTTTCTAGGTTCTGCTAACCTCATTGTCAATTTTAAGTCACCTAAAAACGTTTCATTATCCACTTTGATTATTTTAGATTATTTAAATCTTTATTATAAATATTTATTGTCATCATTTGGCCCATATGTATTGACGATGGAATATTCCTTTCCCACTTATTTATAATTTAAGATAGGCCATATATATTGAAAATGGTGTTGGATAGTTGGCATTGTTAGGATGGATTGTGGCAACAAGTGTGTTAGTATTGATGTCAACTAGGATAGAATTGACGACAACTAGGCTAGAATTGGTGTGCATGGTGTGTGAAGCCCAGGGGAGTCCTAAAATTTGAAGGAGTTTATACCTCAAGAGATTAACTCAGATTCTCTTAGAAATGGTATAATTGAATGGTGCTCGAAAAGAGATTTTACATGGTATGTTGAAGTCTACAAATGGCTTCTTGGATCAAAATTTATTACCAGTCAAAGGTCAGTGTCATCAAAGTCAAAATTGCAGAGCTGAATACGAAGTAGGGTCAAAGCAGTGACCATGTTTAGTGTTTTTTCCAAATATGGTGGAGCTGTTAGTAGAGAGACTAAGCAAAGTTCCCAAGACATGTGGCAAATTAGTGGAGAAATGGGATAAATTTTTATTGGCTGGCGAAGGTCCTAATATATATCTCACCCTAGTGACGGTTACTCAAATGGTTTCAAAGTTACACGCAAAGGGAACAACTAGGATGATGTCAGGATGATGTATGCCTGGGTGGAGGTGTACAATCCACACAATAGAGCAGAGCATGTGTAGGCATTTGATTTGTTGGGAGTTTAATAACAATGGTTCCTATAGAGACATCACCCTGGGATGACTTCCCCAAATGGTTTAAACAATTCATAAGCAAAGACACTCAAGAAGATTCAGTATCGGGATAGGCTGGAAGATAGCGTGGATTGAAAAATCATCCTAGTTGGTATTTTATTGATTCATGGGTGCACCAAAGGTTGCACTAGGACATGTCATCCTGGAGGCTTAACCATGAAAGTTTTCAAAATAGCACAAATAGGCTCCTTCGGGATGTCTAAGCACTAGGATGCGGTGGTAGTTGCGGTAGAGCTGAGAACTAATTATAAAGTAGCCAGGACATGTCATCCCAGAGCCACCACCCTAGAAGGAAATAGAAAGGTGCGAGGGAGGTTACTTTGGGCTGACATTATTGCGAGACATGGTGACAGAGAAAGAGGTAGATGCTGATCAATGAAAAGAGTGAAAATGGAGAATGGCGGACCCCAGTCATCATGTATTCATAGAAGGGATGGTTGAAAGCTAAGGTTAAGCACATGACTTTGTTCTGTGTACATTTTGTGACCATGGGCATGAAAGGTTTAATGCATGGTCTTTAAGCCTTTCGGGCTATAGCTCAAAGGGGTAGAGTGGGATGTTTGGTGATAGTTTAGTGACATTTTTGTGTGTTAATAGACTAAGGGCCTTTAGTCTAATTATTATGAAAAATATCCATCATCGTACATTTAAATGACATGAATAGGTCGGTAGAAAGGTCCGTCCATATTTGGTGGTTATGAAAAAATTTGGTCATTAGCTATAATTGGTTTATGAAGGTAATGAACAGATAAGAAACTATTTAGTACTGCAAGATAGATTTTTCCTATGTGCCATATTTGAAAAATACATGAAAATTAGCTATTCACCATAGTTGGGTTATGCAGACATTGAACTAGTTGAAAGATAGAGTTGAGAATTTGAGTGAATGGCCATTGCTAAGAAGCATTCAATCAAGGCAACAATGACCATGATGCACAAATAAATTAATGGATCTTGTCTCAAACAAGAATAATCCACCACTAAGTTACCTTGCATTCTATGAAAAATTAAATGGAAAAGAGTGTTCTGTAGGTTTTAACCGAATATGAAAATTACCTACAAACGAATTCTTAAAAAACAAAAAATATACAATGGCGAGAAACACAAAACAAATACACAGATATTTTCCCCTAGACCCCAAAATTGGGAGTACCAGATTGATTTTTCATTATATTCCTTTTATTGATACTATATATATATATATATATATATATATACATGCCTAAGAATTCATTTACCCAAATCCATTAACCCTCGATTAAAACATAACCATAGTTCCCTTGAATGGATCTACAAAATACCATGGAAAAAACCATCATGCCCAAAACAATGTGCAAAACCCATGCACAAAACTATAGGAAGGTCTTCCAACCTAATATAGGGTCCAAAAAAATTCCTGGGGCACTGCCTCGAACCTTGTATAGGGGGGCTACCTACTCTTTCCCCACTCAAACCCCCCAACAAGGGGGGTTGTGCCCCCCCATGATCCCCCTACTACTCTCGGCGCAACGAACAAGGGTGGTTAGTAGTGGAAATAATATAACACACACCCAACATTCTCCCACTTGTTGTTTTCTTTTCCAAACAAGGGGTCACAGGAGAGCTTAGTCATTGGCCCAGCCCTATAACACCCATTATTTGTATACACCAAGAAAACTTCTCAGTGATCACAAACCTCATCAATGCATCTACAACATTCTTCAAAGTTTGCACCTTTACCGACAACACTTTTTTTGTCCTCAACCATATCCAACACAAAGTCATACTGAACATGAATGTGTTGTCTTGGAATGATAAGTAGGGTTCTTTGCCAAGAAAATTGCACTTTGGTTCTCGTAGTCTATCCTTATAGATCATTGTACTAACCCCATACTTGAACGCAATCTCTGCAACCAAACTTCTTCCTTACCTACATCAGTGGTTGCCATGTATTCTTCCTCTCTAGTTGAAAGTGCCACTATAGATTGTCTCTTTCTCATCCAACTAACTGCACCTCCAAATATGTTAAACACATACCCACTCTTAAATCTTCTCTGATCCAGATCTCTAGGCTAGTTTGCATCAGCAAAGCAATGGATGTTGAAAAACCTATCAAATCCTGGTATTCCTTGGTAGCACAAACCATAATCGTTAGTTCCACACAAATACCTGAACACCTACTTCACTGTTGTCCAATGCTTGCTCCCTGGTTTTCACATAAAACTACTTAATACTTCCACTACATGTGAAATGTTTATTCTAGTACATACCACTTCATACATCAGGCTAATGGCTGCACTTGCGTGGGGAACATGGAACATGTCCTCTTCCACTTCTTATGTATTGGGACATTGTTCAGCAGATAAATTTACACCTACGATAATAGGAACCTTCAACGGTTTATTATCCTCCATATTAAACCTCTGTAGTATGATCTTGACATGCTTCCTTTTGCTTAACCAAATATTCCTCTTTTCTCGATCTCTTTTAATTTCCATGCCCAAAATATAGTTTGTAGCACGAAGATCCTTCATGTTGAACTTGGAGGACAATCAGGTCTTCAAATCCTGAATAATTTCTTTGACATTTCTAATCAACAACATATCATCTAGGTACAAGACCAGATAATAACATGGTCACCAATTAATTTAAAATACACACAGTGACCCACTTTGCTTCTAGTGAAGCCATGTCCCCATATAAATGTATCAAATTTCTGATACCACATGCATGGTGATTTTTTTAACGCATACATAGATGTTTTTAACCTGTATACCAGTTCTTTCCTTCCCTTTAGTGCAAAGCCTTCACGTTGCTTCACGTAGATTTCTTCTTCCAGATCCCCATGAAGAAACTTTGTCTTCACATCCATTTGTTCTACCTCAAAATCAAAATCATCAACAACAAATAGAAGTGATCTAATAGAAGCTACCTTGGCAACATGAGAAAAAATATCACCAAAATAAATTTTTGGCACTTGGGAATAACTTTTTTCTACCAATTGAGCTTTGTATTTCTCCACCTTGCCTTCTGCATTCATCTTCTTCTTAAACACCCATTTTATTCTAATGGGTTTCCTTCTAGCCGATAACTCCACCAGATCCCAAGCCTGATTTTTGTTTGAAGATGCCATTTCATCAACCATGGCCTCTTTCTAGAGTTTTCCATCCTCTAAATCTACCGCCTCCCTGACAGTTCTGGGATCACCATCAGTAATAGATAAATAAAAAATTGAATAGAAATCATATGGACTATACCTTTCTAGCTGCCTTCTTTCTCGAACTGATGTTCTTAGAGCTGGAGTTTGTGGCTCTTCATCTTCTAATTCCTGTTCTACTGTAGAGTCTAATTCTTCCTCCTTTAGCTCAAACTCTATCTCCTTAGGTTCCTTTTGTAGGACTTCATGTTTAATAAAATATTTCACCTCTGTAAACACCACGTCTCTAATGTACACAGCCTTCACTGCTTCTGGGTTCCAAAGCTTATAACCTTTTAAACCATCCTTATACTGAATAAAGAAACAACTTTCATATTTACTATCCAACTTGGTTCTTTTCTCCTTTGGAACATGTACATATGCATCAAAGACAAATACCCTCATATGTGAAAGAGAGGGTTTCTTACCAGTCCATACCTCATGTGGAGACTTATCCTCCAATGCTGACGAAGGTGATCTATTCACTAGGTAACATGCAGTCTCTACCGCCTCTGACCATAATTCCTGTCCTAACCCAACACCAGTGAGCATGATTCTTTCCTTTTCCATCAACGTCCTGTTCATTCTTTCTACAACTTTGTTTCACTAAGGTGTGTATGGAGTAGTCTTCTTCCATTCTGTACCACACTTCTTATATAACTCTTCAAATTCCTTCTTGCAAAACTCTCCAACATTGTCTGTCCTCAACACTTTTATCTTCTTCTCTATCTATTTTTCCACTAGAGCCTTAAATTCTTTAACCCTGTCAAGGGCTTCATATTTCTTACTCAGGAAATATATCCATGTATTTCTTGAGAAGTCAGTTGTAAATGATACATAGTACACAAACTTACCTAGTGATGGAATTGACACAGGTCCAAACACATCACTATGCACAAGCTCTAATATCCCTTTCGCCGTCTTCGCACCAAAGGGGAAATTCACCCGATTCTGCTTCCCATAAAAAAAATGTTGACAGAAATCGAAATCCAGATAGAAAATAGACATACCTTCTACCATACCATTACCATTAAGTATTTGAAGGTCCTTATCTCCAATATGTCCAAGCCTTTGATGCCATAGCATGCTCTTTTCTCTAGAGACCACCAAAATTTCTGCTCCAATTTCAGGAACCATAGAATTGTTTCACCCATCAATAACAATACTACCTAGAATATTTTACAAAGTCCCAAGCTGAACTCCCTGCATCAATACTACTGATCCCCAAGTCATTTTTTGGGTCTGTTTCTCAAACACTCTTTTTACACTTGCATCATCCATCTTGCTTACATAAATCAGATTTATAGCCAATGTAAGAATATGCAGAACACCCATAAATGTTCTAATCCTTCCACCTTGCAACTACAGCTTGGCTCTTATGCATCTAGTGATTCTAGCCTTCTTATCATCTCCTAAGAAGACATCATGACGATCATATTTCTCACACTTGTAGAAGCACTCCCTATAGGGAGTGAAGTGAAAGGATTCGTCTGAGTTAATCAACCATGCCTCATGATCTACATGTGTACTTCAAGAAGAAGCCAAGTACACATTCCCACCTTCATCTGAGGTAGTTCTTGCCTCTAGAGAAGGAGCATCATCAAATCCATTTCCTTTCTTAGGAGATTTAGATATATAGTCCTTTTTGATGTGCCATTCCTTTATGCATTTCCAACATACCTTTACAGGTTTTCCTAGAGATTTAGATCTCCCACTCGAGGTGTTATTTTTGTTTCTGTTCTAGGACTATGCTTGTACAGACAAGGCATCTCCATTCTGGCTCTCCATATTTTTCTGTCTCATCTCCTCCAACAAAAAGGATGACACTATTTCATCAAAGTTCAGGGTAGTTGTATTGCTACCTATAGCAACAACTAGACTTTCCCACGAATCTGGTAGAGAACAAATCAAACTGATGTGCTTATCTTCATCTAAAATTTTTATATCAGTAGACAACAACTGACTTACCACAATATTAAAGGCATTCATATGCTCTGTTACTGAGTCTCCATCCTTCATCATCAGGTTATACAAATATTTATGCTGGAACAATTTTTCCACTAAAGACTTAGATTGGTACAAAGTCCCAAACTTGACCCACAAATCCTTCAATGTATCCTCCCCTGATACATTCAACAATACTGAATCTGAGATACAAAAACATATTGTTCTCTTTTCCTTCCAATCCAACTTCACCCAACATTCTACTGATGTTTTCATTGGTTTAGTACTCGGATCTACTATGATCCACTGATCTTTATTACCCAATGTATCCTCCATCTTGAGTTTCCACAACTCAAAACTCTAACCATTAAATTCATTGATCTTTATCTTTCCACTGCTCACCATATTTTCTCACCGCAAGAATCTCTCTCGTAGATATCCCACTGAACAGGGTCTACCACAGGCCCGAGAGAAACCCTTCAGCAAGAAAGGTGTCCCCTTGAAGTCGAAACAAATCTGATACCAAATGTAGGTTTAACCATGTAAATCATTTACCTGTGAATGAATTCTTAAAAAACAGAAAATATACAACGGTGAGAAACACAAAACAAATACACAAATTTTCCCCTAGATCCCACAACAGGGACTATCAAATTGATTTTTCATTATATTCATTTCAATGTTACAATACATATATATACATGTCAAAGCATTCATAAAGCCCAATCCATTAACGCTAGATTCGAAGATAACTGGAGTGCCCTTAACTGGATCCACAAAATACCATGGGTAGAAAACCATCATTGCAAAAACCATGTGTAAAACCCATGCACAAAACCATAGGCATGTCCGCCCACCTAATAACACACACCCCACATTTTGAGTGTAGCAGATTTGAATAAAACCTCAGAGTGCCATGTTATATTACATCTCAAGCGTTGGAGTGCCATGTTGTTTGCTGAGGAAAAATTGAATGGAGGAGCTCTTTGAGTGCGTAGGTGGAATGATATTGAGTACTTAGCATGGAAAATACTCCATTGCCCACTCTATGATTTAATGTAATTGAGGTGGCTAAGTAACAAGATGATACAAAAAAACGACAAGCCATGTTGCACTTAAGAGATTGAACAAATAGTCTTATCCTATCTAGAATGGGAAACCATGCAGGAGTATGCTATTGGGTTAATTTATGAGTTGGAAAGGACATCATCATTCCTTATTTAGAATAGAAACAAAATCATGGATGGGAGTTGTGAACTATGGGATATTACAACAGAGTGTTGGGTGAGAGTGAGTTGCAAAGAAGAGTCTGATAGTTCCTGTAGAATAGATAAGGGGATGAGAGATGATATTTTGAGTGTGTGAGGGTCATGAGCTGAATTTGTGTTGCAGTAGAGTGAGTAGAACATAGAGTGTTGTGAGAGCAGTGTATGAATTGAGGCTATTGAGGAGAAGAGAAAGCGAGAATTCGACAAAGTGGCTTCCAATTAAAGAGAGCTAGAATCTAGAAGACTGGCTTCCAATTATAGAGAGCTGAGATTTCCTTATGTGTGGTTTGGATCTTATTGACCAATCCATGTTAACGACCCCATAGCATCACACCCCCTTTTTCTCAAAAGGAATATCACCTAATCGATGTGTTCATGCCTTCCAACTATCATCATCAGCCTGGTTACCATGATATAATGTACAACCATTATGCATGGATATGATGTAAATAATCTCAAAAAAACCGTGTGATGTATGTAACAACCTAGGTAAATCTACCTTTCTAGTGACGATCTCCATTCAGGGAGTTTTTTTATCTCACCAATCCATTTCCGGATGGTCGACAAAGTATTTCCCTCCAGTCTTACCCCATAGCTGGAATGGATTTTTTCGCTATGATCTTAGGTGAGTCCTAGTGTTCTAGTTCGAGTCTATGAAAAATTAATTTGGGAATAATCCTAAATATTTGGTTAGATTATTTTATTACAAATTTCTTGGTCTGCTTGATTATAATTCTATCATAGAAATGGGTAGTCTGTGAGGGTCTGTAACAAATGGGTTTTTCCCCTTGTGATGTAAAACATATGTAAATCATGATGTAAAGTGTCTTAAGGGTTGGACAAATAATTTATCCCCTCACAGGTTAATTAATTAAATTTTTTGGCCCAAAATTAATTAAAATCCTAAGCCATAAATTTAATTAATTCTAAGTCCTAGGTAAATTTAAATTCTCCAAAGGAAAAATTCGTCAGTCCTAAAATAAAATAAAATTTTAGTAGGTCCCGAGACTAAGGTAAATTAATTATTCTGATAAATTTTAAAACCTTTTATCCCTGGGGGTTAAGTCAAAGTCAAGTGTTTGGGGAAATTAACTCAAAAAGTGTAATTTTTAGTTAATTAAAATGCATTTAAATGAAAATTTCCAATTTCCTCGAAAATAAAATATTTCGATGGATGAGATTAAAAGATATTTTGATCTTTATCAAGAGTTGATATTTCTTTGGTGAGGATCAATTGAACTAGTTGTTAGAGGATTTATCTTTAAATAGGAGATCATTCATTAGTCGATCCATTCGATCTTTGAGTCGTATGCTTAGCAAGAAGCTTTGATGTATTTTTTTTTTGGATAATAAAGAAAGAATTTGGGGTTAAATTCTATTGGCATTACTCTTCATGGGAATTATGTAAGATGTTTTATTTCAAGGATACTTTTTTCTAAAGAAATTGACGATAACTTCTGATCAGTGATTTCAGTACAAGTATCTTGGTCAATTGCTAGGGTTTGAATAATAATTTAAATTTTGAACGCAATAGCATGTATCTCTATTTGTATGAATTTAATTGTTATTTTATCTCTCTCTTTTTAATGGTTGGATCAAGTTTTGTAGGAACTTCTTGAGTTAGATCAACGAGTGTTAGGGGAAGTTTTAAGTTGGACCAACCAAATCCCGATCTATATTTCCTAACGAGCCCAATTAAATTAACTCCAGGCTTATCATAAGATTTTTTTTTGCGATGCAAGAGGGTTTCAAGTTAGCACCTCCTTTTATTTTGTTTTTTTTTGTTTTTTTGTTTTTTTTTTTTTAATTTCTTTGCGACATAATGATAGATCTAGGTACATAGAGCCTTCATCTTGTAATTATTGTATTTCTCTAATGTGGGTTTTTGGGGTTTTTAATTTTATTCGTATATCTAGGTTCTGGGTGTTTTGTTTCTGCTATTGCAGGTAGATATCTGAAAGGAAAATTTTATTTGAAGCCAGATCTAGGCCCTGAAGGGTAAGATCTTGCCTCAATATCATTTTGCAGAGGCATTATTCTTTTTATAGTTCGAGGGCTTACAATTTTTTCTATGGATTTTATGAGTTTCTCTTGAAAAAATCTGAAGTAGAAGTATACTAGTTTGAAATTTGATTTTTCTTGGTTTGTTATAGTTTTTTTGAGGCTACCATTTGCTGCCTAGAAGCATCCTTTTTCTCTGCTGCCTATGGTTTTCCATTCGTTTGCTACAAATTTCTAAGTTTTCGCTACCTCCTTTTCCTCCATTGCTACGTTTCTTCCCTTGCTACTATCTGTGTCCTCATCGCAACTCCTCTCTGCAACGACTCTCGAAATATAGCCCACGAGCTACCATCGCTCCATTCTTTCTCCCCCTCGAGCTGTAAAACCCTTCTACTCGAGCTTTTCGTCTCTCCTTACAAACCTACCACAACTGCTTTGAATTCCTTGCAACCCCACACCCTCAAATCCCTAACCGCATGATCTCCTTTGATGCTACCATATCCTTTCTCATTGCTCATCCCCTGCCCATCCCTTCCTCCCATGCAATCTCTTCTTCAATCACACAACCCATCTCTTCTGCTCCCTCCTAGGTACTACCTACAACTCCTCCTCCTCCTCGAAGCTCTTCGCTGCCATCCTCTACCATCGATCAAACTTGCAATCTAACAAATTCTCGGTTTCATTTTTTGTTATTTTATTTATATTGCGTGTTTTCATTTATGTTAGGTTTTAGTTTTTTTATGAATTTGATTTTTTTTTTTTCTATTTAGATGCTATTTCGATTTATTTAGTTTTCATTTCATTTTTTTATCTTTTATTTTTATTTTGAAAAGAAAAGAAAACTTTGATTTTTTGAATCAAAAGGAGGACTTACCCTTTCACATTAAAAAATTTAAAAATTTAATGTGGCCTTTGGACCATTAAAAGTTTAATTTATTAAACCCTTTTGATTTTTTTTCTCACATTGAAAAATTTAATTAATCATTTGCCACATTAAATTTTATCACAAAACTTAGTACATTAAAAAATTACCTAAGGAATAATCAAATTTTTAATCTAAAGTACATTCTTGGGCTTTTATTTTTGTTAAGGGTTTTTTGACTTTGAAATTTTAAAAGGAAAATCTTGTGGTATTATTTTCTCTATAGTCAAAGAGGCTTAAAATCATATCTAAATATTGACTATAGGAAGTTTAACAAATTTGCTAGATCTGGGTCATTGAAGAAAATCATTTTAATTCTAGGATTGTGAATTGCTTAACTTTTGAATTTCATGGTTCTTCATGCTATTTAAATTTTTTAAAATTTAATTGCTAGAATATTTTTGCATGCTAAGTTTTTGATATAATTGTTCATGATCGTCACTTCTATTACATTTACAAACTTCTCTCAATAAATTGTTTTTATTTGGTTTATGGTTAATTGAACATTAAGGCATTGGCTTGAAAATCATGTCTATATTGTGGTTGTGTCTTATTTGTCTTAATTCTTAGATCTATCCATCTCAGTTAACTAGGACTTGTTTAACATTCAACAAGTTGCTCATCCTTAAGTCTCCTAGAGCCTGTGATCCACATGCTATCCTCATTCATTCACCCTAGGGACTAGCCCCCTTGACTTGTCTAGGAGTGTGTATAAAAAAAGTGAGTAAGGATTAGAGTGACAACCCTTACTCTGAGTGTTTTCATGGTGCCTAGACACTTTGTGCGACAACATATTTTGGCGTTGTTACTGGGGACATGTTTATCTTGTTGGAGGGGTTCATAACAGTTTTCAGTCTTTTCTCTCTATCGCTTCATCTCCTCATTTCATCTTTTTCATTGGCCCATTGAATGAAACAACACCTTTTGGTGTCGTTGCCAAGGATAGATTTTTTCTCTCCTTGGTCCTCTCAATCTCTTCTCATCACTTAATCCTTTCATCTTCACCCATTCGTCTTTATCTCATTTTCCTCATATCATTTTCTATTCATCTTTGGTGTCTAAGTTAGATTTTTGTTTGAGTGGCAAATCCACTTCCTTCATATTTTATAGGGGCATGTACTAGGAGGAATTCAAGTAGCGTGGCTAATCTTGCTCTAGATTCTGGAAAGGCTCTTAGAATTAGATTACGCAAGGTCTCTTCTCTTACACTCCTTGATAATCTTGTCCAGGAAGCTCTCTGTGACATCCATTCACTCTTCTTTAATCCTCCCATTCCGGACATCATGAATATATACGCTCCTTTCAACTTTTCTAACATCCAAGGTTATCCCCATGACCTTCCTAATAATGGTCTAGACAAGTTTCCCGCTTTTCAAGGAAATAATGCAATATCTGTTAGAAATCATTTGTATGCTTTTCAAACCTGGTGGGCTAAATTTGCTTATGCTCATAATTATGAGGATGTACAAATGAAATGTTTTTTCATGACTTTAGAAAATGATGCTATGGAATGGTTTAGGGATAGGGCTGATGATAGTTTTGATTCATTTGATTCCCTCATTAATGCTTTTAAAGAGAAATTTGGTGATAAGAAAGAAGATCAATTTTTAGCAAAAGCCATTAGCGTCTTTAAAAAAAAGAAAATGAGACATGTGAGGAATTTAATAAAGGGTTTATTGGTATGCTTAAAGAGATATCTGCTTATTACAAACCAACTAATAAAATTATTCTATAATATTCTCTCGATTCTTATAATCATGACACTTCCTATGAATTAAGGATGTCCGAGATTGGTGACTACAAGGCTTGTCAAATCACAGCTGAAGAGCTAGAAAAGGATAAGAAGGCTTCTCGTAAATTTGAGATTGCTTGGTTTGATAGATATGTTGTTAAATTAAAAGAACCTAAAGGAAAATAAAAGGAATCTGAAGAAGAACCTATGCAAAAATTGCTTAAGAAGTTAGAAAATATGGAGTTAAATCAAGCTAGGATGATTGTTGATCATGATAAAGAGATAACTACATTATAGTCTAGGTTGATTTAAATGGAAGGAACTAAAATGAAAAATCCTCAACCTAGGGGTTATAATAATAATAATAATAATCGAAATAATTGTCAGAAAAAAGGTCAAACCAGTGAGCAGAGACCTCCCAATCCTCTTTAAACTAATAATCTTGTGGAGGATACCTCGCATTACTGTAGGGCATGTGATGAGCTTCATGAAGAAGTTACTTGTCCTATTATCAAGAGAATCATGCAACATGGGATGCTCGGGACAAATAATCACATAAATGTCGTTGGTGACTATCACAAGAAAATTGGGAAGAGGTCAGGGAAAATAGTCAACCTGTCAGAACGTTTA
This sequence comes from Pinus tabuliformis, assembly GCA_031772625.1. NCBI lineage: Eukaryota > Viridiplantae > Streptophyta > Pinopsida > Pinales > Pinaceae > Pinus > Pinus tabuliformis. The sequence continues at coordinate 1,714,695,458 of CM062819.1, read as the reverse complement.
CATCTTCATATAACATTAATAACTTTGGTTAAGAAACTGATGTACTGGTTAAAAGATTTAGTGAGGAGCCTCCTCCTGAGCGATTTCTTCAAATTTCTAAGGGCAAGGGGTTAAATTATCAAATAAGAAGTTAAAATGATAATCAAGCTAATTCTTGAAGTCTTAACCATGGGTCAGCTTTTGGTATTAATATTGATTTAGGAGGTTGGTTTAATAATTCTAACGTTTTGGTTCCTGTCACTGAAATAGTGAAGATCCCCTATGAGAAGGCCAAGTTACTAAGTGATAATTGCAATACCTAGGTGAATGGAACTCAAAAGAAAACTCCTGAGGCTTTCTACAAGGATGCTCACATGTATTTGTAAAGTATGGAATCTGATAAGAAAGGGCATTCTCCTTTTTTCATTACTTTTCTTGTTAATAATTATTGGTTATATAACTGCATGCTCGACCCAAGTGCTTCTTCTTGTGTGATTACTAAGAGAGTCATGGAATAGATTGATTTAAGGATATCTAGGCCTTAATACAACATATGTTCCATGGATTCGAAGAAAATTGAAGTTCATGGGTTAATTAAGGACTTACAATTCCATCTGCCTGTGTACCTTGATATCATGATTGTCATGGACATAGTTGTGGTTGATGTGCCTAATTCTTGGGCTATGCCATTGTCTAAAAAATGGGATTATGATAGGAGGAAGCATACAAATGAATTGACCATATGCTACGATTCCTTCCCCTAATGGTCAAGGATTTATTAAATTAAACATATAGCCTAAAAGGAGGTTCCATGTCGAAGATCCTAAAGTCCCCATAATGAGATAATATGTGAATGAATAGACCCTAGGAATCATGCTATTTTATCTAATTCAATCATTACCATAGAGGTCAAGGTCGATAAAAAAGAGGGTGACTTGAAAACAGAGTCTGGAATTTGTACTTTGATGGTGCAGCATCTAGGCATGGTAAAGGTGCAGGAATTATCATGAAATCTCCCCTTAGTCATATTTTCAAATTTTGCTATCAATTAGAATTTGAAGCAAGCAACAATGTCGTTGAATATAAAGCCTTGTTGTTGGTTACTGAAATGGAGAAAGCTTTGAAAGTCAAATTGCTGAGTATCAAGGGTGATTCAAATTGTGTTATCATGCAAATGAAAAATAAATTTACATGTAAAAATCAAAGATTATGAAATTATAGAAATGTTGTGTGGGATACCATGGAGTATTTTTATGCCATCAATCTTGAAGCTATCCCAAGAGAGAAAAATTGCTTAGTTGATGAGTTAGTTGTTGCTACTTCTATCATGCAATTGTCTGATAAGTTAATTTAAGATAAAACTATGACCGATATCATTTTTAAACCTTCTATCCCAGATAAATCTGAACATGGGCAAACCTTTGATAATGAAACACATTTTATTCAGTTTCTAAATAATTTGGATAATTTTTAGAATTTTCAGATAAATTATGACGAAGACGGGTCCAAACGGATTAATTTTCAGAGAGGAAAGAGTCCTACCATATGCACAATTGAACATGGCACATCTGAAAAGCAACCTACAGATTTGCCTAAAAGTAGGGAAAAAATCAATATGCACTACATTGAACGCATCTGATGCCACAAGGAATCCTTTGTATTATACTCCTAACCCTACACCCTTTTCATTTCAGTATTTTATTTTGTAGGTAGATTTATGTTTTTCATGTCACTGGACTAGTTAATAAATGAAGAGCTTATATCTTTCATGTGTTTAATGTTATATGACAATTTTTAGATGGACGATACTTATGTTATCTTGTGTGTTGCATGGATGTAGATTCTGGATTCTCACATTCCTTCAGTGCAACTACATGTCCCCAGGAAGAGTCAGATGTTGATCACTCCATGTCAATGACCCCATAGCAGTACACCCCCTTTCTTGCAAAACGGATATCGCCTAATCAATGTGTCCATGTCGTCCAACTATTATCATTAGCCTGGTTACCATGATATAATGTAAACCCATTCTGCATGTATATGATGTAAATAATATGAGCAGAACCGTGTCATGTATGTAAAAAAATAGGTAAACCTACCTTTCTAGTGACGATCTTCATTCTTGGAGGTTTTTTATCTCACCGATCAATTTCTGAATGGTTGGCATAGTTTTTCCTTCTAGTCTTACCCCAAAGCTAGAATAGATTAGATCATTAGGAGCTTAGGCGAGTCCTACTGTTCTAGATCAAGTCTATGAAAAAGTAATTTGCGAGTAATCCTAACTATTTGGTTAGATTTTTTATTAAAAATTGCTTGGTCTACTGGATTATACTTGTGTCACAGAAATGAGTAGTCTGTGAGAGTCTATAACAAATGGGTTTTCCACCTCATGATATAAAAAATATGTAAATCATGAGGTAAAGCGCCTTGAGGCTTGGAAAAATAATTTATCCCCTCATAGGTTAATTAATTAAATTTTCTGGCCCAAAAATAATTAAAATCCTAAGCCAGAAATTTAATTAAATATAAGTCCATGGTAAATTTAAATTCTCCAATGGAAAAATTCATCGGTCCTAAAAAAAGAAAATTTGAGAGTTCCCGAGACTAAGGTAAATTAATTATTTTGATAAATTTTAAACCTTTGATCCCTCAAGGTTAAGTCAAGCTCAAATTTTTGTGGAAATTAACTCAAATTTTTTATTTTTCAGTTAATTAAAATGCATTTGAATGAAAAATTTTAATTTCTACAAAAATAAAATATTTCGACAGATGAGATTAAAAGATATTTTGATATTTATCAATGGTTGAGATTTCTTTGATGAGGATAAGTCGAACTAGCCGTTGGAGGATTTGTCTTTAAATAGGAGGTCATTTGTTAGTCGATCCATCCAATCTTTGAGTCGTGTGCTTAGCAAGAAGCTCTGATGTAATTTTTTTTCTGGATAATAAAAAAAGAGTTTGGAGCTAAATTATTTTGGTGCTACTCTTCATGGGAATGTTGTAAGATGTTTTATTTCATGCATGATTTTTTCTTAAGCCATTGATGATAGCTTCTGAAGAGTGATTTGAGTACATGTATCTTGCTGAGTTGATGGGGTTTGAATAATAATTTAATTTTTTAACGTAATAGAAGGTATCTCTATTTGTCTGAATTTAATTATTATTTTTCTCACTCTATTTTTAATGGACGGATCAAGTTTTGTAGTGAAATCTTGAGTTATATAAATGGGCATCAGGGGAATTTTTCAGTTGGACCAACTAACTCCCGATCTATATTTCCTAAAGAGCCCAGCTAAATTAACTCCAAGATTATCATAAGATTTTTTTTTATTTGTGATGCAAATGGGTTTCGAGTTAGCACCTCCTTTTAATTTTTTTTATTTTTAATTTATGTGTGGCATAATGATAGATCTGACTGCCTAGAGCCTTCTCCTTGTAATTATTATATTTCTCTCATGTGGGTTTTTCGGTGTTTCAATTTTATTTATATACCTGGGTTCTAGGTGTTTCGATACTATTATTGTAGGTACAGATCTGAAAGGAAAATTTTATTTGAAGCCATATCTAGGTCCTGAAGGGTCAGATCTAGCCTCAATATCATTTTGCAGAGGCATTATTCTTTTTAAAGTTTGAGGGTTTACAATTTTTTTCTATGGATTTTACGAGTTCCTCTTGAAAAGAAATCTGAAGAAGAAGTATATTGATTTGAAATTTGATTTTTTTGGGTTTGTTTTGGGTTTTTTGTGGCTACCATTTGCTATGTGGAAGCCTCTCTTTTCTTTCTTTCCTGGGGTTTTCAATTCGTCTCCTGCAAATTTCAAAATTTTCTCTACCTCCTTTTCCTCCATTGTTGCGTTTCTTCCATCACTACTATCTACGTCCCCATCGTAGCTCCTCCTCTCCAAATCCCCTCTCCAAATCTGGCACACGATATGCCTTCTCTCAATTCGTTCTCCCCTTTGAGTTTCAAAACCCCTCTCCTTGAGCTTGTCATCTCTCCTTGTGAACTTGCTACAACTCCCTTAAACTCCTTGCAACCCCGCATCCTCAAATCCCTACCTGCCTGATCTCTTTTAACGTTGTTGTATCCTTTCTCATTGCTCGTCTCCTGCCCATCCCTTCCTCCCGCACAACCTCTCCTTCAATCCCACAATCCATCTCTTCTACTCCCTCCTACGTACTACCTGCAGCTCTTCCTAATAGAATCTCCTCACTGCCATCCTCTTCCATCGAGCAAACCTGCAATCAAATAAATTCTCGTTTTCCTTTTTCGTTATTTTATTTATATTGTCTGTTTTTATTTAGGTTAGGTTTCAATTTTTTGTAAGAATTCAATTTTTCTTTTCTATTTGGTTGCTTTCACGATTTATTTAATTTTTGTTTCATTTTTCTATTTTTTTAGTTTTTGAAAAGAAGAAGAGAACTTTGATTTTTTGATTTAGTTTTAGTTGTGTTTTAATTTCTTTTTTTAACTTTTTTTTTTGTTTAATATAAAAAACTAGAAAAAAAATATTATTATTATTTTTTATGTGACTTTGAAATTTATAAAATAATTAAATGAAAATTAGGACTTACACTTTCACACTAAAAAATTTAAAAATTTTATGTGCCCTCTGGCCTCTTAAAAATTTAAGTTATTAAACCCATTTGATTTTTTTTGTCATAGTGAAAAATTTAATTAATCATTTGCCACATTAAATTTTCTCATAAAACCTAGCACATTAAAATATTATCTAAGGAATAATCAAATTTTTAATCTAAAGTTCCTTCTTCGGTTTTTATTTGTGATAAGGGTTTTTTGACTTCGAAAATTTGAAAGGAAAACCTTGTTGTATTAATTTCTCTATAGTCAAAGAGGCTTAAAATCATAACTAAATATTGACTATAGGAAAATTAACAAATTTGATAGATTTGGATCATTCAAGAAAATTATTTTAATTCTAGGATTATGAGTTTCTTAGCATATGAATTTGTTAAACACACACATGGGCAACAACAAATAGGAAAGATAAAACATGAGAGTACAATTTTTATTAACAAATGATTTTCATTTATAGTACATGTTGTGACCGTTGGCTTTCACATCCCAAGGTCTCTTGGACTGCTTTTGTCTATTCGTATTCCACACTAACCGATTGAGGATTAGGTGTCCAACATTCCCCCTCTTAATCCAAAGGGTTATGTATCAATCCAAGAAGAGAGCTGTAATACAAAATGTGCAAAAATGCATGGTAGCACTAGGTTGAATGTGCTCTCTGAAATGTTGGTATAAAGGGCGGTGGTTTAAGGATGACCACCAACTATGGAACGCTTAGTGCAGTTCCCGAAACTCTTCCAAAACTGGCAAGAAGCTGATGTCTTCTGCTAGAGGAAGTGCTCCTATTGTTTTGAAGAGGGAAACCTTCAACCATAAAAGGGAGGTCTCGCCCTGCATAAAAGGGAAAACTTCAACCTGAAAAGGGAAGTCTCAACCTGTGATGGTTTAAGGATGACCAACAACTCTGGAATGCTTAATGCAATTCTTGGAACTCTTCCATAACTGGCAAGAAGATGAAGTCTTCTGCGAGAGGAAGTGTCCCCAATTTTGTTCCTGGAATTCTTCCGAAACTGGTAAGAAGCTGAAGTCTTCTACTAGAGGAAGTGTCCCAGATTGCCAACTGAAGGCATGTTCACGGGCATCTTTGTTTCTGGCTACAACCCTGAAACTGGTGTGGCAAGTTGTGGCTCAGGCTCGCATGATGTGGCTTTGAAGCTTGTAGATGACCATCATTTCCCCCCTATCAGATACAAGGTGAGATGATGGAGAAAACTCAACTGCAAGACTGTTCAATACTTTGGAACAAGTTCTGACATGTGTTTGGAATATCTTCTTGGTTGTTGATGCCCATTGCCAAGAAGTGATCCATCCAAGATGAATCTTTGTTCTTGTAGGATGTTTGTTTCTGAAGCATTTGTGTGAAGAATGGCTAGTTTTATGACAGTGCTTACATGGATGAAGATAAAAACAGTGATCTTTCAAACGGCCAACTCAGTCACAGTGTTGGCATTTTATAATCTGTTGTTGTTGTTGTTGTGGAAGAAGAGCAGACTCTAGAACAGCTGGATGTGAGTTGTCATGAATGAATCCGGCACTCTGAAACTGAATGGGCTTTGAGTAGTCTGGAATATGAAAGGACAAGTCCTTGTCATATCCAAGACCGGTTATGTGCTTGTTGTGGACAAGCTGTTTCCAAGGTCTGATGATGGGCTTGGGAATTGCAGACTGAGTTTCTGCATCTGCATGTACAACTGCTGCTTTCTTGGGTGTTAAATCTGAACCAACTGTAACATTATTGACTTGCTTCTGATGGGTTGCAGTCTCAATGTTCTGAACAGAAACATCTTCAGAATCACTTCTCTGATTTAATTCTTCTTGTTGTAGCTGAGTTTCAATCTGCAAAAAATCAATTTTCTCTTGTGCATTTTTCAAACAGATTTAAATGTCTGCGACAATGGCTTTATCAATTATAATTGTATTGTCCATAGTAGAATGTATTAAAGTATTCAGTAATTCTAATACAACACCCATTCTATCCATTTCACAATAATATCACTACCCAAAAAAAATGATTGGTGTACAACTTTGTCTTCAAAAAATCTTCAAGCATGTAGGCTCTCAATATACCTTCATATACCATGCAATTTAATACCATATGACATATTTTTTTCGATGAACATATTCTGTGCAAAATTACACAGCAAAACATCTTAACCAACAAATTCTAATAAAGAAGTCATTAGGAAGTAGAGAACCCGATTACACAATGAGATCTCTTCAAAAATATAAATCAATATATGACAACCCAAGCATTAGCAGAAGTCATAACACTTGTCTTATAACTTGAATATCTATGTATTTCAGCAGCGAGACTTGAATTTCAAAACCCTTTCAAATAGGAAGACGAGTGCGAGCTTCTAAAAATGGACACTTGAATGATACAACATTGCTTTGAGTCTGCTCAAAGCTTGAAGTCAAGAACATAAAGAATTTCATTCCATTTCAATCACCACAGACTTGATGTTACACCTTCGATCTTAATCATCACTGTATACATAACTGCAATCCTTGATTGCAAATCTTATAACACATCTTTCAAGTTTCTACCATAATAATCAACCTTAACTTGAGCATAAGCAGTTTCAAACCAAATAATTCTTTAAGCTGCCCGTATAACAGGATCTGGAATCTCCTCTACAATAATCTTTTGAGGAGATTTTTTCATCTACCATGTAGACTCTGCGGGCGATCGTAAGCCGGGTGATTTTAGGAAAAGAAATACGAGCCGACTGCTCCACCTGCTCGTGTAGGTAGAAAACAGTGTAAGCAGAAGGGTCTGGAGGTTGCTGCATGGCTTCCCACTGTTACCCCACTCACAAAATGCAAGCTCAGTTCGCAGAAAGGCTGAACGAAGTCCCTTTATGTAAATCGAATCACGTTCAGTTCACAAAAAGGCCGAACGAAGTCCTATGTCAAAAGAATCCTACGCTGTTCACAAAAAGGCCCCAGCGCTGTAAGTTTTAGAAGCACCTATATATGTGAATCTCGGAGATCGAGAAACCATGATCACAGAGTCACATTAAACCCTAATAGGCATAGGGATTTTGCATCATGGTTTCATTTAAACCCTAATCACCAGCGTATTATGTCGACATTCTGTCCTTTGTTGACAATGATCAACTCGAGCCGAGGTGCGCCGTCCTTATGCACAATGATCAGCAGCAGAAGAAGATAGCTCTGAAAAATTACCTTTTCAGAAAGCTTCTAGAGCAGATGGAGGTGTTTTGAATAAACAATTTAATGGAGCAGCTAATCTGGTGACATATAATACACCTTTCCTAGCAAAAGACTTATAGGCAGCAAGTGCAATTCATGGAGTTGAAGCAACTTCTATGAAACATTCATCAAGGGAAGCAGTCATTTCACGCGCACCTGAAGCGAACAGTCACATTGAAACAAACTTTACGAGGGTTGACCCTTGCTTAGGCTTCAGAATTAGCTTCTTTGAAACGTCATTCAAGACCACCAGGCAGTTCTCAGTTATAAGATGCAGGCGCTATAAAACAACTATACAGAGCTGTAGTCATTCCTAAGATATCAGAACCGAGCACTTCTAAAAACATATTTCGGGCATGGGGCACTTGCCAGGAGTTAAAAGGTGGCAGTCTAAAGCCATCACCATCTCACATATACAACCAATGCCAAAGGAAAAATCACACAACATTCCAAATGCAGGTTATAGAGTCAACTTACAACCCATCGTATCCTTTGCCAGGAATCACCTCGGGTGCCACGTAATATGACAAATCAGATACAAAGAGCGCTGCCAAAGAAGAGGGAAAAAATGTTCCGAATGCGTATATTTTCCTTTGCTTTTGAATTTTCAGTTACAGGTGCTGCGAGAAGTGGCGGAGGCATGTATGGCATCCAACCAGTGTCACTGCCAACTTAAACCCCGAGAAAATAGATGAAGATAAGCTTTTCAATTTGTTCTCCGTCTACGGAAATATATTACGCATTGAGTTACTTGAGAACGAGCTTGATCATGCCCTGATCCAGATGGCAGATGGCTTACAAGCAGAACTGGCTGTCAACCTTTTTTTGAAGGGAGCTTTGTGGTATTGTGTTCTCCAAACCTAGTCGCTCTTGTCCCGCTCTCTTATTCCTAAATCTTTGTCGAATTCCACTGGACGTTTCTGCTTATGTTCACCTACAACCCATGTGGGATATTTTTGTTGTAGAATTCATCAACGGAGCTGCAATAGTTAGGTGCAGACAGGGACTAACTGTTATGATAGCGGACAGTGGGCGGCAGCGTAATTGTAGTAGGCAGTGTAACTGTTATGATAGCGGACAGTGGGCGGCAGCGTAATTGTAATAGGCAGTGTAATTGTTTAAATGAATATGGACAATGCATACATAATAATGGAGCAGCGTTCAAATAAACCTAGAGTAGCATTCAAATGAATAACACATTTAATGTGTATACCTGCATGGAGGCACCATACAACGTTCAAAGTTCAGGGTAGAGAGCATAGAGAAAATACCAGGTCAGGGTATCAGTTCTGAAATATGGGCATAATAGGAAAATAGGCAGAAAATGGAGTTACAAAGGTATAAATACTAAAAATAGGACAAGCTCATAAAGACCATAAAACAAATGGCTGAAAGAAATTATCTAGGGCAAGAATACGCTTGCTCTGATACCATGTTAAACCCACACATGAGCAACAAAAAATAGGAAAGATAAAACATGAGAGTGCAATTTTTATTAACAAATGATTTACATTTATAGTACATGTTGTGACCGTTGGGTTTCACATCCCAAGGTCTCTTGGACTGCTTTCGTCTATTCGGCTTCCACACTAACCCATTGAGGATTAGGTGTCCAACAGAATTTCATGGTTCTTGATGGTATTTAAATTTTTTAAAATTTAATTGCTATAATATTTTTGCATTCTAAGGTTTTGATATAATTTTTCATGATTGTCACTTCTATTACATCTACAAATTTCTCTGAATAGCTTGTTTTTATTTTGTTTATGGTTAACTCAACATTAAGGCACTAGTCCGAAAATCATTTCTATATTGTGGTTGTGTCTTATTTGTCTTAATTGTTAGATCTATCGATCCTGGTTAACCAAGACTTGTTTCACATTCATCAAGTTTCTCATGCTTAAGTCTCCTAGAGCCTATGTTCCACAGCCTCTCCTCATTCATTCACCCTAGGGAATACCCCCCTTGACTTGTCTAGGAGGGATTCTAAATAGAGTGAGTAAGGATTAGAGTGAAAACCCTTACTCTAAGCATTATCATGATGCCTAGATACTTTGTGCGTTAACAAATCCTATGAAACAAGGAGTTGGAGCTCCCATCTTAGTAGATAGCTAAAGAGATCTTGAGGGTTGGTGCCTCCTTCCAGTTGCTTCTTGCATAAATCCAAGAAGCTGAAAGTTTTTTCTTGCAACAAATCGAAGAAATTGGTGCTTCTAGTAAGCTGGTCAAATGTCTACAAAAGAAGAGAAATGGTGCTAGCAAATAATCTAAGGGTGTTAGTGCTTCCTTTTAGTGGTGTCTCACAAACAAATCGATGTAATAGAGTTGTAGCATCTATTTACATCATAAACAATATTGGTAGTTATTCCCTTTTTGGTATCCGACTTAAACCTTAATGTGTTATGTGTATGCTGCTTATGGTGTGATGTGTTCATGTGTTGTTTTATATTGTTGCTACATGATATGTTATTGTTGCATAAATAATGGTTACCAAGATTGAATGTGAAAATATAAATTGGCAGTAAAAGTTAAAGTTAGCCTGAATACTAACTCACCACCCCCCTGAGTATTAACATTTTTTCCAATAATTGGTAATAGAGCTTGGTTCCTTTAGGAACAACTTAACTGCTTAAAGGTAGATCAAAATGAAAGACGGCTAATTAAGTTTGGATAACACCTATGAGCATTCCATTTTTGAATGGATCAGACTATGAACTAAAGAAGATTAAATTCAGAGCCCATTTAATGGTCAACAAAGAAGACATTTATTTTTTGTAGTATATGGAGAGAAGAATGATTTCAATACAGAGGCCAAGAAGATTGTCATGAAAGGGCTATCCGAGTTAGATGATGATAAAGTGAGACATTGTGACATAACAAAGGAAATAATGGATAAAGTACAATGTATGTATGGAGGAGACAATCACAAGGTTCAAGAGAATCCTAAATAACCTTTTTTCTCATGTAGTGAATCAAATTTCAAAGAAGTTGCTACTGGAGAGGAGGAAAGGAGAAGGGAGAAGAACAAGAAATAAACTCAAAGGAGAGATTCTAAGAAGTCTAAGGATATACATCCAAATGTGAAAGCTTCTTATTAACAATCTCAAGATGATGATAAATAATCAATATTTAAGCTATTGTTTAGTGATAAATGAAAAGAAATAGGTCAATCATTATCTAGATTTTCTTGTGAATCACTTGAAGATAGAGATAGCCATGCATTTGGTAGTTATGAATATAGACCTGCATTTGTAGAAATATAAAATGAGGTATGCTCTTAAGAAAAACAAATTATATCCCATGAAGAGAATATGTGCATCCTTGGTAGTGTTGAATATGGAATACTTCTCAAACCTGTGGATGAATATTTATATAAAGAAAGGGATCCTGAGCTCTGTGATGACTCTGCTAGCACCTCCGATAGTGAAAGAAAGTATTTGAATGAAAGGATCTATTTTAGGAATATTTTTATCCTTGATCTAAAAGAGATCAAGGAGTTATCAGAATAAATCACAAGCCGAGGTAGTAATTGCAAAATTATGAGATTGAGAATGAGAAGCTGAGAAAAAAATTATTGATCTAAATGCTCAAAAAGGAAAGACTAGTGGATTTAATGGGATGTTGACCAAATGATTAGATGAGAGAGAATCATATTGTTAGAGACTGCAAGCTAAAGTAATCTCATTGATATTTGAACTAGAAAGGACAATTAAAGAGTTGTATTAGTATCCAAATGTTGAGGAGAGCACATAGGCCTTAGATGAGATGCATGTTAAGAAAAGATCCCCTCTCATCAAGGCTAGATTGGGCTTAGAAATAGATTCAGGATCCAATAGAGAAAAATTTGGACAGTCAAATACCCAAACAAAGGGAGCTGGATGTCTCAACAATGATAAAGGAAAATATATTTTTGGAAAGAAACAAAAATGAGAGGAGAAAAATAAGCAACACAATGTTAAACAACAACAAAGGAGAGAGAGTAATAGCTAGAAGAGCCATGCACGACAAAGAATAGCTCAACGAAACGGTTCAAATGGCCATAAAGAGGAAATGAAGAACTAGCAAAGGTCCTTCCCATTCAGGGAAAAATCCCTCAAGGAAAAGGTATCTTCAAGTATCCAAAGCTCTTTTATGGATAATGATTTTCTTGCAATAATTATGGGTATAATGCCATATACTATACATGGTATGCAAGGAAGAAAAAAGTGTTTAGTGGCCAAATTTTAAGAATGCATGAGGTGACTTGGAATAAGAAAGGTGGTGATAATAGAATTCTTGAAAAGAATTATCTCAAGAATAGAAACTATTTTCCCCCATTCTTATCTGATGCTAAATTCTACAACTATGGAAATTTTTGGGACAAAGGAGTATGCTACAGATATGAAAAGATGAGGCATGTGTCTCAGTAAATGCATGAAAATGCGATAGCTCAATTGTTGAAGACAAAAGGAAACAAAATATTAGAGGAGTACAAGTTGTTGAAAAGTGTAACTAGGTTCGATCTTCATAATGACATATGTAATTATGATTTTATGTAATTGATGTAAATAAGAAAATAAAATTATTTTTCTAATGCTTAAATCATGGGTTTCATGATCAAGGAATTTTATTTTATAGTTAAGGCTCCCATTGTGATACTTTAGGGTTGGGAATCAATTCATAAAGTCTAGGAAGTCAATCTCATGTATTGAAGAAATGTTATATATCGTAAAAAGTAATTTTGATAATGTAAATAAACCTCCAAGACCTTGTCACAAGATTCTTCTCATGTCAACCCTTATAAGAAGATGGATATGTTTCAAGACAAGCATGCTAGCCTATAGGCAAGTTGAAGTTGACTTATTTTGATGAGAAAACTACTGTATATAGGGAAGCTCGACCTTCATTTGAAGATAGAAATTGGTCAAGAATAAGAAACAAGAAAAGCAATGCGAAGCTCATAAGGAAAGAAACCTACAACCAAGCGAAGGAAGGAGGACTATAACCAAGGTTAATTTATGATCTGTTTTGGGTTAATATTCTCCACACGTGTGAGGAACTTATGCTATCTATTGTAGATGGAACCAAGGTATCACAATCACTCTTGAATTTCAAGTCAAGGAGAAGCTTAAGGTGGATCTCAAGCTGAGTTACCGAGGAAAAAATCTCCGTCTAGAGCGCCGAAAAATTAAGGTTCAAAATTGGTCAATCACACATGATAAGGTTTTTGATGTAGGTTCAAAAGTTACATATCTTAAACAAGGGACCAAAACTTGAAGGATAGCTCAGCTAGTGAGAGAAGAAAGAAGTATGACCACATTGAATCAAGGAAGAAGGAATTGAATCAAGAAGTCCTGTTATTTGGCCTTGGAAACGTTGTTGTCTATAGGGTATTGGTCATGGTCTTGTTATTCATCAATTGAAGTCTCTATAAGAAGAATAATTCGTTTTTGGTTTTCCTCTCAAGTTGGAGACGTTTTGGCCCTGGATGATGGCATATATTCTATGTCTCTTGTATCTATATTGTTTATGCTTTGGAAACTATTTGATGAATAAGAACACTATAACAATCTAATTAAAGAGAATATCCTAATCAAAAGAAGTAAAAATCATTCATAAGAAGTTATCAACAAAGAGAAATCTCCCAATCCTAATGCCCTAGATTTAGCAACATGGTATGAGAGCTAAGGTAACAAATCAAGGAAAGGGATTCTCATCAAGGGACATACAAGCACTCAAGGATCAAATCTCGAAAGACATCAAAGAAAATTCAATATATACAACAGTGTCAAAACCCTAGATCAAAGGATAAGTCAACACTAGAAGAAGTTTTGGGATATTCAAAAGACGACAAAGACCCTAATAAAGTTGAAGATATATACAAATCAAAGTATCTTGAATATTATTCATCCAAGAGGAGAAATATCAAGGACGTTGTCATAATCTTCAAAAGGTTTGAAGACAATATCCATTTCATTGAATCAAGGTCCTTACCATTGAATAATATCTTCTAAGAGGCATCAAGACATCATTAAGAAGTCATAATTTATCATCATCAACAAGGAAATCACCATCAAAAAATCTAAAGTGATCTCCCTCTTTGTGGAGTCAAGGATCATTCTTAAAGAGAACTATATTCATCAAGGAGAAGTTATCTATTATCCATATCATAATCAAATTCAAGGAGGAAGCGAGTGGAAGAAGCATCTTCACAAGTAATTATTTTTATGTCTAAATCTGTCAAAATGTATTTTTTTAGGGAAAGAACCAAATTGGTTAGGGCTTAAAAATATGTTGCATTGAAGAAGAGGACAGATGTGAATGCCATTGAAAATGAAGGGATCTGAATGTCATTGAAAATGAGGTCATGGAACATGTCAAAGACTTAATCACCAAACCATCACAAGAAGATGATTAAGAAATTGCAAATTTTATGAAAGGGGGAGTAAGGGTTCAAGGTATTCTCGTAGATTCCATTAAGGATCCCCTCACCCCATATGTATCTTAACTCAAAGCTTCAAAAGAAATATATGACAAACTGATAGAGTTTTTTTTCATAAGCACTACAGGATAAATTATCTCATTAAGCAAAGAGCTTTACAGGCTAAGTATATCAAAAGAAGAAGGAATAACCTCATACATTATGAGGATATCTGAAATAAGGGATCAAATTCAAGATGTGGGAGAAATAATGTCTGACAAGGAGATGACCACTTTATTAATAAATGCACTACTAGAGGAGTGAGGTAACTTTACATCAAGAATTTATGGGAAGAAAGAAGCTACTCCATTTTAGGATCTATGGTAACTATGCAAGATCGAAGAAACCAGGCTGAATGAAAAAACTAATGTAGGATCAAATGAGAAAAATCAAGCATATGTTGCTATGGCGAAGAGAAAAGGAAAGTTTGGGAAATTTGGTCTTCAAAAAAAGAAGAATAACATGGATAAGATTCAATGCTATGGATGTCAAGAATATTGACATTACAAGAGATATTGTCATACGATCAAGAAGGAAAATAAAAAAATAAGTATAGAAGAATCACATATCATCGAAGGAGTGGAGGAATCTGAGAAGAAGAAGTCCAAGAAAGAGGAAGTAAAAGATCTCTACTATTATTGAGATATTATTCATCACCTAGTTCTTTTCAAGTTTCTATTTTTAAGATTTTTTGTTGTAAGATATGGAAATAATGAGTCACTAAGGAGCATGATAGGATGCATCATGACATCATAGAAGAATTGAAAGGAAGAGCTTGTGATCATAGAGAAGCATGAAAGATAGATGAAAGAAAAGTCTATGGTAGTCACCTATGAAAGAATATATCTCTTGGTAGCCTCTTGAGAAACATAAGTGGTACTTATGAAACACAAAAATTCATCTAGTACAAATATCATCATACATCAGTCAAAAGGGAACATTTGCTAGATAAGGATACCCAATATCCTCTATTGGAATCTTCATCAAAAGGTTCGTTAATTAAAAGGAGGGAATTATTTCATCAAGAATTCCAACTTGTGGGAATTCAAGGGATGATGGTATGATGACAAAATAAGTGAAGAAGACCAAGGAATTGAAACTCTTTCAATCAAGGAAGATGTTGAAGGAATTCTAAATGACATAAAATAAAATGGGTACATATTCTTGTACTTGATAAACTAGAGTCATGTCATATGGTTAGAGGTAACATGGATAAATTCTCCATCTCAAGAGCATGATCAAAACAAAGGATCTCTTCCTTTAAAAGGATGCAGGAAGGCATGTGGAACACATTAACTAGATAAAATCAACATAATATGTCCTCATATGAAATATAATGTGGTTGATAATAACTGGAGCAACTCTAATTGAAAGTTCCTAGAAATAAAAATGTGTGAAGAAATAAGTGAAGCGATTATGCAATATGACACTATGAAGAAGTCAATCAACATCCAAGGACTAGAATATTTGACTAGGACATCTCCATGAAAGATATGAAGGCTCTAATGAATTTTAGAAAGGAAAGAGACCCTTGACAATATATATCTTTTGGAGATATGTCAATGTGTATACATGATGCTGATGCAAACTACAAGATGTCATGATGAAACAACATCACAAAGGTAACTTTATTTAATGTCCATTTCCTATTTTTGAAAGTTATTTGGATAGGATTATGCAGGGATACTAAGGGAAGAACTTCTGAATCTTCTACAACTGACAATCATGTGGCATGATGAAATATACTTAAGGAAAAATGATATGAAGAAGGAAACATGGCATAAAGGAAGGCCATATATGGACTAATGGATTAGTTTACAATGAAAGAAATGATGACATGATTCATGAATGAAAGTGATGGTTGGTTTGTTCCCTATGAAGAAGTCCAAAAATATGTAGAATTCATGACAAAGAAGAAATTCATGACATCAAAGGAAGCAGTTCTACAAGCAGCTAGTTATCCCATTATCTCCACCTAAAGAGCTATTGGAAGCAAGTCCCTAGTCAAGAGGGAGTTGGGTCAAGTCTCTAGTTAAGTGGGAGCTTGGGTACATTTATGTTTATAGGAATGGGGATATTCCTTCTGTAGAATGGGTATGTCCTGCATAAGTTGAGAGGTACAGATAGACACATCATTCTTGTTGTCACTTTGGAAGACATAATGAAGGATTGATCTGATACTCTTTGAGGATGAGTTAGGGAATCTAACATAAGAGTAGTCGTAGAGGACTAATATTATTTGAGGATTGTGAATCCAATATAAGAATAGTCCCGGTTGAACATACTCTGAAAAACCTGGGCGAGGTATGTTCTAAGAGAGACAATGATGAGGGACTCTATACATCATTGATCTCGATGATATTGAGCTTTAATCTTGTCGAGAGATAGAGTCGTTAAGCAAGGCCTTTCTATGTGAAAATGATGGATGATATGATGCTATAAAAAGGGTTACCAATCCAACTCTTCTCATGAGAATTCTTCAAATTGAGAATGTCCAAGTACCCTATATGAATTATGAATACCTCCATAGTTAAGTGGGAGTGTTGAAAAGTGTAACTAGCTTTGGTCTTCATAATGACATGTGTAATTATGATTTTATGTAATTGATATAAAGAAGAAACTAAAATTATTTTTGTAATGCTTGAATCATGGCTTTCATTATCATGGAATTTTATTTTATAGTTAAGTCTCCCATTGTGAGCCTTTAGGGTTGGTCATCAAGTCATAAAGTCTAGGAATTCAATGTCATATATTGAAGACATGTTATATATCGTAAAAAGTAATTTTGATCATGTAAATAAACCTCCAATACCTTTTTAGAAGCTTCTTCTCATGTTGGCCCTTCTAAGAAGATGAGGATGTTTCTAGACAAGCATGTCAGCGTATGGGAAAGGAGAAGTTATCTTATTTTCATGAGAAAACAACTATATATAGGGCAGATAGACCTTCATTTGAAGATAGAATTCAGTGAAGAATAAGAGACAAGAAAAGAAATGTGAATCTCATAAGGAAAGAAGCCTACAATCAAGCAAAGGAATAAGGACCATAATGAAGGTTAATTTAGGATCTATTTTGGGTTAATCTACTCCACACAGGCGATGAAATTATGTTTTCTATTGTAGAAGGAACCAAGGTATCACAGTGACTCTTGAAGGTCAATTCAAGGAGAAGATTAAGGTGGATCATGAGACATGTTGCCAAGGAAGAAGTCTCCATCTACAACAAGGAAAAATTAAGGTTGAAAATTGGTCAATCACATGTGCTAGGGTTTCTGAAGTAGGGCCAAAAAATTTAGATCTGGAACAAGGGATTGAAATGTGAAGGATAACTGAGGTAGTGAGAGAAGAAATAATCTTGACGACATTGAATAAAGGCAGAAGAAGTTGAGTCAAGAAGACTTGTGACTTGGCCTTGGAAAGGTTGTTGTATTAAGGGTCTTTGTCATGGTCTTAGTATTCGTCAATTGAAGTCTCTATAAGAAGAAGAATTTGTTTTGGGTTTTTCTCTCAAGTTGGAGAGGTTTTGGCCCTGGTTGATCATCTGTATTCTGTGTCTCTTTTCTCTATATTTTTTATGCTTTGGTAACTATTTTATGAATACGAACACTAAAATTTTTGAGTAAATAGAATATCCTAATATAAACAAGTAAAAATAATTCACAATCACTTATCAACAAAGAGAAATATCCTAATCCTAATGACCTATATTTATCAACATAAGTTTGTCCTCAATGCTTTGTGTGAAGTCAACATGTGGAAAATAAGAGAAATAAATAACAAGAAAATCATGAAGAGTGATCCTCTTACCATCATAGTAAACCCCTATGTAAGTATTGCATACACTGAGCATAAGCATCACCAAATCAAAGGAAGTAGTAGCCATGTTATTTATCCATTATGGATAAAGAAAAAATGCATAAAGAAGACATGGAGAAAGAAAGAGGAGAGCAAGGAGAAATGCATTTTAGATATGTGTAGCCAAAATGAAAACCAAAGTAAGCTTAAAAAGGAAATTAAAAGTTAATGCTCCTACTAGGAGTAAACAAATGAAAGTGTGGAAGGAAAACGAGGATAATTTGATTAGGGGGAATAGATCCTCAATTTCTCTTCACTAAAAGAAGAGAATTGCCTCAAGTGAAGCCAACTAAGTTATATGTAGACAACTAGAATAAATAGACATAGAGGTGCATTTGAATGATTGGAGGTATGGTCGAGTACCCTTGCCAATTGCAATGATAATTTTTTTTATTTAATATGTATTAACATTGAAAGGGAGAGGAGAGTGCAACCAAAATGGTTTTAGGGGAAGTTCATAGCACTTTATGTTGTGAGAAGAATATGTTTTACAGTAGAATTGGGGAATGATAAGAGGCCTGAAGGTAAGTTGGGTCCATAGTATTGATCCCCAAGGAGAAGCAAGAAAGAAAATGCGAAGAGATTAGAAAGGGGAGAGAGAGAGAGAATTGGCTTAGGGGAGATCCTTTACATGCAGTAGAAGGAAACAATATTTGTCTCTAATAAGAATACATGTTTTCATCTTTGGTAGAATAACCTTATCTCATTTAAACTATGAATTTAATTATTCCTAGCAATCTTGAGTTCATGAACACAATTGGTACAAAATTTGCATGTTCCTTAATTGTCAATTGGAGTTACTGTGTCAACCGATGTTATTTACTTCTTGTGGATTAAGCTTTTGTGTAAGTAGACATTTTGTTTGAAATGTTGGAAATAATACTGGGGGGGGGGGGGGGGGGGGTAAATCAGTATTATCAGATCAATATAACTTTTCATTTCCATATTAAGATTCATATACACTACTTCAATTAAGGTACACCGCGTGTATACGCAAATGCAACCAGCGTATATCCAGTAAACTTATGATTCAGTTAGTTGATCCTTAATGAGTGCATCAAAACATTACTAATGATATGAACAGTAAACAAAAGCAGTAAAACAGAAGAGATCATCACACACAAGAAGCACAAATGAACACCATGATATAAGGTGGAAACCCAATGTGGGTGAAAACCACCTGGTGCAAGTCGTCTCTATCTTCTTTTAATAAGAAACCTCTTTTACAATAATTCTGTACTAGTGTAGTCTTATACCAATACACAGGCTTCTACCTGCAAAAGGCTACAACCTTCTCTCGTTCTCTAGACACTCCTGGAAGGGAGCTACAACCCCCTTAGCTCTTGTACTAGCCGATCCATTTACTAGTACGTAGGTGCCAGCTTACTGTAATGCTCCAATCTTTACTCGTTTTCCAGCTGCTACTGGAAGGGAGCTACCACCCCCTTAGCTCTTGTACTAGCTGATGTACTAGTACGTAGGTGCCGACCTACAGAAGGCTACAACCTTCTCTTTCTTCCTCCAGGTACCACGTTTCATAAATTTTTAGACTAGATACTCATGGAACACAACATCATAATCTGAAAGGCCATGTTTCATCCAATTTTCATACTGGACCCATAAAAATCACAAAATCAATCAATACTAACATCATCAATCTCTGAATCACTGAAACACTGAAACCCTGTCAACAACACAGTCACCAGAACACAGAACAGACAACAGAACTCTGCAACAATAACCAGATCCAACTGCAACTTCAAATATCATATATCATAATGTATATGCTACTATGACGAACGAAACCCACGTACATACGTGCTTTCACCAAAGCCAACCCGCGTATAGATCTATAACTTTGCAGCTGTTCCAGACATCAGTCATACCCATAACATTTACAGAACATTACATGCATCAGTATATAGATCTAAAGTAAACAAGATCAAATCGTATAGATATGATTCATTCCAAGCCATTACATCATGATCTATCCTTAGATCTTGTTCTCCATAAACCGCTGAGATTCCTCCTTAGCAAAGCATCATGAATCCATAATCTGCATACTAGATCTCATACTTCATCAAATATTCAAGACTTTCTCAATACCCTTGCCTAATGAACTTCTTCTCCTTTTATAGTCTTAGGCCTTATTCAATACCATGGTCCAAAACCATTGAGAACCAATACTACGGACCCAATACCAGGGTTCAACACTTTGTATGAAATACCAAGGACCAAAATCATAGGTTCAACATATGTCAGACTAAATACCATGGACCAAACATAAGATGTTTCACATGTATGTGCTTTTCCATGCATGAATGTGCGTGCATATGTATACGTGACTTTTGGTCATCAATAGCGCGTGTATACACACCTTTGTATTAGTGAACCTGCGTATATACTTTTCTCTCTTCATTCTTGTAGTCTGATCATCAATTCCTTGCTATTGACCTGGTGCACTATGATCTGTCATCTATGTGATTTTCCATCAAGGACAACACTTGTCTCATAATGCCAACAATCTCCCCCTTTGGACTTGATGGCAAAGCTAACTTGTCATACTAAGAACTGTCATCTGATTCCTTTGAGTTGTCCTGCATCCCATGCATTCAGTCACATCTGATATCTATTCTGTAGATTCATCTAGTTATAAATAAGTGAGATGTTCTTCTACGAGTGGGTTTCCATCAAGTACAACACATGCATCATACTACCAACAATCTCCCCCTTTGGACTTGATGGCAACAACACCAAATCACTCTCCCCCTTTGACATCAAGGGCAAATGACAGACCAAGATATTCTCTTTCCTTGATAAACATTCCATTGTCCATACTCCCCCTGAGTGCCTGTTGAAATCTCTGAATGAGCTCCCTCTTTGTATATGCCAAGGTGTACCAATCTGACCATGCTCCCTCTGAGTACATGTTGAAGTCTCCGCTCTACTGAAGTGTGTTGTTCATGCTCCCCCTGACTGTAAGCAATGTCTGCAAAAAGATGTTCTACAAGAAGAACATGACTCTATCATAAATGACCTTCCTATCACTAAGGACTCATACATACATCCATCTCCCAACTCAGTGGGGATATATCAAGGTTTACACATGATAACACAAGAGTATAACATCATCCATCCTAGGCATAGTGGGGAAACCAACATAGGCAGTTACATGACCTTGATAATAAAAGAAATACATGACTTAAATATTTCATCATCCTTCCTATGCATAGTGGGGGTACAAATTACATCATATGACCAAAAGAGATTTCATCAAATGACTACAATAGATAGAGACACACTATTACATCATGAGTCTTGATATGACCTTTACATGAGACCAAACATCTAAATAAGACCATGATAGTCATCAGAAACTATCATACACAATGTATGATCTGCTCCATAAGCATCTGTCAACAACATCTAGACCAGCAATCATGTTCTCCCTCTGCACCTGTTCCAGATGGTCTCTGTTAGACCCATAACAGACTTTTCTCATTCTGAGTCTGGCCCATTGATTTCCAAAATATACGTGACTATATCCACATAAACATGCGTATATACGTGGATGTCCCTTATAAAACTCGCGTACAACCACTTCCAGATTAGCAACCTGTAACTGTCCTGTAACAAGGTATGTCTGCATATAGATATCAACTCATCATCATAAAATCATTCACACCATATTCATCTCATCATCATCAAGATCTACATGATTCAAGTATCATCACTTGGGAACATATGTAAGTATCAACCTATCATCATATAGGTAAGAACATCATCATCATCATGTCTCCAACAATGCAACTTTTAGTAATCATTCATGTATCTACAACTATGTATCTTGAGCTTAAGATCATTTGTCCAGACTTCTTGATATCATTAACAGCAAGAATCCTCATCCACATGAGCACCAAGAACTATAGGAATCTTGTATCATAACTGTATTATATGATCTTTATGCTTATGACGACAGCAGCATATGAGTGACTTATCATCAAATAATGAAGATGTGTATTCAAGCTTTGTATTTTTCCTTATCCTTATGAAGTAAGAACCATATATGCATCATCAGAGAATCAACCACAAATCTGATCTGAACATCAACTATGTAACCCCAAGAATCATATGAGATTTTGTCATGGACAACTCATAACCATATCATAGCAAGATATATCATTTAGCCATATAAGCATCATCACCAAGAACTACTAACCATAATGCCAAAAATGCATTATTAAAAGAATATGCTCCCCCTGAACCTGTGCCATCTGTTCATTGTCAGATCTGATCATGCATATATCAGCAAGAAGTATCAAGGCATCATCATCATTAATTTAAGATCAATAATAGTTTAAAACATCTTACAAGTGTCAAAACATTTACACACATCATCAGCAGATTGTAATCATTATCAAACAGAGAAAATAATGGACTGAATCATATCAGACCCTTTTTCTGAGCCTGTCCTTACTGCTTTTCCTCAAACTAACATATACGCGACTGTGAATTAACTAACTTGCGTATATACGCGACTTCCCTTTATGAAACTTGCGTATGAGATTTAGGACACTGAAGTTTTACACTTTCAACTCCCTCTGAGTTTGTTATGTCTTTATATTGTGCTGTGCCACCTCTTTCTGATAGTACTTCCTTCTTCTTCCATATCTTCAAGTGTGATGATGTTTTCTCCTTTTGGTATGGTGCTCGTGCTTTGTTCTTGCAATTATTAGCTATATGTCCAAGCTTGTTACATGCATAACATCTCACATGTTTCATATTTCTTTTGTAGAAATCAACAGCTCTGTGACCAAACATATTGCAAGAAAAGAAATATCCCTTAAAGTACTTGGAACGTGATGTTCTTTCTTTGTGATGGTCTTGAACCATTCTACTTCGACATCTGGCTGCAACATGTCCAAGATTATGACATACACAACATTCAAAATTATTCATTGGAGGAGTAAAAGATTTTCTTTGAAGAATTTCTTTCCTTGGTTGTTGATGGGGTTGACCTCTCATCTCCTTGTGAGGCATTTCATATTTTGCATTAGAGTTCCTTGTCTTACTTTGTGAACTAGATTCACCTTCAATAGATTCATGAAAACCAAGACCAGTTTTGATAGCAGGCGACCTTTGATTACTAAGAATATCATCCAAAATCTTAGTACTATCTTGAAATCATAAGCGCTTATCCTTTTCTTCTAATTTTTCATTTAGAATATTTACCTCAACCTGATGTTGCTCTTCCTTTTCAAGATACCAATTCTTCATGATTCCTTCAACTTTTCTTCCTTCTTCCAACTGATGTCTTAGTTCAAGAACTTTGTTTTCTTGTTTTTCAAGAGCTTGGAGTAGTTCTTTATTCTGCTTATTTGATTCTTCAAGATCTTCTTTTAGTGAGAGAATATTAGCTTCAAGACTTTCATAGTAACTGGATCTATCTCTGAGTTTCTTGATTGTTGTGCTCCTTTCATTGACTTCATTTTTTAATGATGTCACTTCATCCTACAACTTTTGACATTGATCTTCCTTGTCCTTAAATAACTTTCTTACCTTGTTTCCTTCCTCTAGTTGAGCTTTTAGTTTGGTAGCTTCTTCTTTGAAGACACATTCCCTTTTGTTCAATAGATCTTGTTGATGCCTAATTTTGTCTGTAAGCTTTTTAAATATTGCCTCTATTTGATATCTCTCTTGCTCACCCATAAAAGCAAATTCAGTTGTTTCGCTATCGCTTTCATCTTCTTCAAATGTATAAATAGGTGTATCACCAGAGGATAACAAATTCATACCTGATAGTTCTTTTGCTTGTTCATCTTCATTCTGAAGTGATTCTGAATTTGATGAGCTTCTTCCACATATTCCCCAATTGATTCTCCCACTGTCATAGTTCTTCTTCTTCTTAGGAGCCTTCTTCTTAAGCTTCTTTCCCATTGATCTACGGATCTCCTTCAAGCAATCAAGCTTCTACCAAAGGACCTGCTCTGATACCAATTGTTGGAAATAATACTGAGGGGGGGGGGGGGTGAATCAGTATTATCAAATCAATATAACTTTTTCATTTCCATATTAAGATTCATATACGCTACTTCAGTTAAGGCAAACCACGTGTATACGCAACTGCAACCACCGAATATCCAGTAAACTTATGATTCAGTTAGTTGATCCTTAATGAGTGCATCAGAACATTATTAACCATATGAATAGTAAACAGAAGCAGTAAAATGGAACAGATCATCACACACAAGAAGCACACATGAACACCATGATATAAGGTGGAAACCAAATGTGGGTGAAAACCACCTGCTGCAAGTCGTCTCTATCTTCTTTTAACAGGAAACTTCTTTTACAATAATTCTGTACTAGTGCAGTCTTATACTAGTACATAGGCTTCTACCTGCAGAAGGCTACAACCTTCTCTCGTTCTCCAGACACTCCTGGAAGGGAGCTACAAACCCCTTAGCTCTTGTACTATCCAATCCATTTACTAGTACGTAGGTTCCGGCCTACTGAAATGCTCCAATCTTTAATCGTTTTCCAGCTGCTACTAGAAGGGAGCTACCACTCCCTTAGCTCTTGTACTAGCTGATGTACTAGTACGTAGGTGCTGACCTACAGAAGGCTACAACCTTCTCTTTCTTCCTCCAGGTACCACGTTTCATAAATTTTTAGTTTGGATACTCATGGAATACAACATCATAATTTGAAAGGCAATGTTTCATCCAATTTTGATACTGGACCCATCAATATCACAAAATCAATCAATACTAACATCATCAATCTCTGAATCACTGAAACACTAAAACCCTATCAACAACATAGTCACCAGAACATAGAACGGACAACAAAACTCTGCAACAATAACCAGATCCAACTACAACTTCAAATATCATATATCATAATGTATACACTACTATGACGAACCAAACCCGCGTACATACGCGCTTTCACCAAAGCCAACCCGCGTACAGATCTATAACTTTGCAGCTGTTCCAGACATCAGTCATACCCATAACATTTATAGAACATTACATGCGTTGGTATACAGATCTAAAGTAAATAATATCAAACCGTATAGAGATGACTCATTCCAAGCCATTAGATCCCGATCTATCCTTAGATCTTGTTCTCCATCAACTGCTGAGATTCCTGCTTAGCAAAGCATCATGAACCCATAATCTGCATACTAGATCTCATACTTCATCAAATATTCAAGACTTTTTCAATACCCTTGCCTAATGATCTTCTTGTCCTTTTATAGCGTTAGGCCTTATTCAATACCATGGTCCAAAACCATTGAGAACCAATACTAGGGACCCAATACCAGGGTTCAACACTTTGTATGCAATACCAAGGACCAAAACCATAGGTTCAACATATGTCAGACTAAATACCATGGACCAAACATAAGTTGTTTCACATGTACGTGCTTTTCCATGCATGAATGTGCGTGCATACGTATACGCAACTTTTGGTCATCAATAGCGCGTGTATACGTGTCTTTGTATTAGTGAATTTGCATATACACTTTTCTCTCTTCATTCTTGTAGTCTGATCATCAATTCCTTACTACTGACCTGTTGCACTATGATCTGTCATCTGTGTGATTTTCCATCAAGGACAACACTTGTCTCATAATGCCAACATGAAAAGGAATGGAAGTTTGCCTAGTGAACTATCTAATTTTGTATCAATTTCTTGGTATAATTGGTATTGTTTTTAGTAGTAGTCCCTAGTTGTGGATGCATGACCTTAGAGGGAAAAGTGTTGATTGTTAGGATCCTCAAGAGAAGTGGGCATAATCTCAACAGTAAGAGAAATAGGGGAGAGTAATCCCAAATGCATCATTAACTATGGTATTTGCAGTAACAACAATACTAGTTACAATCTTAATTGTATTAGTTTCTATTTAATTGTTACAAAAGATGCATTGACATAGAGCTTTTTTAGCCAATAGCCATAAGGTGTCCATGATCTAAACTTAAAAAAGAATGCAAAAAATCACATATATAATCATAAATAAAGAGATGCAATAGAAAAATACTTCATTTCATTAATAGAAAAATACTGAACTATGCTTAGAAACATAATGGAAATAAACTAGCTCGGGCGATGGTAGCTTATCTCTGAGAAAAGGTGTGGTGGCTACATGCCTATGAGCTATGTTACAATGAGACTCCAAGGCCTATTTATTTTTTAGAAATAATGGAAAACCCTAAACATACAGAAACCTAACCCTGGGAGATGAAATACAAAAACTGTGGGCCCTGTTTGGGTAAATTGGTACATCAAATTCTCAGGGTGGTA
The DNA here is from genome assembly GCA_031772625.1 of Pinus tabuliformis. Classification (NCBI taxonomy): domain Eukaryota; kingdom Viridiplantae; phylum Streptophyta; class Pinopsida; order Pinales; family Pinaceae; genus Pinus; species Pinus tabuliformis. The sequence continues at coordinate 1,714,669,042 of CM062819.1, read as the reverse complement.
AATTTAGCATCTGACCTTCATTTGGCTATCATGATACCCCATTTTGAAGATCTTGAAGAGTACACCAAAAAAAATCTAGTAAGCTCATTAGAGTCTCTTTCAATCTCTTAGTTTTCGCTAAAAACGTTATTTAGAGCCTCAAACGGCTTCAAAAGTTTAGGACCCGAAAAATTGCCAAAAATAGTAAACTATGCTACAATTAAGGAAACTGAAAAACTAAAAGAGACAGTGTTGGGGGTACAAGTGGAATAAGAGGTTGGCCACCAATATCCGCCTGGATCATTCCTCCCCCCTTAGGAAGCAATGGTCCCCATTGCATTGAGTGCCTCCATGAGACGGGGAAACTTCTGTTGAACTCGGTCCTTGGTGAGCCACTTGCCATGGTGCAAGAGATGGCGAGCTTTGACAACCCGATAAAGTTGGATATTCTGGTAGAAAGAGTTCTTGATATGTGTTTCCATGATTTGATTAGTTGTGGCATGTTCCATGCAGTCTGGGTTTAGCTCTATTGGTGTGATTTTTTCTGCAATATTAGATGTGTCCAGTAATGGTGGAAAGTATGGCCAAAGGCAGTCTACATTGAACACTGGGTGTAGACCAAGGAATGGTGGAATGATGAGCTCAAAGGCATTGTCCCCTACAACCTTGGTGATGGTGTATGGCCCATGTCAGAGTAGGCGAAGCTTGAGATGGGGTCCAATGAGGCGCTCCTTCTGCAAATGTAGCCAAACATTTTCACCCACTTGGAACTTGTGCAACACCTGATGTTGATCATGGCATTGATTGTCCATGGAATTAGAGCTATCAAATATTTCATGGACCTACTGGCATATGTTTTTAATGTGCTCAATGGAGTTATTAGTCCAGTCAGTTTTGGAATGGACATGAGCTGAATCTGCCCGAGTGGCTACAAATGGTATGGCCACATCAATGGGACATAATGGATGAAGTACCATCCCTATGTGAAAGGGTCGTGGCCCGTTGAGATGTGCAGAGCTTTGTTGTAGTTATGCTTGATATATGGGAGACATTCATCCCACATGCGTGGATGCTTCAAGTTGCACATGCACAAAATGTGTACGATCATCTTGTTGACAACATCTGTTTGGCCATAAGTTTGGGAATGGAAAGCAGTGGACTTAGTAAGTTTTGTATCCAGCATCGACCAAAGACTTGACCAAAATTCACTCAGGAATATGCTGTCCCAATCTGAGACAATGGACTATGGGATCCCAAACTGTACCCACAATCGTGCAAAGAAGAGCTTAGTAGTGGCTTTTGTTGTGATACTCTTCTTGCAAGCTGCCATGATGGCCATCTTAGAGAATCTTTTGATGACCATGAAAACACAATCTTTGTCATGCTTAGTAGAAGGAAGGCCCAAACCATGGAGATAAATTCCCAAGACCGACTAGGAGTAGGTAGAGGAGCATATAGACCTTGCTTCTTGATGGTTGGTTTGGCGATCGTGCAGACAGTGCAGGATCTAATGTACTTCCCAACCTCTTGACGATGTTTCAGCCAATACAAATACTTTTGCAATACCACCAATGTTTTCTCCACTCCAAAATGTCCAACAACCCGACTGTAGTGTACCTCCCAAATCATCTTTCCGCGCTATCTTGAACGAATACAGATGTGTCCCAGGTGGCATAACAATGCATCCTGAAGGTGAAAATTTGGAGCTTGCTTCCCTTCCAGGAGTGTCTGGTATGTGTTGTCAAATTTTGGATTGCTCTAGTAAAGATGCGACCACCTCAAAGTCTCATGCCCATAGGGGTCGAGCACAGTGATCAGTGCCATGACTGGTGGTTGGCTGGGGAAATTAGTGACATTATTGGTGTTTCCCTTCTTATACTTAATGCTCAAATGGAGCTCTTGTAGGTAGGTGGACCATTTCTGATGGTGATCGTTCTCCAAATTCCCTTGTGTTTGTATGAACTGCAGGGGTCAGTGGTCTATGTGGATGACCCTTTCCTTCCCCATAATGTAATGCTTGAATTGATGACAAGCCTAAACAATGGATTACATTTATTTTTCGTAAGTGGGATACTTTCAGACTATGTCTAAAAGTGTCTCACTGTGGTAAGGTAGTGGATGCCCCTATTGAGTAAGAACCACACCAATAACATAGTTGTAGGTGTCTCTCTCAATCTCAAATGGTTGTTGCAGGTCTAGTAATGTGAGCATTGGTGCATAGAAGAGGCGATGCTTCAAATTTGAAAACACCTATTGTTGGGTTTCAGACCGAAAAAATTTTCTTTCGCTCTGCCCTTGGTGAATTGACTTGAAGGCCAAGTGATATGAGAGAACCTCGACACAAACCTGTGGTAGAAATTGGCAAGACCCAAAAAGTTGTGGAGCTCTGTTAGAGTGGTTGGGGATGACCAATCTCGAATGACTTGTATCTTGGTTGGGTCAACATGCAGACCCTTCTCATCAATGATGTACCCTAGATATTGAACCTGGGTCAGGCCAAAAGTGAATTTCTCCAAGTTAACACACAACTTATGCTATTGCAGGGTTTGAAGGTTCTGTCGATTATGGTGGAGGTGCTATTCCCAAATCTGGCTGAAGATCAAGATGTCATATAAAGACACCACCAAGAATGCATTGGTGAAGGGTCGCAAGATTTCACCCATCAATATCATGAAGGTTGTAGGTGCGTTCGTCAATTTGAATGGCATCAAAAACCATTTAGAAAGGCCCTACTTAGATTTTAAGGTAGTCTTCCACATATCAGAGGGTTTGATAGGCACCTGGTGATAGTCAATCTTGCTAAAATATTTTGCCCCCTTGAGCTGGTCCAAAAGGTCATCTATCTGTGGGATTGGGTACCTATTTCAGATAGTGGTTTTTTAAGTGCCCGATAGTCAATACAGAGTCTCCATATCCCATCCTTCTTCTGTACCAACACAATCGGGCTCACACAAGGTGATGAGCTTGGCCTGATGTGCCCTTTTTGCAATCATTCCTGAATATGCTTCTTGATCTCATCATTCTGTAGAACATAGCATTGATAGATCGGTCCATTAGGAAGTGGTGCTCATGGGGTCATATCAATGGAGTGCTTAACCTGACAGTGCAGAGGTACCCCTGTACGTGAGGTGAAAATGCCCCTATACTCATCCATGACCTTGTCCATCTGTGACTGCTATTCGGAGGGGCCCTGCCTAGAGGTCATGGCCACAACCTTATTCTTGCTTTGAGGGTGAATCATAAAGAAAAAAATTTCCTGGTCCAGGAAATGATCTTATTGCATTGCTTTGTAGTGATGAAAGAGATGGTGGTAGGCAGGGCTACCTTCGGTATCCTGTACAACTTATTATCTAAAGTAATAATCATAGGGAGAGGTCTAGAATAATATATAATATGTCACTTCCACAAGTATGGTTGTCCATATAATACATCACAAACATCAAGAGGAGCAACATTGCACAATACCTCATCCGTGAAGGACTTCATATTGTAGGGAAGGTGACCTTGTTGGCCGACACATAGATCTCGTCCTTGGTGGAGCCAATCGATGGTGTACTGTTGTGGATGTTTTGTAGTCTTTAGGCCCAACTACTTCATGACCTCTTCTGAAATGAGGCTATTTTGGCTCCCACTGTCGACAATGAACTATAGCAGAGAACCCTTCACCCACATCTTTGAGAGGAAGAGGCACTCCCCCTCCTTTGGATCTTTAACCTCAATCTTCTGGATCTTGGTGGTGGCCATGGTGGCACTAGGATCTGCATCAATTATTTTCTTCCCCTTTTCATTTCCCTTATCGTGTTCTAACTCAGACTTAGAACATGCATTTGATTCGGAGGCCTTTAGCTTGCCACTAGTGACTACTTTGCCGTACATTCACTTACATTGTGAGTGGAGCTCTTATGGAAATCACACCAGTTTTCCGTGTCCTTCTTTGTCTTTGTGGTTATTTTCTTTGCTTATGGCTTTGGAGGTTTGTTGTGGTTAGCCCCACCTTGGCTCTATCCTTTGCTTTGTGGTTTGGGGGAACCTTTTCCTTGCTTTGGATTCATAGATCCAAAGTCCCGATTCTTCTATTTAAACTTATGTTCAATCTTGACAGCATATCAGTATGTCGTGCTGAGCGAGGAAATGTACAGGAACTCCATATCATTGTGGATGTAATTGTGTAGACAATCGCAATACTTGAGTACCAAATGTCGTTGAGAATCCTTGATACCCAACTTTGTGCAAAGGGTATGGAAAACATTTGTGAACTCCTACATATTTTTGTCCCTTCCATGCCATAGTGTGGTCCACTTTATTTATTTATCTTCATAACTACCGATAGGGTAATATTGTTCCTTGATGGCATATCGGAAAGAATCCCAAGTGGGTACGACTGAAAATAGTGAGGGTTCACTCTCGTCCTTTTGTTCATAGTAGGTTTCCTACTAGTCCTTGACATGTGGGGCGTCTTTAAGAAGTGAAAAAGTAATGTTTTCCTGATTGGAAAAGTCATGAACTGAAAATATCCTTCCAACATATTTAACAATTTATCTATGGGGTCTGCATCTATCGGACCCTCAAATTTGGGAATATTGAAGTTAACTTGTATCTTAAAAGGAATGGTGCCTCCAGAGTGGATGCTAGATGAAGATGCGTCATTTGTCAGTAGTCATCGAAGGATTTGGGAAAAGTTATCCAAAATCGTGTTATTTTGTCGCTCGAGGGATTCCTTGAGCAACATTTTGAAAGGATCTCCTACCCCTCATCTCTCTGTCTTCTTCCATGGGTGGTCTTTGGGGTTTTCTAGGCTAATATTGCAATAGTTCAACAAGATCGAGGCCTAATTCCTTATACCCTAACCTCGTTGAGGACATGGAAAGAACAACAGAGAAAGAGGAGATTGCTCTGATACCACTAATCCAAACATAAATAGGAACACAACAAATCATAGATATAATGATAAATATAGAGATGCAGTAGAAAAACACTACATTTCATTAATAGAAAAATATTGAACTATGCTTACAAACAGAATGGAAATAAGCAAGCTTGGGTGATGGTAGTTTATCTCTAAGAAGAGAAGTGGTGGCTACATGCCTTTGAACTATGTTAAAATGAGGTTCCAAGGCCTATTTACTATTCAGAAACAATGGAAAACCCTAAACATACAGAAACCTAACCCTAGGATATGAAGCACCAAAACTGTGGGCCTCGTTTGGGTATATTGGTACATCAATTTCTTGGGGTCGTAACTTTGGCATACTATCTCTATTTGGCTATCATAATACCTCGTTTTGAATATCTCAAAGAGTAGGACAAAAGCCAACTAGTAATCCCATTAGGGTATACCTTGTTCTCTCCATTTTCCCTAAAAACATCATTTAGGGCCTCAAAATGGCTCTAGAAATTCAAAACCTAAAAAACTGCGAAAAATAGTAAACTATGATACAATTAAGGAAACTGAAAAAGTGAAAGAGACAGTGTTGGGGGTCCAAGTGGAATGGGAGGGTGGCCACCAATATCCACCTGGATGAGTCCAAAACTAGATGGTCATTCAATGAAGATGCAATATATATTTAGAGGGGGCATATCATATATAGTATTCTCTAGAAGTGGATGATGAATTAAAAGAAGGCACAAGGACTTGCTTTTCTAATGTTTGGTTTTGAAAGTGTCCTTTCCCATGATGATTGTAGTTGAGTTTAGATGGCAGACTTCAAGTGCTTGATCATCAAGGAGATATAAACCCTTCAAGAGAAGTCAGCAAAGAAGAATGCACATTAGCACCCAAATCCCTAGACATTAATTGGATGGGGGAGAAGAATTAGTTGTTGGCCCTTTTCCATTGATGTCAAAAGGGGAGAGTAAGTTTTTGATGGCCCAAGTAGGGGAGAGAAAGCTCAAATGTCATCCATTGTGTTTTATGGATGTAGCATATGGAGTGGCCTTCAATATGAAGAAGTGTTGTGTTGCTAGCAATGCATGTTAGCTCTGTTATAAGAGTAGGCTTTTGATGGGTAAAAAATAGGCTTGGCAGTGTTGGTTGTGCTTTCAAGAGGTTCGCAGTAGTTGGTTTCATCTCCCCATTTATTCTCCTTATTCTCCTTTAAACCCTTTTATCTCTGTTTTTTCCCCAAAACCCTGTTTAAGCCACCCTCCACCTCGTTCATCCTCATTTCTTCTTTTTCCCTCGGGCCCTTTGTTTAAAATCACATGTAAGGGTTTTTGTTCTTAGCCTGAGTGCAAAGTTGAAATTCCCATATGACCATTTCCTCATAACCTTAAGCTTTTACAAAATCCCCGGCCCGTGGATTTCCCTGTCACATCACATCCACCAAACGTGTGTGTTTAACCTCTTTTGTCCGATCGTCTTCCGCATGATCCAGTGGCATTCCCTGCTCCCACCACCGAAAGCTGCATGTCCGATAGCCCATGGGGAAAGCGATTTTCCTACCGGACCCACCAGCCATGCATTACAAATGTGTTGGATCATGCCCCCGCGTATAGAAACTGCCTGCCTCCTGTGAGCGGTGTAGGGAAACCGCTTACCGCCTCCCCTTATGGCCCCCTCACTCGTCAACCTGCGCTCACCTCCGCCGCTCAATAGCCGTCAAATCTGCCTGACTGCAATCCGATAGCCCTCATTCGTCTGATCCTGTTGTCTTCTGATATCCTCCATAGACTGATCTCCGCCGCCCGTTTGTTTAATCCAATGACTGCTACTGATTCCCGTCACGCCCATGCATTCACCATGTAGTCTTGGTGCCCCCGAACTCTACCTTGTTCCCGAAGAAGAAAGTAAGCCATGATCTGGTACCCTGCACCATTAAATCTTAAACAACCTCATTCAAGAGACAACACAGCGAGGGAAGGAGAGTACTGCCTCGCACAGTTGAATTCATTTACCAATTATGGAGTTTTTGTCCCATACGGTATGCCACCTGCTCAAAGGAGGACTGCAGAGCACCAAGAAAGGCCGATTTTGTTCATTAAAACACGTAGTTTGCAGCAGAAACCCATATCTGATTGTAAATGTGGTTGGTGGTCCATTATGACCCCTCCAAGCATAGCATAGCAGAGAAATTTTGTAAACAAACTCTATACATACCCAAAAGCAAGATGTAATGAGGGTTGATGGTTGGTGAATGTTATTTTGATGTAAAGTTCAACTTCCGGAGACTGTAACTACTGTGATACCTACAGCTTCTGGTCTTCATTTTCAGCTAATACAAGCTTCTTTTTCTGTTAATTGCTCACTTTCCACTTCTTCTTTGTTCCAGGCTATGCCTGTTATGAATTTATTCATGTGTTGTTGATGTTTAGCATTAGAGGGACTATCATCCCACCTCTGTGTTAGAATATATCTTGTATCATTGAATTTGTATGCAGGTCTCTATTATTTTAATGGCAGAGAGCTGTCATCCTATCTGTGCATTAGGAAATAGATTTATAGACCTTTTTAACTGGTTGCAGCTGGCCATCACAGGGTTCTGTGCATCTGCTGGTGTGATCAATATTCTCCATCATCATATTTTCCTGAAAACTGTGAGTAATTGGTGGTCTAAAGCCTTGTAGTCTGGGGGTGTTCACCCATGTCTGGGGTTAAGCATAGTAGAAGTGGTTATTTGGCTTGAATATGCATCATTCCTTCCATTCATCCACCATTTTCCAACATTTTTGTTGAGTTTGTAATGTTCCCGAGCATCTCTGATAGACAACCTAGGAGAGTTTCTTGGGGCAATAACATTAATTGGCGCCATTACCAGGGAGAGAAGAATTGAAGCTCAGCTTCCCTGGGAGAACGACATAGTTCTAGATTTTCATGATAGATAAGGTTTGGGCACATAATTTGGTTGTAATCATCTATCTGGTGACTCCACTGGAGGAAGACCAACCTTTGGCGACTCCACATTGAAGTTCTGGCTCAGTTTGTGAGACATACTCGAAGAAATCCTTAAAAATCACCAGCTGAATCAGTGCCTGACCCTGAGATGACTGTCAAATCGAAGAAAACATCACTGAAAGGGGCATCAGGATTAGGTAAGCCCAAGAAATCTTATTTGTCTCTGCATGAGGAGTTTTTAGTTGAAAATACACAATTTGAAGACATAGAGCCTAGGGCTGCTAGTCAACAAACACCTGCATAGATTAATACATCCACTTGTCCATCTAGTTCCCCTTTGAATCTTAGTCCAAAGAAAACTTCCCATACAGTCCATAACATCTCCTTGTGTCTGCCATCCATCACATTATTTCCTACCATTCAATCTGCCAGTGTCCTTCCACATATCCCAATCATGGCTAGCCAGCAAGCACCCACGAAGATAGAAAGAATTGATGCTGCTAGTTATGGACATTTGGTCTTGCCTGTTCCTTTAAATCCGATGCTTGTGGGAGAATAGCAGAAATATATGCCTAAATTCACTGGTACAGAGGGAGTAACAGTAGAAAAACACCTTGAAGCTTTTTACAGTTATGCTGATAACTTAGATATAAGTGTAAATGATGTATGGATGAGAGTTTTTGTTCAGAGCCTTGATGGAGGGGCCAGGAAGAGGTTCAGAGAATTACCCCAGAGATCTATAACAGATATTGAAGCCTTAGATGATGCATTTTTGAAGCACTGGGGAGATAAAAAAGACCTGTTGTATTACCACACTGAGTTTGGTAACCTAAAGAGGGAAAATGGTGAATCATTGCCTGATTTTAATAAAAGATTCAACCGTATGTATAGTAAGATACCAGCTGAGGTGAGGCCTACTCCCACATCTACCAAACTCACTTATGCCAAAGCTTTTGACTTTGATTTCTGCCTACTATTGAGAGAAAGGAGATGTGCTACTCTGGTAGACATGCAAGATGCAACCCTAGAAGTAGAGTCCAATATTATGGCTAGAGAAAAATTAAAAAATCAAGCTGACAGAAGGAGGCAAAGAGGTCAGCCTTCTACTTCTTCTACATCATCTTCAGATCCTAAATTAGACAAAATGACAAAGATGATAGAGTCATTGGCTGCTGAAATTTCTAAGCTGAAGGTTGAACAAAATTCAGGGAAAACAAGGCAGCAGAACACATTTTCTCCAAGAAATCCAAATCCTTTCAGAAGAGCAAATGAGTAGTTACAAATAATTCAAAGGGGTGAAGAATCAAAATAAGAACAGAAAGTTAAAGCTCCCTTCTAGAATGTAGTCATGGAGGAGGAACAATTTGAAGATGAAGATGAAATTCGCTGCATGGAAGATAAAGGCAGTGCTACATTTTTTACTTTGGATGCTTATGAAGAATCATTGCTGCAGGACCAAATAAGTCAAGAATGGGACAAAGGAGCTATTCTACAAATTGGTGAGCAGCAAAGATACAATATGAGGTCAAATGCAAGAAATGTCAAGGAAAATCCTGCCCAAAGTACTGCTTTCCAAATAGAGTCACAAAATATCAGACAGAGGAGACCAACAATTGATCCAGTCATCCTCAAAGCTCTAGTTCAAGAGGTAAAAGGTTCTGATAAGTTACCTTCTTCTTTTAGCTTTGAGTCAGAAGTTCAGAAATTGAGAATATTTGTGCCTCTGGTAGATTTGGTTAAGAGTGAAGTATTTACAAAGCCTATCGTTGAAGCCCTTGAGCTAGAAACCACACAAACCTCCACCGACTCTGTGAACTTGCAAGATGACAAGCCTGCCATTGTGCTTAGTCCCATGATTGAACCTGCTGATAATAATTCTCCATATTTTTATGTTTCATTGACCATTCATGATAAAATCCTCCACAACTGCCTGGTAGACATAGGGGCCAGCCACAATTTAATGCCTAAAGCTATCATGGAAGAGTTAGGCCTTGACATCACCAGACCCTATCATGATTTATTCTCTTTTGATTCAAGGAAAGTGAAATGTCTTGGATTGATTAAAGATCTGGCCATTACCTTAACTTAGCTACCCATGAAGAGTATGATGATGGATATTGTGGTAGCAGATGTCCCTCCTAAGTTTGGCATGCTGCTGTCTAGAGGATGGATTAAGAGACTAGGTGGGACATTACAAAATGACCTATCTTATGCCACTGTCCCAATATTTGGAGGGGAAAGCAGAAGATTATACAGATAAGCACAATTGGCATACATCATTAGTGATGAGAAGAATCTTACCAATCATCCCATATATGCTGTGGACACTGATTTTGGAGCATGTATTATCCAAATAGAAGAATCTAAGAAGGCTTCATTGTAGATCAGGAAACCAACAGTTCAGGCCGAAAAAGAGCAAGGAAATCAGGTTTGGGAGATGTTCTTTGATGGAGCATGTTCCAGGGATACTGCAGGAGCAGGAGTGGTACTAATATCTCCAGAGAAAGAAAGTACATAGCTGTCTTTTAAGCTGGCTTTTCAAGTCACAAATAAAATAACAGAATATGAAGCTCTTCTACTGGGTCTAAATGCAGCAAAAGACAGAGGAATCAAGAATTTGAAGGTGTTTGGAGATGTCGATTTGATCATTCAGCAAGTAAATAAAACATTTCAGCAAAAGCACCCAAGGCTAAAAGAATACAGAGATGAGGTATGGAGACTCAAAGATTATTTTGATTATTTCTGTATTTCATATATCCCTAGAGCAAAAAATCAGCTTGCTAATTCCCTTGCTATTTCTGCTAGTCTATTTACGCCTCTCATGCCTCCTAGACTAGTTTATCAATTCCAAATGAAATACAGACCATCCTTGCCTGATAATGTCCAGCATTGGAAGGTTTTTAATGATGATGATGAGTTAAATAGGTTTCTGCAAGTCATTGATGAGTTTTCCGAAATGCAAATTGACCAAGATAATGAAGCCTTGTTAGAAAGCCCCAAATCCCAGCTTAGAAATAGAATTGGAAAAAATAGCATTCTCCAGCTTCCTAGTAATCATATTCCCAAGGGTTTAATTCCTCTAGAAAGACTGTTTGACCAAAATGAGGTGTCTTACAAGGCTGCCCAAAAAGAAGATCAATCTTTGGTCTATAAGCATGATATAGGAAGTCCAGATCAGCCTTGATATGTAAATCTGTCCATGCATCTGTCTGCTGATCAAAGTGCTGAATATTGCAATTTAATGAGGCAATTTACTGATGTGTTTGCCTGGGAGTATAGTGATCTAAAAACGTATGATAAGAACATAATCCAGCATAAAATCCCTCTAGAGAGAAACACCATTCCTTTCAAATAGATGTTGAGACCAATAAATCCTATGCTTCTTCCTCTAATTGAAAAAGAAATTAAAAAATTTCTAGCTGCCAAGATTATAGTTCCTCTCAGATATTCAAAATGAGTAGACAATTTGGTGGTAGTGAGGAAGAAAAGCGAAGAAATCAAACTGTGTGTTCATTTCAGAAATTTGAACAAGTGCTCGAAGAAAGACAACTATCCTCTACCAAAGATGGAGCATTTGCTGCAAAAGGTCTCAGGAGCAAAAGTAATGTCTTTCTTGGATGGATTTTTAGGCTTTAATTAGATTGTTGTGCACCTAGATGACCGAGAGAAGACTGCATTTACCACTCCTTGGGGCACTTTTATGTATGCTACGATGCCTTTTGGATTGATGAATGTTGGAGCCACCTTTCAGAGAGCTATGGATATAGCATTTATGGGAGAGAAGGATAAATTTGTACTTATATACCTTGATGACATAACAGTATACTCCAGCAGCCATCAAAATCATTTGCAACATTTGAAAAAAGTGTTTCTAAAGTGCAGAAGGTTTGGAATTTCAGTCAATCCTAAGAAATCACAATTTTCTTTAGAAGAAGGCAAGCTGTTAGGACATATTGTTTCTGCTACAGGTGTCCAGATTGATCCAGAAAGAGTAAGAGCAATACAAACTTTGTCTGTCCCAAGATCTAGGAAAGACATTGAGTCCTTTCTGGGTAAAATTAATTTTGTCAGGAGGTTTATTCCAAATTTTGTAGAATTGGTGAAGCATGTTACCTCCATGTTGAGAAAAGGGTCAGATGTAAGATGGACTGATGCAGCAAGAAAATCATTTGAGTCCATTAAAAAGGCTATTACGGAGGCTCCCACTTTAATAAGTCCAGATTACAGCAAGGAGTTCCATGTATTCTCATTTGCCTTTGAAGATACCATTGTAGCAGTTTTATTGTAGGCAAATAAAGAAGGTTTAGAGCATCCAGTGGCATTTTTGAGCAAAAACTTGAGGGATGCTGAACTGAGGTATGATATTATTGAAAAACAAGCATATGCTCTTATCAAATCCTTGAAAGATTTTAGAGTTTATATCTTGCATTCAAAGATAATTGCATATGTACCCTCTGCTGCAATAAAGGATGTCTTAACACAACCTGATGCTGATGGAAGAAGGGAAAAATGGATCGCAAAGATGATAGAATTTAATATAGAACTGAAGCCTACTAAAATGGTTAGAGGTCAGGGCCTTGCCAAATTATTCGCTGAAGAAAATTGCAGATCATTAGATATTGATTTCTTGAGCACAATAGCAGAAAGTGGTCAGAAAGATGAAGAAGAGGAAGCAGCTGAACCAGACAGAGAGAAGTCAATGGCCGAAAATCTAGCTTCATGTGATTGGTATTTGGCAATAGTTAATTTCTTGCTGAAGCTAGAAATCCCTTCAGAACTTACTCAAAGTCAAGCTAGGACTATAAAGCTTAGGGAAGCTAAATATTGCATCAATGAAAATCTACTCTACTGGAGGGATCCATCTGGAATACTTTTGAGGTGTCTGGACAAAGAACAGTCAAAAGAAGTCATGCAAAAATTTCATTCCAGCATGTGTCGAGGGCACTATTATTGGAAAAATACAGCCCATAAAATTCTTAGAGTTGGGTACTATTGGCCCACCTTATTTTCTGATGTATTTTCTTTTTTTAAAATCTTGTGACAGGTGCCAAAGATTTGAATGAAAACAATAGTTGAAGTCCCTACCCCTAAAACCAATTCAGGCAAAAGGACCTTTTCAGCAGTGGGGCTTGGATCTCATTGGAAAAATCAATCCTCATTCCAGTGGCCAGCATAGATGGATATTAGTAGCCACTGATTATTTCACTAAGTGGATTGAAGCAATCCCTATAAATAAGGCTGATCATAATGTGGTCATGAAGTTTTTAATTGAAAATATCTTTACTAGATTTGGCTGTCCACATAAATTAGTTACAGACAATGTAGCATCCTTCAGGGCAAAAGATGTGATGAAAATGTGTGATTCAATTGGTATTAAACTGGTTCATTCCACCTCATATTATCCTCAAGGAAATTGTCTAGCAGAATCCTCTCATAAAAGCCTGATAAGGATAATTAAGAAGCTGTTAGAGGACAATAAAAAGAATTGGGATTCAAAGCTCAAATATGCACTGTGGGCTGACAGAGTAACTATTAAGAAATCCACAGGAAATTCTCCTTTCAAGCTGGTATATGGCACTGAAGCTGTATTCCCAATTCAGTTGACTCTCCCCGTGGCAAAGTTCCTTCAAGAAGAGCAGAATGAAGAAGGAGACATGGCAAAAAGGATCACTGATTTAGCAGAGGTTCATCAGATTAGAGAACCGCTGGTTGAAAAGGCTGCAGCACATCAGAGAAAGATTAAGGAAGCCTTTGACAAGAAGGCAAAAACTAATAGTTTTCAGGTTGGAGACTTGGTTCTGAAATGGGATGCATTGAAGGAAAAGAAAGGCAATCATGGGAAGTTTGATGCTTTCTGGACAGGGCCTTACATCATTTCACAGGTTCAAGGGAACAACACCTTCATGCTGAAAAGTATGGGAGGAGAGGCCGTTTTTGATGTCCCAGTCAATGGGTGTTTTCTAAAAAATTATGTTGTTTAAGGTCTTTGGCCTTAAAGATTGAAAATATTTTGTTTTCATCAGTTTTGTGTAGGCACAGTAGACTCCATGCCCAATGGAACACTAGGAATTTTGGCTAATTTGTTTTCAACTAGAAAAGCAATGGTCTGTAAGTTCTTGAGACCTCACAGGGAAGATCTCATCCCCAGAAGGAGCCGGTGTTATCTATGATATAAGACTAGGCTTTTGATGGGTAAAAAACAGGCTTGGTAGTGCTGGTTGTGCTTTCAAGAGGTTCGCAGCAGTTGGTTTTGTCTCCCCCTTTATTCTCCTTATTCTCCTTTAAACCCTTTTATCTCTTTTTTCCCTAAAACCTTGTTTAAGCCACCCTCCACCTCTTTCATCGTCATTTCTTCTTTCTTCCGCGGGTCCTTTGTTTAAAATCACATGTAAGGGCTTTTGTTCTTAGCCCAAGTGCAAAGTTGAAATGGCCATATGACCACTTCCTCATAACCTTAAGCTTTTACAAAATCCCTGGCCTGCGGCTTTCCCTGTCACATCACATCTGCCAAATGTGTGTGTTTAACCTCTGTCATCCGATCGTATGTCACATGATCCAACAGCATTCGCTACTCCCACCGCCGAAAGGTACACGTCTGATAGCCTGCGGGGAAAGCGGCTTTCCCGCCGGACCCACCAGCCACGTGTCACAAATGTGTTGGATCGTGCCCCCACGTACGAAAACTACCTACCTCCCGTGAGCAGTGTGGGGAAACCACTTACCGCCTTCCCGTACGACCCCCCACTCATTAACCTACGCTCACCTCTGCCACCTAATAGCTGTCGGATCTGCCCGACTACAATTCAATGGCCCTCATTCATCTGATCCTATTGTCTTCTGATATCCTCCATAGACTGATCTTTGCCACTCGTTTCTTTAATCCAACGGCTGCTATTGATTCCCGTCGCACCCATGCATCTACCACGCAGTCTCGGTGCCCCCGAACACTACCTTGTTCCTAAAGGAGAAAGGAAGTCATGATCTGGTACCCTGCACCGTTAAGTCTTAAACTATCTCATTCAAGAGACAACACGGTGAGGGAAGGAGAGTACTGCCTCGAGCAGTTTAATTCATTTACTAGTTATGGAGTATTTGTCCCATACGGTATGCCACCTTCTCAGAGGAGGACTGCAGAGCACCAGGAAAGGCTATTTTTTTATTAAAACACGTAGTTTGCAGCAGAAACCGATATCTCAATGTAAATGTGGTTGGTGGTCCATTATGACCCCTCCACGCATAGCATAGCAGAGCAATTTTGTAAACAAACTCTATATATACCCAAAAGCCAGATGTAATGAGGGTTGATGGTTGATGAATGTTATTTTGATGTAAAGTTCAACTTCTGGAGACTGTAACTATTGTGATACCTGCAGCTTCTGAGCTTCATTTTCAGCTAATACAAGCTTCTTTGTTCCAGGCTGTGCCCGTTATGCATTTATTCATGTGTTGTTAATGTTTAACATTAGAGGGGCTGTCATCCCACCTCTGTGTTAGAATCTAGCTTGTATCATTGAATTTGTATGCAGGTCTATGTTATTTTAATGACAGAGAGCTATCATCCTATCTGTGCATTAGGAAATAGATTTACAGACCTTTTTAACTGGTTTCAGCTGGCCATCACAGGGTCCTGTTCATCTGCTAGTGTGATCAGTATTCTCCATCATCACATTTTCCTTAAAACTATGAGTAATTGGTGGTCTAAAGCCTTGTAGTCAGGGGGTGTTCACCCATATCTAGGGTTAAGCATAGTAGAACTGGTTATCTAGCCTGAATATGAATCATTCCTTCCATTCATCCACAATTTCCCAACATTTTTGTTGAGTTTGTAATGTTCCTGAGCATCTCTGATATACAACCTAGGAGAGTTTCTTGGGGTGATAACAATGGCAAAGGAGGAGATTGTTTAACAATTGGTGGAAAATAGCATGGATTGACAACTCATACTCACTATTATTTGATTGGTTCTTGAGAGTAGCATATGTCTTATCGGTACATGTCATCTTCGAGGCTTAACCTCAGAGGGTTTCAAAAGGCCGCAAACATGTCCCTTCGGGCTAAGTAAGCGTTAGGATGTGGTGGAGGTTATGGTAGAGTTGAGAACCAATTAGAAAGTGGTTGGGACATGTCATCCTAGAGGCACCGCCCTAAAATGAAATAAGAGGGTTCAAGGGAGGTTTCTCTAGGATGACAAGGCTCTGGGAGATGACGACGAATAGAGAGGCAGTTGATGACAAATGAAAAGAGAGAAAATTGAGAATGGTGGACTCGAGTGGAAATGTATTCTTGGAAACGAAGGCTAGAGGCTAAGGTAACATCAAGGACTTTCTTTTGTTCCCATTCTATGACTGTTGGCATAAAAGGTTTAATGAATGGAATTTCAACCCTCAGGTATATAGGTTGAAGGAGCCCACTAGGTTGTTTGGTGATGGTTTAGTGACGTTTTTGTCCATTTTGTGACTGAGGGCATTCGGTTTAATTTTAGTTAAACAACACAATGGGCATATGTTTAAACAACATGAATGGGTCGACAATAGGATCCCTCCATATTTTGCAGTTATGATAAAAATTGTCCATTAGCCATAATTGGTTTATGAAGGTAATGAAAGGGTCCGTAGCTCTTTAGAATTGTGCGTTACATTTGGTCTATGTGTCATATTTGGGAGATATGCCAAAAACAACTATTCACCATAGTTGGGTTATTTAGGCATTGAACGGGACGACAACTAGAGCTGAGAGTTGGAGTCTATGGTCATTTACAAGAATTATCAATTCAAAGAAACAAGGACCATGATGCACATAAATAAATTAATGGAGTCTATATAAATCGAAGAGTAAGCCACCCCTGATCTACTCTGCACGCTATAAATAATTAAATGGAAAAGATTTTTGGGTGCAAAATATTTTACTAAAAAGTCAAAGCTCCATGCCAAAGTACATCTCTAGAGTTAGAGAGTCATATTGTATATTTAGGAAAAATTGAATGAAAGAGAGTTTTGAGAGTGCAGGTGGAATGGGATTTAATACTCAACATGAAAAACACCCCATTACTCACTCTTTGATTTAATGTATTTGCATTGGTTAATTAATAGGATGATACAACAAGACATCAAGTCATGCTATACTTAAGATATATAACAAGAAGTCATGTCTTATGCATAATGGGTAGCCATGTTGGAATATGCTCTTAGGCTAAGTGATGTGATAACATGAACAACATCATTCCTTATGTAGAAGAGAAACAAAACCATGGATGGTAATTGTGAACTGTCGGAGATTGTAGCAGAGTGTTGGGTGAGACTGAGTTCTTGAGAATATGTCGAGAGTCCCTATCGAATAGTGAAGGGACTGAGAGATGATATGTTGAGTGTATGAGGGTCAAGAGCTGAGTGTGTGTTGCAATAGAGTGAGACGAAGATGGAGTGTTGCGAGGGCTTTGTGTGAATGAAGGATGTTGAGGAGAACAGAGAGTTGAAATCAACCAAAGTGTTTGCCAATTACAGAGAGAAGATATTTCCTTATTGATTGTGGGCTGGAGTATATAAAATAGGAAGTTGGATCTTCCATCTTAGTGGATATCTGAAGAGTGTTTGGGGATTAGTGCCTCCTTCAACTTGGTGCTTGTATAAATCCAAGAAGCTCCAATTTGGTGCTTGGAGAAAATCCAAGAAGTTGGTGCTTCATTTGGTTCTTTTGGTAAGTTGGTCAGTTGTTTATAAAAGAATCGAGTTTGTGATTCTTGCTAGTGGGTTCTAGGAAACAATCTAACAGAGTTGGTTCTTTATGCGAGTGGTTTCTCACAAACAAATTCATGTAATATAGTAGGATCTTATATTTACATCATAAACAAGATTGGTGGTTTTTCCCTTTTGGGTTTCCAAGTTAAACCTTGGTGTATTATGTGTATGATGTGCAGT
This sequence comes from Pinus tabuliformis, assembly GCA_031772625.1. Taxonomy (NCBI): domain Eukaryota; kingdom Viridiplantae; phylum Streptophyta; class Pinopsida; order Pinales; family Pinaceae; genus Pinus; species Pinus tabuliformis. The sequence continues at coordinate 1,714,651,318 of CM062819.1, read as the reverse complement.
GTTTTTTTAATCAACCCTAATTGACCAAGACTACAACCATTTAATTGTCAACCCAGGGTTGGTATGTTATTGGAATAGATTTTGCATTATCTGTGCTAATACACTACAACCAAGAGTGAAAATAGAAAACAATAAAGAATTTTGTTGAATCAATTTTAGAAAATTAATCATTCATGCAGAAATTAAAACACTCTAAAGAAATGGAATCGCACTTCACAATTACCAGAGAAAAGGCATGCCACACACTGTACTGATAACTACACAAACTGGTCAACTACCATACTGCTAATCAAATATGTTTAACAACATAATGTAAATCTGGAACTGAGGTAGATATATTCCACAAATTATACAATGACAACATAAAACCATACAAATAATAAAAGGAAGGAACAATAATATACATCTACTCTACTGATGAAATCCATACTAAAGAGGAGGGCCCTTCCTCCCTAGCAGGGGCACAGGAATGAACATGAGATTAGTGAAGAAGTCAACTTGGAACGAGCAACAACATCATGACAACGTCTTTGATATTAATAACAATTAAAAGTTATAGGATCAAAATAACAATACTCTCTATTCTGTCCCCCATGCCTGAGGGATTAATTTTCTCTTATATAAATTACAGACCCAAAATCAAGAACAGATCAGTCATGTGAATCTCACAATTCTCATGCTGATCATAAAATAGAAATTGTTATAACCAGTTCCCAAATATGAATGTTATTTAAATACATCGGTTAAAATCATAACCGCTTGGATCTATCACTTTCTAAATAGAAAGTTCATAACTTCCAATAGTCATTGCATGGAATAATACCCACGACATTTCCAGCTATGGCGTAACAGCATCCTGTGGTCAAGTAATGTTTTGGGATGTAAAAAGAACACTTGATAACAAAAAACTTATAATGAAACTCACGGTGTAACAACAGTAATCTGTAACAACAACACGGTATAAGAGAAATGTCTGTAACAACATCATGGTGTAACAATAAGATCTGTAACAACACACAGAGTGTAACAATAATCCATTTCATCTTGCTCTTAGACCAATCAACGTGGATCTTCAATCCATAACCTCATCCTTGTGAGGAACACCTGAAAAAAGAGGAGAGGACCAAAAGAATTCTCCAATGCTTACCCCAGTCAACCATAAAAATCAATATTGCATCATTATATCTAGAAAAAATGCAAAGTAGCATGATGGAAAAATACGTTGTTCATAATAAGGAAAAGGGCGGTTAACATGTAGAGTTCTTTATGGTCTTGAGGGAAAAGGGTCAAAACCGGGGAAAGAAAGTATAGGAAATATGTATAGAAACTACACCCAACATCTCCCCCCAATTGAAGAAATTGCATGTCCTCATGCAAAACCTTAGTTTCTCCTATTATACCTTTGATGCAATTTTGTAAAATTATAAGCACCAATAGTGTCTTCACCAGTAGACTTATATCCCTGAGTAGCCATCAGCTGTCATGGCCAGGACTCTTGTTCATAATCACATAAGTAGTAATACGATTGATATTCCTCCACCGGTAAACAAATAAGAGGATATCTGAACCTAAGCCCATTCCAGAAGGGTCCCAGTGTTTGCACCACTTGGGCATATTCTGTTACTCATGTAACAACAACCACAAAATTTTAGAACTCGGAAGGATCTCCTTCTTGTAGTTTAGCACTACTAGCTTTTGTTAGCTTAAGGCACCCTGTTAGTGCTCGACTTTTCATTTGTGCATAAAGATTAAGGTAAAATCCCACAATCCACTTTCTATAAGTGGCTAAGTGTTCCCTATTCTCCAAGGCATTTAGGAACAATTTGAGCTCACGTCTCAATTCAACAACAATTCTTGGTTCCTACCTAATCCATAATACTTCTATTTCCTCTTTAGTTTCAGCTGACTTCATGGCCAAATTGCATTCGATTTGATTTCTCCTAAAAGAAATGAAGGCTTGCAACTACAAATCCCCCATATAAGAAAAAATACTTCCCACCATCTTTGTATTGAGATATTCACACATCATATTATGTAAAAATAGCTCACAAAGTAAGCTTTGTTCACCAAAATCAGAAGCAAAAAAAAATTCAAGAAAAGTGCGGGTAGAAGAATCCAAATAAGGTATGTTTTCAAAAACTTCTTTTAATTGAAATAAGAAACATTTTTCCAATAGGAACACCGAATATGATGTGGAAGGCATCCTGCAACCTAACAGGTTCAAGGGAAGCTCTCAAATCTTTGTCTTATCATTTGTTAGCACCAGAATATGCCACTGTAACAGCCGCAGTTGTTCATCTTTCTTCTTCATAGCTTTTTTATTCCTCTGCTCTTCCCATTCTCTTTCCCATTCTTCCTTTAACCACTTCTCTCAGATTGTATTCATGATTTTATGATGTGCCTTGAGCTATGTCATTCCCTCTTGCAGAGAGAGAGCATGTTGTTTCCATTTTTGCAATTTTTCTATCAACCAAATTCTTTCATAACACCATCCTTCATCAGGACCCGGTGTTTTCTGACATGCACTAACCACTGAAGGTGTAACACCCTCTCGAGGTGGAACTACTCCATTTCGGCTATTGGTTCTTGTGTAACAGTATCATCATCAATGGGTTCTTGTGTAACGAATTATTTTTCTCTTTGGTTAGCTTCGACTTCCACTGCTGGTTCATGTGTAACAATAGTGTCATCCACATGTTTGTGTGTATCATTTTCCCCTTGGTTAGCTTCTGCTTCCATTGCTGGTTCTTTTCTAACAACAGTGTCATCCAAGGGTTCCTGTGTATCAGCTCCCACATTACTCTCTGTGGGATGCTCCAGTTCAGTTGCTGGTTCTTATGTATCAACAACGTATTCAATGGGTTTTTGTGTGTCATCTTCCTAGGACTTAGTTTGTGTTTACCTCGAAAAGGTGTCCACTGCACAGACTCTATACCTTGCTGCTACTAGCTCCTTAGCATAGGCTGTGCACACAAAACCAAGAACATTCTCCTTGCAAGCCCTATCTACAACCTCAGCCTAATTATCTAACCCTAGGGACCTTGCTTATACTTGATCCTCTACTAACTGTTGTACTAACTTTTCATTTTCTCTTTATAAACATTAAATTTTAAGCAGCAAGGATTGGGTCTCGTTCTTACTTAGTGAGGGAGGTTCCTCTGGCTGAGCCTACTCTTCATCTTCCTACCTTGTTTCCTCCTTGTTCTTCTTAGACATGGATGGGGACTCTGGGTTCCCACTAACCCTTACTCTTTGCTTCGGTCACTTATCACTTATTTCCTTTTCAACTGGTCTCTTTCCAACCCTTACTTTCGAGGGTTGGGGCTGCTCCTTGGTTTCCATAAGAGCTTCCTTAGAAGTCCTAGCTCGTTTCCTTCGAGTAGTCCTATCTTTCTTCCTCATAAATTCATCCCAGCTCTCACCATAGTGACTTAGGGCATCTAACAAAATTAGCTTGATAAGGCCATGGTTTGTGATACAGTTCTCTCGATGCACAGTTGTCTTCACGACTGCATCCATATGCCTAATATTTTCTAGTAGAAAATACGAGAGGTTTATCATCTACTGATGTCGAAGGTGATTTAACAATGGGAATTGGTAATTAAATACAATTGTTTCCCTTCCCTCATAGGTGATATAATTAATGAGGTAAAGGGTGACATATGCCCATGGCTGGGGAAGCAAAAACCTGCCAATTCCTCTTCATTTCTTCACTAGCCATTCTTCCCATTGGAGAAAATCCTCAATCAAAGAGGGGTCATTGATTTTTCTATTAAACCACCTTTTCCCATCTATTGGTAATGTCGTCACATCAACAATTGCCTCCTCTGTAACTTCCATCTGTAATCCCCTGACCTCCGTTTGATTCCTCTTCAAATTCTTAGCGAATTCAATAGAAATTGCTCCATCTAATTCCTATAGCCTTTGGAAAAACTCAAGCCAGCCTACATCCTTGAAAATTTTGCATGCTTCAAGACAATTTTCCAATGCCTCGGTTGATCCTAGTTCATGTCAAATTTCCACCCCACCCATTGCTACGTTGTTACCATGTTGTTCTATTCTCTTCCTCTCTTTGAGAAATTCTGAAGTAATCGACACAATTCTCAGCTGTTCTGACTCTGCAAACTATTATCGTCTGATTTTGTCTGAGAGTTATGAATGAGGATTCAATGCTTCAACAATGGGTAATGGGAGGATGACATACTGAGGTTAAAGGCAAGGATTTCAAATCAGGGTTCGTAATGCGCAATATCATTTGCTCATTAATACTAAGTTATGTAAGATTTGGTATGAGTTACAATTCCCTTTCCGGCATGATCAATCATTAAATGATGATGATTACAAGATCATCATATTTTGGTTTCAGTTTAGATTCCCAAAGGTCATGTAAAGATCATGTCATGATGTAATTCTTCCTCCCCTTGGCTTAAGTATGACGACTGTCCTCGTATGTCAAAACGATATTACATTAAATTTCCATAATTTCTAAATAAAAGAGGATAGCGATATTACCATTTCATGAAATACCTAGTAGGACGTGGAGAGAAGACGTTGGTGATGAGGTGCATGGAATTGTGGTGAAATTAATTCTGATGGTCATGACAATTTCTCCTGAGTCATGGTCGTGCGTACTGTATATCGCAATAGATAATTTAATTGGATCATTTTTATAGGTCGTCGGTTGTTATAGTTGTAACAGCCAAGATGACTGGCATGCATTATTAGTTTCAACAAAAGATAAAAACAAAGAACTAAAAACAATCATGTAACATCATTATTGTAATATATGGCTGAAATGACAAATGTTGTTTTAATAAAAGTGTGTAATAGCCGCCACAGAGTGGTTTTCAACTCTTACAAAAATTGTCTATTTGTGCCCAAAAAAGAGGTTTTCACAACAATATTATTTTCATTATTTATTTACTTATATATATATATATATATGTGTGTGTGTGTGTGTGTGTGTGTGTGTGTGTGTGTGTGTGTGTGTGTGTGTGTGAGTAGGTGTAAAAACTGCCAACAGAGGTTGGTTTTCAGCTATTACACTTATTGAAAAATTAGAATTTTGGCAGCACAGGGGGGTTTTCCCTTGTTCCTGTAATTTGAAGCTCTGAATTCGTGACAATGTTAACAAATGAATCCCTTGAGGAAGGTTTATCATATAACTGAATACGATGCCCATTAGTAAGCAATGGTGTCCTTGAACTGTCAATGTTAACCAAATTCACAGTCCCATTGTCAAAGACTGTATCTACCACACAGGGACCTAACCATCTGGTGTAGAGCTTACCCTTGAAATTCTTGAATCTTGAATCATATAAGAGAGCCCAATCTCCTTTCTGAAATTTCTTCTTCTTTATTGTTTTGGAGAACTTGGTATCTACGGATAAATACTAATTCCCTAGATAAGTAGCTGTATCTAGAACAATAGTTTAAAGCACTTTAGCCTTTTCCTATAAGCAATAGATAAGACAAAGAGAATGAGAAGACCTAGTTGTAGTTCCGCTTTCCTCTTGTCTCCTTTTTATTTATCCTACCGCTCCTACCCATACTTAACACACTTGAGAAGTACCTGTAAACATCAACAAAAGATAAAGAATCGATCAAAGAAAAAGATCTATTGATTACAAGTAAATGGAATTAGATACATTCACACATATAAGCATCATATAACAATATAAGCATATGGGAAAAAGGTTCAAATACTTTATTGAATAGAAGAATGAATTACAACCATCAAGTCTGATTCGAAGTCACTCTTCCAGCTTTGATCCCATCCACATCACATCAAAAACATGAAAAACTAGTAGCATCACAATACTTGTCTCAAAGTCAATTCTCATAGCAACATTATCTCCTTACAATTCAACATATTCTAGCCCCTGATCACCTATATGGGTGCTCAATTTATGGGAAGATGAAGGCGGTTATGTGATAAATGGTGGTATTGAATGGCCTTCCATACTTAGAATTAGTTCCATGGAAGAATGGATGAGATGATAGGATGCATCTTAAATCATTATTCATTCATTTTCAAGCTCATAGGAGTTCATAAGTGAGGGGAACTTCTAGAAGACTCCAAGAGATAAGAATATTCCACAAACCCTATGTGAATTTTTCTCAAACTCGCGTAGGGAAGGTCAAAGAGGGCCTAAGTGCTCTGCAGAGCACCTTGGCATGGACTCAACTGCTCTGTAGCGCACCCTTGCATAGGCCTAATTGAGCTAGTCCCTCTAGAGGTCATTTCAGGATGTCTTCAAGCCATGAAACTGTCTGGGAAGGAGGCATTCGAAAGGTTGAATTGTTTAGGGCATGTAGCAACTGAAATTGGGGTTCGATGAGCCCTAAAACACTGATCTAGATGATGGGAGTGATGTGCCCAAATATATCTGTAACAGTTGCTCCCTAAAGCACGAAGTCAAAAATGTAATTTTGAGTGAAATTCTTTACGATGTGATGAGGATGTTCCGAAGTGTTTGATGACCTGCATCGATTACAATACAATATCATGATATTTTGATTTTTTTCTCATGAATTGCTGAGGGAAGTTATACGCATGCTTAGCATATAAACTTTCATTATAAGTACAGAGATAGTCATCTACATATATAGACCCATGATTGGAATGACCACCAATATAAAGCCATTGTAGGGATGTTTTGGGACATTTCCTAAAATCTCACCCGAATGGATGAAACTAGATCCAGGGTCTTCTATATAGTTCAATGGTTCACTCAAGTATGATTCCAACCATGTGAATATGTGATTTGAAGTCAAACATGGGAAGACACTGTCTGATTACCAGCCAATGATGTGAGTCGTTAACGGACGCGAGAGAAATCACCGATAATGATAATAATCCTCAAGGTACTGCAGTACATTCTGCATGGTGTGAATGTCTGATTTGATGTTGAACATAGAAAATTTTAGGGGCGAATGTTCGCCCTTAGGCGAAATTAAGGTGTTTTAAATTTTTAGTGGGTGAATATTTTGTATCATAGTACATTTTTACAAATCACCTCAAATAGCCCACCTTATTTTAAGGGAGAGGGTAAAAAAGGTAAATTTAGCCCTTGAAATTAGGAGTTACAACCTTCCATTCGCCCATTTTTAAAAATAGGTTTTATTTAAGTGAATCCTATGGGCCAAAGGCCCAAATACCATATTTATAAAAGAGGTATGGTAAATTAATAAGAATATAAATAAATGAGAGGTATGGTAAATAAATAAAACATTTTTTATATTTACTCCATAAGTCACCTTATATACATGCAAGGGTGTAAACAAATAAAAATATAAGTAAAGTGGAGGTATGGTAAATAAATAAAACATCTTTTTATACTTACTCAAAAGGTATGGCAAATAAATAAAAATATAAATAAACTAGATGCATGGTAAATAAATAAAACCTCTTTTTATATTTAGTCCATAACCCTCGTTCTATTTATGAAGGCTCAAGAAAGAGGTATTATTTAAGTGAATCCTATGGGCCAAATACCATATTTGTAAATGAGGTATGGTAAATTAATAAAAATATAAATAAACGAGAGGTATGGTAAACAAATAAAACATTTTTTATCTTTACTCCATAAGTCACCTTATATTCACAAACACAAAAAATGCTTTATTTTAGGTGAAACCTATGGGAAAAATACTATGGGACAAATACCATGGACTAGATTGTTATTAATACCATGCAAAAAAACATTATTAACCCTAATATTAGTATTAATAAAAATAAAAATGGCACATGGTATTGACCCATGGTATTCACCTAGAATGTAGCCTATTTGAATGGGGGAATTAAACCAGCATAGATCCATCTTTACTCTGGATCTACTAACCCCCAGAGGTATCAAATATCGTGATATGCAAACTAGCATAGAGTGAAAAAATATTTGATCCGATCAAGAGTAAAAATGGATGTTGTAATTTAATGTATGTTAAACATTTTAGCTTGGTTAAAATAAAAAATAAAATAAAAATCAACTATTAATTTTATTAATTTTTATAAATTACTAATAGTAATTTTTAAGCTCCAGGTTTACGATAACCCATGGTATTGACCCATGGTAATACCATGGTATTCATCTGAGCATAGACTATTTAAAGGGGAAATTATATCATCTTAGATCCATCTTAATTCTAGGTCTACCAAGTGCTCAGAGGGATAAATAGGTTTCATCCCCCTAAGAGTGGTAGATGTGGAGTTAAGATGGATATAGTTTGGTTTTTATGATAATGAAGATATTAAATAGACTTAGGAAATTATATTGTAAAAACATCTTAAGGTGAATGGTTAAAGAATAGACATTGGACAAGTATATTTGTATACTTCTGTTTTAAACTGAAACAAAGCCAGGGCTAAAAGGAATGGATTGATTGCACTAGTCATCCTTCTATAACTTTCCAACATATGCTGGAGTAAACAGATTGTAATTTGGGTAATTTACAGATTGTAATTTGGGTAATTTTTCTAATTGCAAACAGGAACATACTTGTGTATTGGCAGGGTGGTTACGAGGTCCCTAGAAGTTATGAATTTGAATTTTTCTTGGTTATATATATAATATTAGTTTTTTTATCATGCTTTTTTGTGAATGGCACGGGTGAATTTTATCCTACACCCACTAGGTTATCGATATGTAATTTCGGTAATTTTGATTTCAAAAGATATTTTAAAGAAATGCAATGATTTCATTTGTGTATTCAATAAACACAAGATTTTATAATTGAGTAAAATACTCGCCATCCCTAGTGAGAGATTCGCCAAAAAATTATATATACATATCATATTATTGATAAAATCGCCTTCCATTTTTCCTATATACCATGGAGATTCGCCCATTTATTATACATGTAAATTTAGGGGGGGTTCTTAAAATTTTCCCTGATGTTGAACACCATACAAAGTCCTTCAGTCGAAGGCCATTGATGTCAACCTATCCCCAGAAGCGAGAAACCTACCATTGATGTATGCAAGCCTTAAGGTACTGGAAGGGTGTTTCTAATTCAACTTCTTGGATAATGAGCTGATGTCGACAAGAAGAGACTCATCGCAGGAGGGCCTTGATGTTTCCCACATCAAAGAAATGAAACAAGTGTAATGATTTTGGAGACAAAATTTGACTGATGACACATGGTTCAAGAATGGCGGTCATGAAAATGAAGGTTTATGGTATTGCAAAGGATGAATTTTAACTGAATTCCTTCTCTTGAACATATCGACGACACTAAAACTAATTGGTAGCATTAACTCAAGACAAAGTGACAGATGGTATGATAGACCAATAGTATGATAACCATCAAGCTGATAACCCAACCCAAACAGTCACGGTGATAAGGTGAAAGTGTCATGTTCAAGAGCGACCTGCTACGAGAAGTGCTTTACCCTTCTTTCCATTTTGCCCAATAATCGCTGACTAGTACCTATTTATTTTTTATCAAGCTTGAGGAGGATAACATATGCTTGTTGTATAATTCCACCGTTCTGGTGAATCCATCTCTATGTGATGTTTTAACAAGTCTAGCGAAGGTGAAACTCGGTCTTTCCATGATGGACAAGTTTGTCGCTATTTGATGTTTTAACAATTCTAACGACAATGAGAACTCAATCCCTTTCATGGTTATAGAGTTTGAAAAGGGATATAAAAGGAATCTCCACAAGTTTTTTTCATAGATTTCTCTCTCAAGTCCGAAAAAGCGTAAAACAATACAAGAAAGAACCTACTGACCATGTTTGGTCAACGTATTCCTTTTTTGTAAATAATCTATCTTTGCCTTAAAAAGGGTTAAACTTATACTGAGTAGATTTCATTTCCAATCTGTGGACAAGCTGAAAAGGACAAGCGCTCGACAATATTTTCATATGTCGAGAGTCTGAAAATAGCTTAAAGAGAACTCCATTTTTTGGAACGAGTGGTGTCTAGGATAGAAACCGGTTCTGGTGATGTTGGAACTTCTCAAAACATGTTGATTTATGTGAAGAGGCTGGCTAATAAGACCACTCATTGCAACTGTTCCTCAAAAAGGGTAAAACAACCAAGTGAAAATGTACGATCAGCCAAGCAGATAGTGACGATGGAAGGAGAAAAACCAAGGCTCATCTGATGGAAAACGCTGATAGAATGGCAATCACGAGGGCTAAAATGGAAATGGGTTCATTTTTACATAAGATTGAAACAAAAAACTATGCTTGGATTCAGTTTCATTTTTAGACAAGCTTGAAATGAAGAACTATGGTTGAATTCAGTTTCGTTTTTACACATGCTTGAATCATGAAAAACTATGCTTGAGATTGGTTTACATGCCCCCAAGATGATGAATCGATTCTAGGTGCATGCCCACCAAGATTCATTACATTCATCTCAGTAGACTACTCGTGGCTATCAGGTGGATGGAATGAAGGTTCATTTACGAGATCAAGTGAAAGAATCAACTGGGATTTTACGAGATGTACTCAAAGACTCGACTTGAAACTTTGCTCTAGGGGACCTTGTTTCTTTTTTTAATGAGCTTGACACAAGACAAGGAACTCTACTTAGATTCCTTGTTTCATTTTTTAATGATCTTGACACAAGACAAGGAACTATGCTCATACCATTTCTTCTATTTTTTAACGAGCTTAACACAAGACAAGGAACTAAGCTCATACTCTTTGTTTCATTTTTTAACAAGGTTGACACAAGACCATGAACTATCCTCACGAACCTGTTTCATTTTTTAATGAGGTTGACATAGTAAAAGAACTATCCTCATATTCCTTGATCACGAACCATAAGAGGCCATGACTTCCAAGAGGTTCCCATCAGATGGGAGAACAATGCTCTGGAAGGGATACATAGCAAGGAATCCATTAGAGAGATTTGGTTCCAATGCCCCCAGCATTTCATGTACAACATCATGAAATTGATTGTCCATTGATGTAGGCATGGAACGGGTTGCCACATAATTGACCCATGGCGGGGAAGATGCCATTGTGACAAAAGGACCATTTATGGAAGATGGTTGACTCGAAGCCATATTTTGGACCAGGAAATGAAAGCTGGTCAATGATGACAATTCTGCCTTCATGGGGGAAACACATCACTTGAAAGAGTGTTGAAACAATAGCTCCCATGTCATAAACATAGTCATGCCCAAGAAGTAAATTGTAAGCTAAAGGGCTTGGGACTACCATCACATTGAGATTAACAAATTTTCCTCCCAAAGTAATAGGCAACTGAGGAAGGATCCCTAATGGTTGACTAGTTCCTCTATTAAAAGCCAACAGATTCTGCGTAATAGGCACAAGTGGTGGCGAACCGAGTGCTTGCCAAGTAGTGGAGGAAAGGATACTCACAAATGCACCTTCATCTATAATAGTGCGAGGTAAAATCATATTACAAGATTGTACTATGATCTGGAAATGCACATAAGAAGGAAGACAACATCCTGCCAGTCGATTCCAATCAAAGGATGTGACTAGAATACTTGGAGGGGGTACTGTAAGAATGGGAGAATTCCCCCCTTGAGTTATGAGAATGGGAGGATTTTCCTCCTGTCTTGATGGAACAAGGGGATTTCCCCCAAGCTCATTGGAATATGAAGAAATGAAAAAGAACCTGAGTGGTATCATATTCACTCTCTTCGAGAAATGTATGATTAACTAAAGGTGAAATCGGGTCAACTATTTCCTCGACCTGTGATTGATCAGGTATAGACTCATGGGATTCACATTCAGAGAGAGTGGTTTGACCGACGGTTGATTTGGATCAGTCACTTTATCAAATAGTGAAGGATTAAGGGATAGTCTTCTATAACCAGATGGAAGTCATTGCGGTGAAGCAGGACAATTATCCAACACTTTTTTGGCTTCATCCAGATAGGAACAAAGGTGAATGAGGTGATTCCCTTCACATAACCTACAAGGAAACTTAACTTTAACCTTCTTTCCATGAAATTTACTACCACTAGTTGATGGTGTGTCACTAGCATGATCTCCAGAAGTTGATGACATAGGATGATGTGAACGAGAATACCATTCTTCTAAGGTCCACAAAATATCAGGATAATTTCGAAGAAGATGGTCTCTCGTACAAAGTTTGCATGGATAACAAACTTTGTGAGGCTTATCGGATGGTTTCTCATTAGAAGTTGTATTCAAAGAAATGGTTGCTTGGTTGGCCCCCCTGTTGAATTTTCTTCTTCTTCTTCTTCTTCCCTTTCTTATTCTTCTTAGCCACTTGGTTACTAGTGCCAATACTTTCACCAGGTGAAGAGGAAGAAGGGGAGGAAGAATCAACTAAGGAAGAAGGCAAATGGTCAACTTTAGGATCAACTGGAGGTTGATTTTTTCCAGTTGGAGGAGTACTTGATTGTGGATAAATCACAGCATTTTTAACCAAGGAGGTTGAAAAAAACCATACTAGCAAGCCAAAAGTAAGTCTTGGAAGGGACAATGTAGTGATATAAGGAGCACCAATATTTCTGAAAGAAGGAAAAGGACTAGGATTTCCATCAAGAGGAATTCCTTGATCGGTGAATTCCGGATTTGTTGCCATATGTCTCAACCTAAGAAAACTTAAGAAGAGAGCGTGGAGGATGTTATCTGTGGTCAATTAATTTTATTTTAATCAAAATAACATAACAAAACAAAAGATCTATGATCTAGGAAAAAGGATTACCAAGCAATTGTGAACTGCAGAATACCTCCCGGTGAACCGAGAAGTATGGGCAAGCAATCTCCCTGAATGCTATGTTCAGTGTATCATAGTGTACAAGGTGGCTAACTCGTTTACCTAAGGATGGATAGCAACCTAGTGTTGTCCTCCCATATATACTCGAAAGTATGTGGAGGCCCCATCCATATTGGGACTGTCTAATTCAAAACCGCACAATGAGAGCATTCCCGTATACTTCACATACTGTAACACTGCCCTATATGCCTGAAGGTATGTCGACGAGCTACGATATACTCACGTATGTGGAATGCGATATCACACTTGGGGTGTACTGCAGACAAGTTAGTGATAGCTGCTATTTTTTACGATACCGGAACATATCTCCAGCCTAGAACCTCTAAATGTTTTGCGTTAGATGACAATGCCCCATTAGGTAAATTGTTGTTAATTTTAAGTTGATATTTCTTAGGAATTTGCCTTTCAAGGTTCACCATGTGATTTATTTTCAATTCCTAGGATGCAACTAACATGATAAGCATTCTTTCCATTCAATTTAACAACGAAAACCTTAGCTAATAGGGATAGAGCAATCAGATTCTTGTAATCAAAGAACAAGGAATACATCTAATGCAATTTCCCTAAACTATTCCTATGAGCACACATAAACTTTTTCAATCCACAATGCAAGTTTTTCTTTTCAATTCCCTTAATGTTATGATGAACAAAAGGAAACTAATGCACATATAATCAATCAATCTTTTTGCAAGAATGAAGACTTTACGACAGTTTTGTTTCAAATGAAATGAAGAATTTTACGACACTTTCTATTGAACAAAGATTAATCGACTATAAACTAACTTTGACAATGAATTGATACTGATAAAGAAATCATTTAATAAACAATAATAAATCATGTCAAAGTAGGGCTAGCAAAGGAGATACAATGTTGATTTTAGAGACATAACATTCATTGATCATTCAGCAAGCAGAAACAAAAGGAAATTTGGTGAAAAAACCCAATCCAAAGGTCAAAATTTGACCTAAGGTGGATCAGCGTAGGTCTGAATAGGAGACAGTGCACTGAAATGCAATGTCTCTAAGCCAAGCGTGCACTGATTCTAGCACATTCCTAAAGTAGGCATCCTAGTGCAAATTTTTACCAAAAAACTTCAAAAGGGCTGAAATAAGATCAATGAAAGCAAGTAAGGTCTACTAGAGTGTCCTAGGATGTGGATAAGCTACTTGGAACAATAACTACATCCCTAGTGGAGTCACCAATTTGTTTTGGAGAATTTGATATCTAAGGATAAACACTAATTCCCTAGATAAGTGTCCATATCTAGAACAACAATTTAAAGAACTTTAGCCTTTTCCTATAAGCAATAGATAAGACAGAGAATGGGAAGACCTACTTGCAGCTCCTCTTTCCTCTTGTCTCCTTTGTATCTATCCCGCCATTCCTTCGCGTACTTAACATGCTTGAGAAGTACCTGTAAACATCAACAGAAGACAAAGAACTGATCAAAGAAAAAGATCTATTGATTACAAGTAAATGGAATCAGATACATTCACACATATAAGCATCATATAACAAGATAAGCATATGGGAAAAGGTTCAAATACTTTATTGAATAGAAGAAGGAATTACAACCATCAAGTTTGATTCGAAGTCACTCCTTTAGCTTTGATCCCATCCAAATTACATCAAAAGCATGGAAAACTTGTAGCATAACAATACTTGTCTCAAAGTCAATTCTCATAGCAACATTATCTCCTTACAATTCAACATAGTCTAGCCCCTGATCACTTAGATGAGCGCTCAATTTATAGGAAGCTGAAGGAGGTTATGTCATAAATGGGGGTATTGAATGGCGTTCCATACTTAGAATTAATTCCATGGAGGAATGGATGAGAGGATAAGATGCATCTTAACTCATTCCTTGTCCATTTTTGAGCTCATAGGAGTTGATAAGTGAGGGAAAATTCTAGAAGACTCCAAGAGATAAGAATATTCCCCAAACCCTATGTGAATTTCACTCAAACTCGCCAAACGTAGGTCAAAGAGAGCCTAAGTTCTCTGTAGAGCACCCTGGCATGGACTCAACTTCTCTGTAGTGCACCCTTGCATGGGCCTAACTATGCTGATCCATCTAGAGGTCATTTTAGGATGTCTTCAGGCCATGAAACTGTCTGGGAAGGAGGCATTCGAAAGGTTGACTTGTTTAGGGCATGTAGCAACTGAAATTAGGGTTTGATGAGCCCTAAAACACTGATCTGGATGATGGGAGTGATGTCCCCAAATGTATCTATAACATTGATAAACCGGTCATGCCAATTAGATCTCTACTACTGGATAATCTCTGTTTACTGGATAACAGCCAACCGTTTCTCCTTCAATTCATTGAGCTAGTTCAACCTTTGCTTTTGTGCTATAGCTAGATCCATACTTACCTGTAATGTTGTTCTCAATGTCTTGATTTTCAACTGAATAGGGAATAAGGTATTTTTACCATACCCAAGTTCATATGGTGAGAATCTCATAGTATTCCTACACATAGTTCTATATACCCACGACAATTTTGGAAGTTTATCAGCCCAATTCCTTCGGTGACTAGCCACAATTTTAGTAAGAATCCCCTCAATGACTTTGTTGGTGCTTTCCACTTGACCATTTTCTTGTCAGTGATAAGGTGACATGATTCTATGATGGATTTTATATTTTTCAACTAACTTTTGGATCAAGTGAGATGTAAAATGCGGCCCTCCATCTTTCACTATCTCATTGGGCATCCGAAAACAGATGAATATGTATTCAAATAGGAAGTTTGAAACAACCTGCTATGTGGCTCTGGTTGGTGCTTTTGCCTCAACCCATTTTGTGACATAGTCGGTACAGACCAAGGTGTAGGACCTCTATTTAGATGAAGGATTAATTTGTTCAACAAAATCCAAGGCCCATTTCGCAAATGGTTTTAAGACTATTTGAGGCTGTAAGGGCATCTTATCTGATTGTAGTGGCTAGCCCATCCTTTGGTAGCTATCACACCCTTTGACAAACTTCTTGGCATCCTGAAATATTGTAGGCCAATAATATCCTGTCGAAAAGACTTTGTATCCTATCCACTTGTCTACAAATTTCCCTCCCCAAGGTTCCTCGTGACAAGCCTTAAGGATGTCAAAGATCTGATCTTCCCTACCACAACGTCTAAACTAAAAATCTGGTCCATTGTTATAGAGATTCTCATCTATCCAGGAATACGTTGGACTCTACTATATGTTTTTTCTCTTTTCCTTGGAGGATAAGTATTGTGGAAACTTCCCTGTAGCAAGATAATTGTCTATATTTGCATACCATGGTAAGTGAGTAGAAATAGAAAAGAGATACTCATCAGAGAAAGAATACTTAGTAGGAATGCAATTGTCATCAATAGTTAAACTAGAAAGGAAATCATCTACTACATTATATTTTCCAAGTTTATCTACAATTGTCATATCAAATTCCTGTAACAACAATAAACAACGTGTAACTCTACCATTAGTAATTGGCTTATTCATTAAAAAACGAATGGAAGAGTAGTCAGTGTGTACAAATACTTGATACTCGATAATATAATGTCAAAACTTGTTGATGGCATGCACTACTACTAGGAATTCCTTCTCGGTCACTATATAGTTGAGCTCAGCTGGAGTCAAATTCTTGCTTATGTAATAAATAGCGTAAAGTTTCCTATCATCTAGCTAGCCCAAAACGACACGTACAGTAATACTACATGAATCTATAGCTATGTGAAACGACATTTCCCAATTAGTTCCATGTAAAATGGGAGCTCCTGATACAAAGCATTTCAGCTTCAAAAAGGCTTGCTCACACTTTCCTGTCCACAAAAATTCCACATCTTTCATAAGTAAGGAGAATAATGGCGATGCAAATTTTGAAAACATCTATATAAACGTTCTATAATAACCTGCATGTCCCAAGAAACCATGTACCTCCTTTTGCGGATTAGGAGTTGGAATTTTCATAATTACCTCTATTTTAGTAGGGTCTACCTTGATCCCATCAACAAAAATTTAGTGTCCCATCACGATACCTTCAGTTATCATCATGTGACATTTTTCGCTGCTTAAAGCAACATTAGTATGTATACAACATTCCAACACTTTTTTTAAATTAGCTAATGATGTTTCAAGAGCATCACCACAAGGTGTAAAGTAATCCATGAATATTTCAAGGCAATCATTCAACAAATCAGAAAACATTACCAGTATTGCCCTTTGAAAGTTTGTTGGTGCATTGCAGAGTCAAAAGGGAGGTAATCTATATGTGAAAGTTCCCCAAGGGCAGGTAAAGGTTGTTTTATCCTGATCCTTTGGGGCAACCTGTATTTGGTTGTATCCCCTAAACCCATCTAAAAATAATAAAAAAAATTCCCAGAAAGAGTGTCAAGGACTTGATCTATAAATGGTAAATGAAAATGGTCCTTTTGATTGGCTTTATTGAGTTCTTCATTATCCACATAGACTCTCCACTTTCTATTATTATTAGGGACAATGATGAGAGGAGACACCCTTTGACTGTCAAATATCAGATAGATAAAGTTAGCATTTAGGAGTTTCTGTAATTCTTCTTTCACTACCTCGTTCAATGTAGGGTTCGTGCAGCGATGTGGTTTTCTAATTCGTTTGCAGCCATCTTTCAAATAAATGTGGTGAGTGTATAGGTTGGGATGAATCCCTTTCATATCCGTGTAGTCCCATGTAAATTCCTTTTTGTATTTTTGTAACAGCTATAACAACATTTTATTTCTGTTAGCAGTTAGATTGGGATTAATATTCAAATAATTTCCTTATTCTATTTCAATGAACTGCTATCAGTATGTGGAGTGGTTCTCATTTGTTTGAAGTTTACATATTCTACCTTCTCTTCCTCTTTTGAATTTTCAATAGAAGTGACAAAAAGAGAGTTATTAATAAAGCCATTAATGATATCATCTTCTATCTCATCCTTGAAATATTGGGCTTTTCCAAGAGTGAGGGGTGGTAGGGAAATATCTAAGTCGGATTCAAATTCATCCAACTAGGGATTGTTGAAATCCATATTTGGTTTTGGGGGGTAAAGGTTAAGGTTCTTTGTAGCTTGGCCATCTAAAATCATCATAGATCTGGATCTACACCCTATAAATGCATATGCAGTGGCCAACCAGGGTTTCCCTAGAATCAAAGGATGTCCCCCTAGGTTGGATTCGGTTTGTAAGATAATAAAGTCAACTGGATACCTCCAGGAAGCTATTGTGATTATTATGTCTTCTAATACCCCCTTAGGTTTAAAACATGACCTATCTACTAATTCAAGTACAGTAGGTGTATGTCTAAGTCCATGTAACCTTAGGGTGGTAAAGAGGTCCTTTGTCATTACATTAATGGCCACCCCAAGATCAATCAATGTATTAGTTATGGTTTTGCTATTGATATAAACAGTAACTATAGGGTTCCCTGGATCATTATACTTGGTTAAAAGTGGTTGAGAAGTTGTTAATTCAGACAATTTCCCCATCACATCTATGATAGCAGGGTCCCTAGGCTTCCTTCCAAGTTTCTTGATGCACAGGTCTCATACTGTTTTGGCATAAATTTCCACTTCTTTAATAGCTTGCAGCAGATTAATTCGTACTTGAATGTTTTGAAACTCCCTAAGAAAATTTGATTCAGGTTTTGAGGTTATTCCGGTCTCAGTTAATCTCTGAGGATACAGAGGATCCTAAGTCATAACATCTGAATCAACTGCTACAGGTGTATCAGCCTTACTCGAGTTGGCTATTACAGGGGTAATAGTTCTTGGGTTTTCTATTACAGGTGTAACAATCCACTCTATATCAGCTGTTACCAGTGAAACAACTACCTCAAGATGTATTGTACCTTCTCTGGAAGGCTCACATTCCTCCTCGGTGATGATAGGGTAGTGGTCTAGTTTTATCACCTTACTCGACCGTAGTTGAATTTCATTAAGTCCATCAGGAGTGATAAGGTAAGTCTGGAAGGTAGTTGAAGCCTCTATGCTTTGGGTTGCTTTATTATTCAAGTTAGGGTTAGGTTGCACATGTAATTGGGGTGGCACATGTGGTTTAGGAACAAGAGTTTGGAAAGGGGGAAAATGTAGCTACTACTCCATTAGTAATCTAGACGGAATTGGACTTTGGGAATTCCCCCTCTAGTTCTAATTCCAAGGATATGGTTGAGATGGAGGATATTGAATAGACCAAGAGGGGGACCACTGGTTCCAGGGTGAAGGAAACCGTGTTGGAGAAGGAGCAGAGTATTGCCATGGATATTGTTGAGCGTTAAATGCATTATTCCATGCTTTAAAAGAAGAAAAATGCTTGGACATACCTAGAGGTCATGGCTGCCATGGTATCGTGGGTGCGATGAATTAAGAGGACTAAACTCTTTCACTCAATTCTATAAGTACTGCTTTTGGTCTAGGAAGCTCCAGACATTGATCTGTAAAATTTTCTAGCTCACAAATATTGCGCAAGTTGATGTTATTCATTTCGCACTCCCTCAAGGGATGTTTCTTTCTGCATTTCAGACAGAACACAACTAGAGTTGTATCAACTTCTCCTTGTGCCTTCTTTATTTTTGTTGTCGTTATCCGAGTAGATAGAGTACTCAGGATGTTAGTTTTGAAATTTTCAAATAAATTCCTGATCTCTGCTCTGGTTACTCCTCTAGTTGTAGATTTTTGTATTCGGGTAGGGGAATATCAGATTGTCCTTCTCCCCTTCGATGATCCTATAGAGCATCTTAGAGAGATATTTATCATTTAGGCAAATGGTTCATGAGATATGCCTCCCTTCCCTAATAGATTTAGGGTATCAATGCAGTTATCCCTCATTCCTCTTATGAATATGGTCTTCAAGATCTTGTGTTCTAAATCATTGTGTTTAGACCTCTGTAAATTATAATGAAACCACTCCACTTAGTCCTGCAAGCTCTCGTCCTCCTTTTGTGTGATCATGAATACTTCCTCTCTTAAGTGCCTAGTTCTACAATAATCTTGATACTCTGATAAAAATGTCTCCTTCATGTCACTCCATGTTCGAATAGAAGCAGAGCCTAACGCCATCAACCATCTCAGGATTGCCCCTTTTAGAGTAGCAAGAAATAATTTTAATTTCTGAGCATTTGAAACATAGTCATAGCTTCTACACAAGACATCAAATTTAAACAAGGTGTCAGGATCTTCTACAGTCATTCCTTGAAAATATGGTAAAGATGATAAAGGAATGTTTTTATGGGAGCCTCGCCTCTGATATCCCCAATTGGGAGATCAGTTCATGGAGAAATGTTTTCCTTCCCAAATCTACACTCTTCTTTTCCCTTTTATGACTCGCTTTTCCTGTGACTAATTAGAGTGGGGGTGTTTTTGGTATTTCTTTAATTCCTACAGTTCCACACATGGACCCCATGTGTATTGATTCACACCCTAAGTGTCTTAGTCTCGAGAGTGGTGAGCCCATCCAGGTATGTTAGAGTGATGTGCAAGTTCTTACCTCTCATATTACTGCCCAACAACTGAAGAGCTAAAGAAATGTTTTCAGAAAACACCAAAATACCACACCCTAAGTGCCCTAGTGATCACGACGGTGAGCCCGTCCAGGTATGTGAGAGTGATGCGCAGGTTCTTACCTCTCATCTTACCACCCAATGACTGTTGACTAGGAACACTCTATCATCAAACAAACAACTTGGATGATTGTATCGTCAACTACCATCCTTGACAACGATGCCAAAATGTAGTGTTGTTTTAATCAATCCTGATTGAATAATATTGCAACCATTTGATTTTCAACCTCAGTTAGGTCTTTTATTTCAATGGAGTTTGCACTATCTGTGCTGATACAACACAACCAAGAGTGAAAATAGAAAATAGTAAAGAATGTCACTAAATCAATTGTAGAAACTTAATCATTCATGCAAAAATTAAAAAACTCTATAGAAATGGAATCCCACTTCACAATTACCAAACCAAAGGCATGCCACACACTGTACTGGTAACTACACCTGTTCATCAACTACCATACTGCTAATGAAATATATGTAACATGATAACATAAATCTAGAACTGAAGTAGATATATTGCACAAATTATACAATGACAACAAAAAACCATACAAATAATAAAAGAAAGGAACCATAGTATACAACTACTCTACAACTTTACTCCCTGCTAAAGAGGAGGACCCTTCCTTCCTAGAAAGGGCACAAGAATGAACACGAGATTAGTTAAGAAGTCAACTTCAAAACAACAACAACATCACCACAAAGTCTTTGATATTAAGAACAATTAAAATTTACAGGATCAAAATAACAATACTCTCTATTGCATCCCCCATGCCTGAGGGATTAAGTTTCTCTTATATAAATTACATAGCCAAAATTAGGAACAGATCAGTCATGAGAATCTCATGATTTTGATGTTAATCATAAAATATAAATTGTTATAACAAGTTCCTAAATAAAAATTCTATTCAAATACATCGGTTAAAATCATATCTGCTTGGATTTGTCACTCTCTAAATAGGTAGTTCATAACTTCCAATAGCTATTGAGTGGAATAGTACCCACGTATTTTCTAGCTTTGGTGTAACAGAATCCTACGGTCAAGTAATGGTTTGGGATGTAACAACAACACTAGATAACAACAACCTTATAACGATACCTAAGGTGTAACAACAGTAATATGTAACAACAATGCAATATAACAACAATGTCTGTAACAACAAGATCTGTAACAACACACAGAGTGTAACAACAATCTGTTTTATCATGCTCTTAGACCAATCAACATGGTTGTTCATTCCATAACCTCGTCCTTGTGAGTAACACTTGAAAAAAGAGGAGAGGATCTAAAAGACTTCTCTAATGCTTACCCCAATTTGCCATAAAAAGGAATATTGCATCATTATATCTACCAAAAATGGAAAATAACATGATGGAAAAATATGTTGTCCACAATAAGGAAAAAGGTGGTTAACATGTAAAGTTTTGTTGGTATGGAGGGAAAAGGGTCAAAACTAGGGAATGAAAGTATAGGAAATAGGTACAAAAACTACAACCAACACGATGCGCCTGGAGTGATGTATTCATGGATTGTTTTATATTTCTATTACATGGTATTATGTTGTTGCACACATAATGGTTTCCAGGTTTGAATGTTAAAATATAAATTTGGAGTAAAAATTAAAGTTAGCCTTATTGCTAATTCAACACCCCTCTCATTATTAACATTGTTTACAATAGAGGGAGAATTCTTTTCCCACTCTTTTATATTTTTAAATTGTGTTAATTCTTGTTGGTTGAAGGATGCATTTGTTAGATACATAGTATCTTTCTAGTAATAAATATATCCCCTTGATATATTGCTAGAGTCTATTTAGCTAAAGGCCAAAATCTTTTAAGAATATTGAAAGTAAAACTTTTACTTTATTCCCTTCACACATTGTTTTGTAGGGAAATATGACATATAGTTTGTAGTTCACAAAATGCATATTGAGGGATGGATTTTTATGGACCTACCTCTTTCACATTTAGTGGTATGATTATCATGGTTTGACCTCTATGATACTTCCCATACTCTAAGAGTAACCTTTATCATCATTTCCTTTTCTTCTTTAGTCTCCATGAAATATTTCTTCCTTGCATTGGTAAGAAAGGAATTCTAGCCTACTGATGTTATAGAGTCATCATTATATTCTATTGCTCCATCAACCCCTTCTGACTCCATTCAGGATATATCTCTTCTAGACCTAATATTATATCTTGGTCCATATATTTCATCACCTTTATATATATAAAATCCATACTCTCTTGTGACATAAAGACATTACACGGATTCTTTAAATTACATGTTCTATGAAGTTATTTTCATATTCCACCCAAATCAAGCTTGAGAATGCATTTTTTACTTATATTGAAATAGAATGGCATCTTTACAAATCTATTATACTCACTTCCAAAGAGATTGGGAATTTTGTTTTAGGGTAGGATTATCTACATAATCTTGATAAATATTACATTTTGAAAGTAATTAGATTTCTCTAGAGAGAAACACTATGCTCATATTTATTTCTTGTATGAATTATAGCTCTAGCTAACATATGTTGAGATTTTGATCTTTTCCTACGTATTATTCAGGCCTCTCCTCATAATATTGATTCAACTCTTTGGCCACTGCTTGTCATGGTACATTCGTAAAGTTTTGTTTTCCCTCCATAGGTTTCTCCTCAATTTCTTTTTTTTTATAGGAATTTTAATTATCTTCTTAATTCGTAAATATTTTTTTTAGAAATATCATCTATTTAATTGTCAACCAGAGGGTTATATGGAAATTGCAAGTTATGATGCATTGTATATGCATGTCATTATTTCTACTTTCATTGGTTTGTTATGTTACTTTTGCAGGTAGAGTATATATGGTTAAAAGGTTTTGGCAAGGTTATACAAAATTTGGAAATCAAATCAAACTTGCAAAAAGTAAAGTGATTAAACCTACTTTAAAGAAAGAAAATCCACACCTTCCAAAAAGAAAATGGTTAAGTCATCACAAGAAAAAATATTCTAACTAATTGCAAAAAAAAAAATTGAAACATACTTATTGGAATTTGATTAACAAATTCTTGGAAAGAAAATTCTAACCAATTGCAAGAAAGGAAATTAACACTTGTTGAAAGGAAATCAATTTACTATTTTCAAGAAAGGAATTCATACTTTTTTAGAAGGAAATCTATTAAATAATTCCAAGAGATGAAATCTTAATTATTCCTTTCCAAGGAGATCACTTTTATTACTCAAACAAACCAATTTAATTATTACATTAAGCACATTTATTGAAAAGCTTAATCAAGTGCACACTTTATGAAATTCATTATGAAATGCAATTATATCAACTAATAGTTATAAATAAATAAATAAATGAAATCCTATGTGTGTCTGTTTCCATAGGTTGTGTTCATGTTGAATATCAAATTTTTCGATTTTCAAATTGTGAAGATATAGATCCCCTAATGATAAGACGGATCCAATGCTACGGTCCTAGATTTTACCTAATTCCTTGTTCATGTGGTTAGTATTATATTGGAAAAATTGATAGGTGTTTTAAAGCTCATTTGAAGGAGCACACATCCAACATGATGTAGAACCGGGTTCTAAATTATTCTTAAGCCAAAGACTCCTTAAAGACCAAGAACCTTTTTAAATTTGACCATACTAATATCCTAGTCCCTAGTACTTTCCATTCCATTCACTTGATTCAGGAATTTATTGAGATTGAAAAGCCCCTGAAATAATTCAATAGAGAAGATGGCTACAAAATTAGCAACCCTCGGAAGCCCTTTATCCATTGCCTTAGTCAATTATTGGCCCTCCTACCTCTCCTTCCTTTACTTTTTCTTTCCATTACCCCCACTCCCTCACTTGCTCATCCCTTCCCCTATTCTCCCCTTCCCTTTGTTTGTTCCCCCCTCAACTTTTTCTCTCTCCTCCTTGATTCTCCCCCCTCGCCCCACCCCCTCTGTCTAAGACCCTAGCCCATTCATATTTTGGTTCTTTAACTTCAATTTTAATTTGTTAGCTTTATTTTCTAAGGTAACCTCTCACGCCCTCACCCACATAGTTTTCTATTTTCACCTATCTTAATTAGCCATTAGTTCATTTTGTAATTTCTTTTTCCTTCTTATTCTCTAAAAAGAATAAAATAATTATTAAATTATCTCACTTTATCTTTTTTCTTATCTTTGCATCATCTATTTCATCGTTTCTCCATTCAAAATTCCTTTTTTATAATTATTTTCCTTTTGTCATTATATATTAGGAATAAATTAATTAATTTATTAATAAAATAGTTTATATCCTTGTCTATTCTCCCCTAAAATTTCAAATTTCTTTGGAACATACCTTATAGATTTTATTAGTATTTAAAAAATATTTTATTTTAATTGATTTCCTTATTAATCCAACCACTTGATAATATTATTATTTATTTTTATTTTTATTATTTTGAATAATTCATTTTTCAAATGTGTTTCTATTATTTGGTAAAATATTAACCATCATATACCTCTATTATATTTATTCACTCAATTACTTAATATTTATTAGTCACTTCCTTCTTAGGGACTATAGCATTTGCTTTGCAGTCAAGTTGCGTTCATTGTGCATTATTTGACTTTTTTCTTGAAATTTTAACTAAAGTTTTGAGAAAATGCTTTATATTTTACTTTTGCATAAATTCTAAAATAATTTTTAATTTTTAGTAAATGTCATCTCTAATTTGTGATTGGTTGAGGAAGCTCTTATGAGAAATAATTCCCCTGGTGGAGGGTATTTATTTTCCCAATTCTTGACAATTCCTTTTAAAATTAAAATAAAAGTAATTTTGTGAGTGACCATTATGTCGTTGAGTTCTTTGACATTGTCGCTATTAGTTATCGCTCTCCTAAATTATGCAAGGATTGATGCGGTTGGAGGACACCGTTATATTAGTGCTCTGTTCATCGATGTGATGCGGTTGTAGGTTGTTTACATAGGCTCCAAGGGGGAACAAATGTCAAATTAATATTATTATGTTTCCTTGTGCTGAGGATAGAGTATGTGTGGGAGAAATGGGGTCCTTTGCATAGTGAGTGTTGTGATACTTCTTAATGATATGGTAATTGGTACAATTTCATTGCTTGAAACTTTTACTATATAGAGGATGGAGTATGTGTGGGAGAACTAGGGTATCTTTCATAGACGATGGTGCCCTGACGCTATGATCTAAAATGATTGTATGTTAAAACTGAAGTAGAATTGATTATGCCAACTGTGAAATCAATGTAAGCTTAAAGTGTTGAAATTGTGAGAACTTCTTGAGAGGAAAGACTTTATGACGGATGAGAAAACATAAGTAAGATGAAAAACAGAAGTGAAAATAGCAAATACACATCGATACCAGACAAAAAGATTGATTATAGAGTTCGTCCCTCAGGGAATACGTCTCTGGGTCCGCTTTCAAGATGGGTGACTGCTTTATTAAGATTGAATCCAAGAGGGTCGATTACATAGAAAATTGACCAAATGGAATGTGCACGCAAGAACTTTTGGTCATTGTCATAAGAAATCTCTCTGAACCAACTTTCCAACGCCTATCACGATTCCCATTTCTGACTCCGGATGCTCCTATTACCTGAAAACTAAATAGCCTATATCCTCTAGAACCTACACATAAAACTCAAAACCACTTTAATATCCTCTTCATGATCAAAACTTCCTTTTATAACCTCCTATATGCATTCAAACTTCTTCATCCAAGTTTAGGAATGAACTGCTTCTAATTTTGGTCACAAAGGCTTGGTGTAGCTTTGATTTGCCACCCTAGGGTTAGGTTCCATGGTTATCGAATTAGCTTTAAATGACATAATAACAAAAAACCCATTTTATCACTTTGGATAAGCAAAAACCGTAGGCATGTTTCTAACTGGGTGAAGGAGGGAGGCTGTTAACATGTGACCAGTAGCGGCAGGCTAACACCCGTTCCTAGCTCCCGACGGTTCCGGCTAACGGTCAGCAGCCATTTCAACATGTGACTTGACTTCCCGATGCTCTCTGGTGATGGTGCAGCTTACCCTTGGCAGTTGTGGTCAACTCCGTCTATTGCGTTAACCCTGCTCACATGCCGACTGTGACCTAGCGGTTACAGTTAGGTAGTTTCTCCACAAGGTTAAGTTCTAACATCTCTGTTGCAGTCTATCCATAGCCTTGTTCACATGCCTTCTCTATCGCAATCTCCATACTTGCACAACTTAGGGACTGTTGTATGTAATTTGTAATGTTTTTAATGTATTAATACATGGTTTTGTAATGTAGCATGGTCCAAGGGCCATAGACTTAGGGTGATGATTTTTTTATTGCATTTTTTAATACATGGGTTAGGTTTAAAGGGTTTAGATTTGTACCATAGCTTTTTAGGGCTAGGACTTAGGTTTAGATTTTAGTCATTAGGACTTTACATCATTTTGGTTCTTAAAACAACCCCTTTTTTACAATCATTTGTCACAATGTGACATTAACCCATATGAAGAAAAACCCTTGTCGACAAATGAACTCTGGAAGGAAAATGACAATCACATATCAATGACCAAATCCTGCGAGACAAATGATGATCACATGTCGACACCCAGGTATTAAACCATATCACCATGAAAACCATATATATTACTAGACAACCTGTAACATAAACATCACTACCGAAGCTGATGACACCCGGCACTGAATGCTGACGATGAAACTAAACCCGTGCAATTGATCAGACAAGATCCTCCTAGATCAATCCTCTCCACTTGAAAGCTTTTGGACCACCAAAGTTTGACTAGATAGATAGTAAATGAGGGAAGAGCTCCCTCACTCCCCACATTGCCCTGATGATGTACCAATACATTCGATCAATCACCTGAAGGTGATGACCCTGATGATGTTGACCATGGTACATTTTGAATCGGTGACCTATACCATCCATCTGCAGTACATACAACTTGAGAAGATGGTTAAACAATTTGTTATGAACATGGAAATTGACTACTTTCCATGAAATACCATGAGTTGGTGATTCATAATCATATTTAAAAACAATCTCTACATGATGTTGTTCAATATTATTGACATGTATTGATAATCTATATTGTGGAATGAAAGAGACAATCAAAGACATTTTGACATCATACCAGCTACTTGAATTGAGATACTTTCCTGATTCCTGATTACTAAGTGAACTTGTTGCAATAAACCCATCAAATTGTAATATGGAAACTGCTGCAACTTGGTTTGATTTTGAAAGTATTGAAATGGTTGTTGATTTGTTTGAATCACTATTTCCTTATTCATTAAATGATGTTTCTGTTGATTAGAACTTTCCCATCATGCATAAGCTTTCCTTAGATGTATTGGATACTTTGACACTAATTTAGGAAAGGCTTTGATATGAAAACAAATAGGCTTCCCCTCTAGGCTTCCAAACTATTTGAAACATGAAATGGTGACACAATACAAGAGAAATTTAACACCAACTTTCCCCAATATTGACATATATCCCTGGAACTTATAACTTACAAACTTGGACTGAATTGATTCATTGTGACATTGGGAAGAGAAGCTTTAGGCATCAATTGTAATTCATGTTGTATTCCCTTCTTATGAGTAAGATGTTTGCTTTTATATAGAATTGGAGAAGCTTCTAATTCTTTTATCAAACTATCTTTAAGCTGAGACTCGTAACTTGAACAAGCATCCTCTCGATTCTTATGTTGTTGCTTTACACACATGATTACAAATCTCTTATTTGAACTTATTAATCGCTTCATCTGATTAGCAACAACTAAATTCAAGTGATTTTTACTTTTATGTGCCTTGACAATAAATTCAACCCCATCTTTATTAAGGTGATATTTATTCTCTCTTCAATAAAATACCGTGTCACGATCATAAAGATAATGACTTCCTAAGACAACCCCACATATGTCTACTGGAACCACATCTAATTCCACTTCATAATTATAATTACCTATAATGGAAAATCTTAATCGACACTATTTTGTGACTTTTATCTGAGTTGATTTATTTAGCCATCCTAATGGGTAAGGTCTTGAATGATTCCGTGTCTCCAAACCCAAATTCTTAACTAAATACTCAGATATTAAATTGGCTTGTGATCCACTGTCAAACATTGTATCTATCCTTGTGTGCTTAGAGGTTATCCTTATGTTAAATAATTCAACTATTTTATCCTCATTTGAAGGATTTATGTTTGATGAAGATGCAATAGTATTCGAACTTGAACCTGTGTCGCAAGTTTTACCTGTCGAAAATATGGCAGTTATTCCTCTTTCATCACCTAAATCAGAACCTAGATCTCGCTAGACTACTCTAATTGCCTTCTTTTCATCCTTCTCCTTAAGGAAAATTTTGAGCTTATGTTTAGGATGAAGTTTCCAACACTTAGATTCATGATGACCGATTCTTTGGCAATGAGAACAAGTGGGTCTTTCCCTCTGAGCTATCGTAATTTTTTTTCTCTTCAAATTGTTCTTCCTCTTACTGTCATTGGAATCCTTGATTTCCAACTCTTTGGATGATTGTGGTGAAAATTTGAATGGTTTTCCACCTGATTCAATATGTATGGCATGAACACACACTTCATCAAAATCATCAGGATTAAACATCAATAATGTATGCTGCAAATATGAATGTAAACTGCCGATGTATTTTAATAAAGTTTCACGTGTATCCAATGAAATACCAAGCGCCAATGCTTTTTTTTGAACTCCTGAGTAAACTCTTGAACACTCTGCCCTTTACCTTGCCTCAAATTTTCCGAATCAATAATAGCTTGCTGCATGTATCCCAAAGGATAGAATTTTTTCCAAAGAGCTTTTAAAACTTAGACCATGAAGAGATGACCTTTCCTTTTTGCTTTACATCTATCTGAGTTTTAATTTCCCACTATATTAAAGTTGTCCCCCCCATTCTAAGTGTAGCTAATTGAATTTTCACTTTATCGCTAAAAATGTTCTAAATACGACAATACACTTCTAACTGCTTAATCCAATTATCTAACTTTTCAGGATTCATTTCACCATCATTAATAGGTAACTCAAATTTTACTTCAAGTTTCAAAAGAGATTTTTTCTTAGGTTTCTTTTCTATTTCAGATTCTACACTCGAAGAAGAAGAAGAAGAAGATGATGATAATGGAGATGATGGGGGTGAAGGAAGCTTATCAGCCTTTCCTTTACCTTTGTCCCTCTTCGATGTCTTTGAAGAATAAGTTGCATCTCTCACCTTCTTATCTTCGAAAAGTTATCCCAACATTTGCTACATAGTCAAGAATGATTGCTAAAAATGTTCATCGCTCGTCTTAGTTTCTAGTGTTTCACCTGCATCAGATCCTATCATGGTCGGCTTATGAACGACTCTTTGCTTTCTAATCTTTGGATCAATCTTCTTGAGGGTTCCTTCTCCACATTTTGAATTTGACCTGGTTAAAATTCAATGACAAATTCTACAAAACCAACCTGATCTGATACCAAATTATATGACCTGAAATGATCATATGTTTAAACTGAAGTAGAATATTATGCCAATAGTGAAATGAATGTTAACTTAAAGTGTTGAAACCGTGAGAACTGCTTGAGAAGAAATACTTTACGATCGATGAGAAAACATAAGTAAGATGCAAAACATAAGTGAAAAAATAAAATACAGAGTCATACTAGACAACTAGATTGATTATGGAGTTCGTCCCTGATGGACTACGTTTCTGGGTCCACTTTCAAGATGGGAGATTGCTTTATTAGGATTGAATCTTAGAAGGTCAATTACACAGAATATTGACCAAACTAAATGTGCATGCAAGCACTTATGATCACTGTCATAATAAATCTCTCTGAACTAGCTTTCCAACGCCTATCATGGTTCCCAATTCTGACTCTGGATGCTCCTATTACCTGAAACCAAAACAACCTATATCCTCTAGAACCTACACATAAAACTCAAAGCCACTCTAATGTCCTCTTCATGAACAAAATTTCTTTTGATGACCTCCTAGATGCATTCGAACTTCTCTATCCAAGTGTAGGAATGAACTGCTTCTAATTTTGGTCACAAAGGCTTGGTCTAGTTATGATTTTCCACCTTAGGGTTATGTTCCATGGTCATCGAGTTAGTTTTAAATGACATAATAACCAAAAACCCATTTTAGCACTTTGGATAAGCGAAAATGATAGGTGGTTTGCTGACTGAGTAGAGGAGGGAGGTTGTTATCATGTGATGAGCCGCAGTCTAACCGCAGGCTGACACCCAACGCTAGCTCTCGACGGTTCCGACTAATGGTCAATGGCCATGTCAACATGTGATTTGAATTCCTGGAGGTCTCGGATGATTGTGCGGCTTACCCCTGGCAGTTGTGGTTAGCTTCATCTGTTGCGTTAACCCTACTCACATGCCGACTACGACCTGGCAGTTACAATTATATGGTTTCTCTGTGAGGTTATGTTCTAACATCTCCACTATGGTTTATCCATAGCCCTATTCACATGCCTTCTCTACTGCAGTCTCCATACCCGCACGACTTAGGGATTGTTGTATATAAGTTGTAATGTTTTTAATGTCTTACTACATGGTTTTGTAATGTAGCATGGTCCGAGGGTTGTAGACTTAGGGTTATGATTTTTAAATTGAATTTTTTAATACATGGGATAGGTTTAAAGGTTTTAGATTTGTACCATAGCTTTTTAGGGCTAGGACATAGGTTTAGATTTTAGTCATTAGGACTTTACATCATTTTGTACGTAAAAAAACCCCTTTTTTACAATCCTTTGCCACAATGTGACATTAAACCATATGAAGAAAAACCCTTGTTGACAAACAAACTCTGCAAGGCAAATGACAATCACATATCGACGACAAAATCCTACGAGATAGATGATGATCACATGTCGACAACAAGGTATCAAACCATATCACCATGAAAACCATATACATTATCGGACAACCTATAACATAAACATCACTATCAAAGCTGACGACACTGGACACTGAATGCTGGCGATGAAACTAAACCTGTGGAACTGATTAGATGAGATCCTCTTGGATCACACGGATGGGGGTGTAGAGGGAGTTAGTATAATTTTTTAACAATTATCGTAATTTTTGGACTGTAAAGATACTCTTATTATGAAATATTAAATAGATTATGTTTTCAATGTGTGTGACATGTAGTTACGGGGCACTATTATGTCAGTGCCTAAGTCAATGATGTGAGAATTGATGTAGTTGTAGGTTATTTTGCATAAGGCTATACAAATCTACAATTGAAATTATTAGGGAGTATGTACAATAGAACTGGAGGTCTATTACGTAGATGTGGGGGCTAAATAAACTTTGTTTTCAATCCATGTGAAGAAAAAGTGATGTGTGGTAGAAAATATATGAGGAAGGATTTGTGCAAGGTTTATTAAAATATTAAATATACAAGTCACGTTTTAATTATTATGTAGGAACGTTTTCCCCAGCTATGGAATTAGTTGTGCGAAGCTGGTTGTTCAGAGGTAGCATGTGAAGAGTTTCAAATGTCAATGACTAATTGAAGGGCATTATTGTGTGCAAATGTAGTTGTGTGGACGAAGTTGTGCATGTGCAGATCTTATGCAGACATTTTGTGTAATGTTTGTTAAAATAATAAACATACCAATCCCTTTTTTAAGTATTATTTGTGGACATATTTAAGAAGGTATGGTCATTAACTAAAACTAGTTTTCAATGTCAATTATTGATGGTGTTAGTGAGTGCGAAAGTAGTTCTGTGGAGGTTGTTGTGCATGTGAGGAAAATATGTGAAGAACAAATGCATGTGTAGAATTTGTGTGGAATGAGGGAAGTGCAAAGAGTTCTTTTAATTGTAATGCATTTTGATTTTAGTAGATTGTGCAGAATATGAGTGCTTATTTTATTGTTAATAGATTCGATGAAATGTGAAAGTGCGTACAATGAAAGCTTGATATATTTTTGCACATAATGGACTGTGTTATTCAGACGTAGCATGTGCAGAAAGAAAATGCTTTGTCCAATGTTTATTTCATAGTGAATTATTTCCACCCATGATATCTACGACCCACACTTATTAATATTAGTTTCAAATGCCAATGACTCACATAAGTGTATTATTGAGTCTTGAAGTGGTTATGCAGACGAAGTTGTGCAGAGGTGGTTGTCCATGAGATCTAATTGAACATAAATGGATTTGTTTTGCAAATATTCACATATGTATTTGTGTTATGTTGAATGTATATGAAAATCATGTTTCTAGATTTGATGTTTTGGTGCTTATGTGGTTTTATGAAAGCCTCAGAAGGTTCATAGTCAGTGAATTAAATGTTGAGATGATTTGTATTTACCTAAAAGTCTATTTTATATTAATCATAGGACAAACGTCGAGACAATGAAAATTTTGGATGGAAAAACTATCTTTGTAACGTGTTTCAGACGCAAAATACTGCGAGGTAGTTATTTAATATCAGTTTGGAATGTCAATGGCTAAGGGACCTACTGCGTGTGGAAGTAGTTGTGTGAACAATGTTTATTAGAGGTCATTGTGCATGTGCAGATCATATGCAGAGAACAAATGAATGCATGTAATTTGTGCAGAATGAGGGAAGTGCATGGTGATATTTTAATTGTAACCAATTTTGATATTAGTAGATTATGCACAAGATAAATGCTTATTTAATTTTTAATATATTTTGCAGAGTGTGGAAGTGCATACAATGAAACCTTGAGAGAGTTTTGCACACAATGGACTATGTTGTTCAAAGGTAGCACTTGAGGAGAAAAAATTCTTTGTCCAACATTCATTTTAGAACAGATGCTTCCTTCCTATTAGGGTCATATAATTTACAGGATCAATGATCACTGAGTATTTTATTTTAGTATTTTATATTGTAAATAATATAGCTGCCTGCAAATGATTTCCAAAAAAAATAGAGATAAAAAAATGAAAATAGAAAATGAAAAGAGGGTATAAATATAAAAATAGAAGAAAATAAATGATAAATGAACCCCATAGAAAATGAATAAACATGAAAGTGATGCTAGCTTAAGTGCCACTACTAACCTTCTCGCTTTGTAAAAGAATAAATAGATGAAATTGTGTGCAACTTGTTTAAATTGCCACAATCACTTTCTGCTTGAGACATACAGTTTAATCATGCTCAAGCTATTTTCAATTGATGTCAATTAGGTTAGAGTAAATAACTTAACCAAACAATTTAATCTTGGTTAAGATTAGATAAGTAGTAATAGGTGAATAATGTTAATCGAACTATTTAATCTAGATTGATTTAGTTGATTTGATTACTCTAGTGTTTGAAATAAATAGCCTTTATCTCCGAGAATAAAAATTGCAGGGGTTTGCACATTTAAATGCACCCACATTCGCTTTTGGATAACATTAGGATAGACAAATGAAGATTTCATGTAAAAAGGTCTGACGTATTTCATTATCCAATTTTTTTCACTTTGGGTTATGTTTCATACGCCCAAATATATGTAGTGGGGCCCTACGGTGCTTAAACCTCCCCTTACTCACCCATTCTCGATCGCTCCCTGCATACATCTGATGACCCATAACAATGTTCGGACCCACCCCTGAAGCGGCAATGTTTAACGACGGGGGGGGTTCTGAAAAGAGGTTTCCCCACTGCTACGTGTCTTCCCCTCATGATTTCATACCCCCCACCTCTAATACCACAAACAACTTAGACCCTCCTCCAAAAGCAGTTTCCACCATTTCCATCGTAACCCACCTTCCCGCCAACATTTTACCTCGTTGTCACTCCCACACCACCCACTGCATGCCACTTCAGCTATTCTCCCCACTCGCCTCCACATCATTTCTACACATCACCCTTGCGGACCCCACTTCGTTTCCACCAACCATGTGCCTCCACATCATCCCCCACCTCCACATCACCTTCTACCTCCACGTCATATGTCTGTTTCATTGTCAGTTAAACTATGTTTTTTCCTGTATGACATAGTAATTTAAAAGATGGTTTACAAAAAACGGAGAATGAATTTTCAAAAAATGAAAGAGGTTTGTAATGATAACATCTTCATTTGAAAAATGTCTCTCAATTTTCTAATAATTGTTATAGTTTGGGATATACGAAAGGATTACAAGACCCTATTTTTTAGAATTTTAGGAGGGAAAACCTCAAAGAAAATTAGTGACTTGGATGCCATGTCTTCAAATAAGAGTTGCTATCAAATTCTAATTGCTCTAATTTTTCACCAGAAATCCACAAAGATAGTGTAAATTAGATTCATCAGTTTTGAATATCCTATATTTCAGTTCTATTTGTGTAGTACAATTTGAGATGTTTATAACAAATCTTGATTTTTTTTAAAGATATTTTAGTTTATAATTTTTATATATAATTAATCATTTGCAGTAAGATATGTTGGTTTTTTACGAAGAAACACCATTGTATATCTTTCTCTGAAGCATCAGCAGATTTTCCAAAAGAAATACAAAATATCTTTCACAGGGTTCATGTGTCAAGTAGTTTGGTGAAGTACATCTATCTATTTTATGTGTTTATATCTCCGTGTTTAGAGCACATGATTGTTTTCTAGGTATGAATTATTCAATAGATAAATAAAGGGTAGATTTTGTTTAAATCTACACTCTGCACCTGGCTACGAATAATTTCTATGTTTTCTTTTGATCTTTGAATATAGAATTTAGGTAAGAATGTCCTATATTTTAAAGTGAACCTTATTTTGTTCTTCTTTTCCATTTCACAGACTTTAAAAAATCAAACCCCAGACTTCATAACTAGCCTAATATTCAATCAAACAATGTTAAATCTTACAGAGAGAGCTCTCTCTGAAGCTGGCAAGGCTAGATCCCAACTTCCAAAGTTGGTTTGTGGTTACCTTGGTGATTTTCTTCTGCAACCTTAGAAAATTATCGAGTGTTAACATTCTAGCGACCATACTGGGGACCAAACATTTCAAATTCTTCAGAAAAGCATATCAAGTTCCAGATCTGATTACTAATGGTGGACAGTGATCAGACACAAGAAGGTTGTATCATTCACCTGGTGACTTCATGTTCAAGCATCCATAGCTTCAAATCTTTCAGGGTGACTCCATTATTAAAGAATGCATATTTTCAGAAAACTCATGGAGACTCCACTACATATTGATCATATTTATTACTAAACAACATGACAGGGTATGTGGTAAACCATATATATGGTGAAGTTTTAAAAGAATTCAGGGATACGTTAACAAATTTTCAAATTGATGAAACTTTTTCAACAACCATGTTTTGTTGTTTGAAATTGAGCAAATTTTCTCCTGAAAATAAAGTTTGTTTTCTTGAGTTAGCTGCTCAAAGATTCGAGAAGGATATAGAACTTTTGGATTTTTAGATTCAGTGCTACAATTTCTGAGATCCTAAACAATTCTTGGAAAATATTCCTTCTCCAAAACAAGAGGAGATTGTATTGCCTTTTGATTTGCAGAGGGATGAGAGTTTTGTTTTTGTATGCAAGACTGAAATTGAATAGTTGGAATGAAGGTTTAACCTTGAGGATATAACTAATGAAATTTTCCATGATCAGTCAGTCAACGAATGCCTGTAAGGTAAAATAATTAATCATGCCTTTACTGATCCTATAGAAAACTACATGGAGGTTCTTTTCAGCTAAAGTGTTCAATTATGTTTTCATGACCAGATCCAATAGTAGTTGCCATTGCACTCTAAAACTTTGATTTTCTGGACAAAAAGTCAAGCCGTCCTTTTGATTGTGCTATAAAACAGTAAAGAAGTCCATTTGTTTCAGTAACTACTTGACTAGCTTCATTGGAATTTTTTATTATTTGAATCAACATTATTTTCAGCAGTATAGGGTAGGTAGTAGTGTGCAAATAAGCTCAGTGATTCCAACATTTCTTCAAGAATTCTATCTAATTTCAGTTTTAGATTGCAATTTCAGATTTCAGATCAAGTGTGTATTTCAGTTTTTAGTGTGCATAATGGTTTTGATTTTAGTTTTAGATTTTTTCAGTAGTTGAGATTTTATGACACAGCAGGCTCCATATTTTGGATCAGCCCAATTGACCAAGCTAGTGGTCTACGGTTTTCCTAACACTTCACCAGGAAGTGTCAGCCTCAACTGGAACCACTATTACGGTCCTATAATTTATAGGATAAATGATCATTGAGTATTATATTTTAGTATTTTAGATTGTAAATAATATAGTTTCCTGTAGATGATTTCCAAAAAAAAAGAGATAGAAAAATGAAAATAAAAATTGAAAAGAGGGTATACATACAAAATAGAAGAAAAGAAAAAGAAAAGAAATGATAAGTGAACCCAACAAAAAAATGAATAAACCTGAAAGTGATGCTACCTTAAGTGCCACTACTAGCCTTCTGGCTTTGTAAAAGAATAAATAGATGAAATTGTGTGCAACTTGTTTAAAATGCCACAATCCATTTCTTCTTGAGAAATACAATTTAATCATTCTCAATCTATTTACAATTTATGTCAATTAGGTTAGAGTGAATAACTTAACCAAATAGTTTACTCTTGGTTAAGATTAGAGATGTAGAAATAGGTAAATAATGTTAATCCAACTGTTTAATTTGGATTAATTTAGCTGATTAGATTAGTCTAGTGTTTGAAGTAAATAGCCTTTATCTATGAGAATAAAATTGAAGGGGTTTGCACATTTAAATGCAGCCACATTTGCTTTTAGATAGCATTAGGATAGAAAAATGAGGATTTCATGTAAAAAGGTCTGAAGTATTTCATTATCCAAAGTTTTTCACTTTGGGTTATGTTTCATATTCGCGGATAGATTTGGTGGGCCCCCCGGTGCTTAAAGCCCCCCTTACTCACATGTCCTAGATCACTCCCCACATACATCTGACGGCCCATAAGAAATTTTAGACCCCCTTGAAGAGACAACATTTAACAATGTTGGGGGGGGGGGGTCCGAAAAGCGACTTCCCCACTGCTACATGTCTTCCCCTCCTCATTTTGGACCTCCCTCTAATACCACAAAAAAAGTTTCAACCCTCTCTGAAAGCAGTTTCTGTCGTTCCCGCCATAACCTGCCTTCCCACCAACATTTAACCTTTCTATCACTCCTGCACCACCCACTACCTACCACTTGGACTATTTTCCCCAGTCACCTCCACGCCATCTCTCCACATCACCCCTGTGGACCCCACTTTCTTTCCACCAATCATGTGCCTACACATACTCCCCCATCTCAATGTCACCTCCCACCTCCACGCCATATGTCTGTTTCATGGTCAATTAAAATATGTTTTCCCCTTGTACAACACAGTAATTTAAAACATGATTTACAAATAGCTGACAATGAATTTTCAAAAACTGAAAGACTTTTTTGATGCTAACGTTCTCATTTGCACAAACCTCTCTTAGTTTTCTAACATATGTTATGGTTTGGGATATTCAGATGCATCTTTCCAGGCATGTTGTACCGCATTTTCCTATTTTTAATCAATGTTTCCAAATACGGTTTTTGACTAGGTGGAAATAAATTTTCAAAAAATGAAAGAGGTTTTTTTTTTGCCAACTTCATCATTTAAAAACTCTCAATTTTATAACAACCATTATGGCTTGGGATATACAAAGGGATTACAGGACCCTGTTTTTCAGAATTTCAGGAGGAAAAAGCTCAAAGATAGTTAATGACTTGGATGCCACCTCATCAAATAAGAGTTGCTATCAAATTCGAATTTCTCTTCTTTGTCACCAGCAATCCACAAATATGGTTCCAAGTAGATTCATTTGTTTTTAATGTCCTATATTTCAATTCTATTTGTCTAGTACAGTTTGAGATATTTGTAACAAATCTTGATATTTTTTTTCGAAATATTTTAGTTTAGAATTTTTATAAATATTTCATCATTTGAAGTAAGAGATGTTGGCTTTTGTATGAAGAAACAATATTGTATGTCTCTCTCTGAAGCATCAACAAATTTTCCAAAAGTAATACAAAAACTCTTTCATAGGATTCATGTGTCAATTTGTTTGGTGAAGTAGATCTATCTGTTTTATGTGTTTATATGTCTCTGTTTATAACACACGATTGTTTTCTAAATCTGAATTCTTCAATAGATAAATAAAGGGTGGAATTTGTTTAAGTCTACACTTTGCACTTGGCTATGAATAATTTCTATGTTTTCTTCTAATCTTTGAATATAGAATTCAGGTAACAATGTTCTATATTTTAAAGTGAACCTTATTCTATTTTTCTTCTCCATTTCACAGACTTTAAAGAATCCAATTGGTTTGGCTACCTTGCCTTATGAGATTTATCTGTAGATAATATAGCTAATTTGTATTTTAAGTAATAGACTCCATAGCCCAATGGAAATCTAAGTTATCAACCAACCATTCAAATACAAAACAAAACCCAAACTTCATAACTAGCCTAATATTCAATCAAACAAAGTTAAATCTTACAGAGAGAGCCCTCTCTGAAGCTGGCAGGGTTAGATCCCAAATTCCAAAGTTGGTTTGTGGTTATCTTGGTGTTTTTCTTCTAAAACCTCCGAAAATTATTGAGTGCTAACACTTCCCACGACATCAGGGACCCACATTTGTTAAAGTCAGTTTCAAATGTCAATGACTGACGACACGACATTTTTTAGTCAAAAATTGGTTGTGCAGATGAAGTTGTTCAGAGGTGGTTGTGGGTGATAGTGTTTTTCTCTTAAACAGAGTTTCTCTATTTTTCCACACATATGCATTTATATTATGTTGAAAGTATATGAAAATCATGTTTCTAGATTTGATTTTTTGCGCTAATGTGGTTTTTTGAATCCGTGAATAGGCATGTAATCGGTGAATTGAATGCTAATATGACTTGTGTTTACCTAAAGCTCTTTTTTCTATTAATCATAGGAAAAACATCAGGACAATGAAAAATATGGATGGAGGCTTTATCTTTGTAGAATTCTTTAGATGCAATAATAGTCACAGGTGGTGATTTCTAGGGAAATGAAACAACAAACATTTGAAATAGCTAGTATAGTGAGGGAAAAAAACGATATTTACAGTGATAGAATAACATTAGGGTGTGTAGCATTTTCTCTTTGCAAATTTCATTTAGGAGGTTGGAGTATTGTCTGAGATTTTCTTCCCTTACATTAACGATTACATGTGAAGCTAAGAAAGGATGATAGTAGTAGTGCAGAGGTCCAAAAGCTAGACAATGTTGCAAGATTCTAAATCGATTCACCTTTGCTTGTTTCCTGTTTGCATCTGGTAGTTTCTTAGTTTATTATCATGATTGCAGTTAGTTTGAACTTGTTTTGTATCGTAAATTTATGTTTCTTATAATAGGTATAACTCTTCTATTAAATCAGTGGTTTGTGATTAGAATTGCTTTTTTGTATAATACTACAAGCTTTTGGTTCATCAAGCATTTATCTAAAATACTCTACAATACTCTGTAAGATTTTGGTTTTCTCTACAATACTATGCAATTGTTTCTCTGCAATAATGTGAGAAATGAGTGTGTCAAGTTATTTGTAAATAAAATTTGGTTTTGTTTTACAAACTAGTGGGGAGTATCTATCATGTCGATTCATTATAGAGGGTAATTTTACTATTTGTGGCAATTATTGATAATTTTAAAAGTCTCAAAATTTGAAAGAAAGTAACTCGAAGTTACAACTATTAAATTTCAGTAATTAAATTATTTTTGCATCTACAAAAATCAAATATTTTAAAATTAAATATGCCTGTGCAGAATAAGGTTCACACTACATCATAAATACGTGTAAAATATTGCGAGAGATAGCTTTGTCAAGTTTTTCATAAATCAATTTTATGTTGGTTTTACAAAGTAGTGGGACCAACTGTCAAGTTGATTCGTCGTAGAGAGTTATTGAATACATGTTGGAATAATATTTATTTGTGAATGTTGTTGCACACTTTATTAATTATAGATATTATTGATGACATTCTGTATGGAGGCCATAATTCCACCTCGGTGGAAAAATTCTCTATGGAATTCGGTTTGAAAAAACCAATCCTCGGAGTGTTTTAATCATTTTTTTTATCGCAGAAATGGAATTAGTGCCATCAAGAATCTCTAAGGCACTAGAAATCATAAACCTTGAAAAATGTAAGAAATATTTTTAAAACGTTCCTACAGTAATTTCCATTATTTTCTAGGAAATTTTGTGGCCTCGTTAGACTACGACATTATTTATAGTTTTGTCGGCCTTCAAAATTGACTGGAAACAAAGGAAATTTAGGCATGTTTCTGATAAAACATGGCGGTGATTTTTTTTAATTTGAGGTTATAGTTGTCATTTTTCATGATCTTGGATGTCAATC
The DNA here is from genome assembly GCA_031772625.1 of Pinus tabuliformis. Classification (NCBI taxonomy): domain Eukaryota; kingdom Viridiplantae; phylum Streptophyta; class Pinopsida; order Pinales; family Pinaceae; genus Pinus; species Pinus tabuliformis. The sequence goes on along the minus strand of CM062819.1, from coordinate 1,714,610,674 downwards.
AGGTGTCAACAGTCATGCTATCGTATTTTTATTAAGAACACAAAAGAGAAAAAAGAAAAATTGCAATGATTTTTTGGCATTATTAGAAAATTTGTTGATGGGGTTTTTTATGATGCTGAATGAATTTCCACTATTATAAAAAATGGCTCAAGCACGTGTGCTATTGGTTTTCTTTTAAACGAAAAAAACGACCATATTGCATTGATTTTTGGCCAAGTGGGAAAACCTAGCGATTGAGTAGACAACATGTATTGCTGTATATCATAAATTTATGTTTCTTATGACACAATGATCCTGAAGCAAGATCAAAGTGCGAATTAAATGCACAGGATGTTTTCAAAATTTTGAATGTTTTGTATTAATATTTGTAAAAGTTTCCTTTTCTATCTCTATGTGCTATTTATTCAGAGTTCCATGTGTCACGATTTTCACATAAGTAATAGTAATAACTAGTGTTTGTGAAGAAAATGAAGAAATGTTAAGTGAAATGGGATTTGAATATGTTATTCATTGACAAAGAATTTGTTTGCTTCAACAAAAAAATTGGAAATAGGCTATTTGTAGTGACATTGTTAAATCAATTGCTGAGATGGATGATAGATTTGACTGGTCAAGAACATATAAAAGATATGTGAATCTATCAACAGATGATAAAATATGTAACAATATTTGAAGTATCGGATTAACGAATGTTGCGTGAGTTCCGATGGTCTTTGATTACATAAAAATTGTTTATCTATGTGCAAATAATTTTGATTTCCGGAAGAGGGAAATTAAGCCAGGAGTGATAATGGTGTCTCTAAATCCCAATGGATTCATATTGTTATTAAACTTACCAGAATCAAACAAGTGTTCCAAATTTTTCATTGCCAATAGTCTCCTAGAGCTAGAAGGATGTGGAATTGACATTTTATGGGAATTCATTTATGCTACTTTTGAGGATCCTTCCCATCTTTCTCTTGTAGATATTCCTTTGTTTAGGAAAAAATTTAGGGAATTATATTGGCTCTTTTCCCATTTAGCAGGGTTAGGAAGTACGTCACATGCCCCGAAATTCATTTTCTACGTGTTTTATGAGACACATAAAAATAATTGTATGTTTTATTGGGCTTATGTCATTTCAAATGAATTAGTTGTTTAATTACATAGATTACCCAATAAAAATGGCTTGTTTATGATGTCATATATGATAACACTTCACATTTAAAGTGATGTGTTTGATGGTTTTCCTTGTAATCCTATATTCAATTTTCGCAAGGAACCATAGAAGCTTTACTATCGTATATTGTGGAAGCATGAAGCTTCTTTATTTTTATTTTTAATTCAGAATGTGCTTGTGAGGCAAGTGTATTTCATGGTGAGTGGATATGATCTGAAATTAAATAGGAAAACAACAACCTACATATATAATCATAAACACAGAGATGTAGTAGACAAAGACTTTATCTCATTAATAGAAAAATATTGAACTATTCTTACAAATAGAATGGAAATAAGATAATTCGGAAGATGGTAGCTTATCTCTTAAAAGAGATGTGGCAACTACATGCATCTAAATTGTGTTACAATGATGTTCAAGGGCCTATTTATTATTCGAAAACATGAGAAAACCCTAAACAACCAAAACCCTAATCTTAGGAGATGTAACACCAAGAGTGTGTGAGCCCCGTTGGGGTTAGTTGGGTAGCCAACTTCCCACGGTAGTAACTTGGCCATATTATCTTTGTTTGGTGCGTACGATACCTTGTTGGAAAGGTCTTGCTGAGTACTACAAGTTCTTTTGCAGGCCCCTTCCTATGGCTATGGGCTTACCGCGGACCCCAAAAAAATGCCGTTTAGGGGGTAAAAACTTCTTCGAAAGTTTAGGACTTGAAAAACTGCTAAAAAAAGTAAATTATTAAATGAAAAAGGAAAAAGATGAAACTTACTTGGGGATCTGGGTGGAATAGGAAGGTGGCCACCAATATTCGCATGGATAATTCCTTACCCCTTAGGAAGCAATGGTCCCCATTGTGTGCAGAACCTCCATGAGGTGAGGAAATTTCTATTGAACCTAGTCCCTGGTGAACCACTTGCCTTGGTGAAGGAGTTGGCCTTCTTTAAAAACTCAATATAACTATATCCTTTGTTGGAGAGTTTTTTTAATCTATGTGTCCGTGATCTGATCAGTTGTGGCATGTTCAATGCGGTCTATGTTGATCTATGTTGGTGTGAGCTGTTCTGCAATGTCAAATGTGCCCAAAAATGGTGGAAAGTATGGCCGAAGGTGATCAAAATTAAACACTTGGTGTAGACCAAGGAACGGTGCGAATCTAAGCTCGAAGGAATTATCACCAATGGCCTTGGTGATAGTGTATGGACCATATCGAAGTGGGAAAAGCTTGCGGTGGGGTCCAACAAGGCACTCCTTCTGTAAATGTAGACAAACATTGTCACCCACCTGGAACTTGTGCGACACTCGATGCTGATCATGGCCTTGCTTGTACTTAGCATTGAATCTGTCCAATATATCATGGACCTGTTGGTGGATGTGTTGAATGTGCTCCATGAAGCTGTTAGCCCTTTCAGATTCGGATTGAACGTGAACCGAATCTACTTGAGTGGATGCAAATTGAATGGGCACATCAACGGGGTATAATGGAGGAAATCCCAGTCCTACCTGAAAGGGATTGTGGCCTGTTGATTTATGGAGAGATCTGTTGTAGTTGTGTTCGACATAGGGGAGGCTTTCATCCCACATGCGTTGATGCTTCGAATTGTACGTGTACATAATGTGTGTAATCATCCAGTTGAAAACCTCTATTTGGCCATCAAAGAAGAGCTTAGCAATGGCCTCTATTGTGATACTCTTCTTGTAGGGTGCCATGATGGCCATCTTAGAGAATTTGTCAACTACCACGAAAACGCAATCATTGTCATGCTTAGTAGAAGGAAGGCATGACATGTAATCCATGGAGACAGATTCCCAAGGATGGCTAGGAGTAGGTAGAGGATTATATAGGCCTTGCTTCTTGATGGTTGGTTTGGAAATGGCGTAGGCGATGCAAGATCTAATGTACTTCCCAACATCCTGATGAAGTTTCGACCAATAAAAATACTTCTGCAATACTGCCATTGTTTTCACTACTCTAAAATGTCCAGTGACCCGACTGTAGTGCGCCTCACAAATAATCTTGGCATGCTCACTTGAAGGAACACTGATGTGTCCCAGGTGGCGTAAAGGTGCATCGTAAAGGTGAAAATTTGGAACTTTCTTCCCTTCTAGGAGTGTCTGGTATATGCTACCGAATTCTAGATCACTCTTGTTAATATGCAACCACCCCAATATCTCGTGTCTGTTGGAAATAATACTGAGAGGGGGGTGAATCAGTATTATCAAAACTATAAAACTTTTTCAATGCTCAGAAACATATACGCTACTTTAGTTAAGTGAACCAACGTGTACACACAACTGTGTCTAAGGAAAATAGCGTATAACCAGAAATCTTATAATTCAGTCAGTTTATCTTCAGTTAAGTGCATTTCAAATCATTAGATCCCGATCTATCCTTAGATCTAGTCTTCCATCAACCGAAGTGATCTCTCCTTAGCTTAGATCAAGCAACCCAGAACTTGCATACCAGATCTCTTTCTTCTTCAGATATTCCAGCCTTTTCAAGATGTCTTTGCCTAATGATCTTCTTCTTCTTATATAGCCTTAAGCCTTGCTCAATACCAAGGGCCAAACCATAGAAAACCAATACCATCAACTTAGAAACTAGGGATCAACACGTCTGTCGAGATACTTTGGTCCAAATACATAGGCTCAAGTACCGAGGACTAACTACCACGGACCAAAGGGAAGCTTCCCGACATATACGCCCTTTTCTGTTCATGCATAAGCGTGTATACGCTCCTTAGTATTAGCTCTCCTGCATATACGCGACTTAGTATGCAGATCACTTGCGTGTATACGCAACTTAGACTTAATTAACCTGCGTATATGAGATTTGTCTTCATTCTGTAATCTGAACAGAGATCTGTCATCAAAGAGAGTTGCCATCAAGGACAACACCTGTATCATAGCGCCACACCTGTGCAAAAATGCCAACAATCTCCCCCTTTGGCCTTGATGGCAACCTCAAGATCCTTAGAATCATTCTCCCCCTTTGTCATCAAGGGCAAAGGGCTGTGCTCCCCCTGAGAACATGCTGATACCTCTGCTTGGCTGTGCTGAATCATGCTCCCCCTGACTATAGGCCAGATCTGCAAAAGATGTTCTTCAACAAGAACCAAGACTTAGACACCATAAGGGACCTTCCTATCACCAAAAGACTCAATACAGACATCCATACTCCCTACCAAGAGGGGACACATCAGAAACAACCAATTATATTACATCATTCATCCCAGGCATAGTGGGGAAACCAACATAGGCCGTTACATGACCTTGACACCATAAAAGAGATATCACAAAAGAGATACATGACATAGAGACAACAGATCTAGACCAAGACTTATGAAAGTGACCAGCAGCATCTGATAAACATCTTTTAGATCAGCAACCAGGATTTCTTTCTGAGCTCCTTCTTCTGAAACCAACAACCAAAACATCTAAATGCCAACAATAATGCTTTATGAGACTTTTAAGCTGCTCCCCCTGAACCTGTGCCTGCTGCACCCCTTGAAACTGTGTCTGAAGGATTCTGACATACCCATCTCAGACCTTTTCAAACCAGAGTTTGCCCTTGCTGTTCAGAACTCCATATACGCGATTTATCCTACACAAACCGGCGTATGTACGCGGATATACTCTCTGCAACATGCGTACACCATACACGCGACTTTCCTAGCATAAATCGGCGTACATACGCGTATATCCCTTACGTAACTTGCGTATACCAGCTTTTCTGTAGAACAGACAAGCTTCAACAGCAGGATGAAGCATCAACTACTCCCAGCTTTTGTCTGAGATATTCAAAAGTTTCCCTGGGCAGTGGTTTTGTGAGAATATCAACAACTTGTTCCTTAGAAGGAACATACTCCAACTTGACCTTCTGCTCAAGCACTTGTTCCTGAAGAAAATGGTACTTGATTGGTATGTGCTTGGTCTTTGAGTGCATGACTGGATTCTTTGAAATGCTGATTGCACTTGTATTATCACATAAGATAGAGACTGGTGGAGTGCAAGTGATTTGAAAGTCCTGCAAGGTCTGCATCATCCAAAGAAGTTGTGTGCAACAAGATGCCGCAGCCACATATTCTGCTTCAGCTGTAGATAAGGCAATCGAACTCTGTTTCTTGCTGAACCAAGATACTAATCTGGAACCCATGAAGAAAGCACCACCACTTGTGCTTTTCCTATCATCCACACTTCCAGCCCAATCTGCATCTGTGTAAGCATGAAGAGTGAGATCTGTATTTCTAGGATACCATAAGCCATAGTTTTGGGTCCCTTGAAGATACTTGAAGATTCTTTTGACTGCCTGAAGATGAGTTTCCTTTGGGTTGGCTTGAAATCTTCCAACAATTCCTACTGCATGTGTAATATCTGGTCGGGTACCTGTCAAATAGAGCAAACTCCCAATCATGGATCTATAAGTGGGTTGGTGAACTGCTGCTGATTCATCATTTGCACTGAGGCTGCATCCTGTAACCATGGGTGTACATACTGGCTTTGACTCTTCCATGCCATACTTCTTCAAGATCTGCTTGAGGTATTTGGTTTGAGACAAGAAGATACCTCCTTTATTTTGTTGAATTTGCAATCCAAGAAAATATGTCAATTCTCCAAGTAGTGACATTTCGAATTCTTTCTGCATAACCAAGGCAAAGTTTTGACTCATAGTCTCTTCATTGCTGCCAAAGATAATATCATCTACATAAACAACAAGAATTAGCAATTTGTTATTTTCAACTTTTATATAGAGATTGCTATCTGCTAATCCTTTTGAAAAGCCTTGTTGGTGAAGATATTTGTCCAACCGATAGTACCAAGCCCTTGGAGCTTGTTTGAGTCCATAGAGAGCCTTTTTTAATCTGCATACAAGGTTTGGATCATTCCCAAGAATGAAACCATCTGGTTGCTCAATATATACTTCTTCTTCTAAGTCTCCATTCAGAAAGGCTGATTTCACGTCCATTTGAAATACCTTGAAGTTTTGAAAGCTTGAAAGAGCAAGGAACATTCGGATGGCCTCAAGTCTTGCTACAGGAGCAAAGGTCTCTTCAAAATCTATTCCTTCTTGCTGTGCATACCCTTTACAAACAAGTCTGGCCTTGTTCCTAATTACTTCTCCATTTTCATTCAATTTATTCTTGAAGACCCATTTTGTTCCTATTACATTCTTGTCTTTTGGTCTAGGAACTAATTCCCAAGTGTTGTTCTTTTCGATCTGCTCAAGTTCTTCATCCATTGCTTTGACCCAACATTCATCTTTGCATGCCTCTTTCACATTTTTTGGTTCAGTGGAGGAGAGTAATGCCAAATAGCTTGAAGCTTCTGCAAGTGTCCTTCTTGTTTGTACTCCTGCTTCTTTCTGCCCCACAATCTGAGATTCCGGATGATTCTTTTGAACATATCTGGATGGAGTCTTCTCTTCTATTCTTGTCTGCTCCTCTGGTTCTTCTTGAGGTTCTTCTTCTTCATTATTCCGTCTTTGAGGGTAGCCTTCATCTTCTTCAATGTCTTCATGATGAACTTGCCTAGGAATATATCCCTTCTCATCAACCACTACGTCAATGCTGTCAACAATTTTGCCAAGTCTTTTATTGTAGCACTTGTATGCTTTGCTATGTGGAGAATAACCAAGAAGAATGCCCTCATCTGCTCTTGGTTCAAGTTTGCCAAGTTGCTCATCAGTATTCTTAATATAACATTTGCTCCCAAAGATTTTGAAGTGCTTCACCGAAGGAGTCTCACCACTCCAGAGCTCATGAGGTGTTTGAGTGCTGTTTACTCGGACATTTGTTTTGTTAAGAATAATAACCGCAGCATGTGCAGCTTCACCCCAGAAGGTTGCGGGAGTACCTGATTCATCAAGCATAGCACGAGCCATTTGTTGGATTGTTCTGTTCATTCTTTCCACAACCCCATTTTGCTGAGGAGTTCTAGCTGTAGAGAATTCTCTTCTTATCCCATGTTCTTCACAGAAATCGAAAAATTCGTTTGAGGTAAACTCCCCACCTCTGTCAGATCTGAGGCACTTAATTTTGTGTCCTGATTCATTTTCAACCAAGGCTTTGAAGGATTTGAATTTTTCGAATGCTTCATCTTTGTGCTTCATGAGCCCTAACCAAACAAATCTGGAAAAATCATCAATGAATAATATCAGATATTCTTCTCCTCGAGGTGTCCTCTTCCTAAATGGACCACATACATCTGTATGGACTAGCTCGAGAGGCATGCTAGCTGATCCTTCCTTCTCTGGAAAGTTAGTTCTGGTTTGCTTTCCAAACTGACAAGATTTGCATATGGTATTGTCTGGAATTTTGATATCTGGAAGACCACGAACTGCCTGATATTTGCATGCTTTCCTTATTTGTGAAAATCTTAGATGCCCCAACCTCCGATGCCATAGCCAATGTTCATCATCCTTGCTTAAGTAGCATTGTTGTCTTTCCTCAAAGATATATAGATTATTTGGAGTCCTTCTTCCTTTGATCACTGTTTTACCTGTATCAAGATCGCGAACACAACATCCATTTGATCTAAATATTACCTCAGTTCCTTGATCGCACATCTGACTGACACTGAGAAGATTATGCTTCAATCCATCAACATATAAAACATTTCCTGCTTTGACCTCCTCTTTCAACGGAGCAACACCTTTTCCTTTTATGGCTGCAGAGATATCGTTCCCGAAAGAAACTTTCTTCCCCTTTTCTAATGCGGTATATGACTCAAGATTTTCTTTGTCCCCTGTCATATGCTTCGAACATCCGCTATCAATGTACCATATACTTTCTTGACCTTCTGCATAAAAGGCTATCCCACATCTTTTTGGTTGTGATTCTTTTATTCTCCATGTTCTAACATTTGAGGTTTGTTCCTTCTGAGTTGTCTTCCGGAACCTGCTCCTGCATTCAGAGTCTTCATGACCAAAGTTATTACAAATAGAGCATTCAACTTCATTTTCAAGAACCGAAAAGTTGTTATAAGTCATTTTCATGGTTTCAGTCATTCTCCCTTGTTTTTGAGCTTCTCTAGTCATGATCGTTTTGTAGGCAACACATTGATCTGCTTTGTGACCGAAGTTATGGCAAGAAAAGCATTGGCCATTAAAGAAACTTCTGCGATAATCAGATCTATCATCCAACCGATTGTAGCTTCTATTCATTCTTGGAGCAAATTGGGAAGATTTTACCTGTGGCTGATTGTAGCTTCTGTTTAAGGCAGTTTGTCCCCGAATTTCTTGATGGTCTTTATTTGTTCTTGAGGTAAACTGTCTCTGATTCACCTGATGACTTTTATTTGGCCTTTGCTCGCTTCTCCTTGCTGCATCAAGATAACTTTTAGAGGTAGAGGCTTGAGATGTTTCTCCATTATATCCAAGACCTGTCTTGATCAGAGGAGATCGCTGCACATTGATAATCTCATCCAAGGTTTCAGATCCTTTGACAAACTTAAGATTAATTGCTTTGGTTTTCTCAATCTCCTTTCTAAGACAAACAATCTCACATTCCAATTTTTCAAGATGTTTTTCCTTTTCAGCTAGTTGACATTGTAGAGAATCAATAATAGCACTCTTCTCTTCTAAACAAACTTTGAGATCTTTCATTTCTTCATAAAAGCCTTCTACATCTATAGCATCCATGTAGTCATCATCTTCAAAAGCCATTAAAAGTTTATATCTATTACCTTGTTCATCTTCATCACTATTTGAAAATCCATCACTATCTTCATGAGTGTGGTAGCTTTTCTTCTTTTCATATTGTTTCTTGTTCCATTTAACAGGTTCCTTTCCCTTGTCATTCTTATCTTTGTGAGGACATTTGGCAGCATAATGACCTACTCTTCCACAAGCAAAGCATTTAAAAGGTAACTTACCTCTGAACCTTCCAGAACCCCTTTGAAGATTTCTGACGAAATTTGATTCCTCTTCTTCATCTTCTGGCAGGTGACTTGCTTCATAATAATCTTCTTTGCCTGAAGCCTTGAAGGCAGCTTCTCTTCTGTCTGATGGACCTCCCTTTCTCATTTCATAAGCGGTTAGAATTCCGTGAAGTTGAGACATAGTAAGAATTTGCAAATTTTCCTTTTCTTTTATGGCAGATACTTTAGATTCAAACTTGGGGGACAAAGATCTTAGAATCTTTTCAACCACAATAGCCTCTTTTATTTCTTCACCCAAGTTTTGCATGCAATTCACAATCTCATCTACCCTAAGGAAGTAGTTAGCCACACTTTCATCATTATACATTCTGAGAGTCTCATACTTAATCCTGAGAGTTTGAAGTTTAGCACGCTTTACCTGATCGTCTCCTTCATAGCTCGTGACCATTTTGTCCCATATTTCTTTTGCAGATTTATAGTGCATTACCTTCATGAATTCTGATTGAGAGATGCATCCCAATAGAGTATTGACTGCTTTCGCATTTGTTTCATATTTCCTTTTCTCAGCTGGATCTGTAGGAGTAGCTGAAGGAAAAGTGTAGCCTGTTTCTACGATGTTCCAAACTTCTGTACCAAGAGATTGAAGATATGCAGTAACTCTTACCTTCCAATAATTGAAGTTTGTCCCATCAAAAACCAGTGGCCTGATTGATGCTTCTTTCTCGTAGTTGCTCATGATGATCGATCTACCTTCAAGCGGTCAAGCTTCTCTGAAGGACCTGCTCTGATACCAATTGTTGGAAATAATACTGAGAGGGGGGGTGAATCAGTATTATCAGAACTATAAAACTTTTTCAATGCTCAGAAACATATACGCTACTTTAGTTAAGTGAACTAGCGTGTACACGCAACTGTGTCTAAGGAAAATAGCGTATAACCAGAAATCTTATAATTCAGTCAGTTTATCTTCAGTTAAGTGCATTTCAAATCATTAGATCCCGATCTATCCTTAGATCTAGTCTTCCATCAACCGAAGTGATCTCTCCTTAGCTTAGATCAAGCAACCCAGAACCTGCATACGAGATCTCTTTCTTCTTCAGATATTCCAGCCTTTTCAAGATGTCTTTGCCTAATGATCTTCTTCTCCTTATATAGCCTTAAGCCTTGCTCAATACCAAGGGCCAAACCATAGAAAACCAATACCATCAACTTAGAAACTAGGGATCAACACGTCTGTCGAGATACTTTGGTCCAAATACATAGGCTCAAGTACCGAGGACTAACTACCACGGACCAAAGGGAAGCTTCCCGACATATACGCCCTTTTCTGTTCATGCATAAGCGTGTATACGCTCCTTAGTATTAGCTCTCCTGCGTATACGCGACTTAGTATGCAGATCACTTGCGTGTATACGCAACTTAGACTTAATTAACCTGCGTATATGAGATTTTTCTTCATTCTGTAATCTGAACAGAGATCTGTCATCAAAGAGAGTTGCCATCAAGGACAACACCTGTATCATAGCGCCACACCTGTGCAAAAATGCCAACAGTGTCTACAGGAGTCGAGCACAATGATGAACACCATGACCGGTAGTCAGCTAATGAAATTAACAATGTTATTGGTGCTGCGCTTCTTATACTTAATGTTGAAATGGAATTGTTGTAGATAGGTGGACCATTTTTGATGGCGATCATTCTACAACTTCCCTTGTGTCTATATGAACTATAGGGGTTAGTGGTCTGTGTCGATGACTATTTACTTCCTTAGAATGTAATGCTTCAATTGATGGTAGGCCTGCACAATGGAATATATTTCTTTGTTGTAAGTGGGGTACTTTTAGACTGTGTCTGAAAGTGTGTCACTGTGGTAAGCCACTGGAGGCCCATGTTGAATAAGAGCCACACCAATAACATAGTTAGAGACATCTATCTCAACCTCAAATGGTTGTTGTGGTTCTGGTAATGTGTGCACTGATGTAGAAGAGAGGTGATTCTCCAACTCAGAGAATGCTTTCTGTTGGGCTTCTAATAAAACAAACTTTTCTTTCACTCCACCCTTGGTGCCTTGACTTAAATACAAAGTGATATGAGAGAACCCCAACATGAACCTACTGTAGAACTTAGCAAGACCCAAAAATATTCGGAGCTCTATTAGAGTGGTTGGGGTTGGCCAATCCCGAATAACTTGTATCATGGATGGGTCCACATGTACACCCTGCTCATCAACGATGTATCCCAGATATTGAACCTGGGTCAGGCCAAATGTGAATTTCTCTAATTTAGCACACAACTTGTGTTGTCATAGCATTTGAAGGACCTATTAAATATGGTGGACGTTCTCTTCCCAACGTTGGCTAAAGATCAAGATGTCATCTAAATACACCACCATGAATGCATTGGTGAAGTGTTGAAAGATGTCATCCAACAGTCTCATGAAGGGTGCAATGGCATTCGTCAATACGAGCGGCATGACTGACCATTCCAAAAGGCCCTACTTGTATTTGAAGATAGTATTCCACACATCACAGGGTTCGATAGGCACCTGGTGATAACCTGACATCAAGTCAATCTTTCTGAAATATTTGGCCCCTTTGAGTGAGTCCAGAATGTCATTAATCCATAGGATTGGGTACCTATTCTAGTCAGTGATCTTATTTAGTGCCCAATAGTCAATACAGAGCCTCCAGGTCCCATCCTTCTTCTGTACCAATACAATCAGGCTCCCACAAGTTTATGAGGTTGGCTTGATGTTCCCTTTCTACAATAGTTCCTAAATATGCCTCTTGATCTTATCGTTCTCCAGAAAAGAGTGTTAATAGATCAGTACATTGGGCAGCAGCATGCCCAAGGTTAGATCGATGGAGAGCTTGACCCAATAGTGTAAAGATACCCCTTTGGGTGAGGTGAAAATATTCCTATACTTCAACATGACCTTGTCCATCTATTGTTGCTATGCAGAGGAGCCCTGCATGGAATTCATTGCCACAACCTTCTTCTTGCCCTGGGGGTGAACCATGAGGAAAACAAATTTCCTCGTATGGGAAATGATCTTACTGCATTGCTTTGCAGTGATCAAAGAGATGTATGTAGGTGGGGCTAGCTCTGGTAGGAAGGGCTACCTACGTATCTTGTAAAATGTATTAGCCAAAGTAATAATAACATAGCGAGGTATAGAATCATATACAACATGTCACTTCCACAAGTATGGTTTTCCTAACAATACATCACAAAATTCAAGAGGAGAAACGTCACAGAATACCTCATCTATGAAGGGCTTGATGTTGTAGGGAAGGCGACACTGCTAGATGACACAAAGATCTCATCCTTAGTGAAGCCACTCAATGGTGTACGATTGTGGATGTGTTGTAGTATTTATGCCCAACCACTTCACGACCTCTCCTGAAATGAGGTTATTTTGGCTCCCTCTATCGACATTGAACTGTAGTGGAGAACCCTTCACCGACATCTATGAGTGGAAGAGGCATTCCCCCTCCTCTAGATCTTTAGGCTGAATCTTCTGGATCTTTATGGTGGTCGTGGTGGAACTGTGCTGTTATAGACATTTTTGTGCCTTACAGCATGAGGCATGAAATGTCCATAATCTAAGGGATCCAAAGTCCCTAAACATGTTGTTCCTACCCCTAGAGGAACAAGGTCAGCAAACCACAGCACTAAATATCAGTTCTCCACCTGAAAACACTCAAAAACAAGCAAATTCTGGATCATGTCAACTGCTCCACTGAGCATCTGCGCTGAATGTCAACTGCTCCTCTCTGTACCTGTGCTGAATGTCAACTGCAAAGAAGGCCACCTGCACTGAGCGTACTTGGACAAGTGGCACAGTCATTCCTCAATGTGTCAGTGCCCAGGAAGCTTCCAAAGTGACACTTGGATCAAGGAATTCGCCTAGTGATGAGTAAGAGGTTCTTAATCTCCAAGTGGAAGCAAGGATCTCCAAGTGGACTCAAGGACTGAAGAATAACTGAAGTGAGAGAGGACACTAGTCAGCTCTCAAGCTGACTCATCCTTTCTCCAAAAATCCTATATATAGATCTCTCTCATGAGGTCTAAGGAGGCTGGAATCTTGTGAATGTAAGGAAGTGCTGTTGGTTTGAGTTTAGAACTATTGGGTGATTTTCTTTGAAGGAGGTGAAGAGTAGATTTATTTCTGCTGGGAGGTGTTGCTGGATTGGACCTCTTATGGTTGTAACACTTCCTGAACTTTACTTCTTCCATTAATAAAGCATTTGAGGTTCTTCTATATGCATGTGTCTCAATGGTGTATTGTTATACTTGTGTATTTGATTTATTCTAATCCTTGAATCAATTATGAATGTATGCTTCTTGTAGTTTCCCTCTCTTGCCTTTTTGCAGGATCTTTGTGTAGCTGGGCCAGTGAAAGAGCAAGGAGCTGGGAGCAAGCAGCAAGGAGAGAAGATTGGATCAATCATTAGCGAAAGACATCGGTTAGTGGATCCCTTTCTCCCCTATTTTTCTTTCATAAAGAAGAAATCTTAGATAGCTTTGCTACGGTTGTTGCTGAGGTACTATCACCCTTAGAGTGGGATAGGGTCATTCCATATTGGATACTTTTCCCAACAACAAATTGGCGACTCCGCTGGGGATCGTATCTTGTTGGTTGCTTGTGTTTTTTCTATTCATTTCCTAAACACAGGGAGTACCGAATCGAACTGCATTTGGATCTTTCAAATGCAAAGTAGAGGGCAGCTACTCTAGCTCAGTTTCTGGGCATGCTTATGATTTGAAGAGCTGATCCACAAGGACTCTGAACAGCTCTTAGTGATAGCTTTTCATCCTCCTAATTACCCTTTAGTGTGTACTTGATTGATAGCTTCTGATTTGGCCAAAAACTATGAATTTTTGAGCAATCTGTGACCCAGAAACCAAGAGAAACGCAAGTTTCTCTCTTCAGTGCAGGCACTGTGAAGGCAGTCTGCATTTCAGCGCAGTTCCTGAAAGGGCTACCTGCGCTGAATGTCAAACTGACAGTGTACTACCTGCGTTGAACCAGTCTTGCCTTGTGCTACTGAGCTTCCCTGCTGTTTCTTGCCCTGTTTTCATCCTTGTTTTTGCAGCCTGTTGTCAGTCAATGTACCTATCTGAAACCAACTTTCCTTGCCACTATTCCGCCTCGGTTGTATAAAGAAACTGTGATTTTTCTTTGTGTATTTCTTACATCATTTACAGTTTCCCATAACGAAAAGTGAACTAGTCTTGCTGTGGCCTCTTAGATCTAGACCTGTGATAAGTGTCGTATTGATCTTAAGAGTTAGTTTGTTTGCTGTTCATAGCTGATTAAGCTTTTGCTTTCGTCATATGGTTTGAATTTATGTATTTCTAGTGTTGAAACAAGTAAATCTTAAGGTGTCTTTTGATTTTGGACAAGCTTGTTTGCTTTCACTTGAAATTGAATTCAAAATTATACAACAGCTTTCTTTTTGTAATACATCAACATTAAGAAAGAGAAAAGAAATACCTGCATTGTGCATGTGCATTTTGACAGTTTGCATGTTGATTTAGGAGAAAGTGCATTAGTGTGTGCTCTATGATCTGTGTGAAAAGATGATGTCTTTCTTTTCCCTCAGTAGTTAAGATTTTCAAAGTTGAAAGATTGAAAAGCTTGCTTATCATCTTAGACTGCATTTAGGAAGTTGTATTATACATCTCGTGGTGATCCTGAAAGACAAACTTTTAAAAAAGATCAACTTAAAATATATTGAATGAACCTAACAACGCTTTGCAACATAACGCTCACAGTAGAGGTCTAGGTAGAGACGTGTTCCGGCGTCGTTAAACGTAGTGACTGTTGATCTCTACGAAGGTGGGTGATTCCTCCTGAGAGACGATAGCACTAATACGGACTTGTGCTCCCACGTACCATCGCGTATATATTGGGAGACCCCTATAGGCTTTTATCCTTTATCCTTAGGAAGCCGTGTTGGCCGCCCTACTGATTGCGATGCAGTGAACACAGCATTCACGAAGATCGACCACCCGTACCGTAAAACGTATTCAGTGGTTTCGCAAAAGGTTTGGCACACCCTCTGCCTAGATCTCCAGAGCAGTTTCTTTTGGCCTTTTTCAAACTCTATAACTGAAAAAGTCCATCCGAGCATTTGTCACTTCGGGCTCGTTAAAACATCGAAGGAGACTAGAGTCATCTTTAGCTTTTTCTCGACTCTTTAAAACTGAAAAAGCAAGTTGTGTCTAAAGCGTCGTTAACAATTTATTTTAAACGGAACAATCACCCTTTATTCCTGCGTTGATCTTCGAAGTTAGTCTACCTTCATCACAAAGTTCTTGTAGAATCGCTAGGAAATCTTTTGGATAGACTAAATATGTCTGAACAACCGTCGACGTCCAGGACTGTGTCATCCGACACAGTAGCGGCAGAGCCTCCTGTTGCTACTCCAACGATATTCGCTGGTATACCATCTGTCCCGACAAATTGTCAACAACAAGCTGGAGTCCAATCAGAGACTGTTTCGACGACATGGTTAGTTCCTATTTCTTCATCTGGATTATCATCTGGTATTTCTTATGTTGAAACTCAACAACTTGATCCAATGTGTCTTCAAAGGCCAATCTACCCTTTAAGCACTGGATTGCCACCATATGAAGGGCAGTATACCTTTTCATTGTTCCCCCCCGGAGAACAACCATATGGGAGTTTACAACAAAGTTCAGGTCAAACTGGAATTACATCCAGCGGATGGGTACCAATACTGCCTCAGCAACCAAGGGTTGCATATTCAATGCAACCAGTCCACCCTGTGTCGAATGTTGCCACTATACCTGGTATGTTGATTGCGTCGCAAGTACAAGCGCTACCTGTTGTATGTCAACCCCAAGTTTCTCAGGTTGCCATACAACATCCTCTTGTCTCGACAACTCAATCACAACCTCCGGTTAGTGCCTCCTTATCTGGAGCGACTCAGGCTCAAACAAGTACTATGACTCCTCATCTTGGTCAATCATCCAGTATTGGACGACAGCAAATGGTCCAACAACCAGAGTTGGTTCAAACTCAACAACTGCAATTCCAGCAATCATATCAAGGACCCGAGCAACAAGTCTTTGTAAGTAATGGGCAACCGTATAATAACGGTTATGCCCATCAAACTTGTCAGAGTTGCCAGCATCAAATACATTATGCTGGTATGCAAAGACCCACTGCTCAGGCGATTCCATCTTATCCTGGGTATGCTCCGCCTAACCTGAATCAACAGTTGCCCTTTGTAGCAACTCTAGAATTACCAGATCTAAACCGGCTGACGAATGATCCAATTGCTTATGCCCCTTGGTGGCCAGCGATTTCGCATAAACTTCCATCGGACATTCCTAAATTCAATGGAAATCCAGGTGAAGACCCATCGAATCACGTCATGACTTTTCATCTGTGGTGTTCGTCGAACACCCTGAACGATGATTCGATAAGGCTTCGCCTTTTTCAGAGGACATTGATGGGTCCAGCGGCTAAATGGTATATTGAATTGCCTAGAGCCTCTTTCGACAATTTCAATTCCCTAGCCACGACTTTCTTAACCCATTTTCAATTACCGATTAGGTATGAAACTGGAACGGAAATATTAACCAACTTCAAGCAGACGACGGCCACACATATATCCGATCATATACATGAGTGGCGTCGTCGTCGCAGGATGGTAAAGACTTACGTTCCAGATCAGCTGTTAGCTGAATGGTTTATAAAGTCGTTACTTCCGGCCATAACGGAAGATGTGGCCAAGGGGGGAGTCGTAACGGAGGAGCAAGTTATTGCTCGTGCACAATATCTAGACTTAGTATATACTCAATCCGGCACGCTCTATGATAAAATACCTGACGCCCCTAGACCGGAATTTTCAATTCCTCCTCCTCCTAAATCAAATAGTGACTCTCACGCTGGTGATGGCGTGATTGGCGCAACAGACATGAAATCGACAAAGGCTATATCTAAAAAGACCCGTATGATTTCCGGTCAAAATGCAAATGAGGAACTTCTTGCCTCGGAAGTAAGTGCCGTGTCGGAAGACAAGGGCAAACGACTGAAGCAACCAGGGGGCAAGAAGAAAAAGAAAGGGAGAAAAAGGAAACCCCCTACGGGGTGTCATATATGCGATGAGGATCATTGTACAGCAGATTGTCCATACAAAGCTGAGCTTAAAAGATTGTTTAAGAGTTCAAAAACCTCAGCTGTGTTGACTGATCCGTTTCCAAGCCCGAGAACCGAACTGGTTGCTAATCAAAATGCTTCCTGATCCCAAGTGCTTATGTTTTCTGTATCAAAGCAGCAAAATGATGCTTTGACGAGGAATAAGGATTACAGGAATCCAAAGCTGTCGAACAACAAGGCTAATGAACAACCTAGTAGTTCGACAACAACTTTGACCGAAGTTGTGCCACCCATCGTCCCTGAGCCAATGATAAAGTCGCAAAAGGGAGCAGTACACAAATCGACATTTAATCCTTGTGTGAAAATAGCACAGATAGAGGACCTGGCCCGATCACCATCCGTTATGTCGACACTTGAGGTACCGCAAAATTGCTTCTCCCAAGAGCAAGCTTTATTATTAGCAATAGGTGGAATTGACCCAATGGATTCCAATCTTGTGGCCTTTGATCATAAAGGATATGACCCTCAGTTACCAGCTCAACTAGCTTTCCTTATTCAAGTGAAAGCCCTCAACAAAACTGTTCATCGAACAATTATTGATGAGGGGGCATCTACATGCATTATGTCGATGAGTTGTTGGAAAACATTAGGATCTCCAACCTTGTCGAGGTCTGCGACGACATTAAAAGCATTCGACGGAAGGACATATACCCCATATGGTATACTAAATAACTTGAAAGTTGAACTAGAGGGAAAAACGGTAGAAATAGATGTTGAAGTCATCGATGGGAATCTTGATTACAACATCCTACTAGGAAGACCATGGATATATGCCATGGCAGCTGTTGTGTCGACCTATTTTAGGAATATTGCATTTCCCTTCCAAGGAGGAATTACAATCGTTGACCAACAAACTTTTCTCCCCAACGGTTTGCAAGTTACGGGAAGCATTCCAATGATCCATGGAAGGAATCATTCGCTCCAAAATATCGGAGTAGGTCTCCTAAAAGACCCTGCCTTAATGGGTACTTTTTCCCTACCACCTCTGAGTAATCTGGCGGAAGTGGCCACAGTGGAATATGAAACCTTCTACATCTAATGGATTTGGACGCCGAGGACGGTTCTTATCTTGTGTCAACCTCATTAAAAAATGAAACAAATCCCCTTTCTCAAAGGTAAACCTTCATTCCAACCACTGAGTTGAATGCAATGAAGCTTGGGGGGCATGCACCTCGATTTGCGTTATTATGCTGGGGGCATGCAAACTTATCATCGAGCAGTTTTACTGCGGAATTTATGCTCGTTAAAAAATAGAAAAGCGAGATCCGAGCAGTTTTAGCACATAGTTCATGCTCGTTAAAAAATAAACATAAGATTGAGCAGTTTTAGCGGCGCATTCAAGCTCATTAAAAAATAAACCCATCCCGGTAAATAACCATTGAAGTATGTAACCTGATCAACCATAAAAGCCTTGGTCGTGTTTGTGTACCGTCACCTCCACTTTTCATTTGGCTGATCGTTTACCTCCATATGATTGTTTACCCATTTTGAGGAACAGCTGCGAAGAGTCATTTCACCTAGCCATCCTTGTGACGCTGCCGTGATTGGAAAATTCCAACCTATACCTGGAATCAGTTGCTATCCCTGTTTATCACTCGTTCCTCAAAAGACGAGTCTTCTTTAAGCTCTTTTCATCTGACTCGTAAAATATGAAAAGTTTGCCGAGTTTTGGCCTTCCAGCTCGTTAAAGTGACCGGAAGAGCTATCCCTCCTCTATATTTTAATCTTTTTGGACCTGAGGGATTATTGCACAAAAAGGTCGAGCGCTTGTTTTATTCGGCTCGTTAAAGTTATCGATAACTCATCCCTTCTGTATTGTTTTACACTTTTTCAGACTTAAGGGATTAGATGACGAAAAAGGAATTTTGGAGTTAACTTTCTGTACCTTTTCAGACTCTCTAAAAATGAAAAGGACCGAGTTTTCCTTGTCGTTAGACTCGTTAAAATGATTAAATAGCGACAAACTTGTCTTTAGAAGAGAACGAGTTTCCCTATCGCTAGGCTCGTTAAAACATAGCGATGGGCTTGCCCGAAGGGCAGGTTATAGAACAAGCATATGTTATCCTCCTCAAGCTTAACAAAAATAAAGAGGTACTGGTTAGAAATGACTGGGGAAAAATTGGGAGAACCTCAAAGCTTTAATGGTAGCAAGTTGCTCTTGAACATGACACTTTTCCTCCGTACCACATCGGGTTGGGTTGTTTCATTCACCGGTCTCATCACCATGGTCTCGCCAAACCATCCATTTGGGGTAATGCTACCAATCCATCGCATCCGTGTCGTTATATGTTCAAGAGATGTTGTTCAGAAAGAGTCAACCGTGTCCCATCCACTGCCATACATTATCCTTCATCCATTCATGACCACCACCCTGAATCATATGTCACAGATTGTTTTCACCTCCACTAAAATCATTAGCTCCGTTCCGTGTCACTGATGTGGGATTCATTAAGGCCCTCCTTTGACGGATCGCTTCTTGTCGACTTCAGCTCATTATCCAAGAAGTTGATCTAGGAACAACCCCTTTAGTACTTTGAAGCTTGCATGCCTCAATGGCAAGTTTCTCACTTCTGGCGACAGGTATACATCAATGACCTTCGACTAGAAGACTTTGCGTGGTGTTCGACGCCAAGTCCTATATTCACACCACGTGAATTGTACTGCAGTACCTTGAGGGTCATTATCATTATCGGTGATTCCTCTCGCGCTTGTTAACGGTTTACATCATTGACCGGTAATCAAGCGATGTCTTTCCATGTTCGACTTCAGCGCAATTCTCACATGGATCGACTTGTACTTAGAGTGAAGATCGAACGAGTTTGAAGACCCCGGATCTAGTTTCATCCATCCGGGCTACGATATATATTCAGGAAATATAAAGACATTTGACATGTACATCATTGCAGCAGATGATCATCCTACTCAAAGGATGATAATTTCAGCAGAGAATTATCAGTCTACCATCAGACGATCATCTGTTCTATGTACCAAAATGAATTTATAAAGCTGAGCATGGGAATGCCCGCCTCAGCTAGATCATGAAAGCAGAATGAAAAATAATGTATTGTATTGTATTTTATTACAGGTCACCTCTCAACGATTGAATGAACTTCGGATCCTCCGGATAAAGCATTTCACCCGATAAACGACCTCATACTTTAGGGGGCAACTGTTATAGACATTTTTGTGCCTTACAGCATGAAGCATGAAATGTCCACAATCTAAGGGATCCAAAGTCCCTAAACATGTTGTTCCTACCCCTAGAGGAACAAGATCAGCAAACCACAGCACAAAATATCAGTTCTCCACCTGAAAACACTCAAAAACAAGCAAATTCTGGATCATGTCAACTGCTCCACTGAGCATCTGCGCTGAATGTCAACTGCTCCTCTCTGTACCTGCGCTGAATGTCAACTGCAAAGAAGGCCACTTGCGCTGAGCGTACTTGGACAAGTGGCACAGTCATTCCTCAATGTGTCAGTGCCGAGGAAGCTTCCAAAGTGACACTTGGATCAAGGAATTCGCCTAGTGATGAGTAAGAGGTTCTTAATCTCCAAGTGGAAGCAAGGATCTCCAAGTGGACTCAAGGACTGAAGAATAACTGAAGTGAGAGAGGACACTAGTCAGCTCTCAAGCTAACTCATCCTTTCTCCAAAAATCCTATATATAGATCTCTCTCATGAGGTCTAAGGAGGCTGGAATCTTGTGAATGTAAGGAAGTGCTGTTCGTTTGAGTTTAGAACTATTGGGTGATTTTCTTTGAAGGAGGTGAAGAGGAGATTTCTTTCTTCTGGGAGGTGTTGCTGGATTGGGCCTCTTATGATTGTAACACTTCCTGAACTTTACTTCTTCCATTAATAAAGCATTTGAGGTTCTTCTATATGCATGTGTCTCAATGGTGTATTGTTATACTTGTGTATTTGATTTATTCTAATCCTTGAATCAATTATGAATGTATGCTTCTTGTAGTTTCCCTCTCTTGCCTTTTTGCAGGATCTTTGTGTAGCTAGGCCAGTGAAAGAGCAAGGAGCTGGGAGAAAGCAGCAAGGAGAGAAGATTGGATCAATCATTAGCGAAAGACATCGGTTAGTGGATCCCTTTCTCCCCTATTTTTCTTTCATAAAGAAGAAATCTTAGATAGCTTTGCTTCGGTTGTTGCTGAGGTACTATCACCCTTAGAGTGGGATAGGGTCATTCCGTATTGGATACTTTTCCCAACAACATGTGCTCTACATCAATGATCTTCTTCCCTTTCTCAGTTCCCTTATTAGGTTCTGATTCGGAGTCAAAACCTACGTCTGATCCAAAAGCCTTCATCTTAACCACCAGTGACTTCTTAGCCTGATACTCACTTGTATTCTGAGTGCAGCTCTCCTGGAACTACCATCATTTTCCCATGTCCTTCTTCATCTTCGTGGTGTTTTTATTTTCTTGCAGCTTCGGCGGGCTCTCCTAGGTATCCCACCTTGGCTTGGTTCCTCGTTCTGTGGTTTTCGGGCGCCTTTTCCTTGCTTTGGATTTCCATATCCAAAGTCCTACTTCTTATATTTAAACTTCTTCTCAATCTTGACAACGTACTGATATGCTATGTGAGCGAGGAAATGTCCAGGAACTAAATCTTATCTTGGATGTACTTGTGTATATGTCCACATTACTTGAGTACCAAATGCCGCTCAGTATCCTTAGCACCCAGTTTTCCGTGAAGGGAATGGAAAATATTTGTGAACTTTGGCACATCTTGGTCCCTTCACTACCATAGCGTGGTCCAATTTATGTATTTGTCTTCATAGCTCCCAACCAGGTAATATTGTTCCTTGATGGCGTCTCGAAAATAATTTTGAGTGGGTGCGGCTAAAAAAACAAGGGTTCACTCTCAGCCTTTTTTTCACATTAGATTTTCCACCAGTCCTTGAAGTGTGGGGCAACTTTGAGAAGTGAAAAATTAATCTTTTTCCGATTGCGAAAGTCATGTACTGAAAAATATCCTTCCAATAGATTTAACCATTTATCTACAATGTCTTCATCTATTAGGTCTTCGAATATGGGAATATCGAGGTTAACTTGTACCTTAAAATGGGTGGTGCCTCTAGAGTGGCTGTTGGATGTAGATGTATCTCTTGTGGGTAGTCTTCGAAGGATCATGGAAAAGTTATCCATCATCGCGTCACTCTGTCACTCAAGGGCTTCCTCAAGAATTTTTTTGAAAGGATCTCCTATCCCCTCATCTTTCTTTTCTTCCTCCATGGGAGGTCATCAAGTTTTGCGAGGTTGATCTTGCATTGGTTCAACCAGATCAAGCCCTAACTCCTTATACTCTGGCCTCGTTGGGGACATGTAAAGAAAAAGAGAGAAAGCGAAGACTGCTCTGATACCACTGATCAAAACTTAAATAGGAATGCAAAAACTTATAGATATAATCATAAACACGGAGATGCAACAAAAAAACACTTCATTTAATTAATATAAAAATATTGAACTATGCTTACAAACATAGTGTAAATAAGATAGATTAGGTGATGGTAGTGTTATGGAACCAGCTCAAAAGAATATAGAAAACATAGATCAATGCCTTAGAAATAAGCCTCTTTGAGGGGGAAACCTCCTTTACATTACACAAATGAACAATTCTTCGATGATACAAATGACAATACCTCCTTTCTATATATAGGAGTCTAAGGGGTCAGAATATAATTACAGCCGACATAACAATGATAATGTAAGGGCACAATAATAACAATAGTGGGCTTCTATGGGGAACAATAATAACAATATGGGGACTACATGGGCACAACAATATAATAAGGGGGTTGTACTAATAATAATAAGGGGTTACACTAGTAGTATAGGGACCTAACATGTCCCTCTCCTTCAAAAAGTGTTGTCCTCAATGCTTAAGTAGTTCTTGATGCTTATGTATAAAAGTCTTGTCCTCCCATGTTGAATCTTCAATGGGTAGGTTCTTCCACTTGATGAGATACTTTGAAATTGATCGATTTCGTAGCTGTCAGGTTCTTATTTCTGTGACTGCTCTAGGTTCCAATATGATTTTTCATTCATCCTCAAATTCTGGAAATATTGTTTGAATTGGGATCTTCCGCAACTTTTGAATGAGTGGCCACACTTCTTCGTCCTTCTTCTATTCATCCCTTTCTTCATTTATCCAATCTGGTTGGATAATAGAAATAAAACAAAACAATGCTTCCACGTCCTCATCCTTTCTTGAGAGTGCATCTGCAGCAACATTTTGCTTCTCTCCTTTGTAGATGATTTCAAAGTCATAACCCAACATATTTGTGACCCAATTTTTTTGTTCTTCTAAAGATAATCTTTGTTCTAAAAAGTATTTAAGACTATCATGATCCATTTTTACCTTGAAGTGTCTTCCCATTAGGTAAGGTCGCCATTTCTTAAGTGCATGTAGTATTGCTAACATTTTCTTCTCATAAATATCTTACTTGAGATGTAGCCATAAAAATACCCAATCACTTACATCAAAACTTCTTTTACTATGTTGTTGATCTGCCTGTTCTTTCATTCGATTCTGCACCAAAGTGGCATTATCCTTGGAAAGTTGGAGAACTTATTGTTAATGCTCGATGTGATCTTTCATTGCTTGAACCTTTTTCTTCTTGATATGCCTTTCTATCTTGAGAGTTTGAGGAGTGGTAATTTCTTCCAATGCATTAGAAGATATGGTCAGATTCATTTCTTGATGCTCGATGTGATCTTTCACTTCTTGAACATTTTTTTTCTTGATATGGCCTTCTACCTTGATAGTTTGAGGAGTGGTAATTCCAGCCAATGGATTACAATATATGGTCAGATTCATTTCTTCTTTCTCGATGTGATCTTTCACTTCTTGAAACTTTTTCTTCATGATATGTCCTTCTATCTTGAGTGTTTGAGGAGTGGTAATTCTTTCCAATGCTTTACAAGATATGGTTGGATTCATTTCTTCCTTCTCTAGGGTTGGTTCCTGGTGTATATCCTCTTCTTTAGATGTTTCTTGATCCTTTTCTTCCTCCTCTTCATAATCCATGTAAAATAACTTCTTCTCAGCACACTTTTGACCTTTACTGTATTTTCTATCACAATTGTAAAAAAGCACTTTTTCTCTTTTTTCTTCCAATTGTTGTGGTGTAAACCTTGTAGGTTGTGGAAGACTAGGAGAAAAAACACTTCCATAATTATAGTCGTGAGTGGTGGGATTCCTTGTTTCCATAATTTCACTTTCAATTTTTCTTGCCAATGTGAATGCCTTCTCCAATCAATCATGTTCCTAAAGACGAACCTCATGTTGAATGCTATCCTTTAATGTCCCTATGAAGACATCAATCCTTTGCTTCTCTGGAATATAATTTACCCTTATATTCAATTTTTTAAAGTCCTCAATGTGCTCTACCATTGAACGCTTTTGTTTGAGATTTATCAATTGGCTAAAGAAGGTGTTACTCTTTGTATCCTCATAATGTGCTATCATTTCTTCTATAAAAATTGACCAAGTGATAAGTGATTTACGAGAACAAAGCCATTTATACCATAAAAATTTATCTGGTTCTAAATGTGAAGATGAAATACGTACCCTTTATAACAGTTGCACTTCATGTAGATCAAAATATTTCTCCATTTGTAGTATCCACTTTACCGGATCCTTGCCATCAAACATCCTCACATCGCCTATTTTTGATTTTAGGATCTCAATCTTGAAATGAATGTCACTCTGTAATTTTGGATCTTCTAGTTCTAAAATCAAGACCTGCCATAGCCCTCTACTTCCTCTTTCTAATGGCACCAGTCTGATGGAAATTGGATTCTCCAAGAAAGAGTTATGTATAATCTCCCAGGATGACCTGATTATATACCTTTTCAGAAGATCAAACTTGTATGAAGTTCCACATGTCACTGTTTCGACCTTAGGATTTGAAAAATACAGACAAAAAACTATAGTCCATCCTCTTTCTGCAACTTCTTACAAAATTTCAATTTGATGCTCAGAGAGATAGTTATGACGATTTTCCCCAGGTCACTTGTTTGGGATGTAATTAGGGAGCCTGCAGAAAACCTAAATGTCTTGGACTATATCTCTGAAAATATAGCAAAACAAGATCTCACATTCGAGCCTGCGCTTCCCCGTGAGTTCTTCTAAAATGGGTTTTAATTTCAAATTCTAAACCTTCATAGCAAACAAATTATAGTGACAAGTTCACGATGACCTATTTGAGATGAAATTATGGAGCTTGCAAAAAAGCCTAAATTTAGTAGACCATATCTCCAAAAATATAGCGAGAGAAGATCTAAAATTTGGAACTGAGGTTTAGAGATATTTTTTCTCAAATGGGTTTTTGTCTTAGATTTTGAAATGGTGCAGAAAAACAGTTGTAGTGAAAATTCCACGAATACCTGTTTGGATCAGCGAAACCCTAGAATCCAAAGCTCTGATACCAAATGTTATGAAACCATCTCACAAAAAGATAGAAAAGATAGATCAATGCCTTAGAAATAAGCCTCTTCAAGTAGGAAACCTCCTTTACATTACACAAATGAATAATTCTTGGATGACACAAATGACAAGACCTCCTTTCTATATATAAAAGTCTAAGGGGTCATAATATAATCAGAGCCGACATAACAATGATGATGTAAGGGCACAATAATAGCAATAGTGGGCTTCTATGGGGTGCAATAATAACAATATGGGGACTACATGGGAACAAAATTATAATAAGGGGGTTGTACTAATAACACTAAGGGGTTACACTAGTAGTATAGGGACCTAACAGATAGCTTATCTTTGAGAAGATATGTGGTGGCTACATGCCTTCAAAGTATGTTACAATGAGGCTCAAGAGCCTATTTATTATTGCAAAACATGAGAAAACCCTAAACAACCAAAACCCTAACTGCAGGAGATGTAACAACAAGAGTTTGTGGGCCCCATTGGGGTTAGTTCGGCAACCAACTTCCCAAGGTCGTAACATGGCACGTATGATACCTTGTTGGAAAGGTCTCACCAAGTACTACATATTTTGCTACATGCCTCTACCTGAAACTATGGATCTATCGCAAACCCAAAAAAAAATGCCGTTTAGGAGGTCAAAACTGCTCTGGAAGTTGAGGACTCAAAAAAACGCTAAAAGTAGTAAATGATGAAAGAAGTAAGGAAATAGATGAAATTGATTGGGGGTCTAGGTGGAATAGGTGGGTGGTTATTAATATCTACCTGGATCAGGATAAGAGGCTTCTCGGACATCTGTAGAGGCTAAGGATTTCCTACTTGGCAAAGGGGAATATGTGGAAAGAGAAAATAATAATGGCTATATGAACTTATGGTTTTGAAGGTAGGCCATTTCTTTTGCCAAAGTTTGTTCTAAACAAGTATTTTGTTGTTGAATTCTATAGGCAATATCATTCTTGGCTATTTACGTTTGAACAGAAAATAAAAATACAATTTATTTCTTTTCGGTTTATTGTTATAAAAGTGAATGTAAAGAATACGACTCATGTTCTCAATTTTGCAAAGTCTTTGGATGCTTTCAACTTAAGTGAAGTTGGATTAAAGGCTTTGATAGAGGAATAATTTTCATGGAACATCTTGAGTCTATGAGGTATGAGAACTTGTTTTCGAGAAGTAGAAAGTAGAGTGAGGAAAGTCATAGTGTATCAACAAAACATTAAAAACCACTAGTAGATGTTGAACAAATTACTGAAAAAGAGATCATCAATATAGAAGAAACATATATGCAAGGAGGTGTGAACCGTATGGGGCAATATCTATATTGTGCATGCAGTACTACTGCAACTTCATTTGCTATAAAAAGAAGAAAAACAGCTATTGTAAATGAAAAACTTAGTGTTGATAGGCTATCATGTTGCGGGGATGACAAAGAGCCTCCTCATAGAGTAACTCTAGAAAAAGTGCACATGATTAAATCATTTATATCCAAGATAATGCTTGAATTAGAGAGAATTGAGAAGTGATAGGAATATAAGTTGATAGAGTTGTACTACCTAATTGGTTTAGTACATGTTTGTAAGAAAATGAGAGAATAATGAAGGAAATTCCTGAAGAGTACATTACATTACATGGCCATTTTATCACATTGCAAGATGCCAATTATGATAGGGGTGGTAATGGATTGAATATTAAAATGATACAACTTTCTGATAGAAAGGTTGTTGATTAGGAAAAACTGAATGTTGATCTATCTTCAGTTGCAACACCATGGATGATGAAATTGCATTAAGCTGGTGGTGAAGAACTTGTGAATTATGTTGGTTGATGACAGGAAAAAAACATGAAGCTGAAAGTAGAAATAAAAGAGCCAGGAGATACCCTAATCCCAAATCATTTCTATTCCTGGTGGATTTAATAGATTTGAGAAACCTGTTAATATTATGAGTCCAATGAAATTTTATATCATTAGTAATATATCCAGAAGATTGTGGATTATTGATTCTACATGTTAAGTTTCTTTTGGTCTGCGACCTTTAAAGCAAAGAACTTGGTATTCTATTGCAATTGTCAAAAGTGAGCCCGAGGCAGGCATGGAATTTGTAGAAAGTGACATTAAATTTTAGTTAGAAGCTAGATTCATCGCCTGAACTAGAAAGAGATAAACAAGGGCTGCTTGATGTTGATTAGATGAGGTAGATGAAGGCTACATGGTATGGTAAAATCACAAAATTGGAAGACATTATCTTCTATGTTTGGAGGCATAGAAAATCAAATGGAAGATGTGTATCTAAAGGTGGTGCCGATTGTTCAGTATTTAAATGGTCCATGTATTACATATGAACATGGATTAATTGCAAAGGAGAAGTTAATGGTTGATTTGGGGAAGTTGAAATAATCACAAGAAACATAGTTCAATGGTATAACTCATTTTATTGAAAATAATATTAGCAAATGGCTAATTACTTTCATTGGTGTCAATGAAGAATACTCTTCCTTGGTTTTGTAATTACAAGAAGAAACAAAAGAAATAAAGGAGGAGATATTCAATGAACGTGTGAGAAGGACATTACCATTCCTTCAATAATAGAACTCATTGAAGCTAAAGTGAAGAAATCATTGCAGGAAACCTGATTGCGGTAGCTAGTTGAGGGCTGAAGAATATTAGACTCCGCTTTTGCATATTGTGTGTTTTAATATAGTGGAAAATTTGTTTTTGTCGTCAAAGCATTTTTACTATTAAGATTTATATGTGCATTTTGATGGAATAGTATAATACTTGAATGCAATTTCTTGTTACCTCTTGCAGATGACTTTCAGATATTATAGTCGACGGGGTTGCAATCAAAACTCTCATAGGGAAAATGCACTTAGATTTACGATTGAAGTATTAGCATTCTCATAAACTCTTTATGCAACAAAGGTTATTTCCTGGACCATGGCTCTATAATGAAAACTTATTTGAATTCTTATTATTGTTTTTTCTATGTCTTGATATGTTTACTAATTATGTAAATAATTGTGAGATAATGTTTGACATGGGATGTTGTATGGAATTGGGGTTCTCAAAAATTTTACAAAGAACAGTAATTGAACACTTGTTTTGCAGTTTTCACTTTGAGATTTTAGATATTAGCTAATGTTCTGTAATGAATGATAATTAAAATAGATTTATGTTTACTCTATTCTGATACTAAAACCTTTTACCAGTTATATCAATAATTCTTAGATAATGTTTTACACGTGAAGTTGTATCTATTATATTTATTGTGACTAGCATTTGAATTTGAATACAAGACAATGTTGATAACTATTGAAGGTTGCTTGGCTAGAAACTATGACTATTCTGTTCCAGTTGTCTTTATTTATGAATGCATGTACAAAAGTGATAATTGCACATAACAATGTTTCATTATACAAAGTTTGTTGGAAATACTGAGGGGGGGGTTGAATCAGTATTCCTTTTCAATTATTACTTTTACCAGTTAGATCAATTATATTTAGAACACAAAATGAACAAAAGGAATAAATTCTTTTATTAATATAATCTCTACAATAAATAATGTACCATATATATAGGGCTCCAACCCTTGATGAAGACACTCATATTCAATCTCTGAGGCTCCAACCTGTTGTCAAGAACCAACTTGCACTTTTATGAGGCTCTAAACTCTAGGGCATCAACCCTTCTGTGGTACAAGATCCGACCTGGTTTATTGAGGACATTGATCCTCTAGGGCTCAAACCCTATCCTCCAAGGTACCAACCTTCTATTTTCAAGGCTCCAACCTTTAGGTCACCAAACCTATAGGCTCCAACCCACTGCTATACTTTGTCTAAATATGTTTTATAGTAATTCATGACTCCCAAAATCTTCTTCACTAAGTTATGTCAATCTATAGCTTCAGTGTAGTCTCTATGCTACATCATCAATGACAACATGTCTTCATATGAAGTAGTCTTCACAAAACTTCATATTGCCTAACAGTGTCTAAAAAGTTACCTCATGATGATTTCAACAATGCATCATGATCTTAAATAATATCTTCAAGATTTTTTGATGCTTTTCAACAAGATATCTATGCTAGGCCTCAATGTCTGCACAAAAAAAAACTCTCTATTTCTACCCTCTGTTCTTACTGTCACGGTAACTACTTCAGGTGTAACGCTTTAATAGTAAGTTCTTAAGAGGAGTGACTGTCACTGGTTTAGGTTGTGTGTTCAAAATAAATCATGTCTATGCGCTTCTACGGATCCATTATAGGTATATGCCTTTCAATGAATAACCCAGTCAATAGAATGCTCGACATTCGACTTCCTTCTTCTTCTACTGGACCTTCGACTTTCTCAATCTTCGAATTCCTTTCTTCTATTCCTTCACAAGTTGCGAACTATCCTTCTTCTCTGATATTGATACGTGATATCTGTACTTGAGGTGAAGCATATGACTTGTATTTATATGGGTTTCACCAATACCCAAAAGACATGTTTATTGGAGGGATGCTGACTTCTATATTAAAATACATATTGAAGGTCCTTTCATCCAATTATATAATAGGCTTGTTTATTCATAGAAAC
This sequence comes from Pinus tabuliformis, assembly GCA_031772625.1. Taxonomy (NCBI): domain Eukaryota; kingdom Viridiplantae; phylum Streptophyta; class Pinopsida; order Pinales; family Pinaceae; genus Pinus; species Pinus tabuliformis. Next base: position 1,714,580,413 of record CM062819.1, on the reverse strand, counting down.
CACATAGGAGAGGATATACCCACATTATAATAGATGTCTTGCAGTCCCCACATGCCACGTCACTACTTTAAGCGCAATCACAACTTCAAGAAACTCCCACAATCGCGACTTCAGAGCTTTGCATATAACATTTCTGATCCCATACTATCGATGGATTAGATGCGATATTATATCAAACTCATTTTGATAAATCATTGGCTCCACACCTCTATCACAATCGGCAATCCATCGAATCCACAATTATATCGCAATTCATGGTTTGAACATCCCTTTGAAACTAGCGATATGAAAGTTCTGATAGGTGGATGCGATATTGCATAAAGGTGTATTATAATGGAGTGATTGAGTTCACATATTATATCGCAATCGGACGATTTTTAACATGACAAGAATTTAATGCTCGCGATGTAGCAGATGCGATATTTCAATAGAGTTGTTATAATAAACTATTTCAGGTTCGTATTACATATCACAGTTGACAGTTCTGAGCGGTGGAATATAATAAAACGATACTGTCGATTTATTTTTATTACATGCATTGTGAACTTTAAAAGGTTTCCTTGGCTTAATACTTGGATTAGGTTCTTAGTTCCTCCGATGTGGATCTTAATCTTGAGCATATTCGATATGTTAATAAAACTGAATTGTAACCGCAATGCTCCTCCGTTGCAATGCTCCTCTACTGTTTTCTTCGATTCTTATTCTTGGATTGGATTTCGTGTGCCTTCCGATAACTCTTATTTTATGGGTTCCGATGAAATGCTTCTCTCACTCCTATTCTAGCTTCAATGGTTTCCAATGTCTTTCCGATGCCTTCTGATGGCTTTCATCCACTTCTAATAGCTTTCCTCCTTGGGACATTCCTTGGGTCCACTGCTTCTACTATGTCTGTATATATATATTCAATCCATATGATGTATTCAATTCTTGGCTCCTCATTTAGTATCCCAGAATATTGCCATATTAAAATCAGTGACAACCTAGATCAACAATCTCCCCCTTTTTCATTGATGGAAATATTCTTCTTCTCTTCCCCTTTGACATCAATGGCAAAGGAATGCACAAGGAATCCCTCTGTCAAACTGCTCCCTATATTAATATTATTCTCTTATTCATGAATAGTATATTTTCATAGGTATGTTACTCCCCATGTCATGGTGCTCTTCTTTTTACTTAAGATAGAAAGATTGTTTCCTCGTCATCAGCTAGCACATTATCACTTCTTCATGTCTAAAAAAAGCTACTTTATCATGGCTTCAACAATGCTTCTTTAAGAATGTCCCAAACTGACCTTTAAATTTTTCCTTTAACCATGCTCATGTGTGGGAAATGATGCCTTAAAGATGATCCACTTCAATGCTTCCAAACATAATCCAAATAGCCACACACCAAATGTCCAAGTCCAAGTTTTTATGCTTCTCTAATCCGAATTCTTTTGTTTCCATATTTATAATTTAGAGGTCTTCATAGTACAAATCAAGATAAAATGCCACTGAAATTGTTTTTCTCGCTATCTCTCTTTAGATCCAAGTTTCTCTATATCTTTGTGATTCGCCTTAAGTCATTGACATTCAATATTTCAACATCATTGCATTCAGATGAAATGGTGAGAGGTTGTGCCTTACTGTTGCTATTTTTCTAAGTGACTAGCATCAATGTGAGCTATATTCGACTGAACAACATTATTCTTTATATAGTACTTTTGATTCGCCATCTCTTCCTTGTGTTCTTTACAAGTTATCTCCGTTGGAATATTTTCATATCAATCTGTGACTATCTTTTAAATTCTTTCTACTGTCAGAAAACTATTTGCAATGATTTAGATATGTTAAATGATGCCTATTTCTCTTTCTTGTGTAGTGAACAAAGCATTCAAGCTCCATATCCAAATGTATCTATTTGTTTGAAGGTTGCATCTATTTGTGTCCATAATTTACCTATTCTCACATCATATCCTAGAGTCGAGACATTTAACTTCTGTAATAACACCGACATAGTTATTTAACTTATTAGCATTAGATGGCCTTCTATGCTGCTTCAATTTATGCTTAGTGATCAAGTGAAAAAACATCTTCAACAACAGTCCATTGGATAGTTAAGAGATCATGTTATTTCAAAGGAGTGTTCCTGAGAAATGATCCATCAAAGAATGATTGTTAATATAGCTCATCAAGGATTACATAAGGCCCATTCACACATGGATTCTATAAGAATGTTTAATCATCATAAGCTCCCCCTAATTGTATGCATGATCATCCTTTTGGTAGAGTCTCCCCATCAAATTATTTGATTGCCGAAGATCTGGTCAACAACATGTGTTGTTTGTTGGAGCGTTCAGGAGACTTTCAGATCCAATTTTCTTGTTTCCCCATACTGTGTAACTTTCTTGTCTAGTATGGTTCAACTCGTGAAGGAGCCCAGGTCAAGTTACAATCACACGCCATATGACCAATGTTATGAAACTTGAAGCATTCTATGTTGTTCATGAATAAGAATTCATGATTTCTTGCAAAATTTCTTCTCAGAGATTGTCAGGGACCATAATATTTATCTTTGTGATATGTCGTGCAATTGTTTTCCATCTGTCCAAAGTTTTTAGAAGCATAAAAATAAACAAGAAATAAACTTTGGTACCTGGGAGATGGAGACTTCCTAGATGTACTTCAGAATTCCCTTGAGATCCTTTGATGATAACAATTTTTTCATGCATCCTTGACACCATCTACATTTCTTCTTAGAACGAGACTTCCTTCATTGTTGTCTTGACGCTTATCCTTTCCTTTGCTAGAATTTGGAGCATCAACATTTCTTTCTGGCTTCCTCACATCCTTTTTTTTAAGAAATATCATTCTTGCTTGAGGATTTACCTTCATAGCCAAGACCTAATTTATCAACTAGAGATATTTGATGGCTGATCATATTATCCAAGGATGGAGAGCTCTTCAAGATTTTGTCCATTCTTTCAACCTTTTTCCCAAGGGAGACAATCTCTTCTTCCAATATTATGTAATCATTATTCTTCTTATCAAGTTGTTTCTCAAACTCTTCCTTAATAAGTATCACTTCATTTGCTTCTATTTTAAGGGAGATGATATCTGACTTCATTTTGAAGATTTCTTCATTTTATTTTGCTAGACTGCTCTCCATTTCTTCCTTGATCCTAGTAGCTTCACATGTTTCAGCCTTGACAAGGTTGACGTCAGATATTATTTTGAAGATTTATTCATCCTTTGCTTTTAGTTGACATATCACAGTGTTCCTTTCTTGTTCTTCTTGATCAATCTATCCTTCTATGACTGGCAATGCTTCCATTTTCTTATCAGCTACTTGTACTAGTTTTATTTCTTCTTCTAGTTGAGATTTAAGAGAGGAGACCTCTTCCTTGTATTGAACAATCTATGCTTCAAGTTTGTCCAATATTTTGTGCCTTTTTTCAAGGTGGCTTGACTAGGTATCTTCCCATTTCTTTTCCTTATCCAATTGATTTGTGATGGATATGGCTTCTTCATGATGATTTCTTTTATTTTGATTAAATTCCTCGTTAAGCTTGGCAAGATATTCATTACATTCTTATACTTGAAGCTTGACAAGGTCAATTTCCTTCCTTGTTTGGTCTTGGTCACTAGCTTGTGATTTCTTCTTTAGTTCCCCATTTTCCCTTTTCAAAATGATAATCTATTCCATGGGAAGCATATGTTTAGTGAGGATATCTTCATCAAAATATTCTTCATTTTCTTCATCCTCTAGGTCTTCTTTAGCCTTGCTGTTATCACTCTTATCTTCAGCTTCCAATATGGGTTTTAGATTTTCTTCTTTCTTTCCATCATATTCTTGACTGGTGGTCATGGTCAATGCTCCTTTTGAGTGAAGGTCATGAAGCTTGTCCCATATACCCTTTCATGATGAACACTTTTGTAAATTGTCCTTTATAGAATTTGGTAGTCCATTCAATATTACCTTTATTTATTTTGCATTGTACTCCTTGGATTCTCCATCCATCGTGCTACCAGCAATCAGTGATTTCCATAATTTAATACCTTGAGTCTTTAAGAAATTCCTCATTCCTACTTCCCATACATCAAAATTTCCATTGAACAATGGAGGGTTCAGAAATTGATTGATTTCAACTTCAGTGGCTCAAGGAGACATATATCTAGGAGGATTTGAGACTTTCTTCATTGGCTTCACCATTTGTGTTCTAATTGATCGACCTTCAAGTTGTTAGGCTTTAAGTGAAGGTATTGGCTCTGATACCAATTATTGGAAATACTAAGAGGGGGGTGAATCATTATTCCTTTTCAATTGTTACTTTTAAAAGTTAAATTCAATTATATTTAGAACATAAAATGAACAATAGGAATAAATGATTTTATTAATATAATATTTACAATAAATCAAGTACAATATATGTAGGGCTCCAACCCTTGATGAAGACACTGATATTCAATCTCCTAGGCTCCAACCTATTGCCAAGAACCAACTTGGGCTTTTGTTAGGCTCTGACCTCTAGGGCACCAACCCTATCTTCTCAATGCACCAACCTTGCATTTAAAGGCTTCAACCCCTAGGGCACTGATGCTTTTATGGTGCAGGCTCTGACCTGGTTTCTTGAGGACATTGATCCTCTAAGGCTCCAACCCTATATTGCAAGGCACCAACCTTGTATTTTCAAGGCTCCAACCTTCAGGGCACCAACCTTATGGGCTCCACCCCACTGCTATACTTTGTCTAGATATGTTTGATAGTAATTCATGACCCCCAAAATCTTCATCACTGATCTCTGTGAATCTACAACTTCACTGTAGTCTCCATGCTACATCACCAATGGAAACCTATCTTCATATGAAGGAGTCTTAAAAAATATTTATATTGCCTAACAGAGTCTGCAAAGTTACCTCACGATGATTTCAACAATGCATCATAATCTTCAATAATATCTTCAAGATATGCTAATTATTTTCAACAAGATATCTACGCTAGGCCTCAATGGCTGCAAAAAAGCAACTATCTATTTCTACCCTCTATTCTTAATGTTGCGGTAACTGCTTTAGGAGTAATTGCTTCAGCAGAGTGATTGTCGTTGCTTTAGGTTGTGTGTTCAAAAATAATTTTGTCTATGCAGTCTTTTCACAGGTCATGGCTTGTGCTTCTACGGATTCATTGTAGGTGTGTTTTCCTTTAAATGAATAATCCAATCAATAGAATGATCGACCTTCGGCTTCCTTATTCTTCTGCTAGATGTTTGTCTCACTTGACCTTCGAATTCGTCTTTCACTCCCTCGACTTTCAACTTCCTCTTTCGCTCACTCGAACTTCGGCTTCCTTTTTTTTGTTCCTTCACGAGTTGTGAAGTGTCCTTCTTCTCTGATATTCATACTTGAGATCCGTATTTGAGGTGAAGCATTTGACTTGTATTTATACAGGTTTCACTAATACCCAAAAGACACATTTATTGGAGGGACGTCCAATTATATTATAGATTTGTTTATTGATGGAAACCACATAGGAAAAGCTATACCCACATTATAATAGATGTCTGGCGGTCCCCACATGCCACATCACTTCTTTAATCGCAATCACAACTTCATGAAGTTCCCGCAATTGCAACTTTGGAGGTCTATACATAATATTGTCGATCCCCTACTACCAAAGAAGTGAATGCGATGTTATATTAAACTCATTTTGATAAATGTCAAGTCCGCATATTATATTGCAATCAAAGGATTTGAATGTAGCAAGGCTTTAAAGCTTGCAATGCAGTGAATGGAATATTTCAAGAGAGATGTTACCATAAATTGTTTCAGCTCCGTATTACATATTGCAATCGGGGGTTGCGAGCGATGGCATAAAATGAAACAATACTTTTGATATGTTAACTTCGATTTGTTTTTATTACATGCATTGTAAACTTTAAAAGGTTCCTTAGCTTTTACTTGGATTGGGTTCTTAGTTCCTCCAATGTGGCTCTTAGTCTTGAGCATATGTGATAGGTCACCACAATTCTCCTCCACTGTTTTCTACGATTTTTATTATTGGCTTGGATTTCCTGAGTCTTTTAATAACTCCTCTTTGATGGCTTCCGACAAAATGCTTTTGTCACTCCTGTTCTCACTTCAATGGTTTCTAATGTCTTTCTGATGGATTTTTATGGCTTTCCTCGACTTCTGTTAGCTTTCCTCCTTGGGACGCTCCTTGGGTCCACTGCTTCTACTCTGTTTATATATATATATATATATATATATATATATATATATATATATATAGATATATATTCAATCCATATGATGTATTCAATTCTTGGGTCCTCATTTTGTATCTTAGAATATTTCCATATTGACGTTAATGACCATCTAGATGAACAAAGTTTTCATCATGTCAGGATTAGAATTGGAGTTTTAATTATGTAGACGAAGCTTCCTAGAGTAAAATATCTGCACAAAAACATATGAAAATAATAATAAATAATAATAATTATACAATGAACTATGGTATCTATTTTTTCGAAGCATTGTGAAAAAAACTACATATTTCATTTTGCAATAGTCAATTGTAAACCATTTTTTGTAAGTAATTTTCTTATAAACAAATATAATTTCTTTATTTTAAGAAAATAAGTATTTAAATCTATCCTACTAAATATAGAAAGATATTTTATTGTGGGGATATTTTTCTTGTGCGAAATGCATATTAAATCTTATGTTATAAATCATAAAAGTTATAGTAGTTAATTGTAAATGAGTATTTGTAAAGCATTACTAGGTATGGATGTAGTTGTGCATAAGTGGTTTTTCATGTGTGGCGACAATGCAATGAAAAATTCATCTTTGGAATTAAGTATTTATATAACGCATGCTCTATATAGAAACATGTTTCATTGTGCAGAGATTTTCTTGCATCAAGCCCGTAATAAAGCTTTATTTCCACACAATGAAATATTTTATTAAATAACAATAAACCTAAAAATCATAAAACTAAATTAAATAACATTATTTAGTAATAAATTTTACCAATTACAAAAGAAAATTAATAATAATCTTGTGGTTGAGGTTTTAATAGTGATTGTAATCAATGTCGAAGGCATACACTGCATATGGGAAAGAGACAAAATTTAAAAAAAGTGTTATGTAGGAGTGGAAGAAAGAAGAAGAAAAATAAATTCTTTCATTATGCAGACTCTGGTTTCCTCCTTTTCATTGATGGGATACTCACATTAACGGTTTGGTACCATTTTTGTGAATTGAAAAATCGACATGTAAACGAGAACATAAATTCTATTACCTCTAAATTGACATCGATATACTAGTGGAAACGACTGCTAATAGCTTGTAACCTAGTTTTCATTATTATAAAAGATTCACCTTTATTTTGTTTTGTACATGGAGCAACTGGTTTCCAAATTTGAAGATTTTATTTTAAACTATTTCTATAATTTCTTGGAAATGTCTTCTTTTCTATTTTTAATTGCTATTTAATCAAAATGTTACATTAAATACATTTCACATGCATAATAGTAACATGTAGAGAAAACAAGAAAAGGCGGAAAATTTAGCACTGTCAGAATTTACTTAGATACTGAAAATCGTGTAGTTTCACAACTCTAATCAAATTTTCCAAAAAAAATATGCCCAATTTTCTAAAAATAATGTCAAAATTTCTACTATTTCTTGGTCAGAAGTGTGGCACATTTAGATTATGTGAATTATTTATACTATTTCTTGTAAATGCATATTTTTCTATACTCAAATGCTATATATCGGAAGTGTCATGTAGGAGGGATTTCAGAGGTGGAGTAGTAACAAGTTGTAGTTGTTTATCATATCAGTGATCTATATCTATAGCACATTAAAAATGTTGCTAATTCATAGAAAAGTTTAAAAGTTCATAGCAGAAATGGGTTCGAGGGGATGGAAAGAAGACATTTGCATTGACATTATTAACTCACTTGCACTCATCGATAAGAGCTTTCAATGGTTGACTGGGTATCAATGATATGTGAATCTTTCGATGTAGGAGAAGAGTGGCGATAAGATTTTGTCTACCAGATTAGCAAATCCTGCATGCATTCTAGAGACATTTGATTTCAGAGAAATCATTTATTTATGCACAAAGAAATTTGATTTAACAACAAAAAAATAATTAGGCTATCACCCAAATATATTAGTATTTCCTTGACTTCATAGATATTCACGCAGATATTGAAGCTACCTATTCTGGATATGCGCTTACATTTGTCAAAATAAAATAAATTTTTAGAATCACAGGAAAGTGGCTTGAAAATCATAGAGGATTTTGTTTTTCCAGCTTCCAAGGTTCCTTCTTATCTATCCTCTCTATATATTAATTTATTTAAAGAACTGATTAGAGAGTTATGTTGAATGTATGCTCATTTAATGGACCAAGAAGATATGACTAGTGTACCAAAATCCATTTTCTATGTGCTCCATTATTTATATAAAAACATTTTTGTATTCAATTGGCCTAATATTATTTCAAATGAACTGTATTTTCATTTAATACATTTTTTCAAGAGTGGTAGGTTCTTCATGATGGTGTATATGATAACAACCCTTGTGTCAGGCCATGCTTTTGATGAGTTCCCACATAACCATAATTTCAATTTTGACAAAAAACCGATGCAGTTCCATTATTCCATATAGTCGAAGCAAGAAGCTATTTTAATTTTTTTGTCTAATTAAAGATATTTTTGTAAATCAAGTTATTTGCATGATAACTAGTTGAGAGCCCCATTGAATATCTAGCAAAGAACAAGTTCTCCTCAGTGGGAAAGGGATACATGAATAAAGAGGAAATAATATGGATATTCAAGTTTATGGCTTTCGAGATAAACCACTATTACTCCCAAGACTGGTTATGGACAAGTACTTTATTAGCGAAGTCTGTCGACAATACTATGATTGGAAAGTTAAATTTGAATAGAAAAATAAGAAACCATTTATTCATTTTGAATTTACCATCTGGTGAGTAACCGTGAATAATGGAATCCAACTTGTAGAGTTTATAGAGTCTTTTCATTGTTTTAATTTAAAATAAGTTGAAGGCTGGTGAGACGTTGATCCAAAAGGCCTATTTATCGCACATCTAGGTGCTCTCAATTTCGATACATTGTCGACAAAAGTTGTGAGTGAAATAAAAAACAGTTATATTACTACAAGTAATAATCAAGAAGGAGTAATGACTATTAGAGAAATTGTTGAAGAAGAAAGTATTACCACATAAGTAAAGTGTAAACAAACAAGTGTAAAATCTGTGAAATCTTCTATTTTCATATCCGAAACTACTTTGGTTTCACCTTCGATTGAAATAAAATGAAAATATACTAAAGTTTGACAACGTTTTCATGCTCATCTATCAGCTGTCGGAGATGGCAAGGAGCATCAATTGGAAATATGCAAAAGTCCCCTAGGAACAAGAAGAAGTCAACACGATATCAATGAAGAGATTGAAGCTATGCTACCTGATTGAGTCAACAGTGCTTTGAATGAAAATAACAAAATATCAGAGAAAATTTCCATAGGATTTTCTATTTTTGATGATCAGTTTACTACTTTTCAAGATGAAAACTACAGTAGGGAGAGTGAAATATTGAAAATTGAAAAATGAAGGATGCATGCTAAGAAAATTATTGACACAACAGAGAAAAATCTTCATATGTATGGAATTGAAGCCACTGATGCTTCAACATTGAATGAAGTTATTGGGAATGTGCTTGCATTATATATTGAGTAACAAAAGGCATAGAAACTAGTGCTAAAAGAATAATAGAAATGATGGAAAATACATAAGACCTAGGTCCTTTGTTAAGGACTCCAATTGCAATATGGACTCAACTATCTGTAACTCCCACTGCTAGCACATCTCATGGATCTATTATAGCTCTGCATCTGGTTAATGCAGTCAAATGCCATGTTGCTAGTAATATATGCCAGAGATTAGAAATCATTGAACATGGATGGAAGTTAGTTTCTATTATGCTATGGTTAACATAGTAAATGCACTCATTTTTCAATTTCGTGAGAAGTAATATTAGCGAAGACAATCATTTCATTAACAATGACTTACTAGATTTTAGTCAAAAGCTTGAATTGTTGTCTGATCCGGACAAGAAAAAAGGAGAGATACACAATGCTACTCTAATGAGGCAAACCAAAGCTATATGGTATAGAAGAATCGATACATTAAAAATATGTATTTATGAATCTTAGAGCATAGAGAATAGGATAAATGATGCATTTATAAAGGAGGTTCAAATTGTTCAAGATCGATGGCCTATGCACTATATGGAATTATAAATTAATTACAAAATATACGATAACATTTGAATTGGATAAGAGAAAATAGTCAATGGAAAAACCATTCAATCTTATTGTTGATTTTACTTCTTAAGAAAATGGAAAATGGCAAGTTGTCTTTGTCAGTATTAATGGCAGGAAATCTATGTTAACTACTAAGTAACAAGAAAAGTTGATGGATATAAAAAATAAATCATTCAATCAACATGTTAGCCTAGATATTTTAATGGAACTGATGAAAGAATTCATTGAAGCTAACTTAAAGACATTGGTTCCAGAGGCCATGCATTCAAAAGGAAATTGCTATTCAAACAATTACCCTCTATGCTTTCAAAATTTGTAACTATCCTTAAATATCTTCATATTTGTTTTTTGTTTACTAATATTCAATCATTTTGATTTGTTAATTTTACTAATGTTACATAGTATAATTGTTGAATATAGTTCCTTATTTTCTTTTGTAGTTCTCTCTTTTCATATTATGGTTCACACATTTACTTTTTCTTGATGCAAAAGAAACCACTTAAAGAGAAGATGCTAGAATAACATGATGAACGAGCTAATGGACTAAACCATTGAGCATTTTCATTACTCATACAAGCGATTCCTACTGCAAAATAGAGTTCTTAATTCTTAGAATATGATCTTCTATTCATTTGTATTTTATTTATTTCAATCATAGCTATGATTATTGAAATTTGAAACTTGATACTATTCTTGTTACTATAATTATATTGCTTAAAGTTATAGATTTATGCTTTAAGCATTTTTATTATGCCATTGATACATATATGCCAATAACATGAAGCATGAGAATAGTTCATTTTGCTATAAAACATTAATAATGTTCATTGTCATCATATTTTTTATTTTTTGTGGAGTACGTTACTTTAATAAGAGATTTCATTACGTCTTTTTCATATCTTTCTATTGTGCATAGTGAATTTTCTTTGTTGTATTTCGAAATGAAAGTGATATATCAATTTTACGTGATTTCTATTTCAATTGGTATTGTGCTGCATTACATAACCTTTAACAAATTAATCAGCGGTGGATCTTTCTATGAACATATTTCCTTGTATGGAAAGGTTTCCTTGTGTGGAGTACGTAGTTCACATGATGAAATCTTGAAATCTTCCTCCACAGAATAGAATTCATCCATAGTTTGGAACATATGCCTATTTAGAAAAATATAACTATAAACAAAGCTTACATTGTGTGAAGAAAACAACCTTTAGTCAGTTAATTAGAATTTTGTTTTGTGGATAAGTGGTTGATTTTGCTAGAGTGTAGAAACTATAGTCAGTCAACAAAAGTTCACTGACATTTGTGCTTATGCTTGAATGTCGTCCCATTGCATAATTTAAGCCTCTACATTTTCACATAAAAGTTTTATTCAAAGATAAGAAATGTCACAAGAATGCTTTCTACAATAAAACATTAGACTTTACTTCTGCACTCTGCACTAGAATTGTATTGACAATAGGCTATTAGCAAAAAAAGATGAACATTATACTATTAATAAGAATCAACATTAGATATGTTGTGATTTCTAGTTTGAATGGAACTTCCCATTTTGTCAATTAACTTAGTTACTAACAATTTATAAATTAATATTAATATTTTAATGCTTTTAAAATCATAACAAAAGTTTGAAAATTTTTAATTTTGTATTACTTTTTAAAAGACATGTTAATATTAATATTTCAATGCTTTGAAAAACATGATTTTATATTAATATTTTAATTAATTAAAATAATGGCAAGTCAGATAACACTGCAAAGTGGTAACCGATTTTTTCGTATATATTGAATTGGGTTCCTAATGAAACCTTGTTGATAATGTGAATGAAATTGTTTAGTTCAGAATAAAAAGTAAAAAGCTAAGTAGTTTTACCATAATTATCAAGTTTACTCAAAATAAGTAAGCAGTTTACGAAGAATTTCTTGTGTGAATAAGAAGTGTGCAGAGCTATTTGCAAAGTGAAAGTTTCACTCAAGCAAAGATCCGTACAAGGTTTATTAGAATAATAAATATACAAATGTTTTTTTTAATTACTATTTAGTAACGTATTTTTCCCCTCAATGAACTTGTTATAAGGAATACTCTTATTATGTAGTATTAAATAAATAATGTTTTCAATTCGTATGACATGTTGTTATGGAGAAGTCTTATGTTACTACTTTGGTCAATGATGTGAGAATTGATGCGGTTGTAGGTTTTTTTGCATAGGTGGGGGTTGGGGGGGCTAAACAAATCTGCAGTTGATATTGTTAATTAGTATGTGTGGGAGAACTAAGGATATTTTACGTACATAAAGGTGCTAAATAAACTGTGTTTTCAAATTGTGGGAAGAAGAAGTGTTGTGAAGTAAAACGAATGTGTAGAAGGATTTATGAAGGGGTTATTAAAATAATAAATATACATGTCTCTTTTTTAATTATTATTTACAAACATTTTTTGTAAGTACGAGAGTAGTTGTGTAGAAGGAGTTGTGCGAAGGTGGCTTTGTGGAGCTCAGTGTTCAGAGGTAGTGTGTGCAGAGTTTCAAATGTGAATGTTTGATCGAAGGGAATTATTGAGTGTGGAAGTATTTGTAGAGACAATTTTTTTTAGAGGTGGTTGTGTGTGTGCTTATGTTATGTGAAGGTTTCGTGCAAAGTTTATTAAAATAATAAATATACAAATCTATTTTTTAATTCTCATTTAGGGACACATTTCATAACATATCATCAATAATTGATATTGGTTGAATGTTAATTATGAAGGGCACTATTGAGTGCACAAGTAGTTATATGGACAAAGTTGTGCATGTAAAGAGTTTATGTGGAGAAAAAATGAATCTGCAGAATTTGTGTGGAAAGAGGGAGGTGTAGAGGGAAAATAGATATTTGGGAGTATCACGTGTAGAGAAAAAATAGTTTGTGCAACATTTATTAAAATAATAAATATACAAATCACTTCTTTGGTTCTTATTTAGGAACGTATTTCACAATGAATGCCTCTTGCCCATGCTATTAGGCAGCCACATTTATTAATATTAGTTTGAAATGTAAATGAGTGAGGGAAGGGTGTTTTTGAGTCTGCAAGTAGTTGTGTCGATGAGGTTGCATGTACATGGTTGTAAATGTGGAGCAACTATGTAGAGGACACATCCACATAGAAGCATAAACAAAGAAATGTTTAAAAATATGAAGATAAGGATTTTTTACCAAAAACCATCTACCACAATGATTAAAAATAATTTACCATGACGATTAATCTCAAAACACAAAAACCTTTTTACCTGAAGTAACATATATATTAAAGAAAAATGTAAGAAAAAAAAATATATTTTCCCACTGCAACAAAACAAGCAATTTGCATCAAATTTAGCACCATATTTTAGTGCATTTTTTTTACAATTGGGATGAGCAACCTAGTGTTAAATAAGGCTCTATTGTACAATTTTTAAAGCGTCCCTTTTTTCACCTGAATTTGCATCCTTTTCTACACCAGATTGTACATGATTTTTTTCGTCAAATTTTTCACCAAGATTTGCATCTGATTTTATGACAGGTTTTTCTTCTAGTTTTGTGTCATTTTTTGCAGCTATTTTTCATCGTTTTTTGCTTCCTATTTTGTGTCACTTTTTTCTTTCATTTTTGTGCCATCATTTGCATCAAGTTCACACCATCTTTTGCATCCAATTTATCGCCTTTTTTGCATCCATTTTGTGTTAGTTTTTGCTTCTTGTCTTACGCTGGGTTTCTCATCTAGTCTTACAATAGTTTTTGCTTCTAATTTTGTACCTATTTTTGCATCTTTTTTTGGACCATTTTTTACATCCACTTTTAGTTTGATTTTTCTCCCTTTTTCACATCCCATTTTCACCATATTTTGTATCATTTGTTGCATCTAATTTTTGTTCATTTTTTAAACCATTTCTTGCGTCCAAGTTTACATCCTTTTGAGCATTTGAATTTGCATCTATATTTGCATCCTATGTTAAGCCATGTGTTGTGTCCACCTTTACATCCCATTTTGTGTTTAATCTTACATTAAATTTTGAGCCATTTTTTTACATGCACTTTTGCATTCGTTTTTGCACCAAGTTTTTCATCACTTTTTGCATCCAACATTACATCTCAATTTGCTTCCAATTTTGAGCTGTTTTTATGCCCATTTTTTGTGTCTACTTATGTATCCAATGTTACACCATTATTTACATGCACCTTTTCATCCAATCTTGCCTCCTTTTTCGTTTCTAATTTTACATCATTTTTTCCATCCAAATTTGCATCTTTTTTCTGCCTCATTTTGTGTCTATGTTTGAGTCTAGATTCCTATCGAATTATGCATCATTTTTGGCATCCAATATATAGGGAAAACTAGTGATTGTCATAATTCTCTATGAATATTAGGGCATGATGGAATCGAACCACCAACCACCTGCTTGTAATGTAGGTGCTCTTCCATTGTGCTAGCACCCTTCAAAGAATTAGACCTTGAAACTTTATAAATTCTAAATTCTAAAAATTTGATTAAATTACAAAACTTTCTAAAGTCTTGTATGTTTCATTAGCTCAACTAACACAAACAAGTGTCTAATAGATGCAAAATATACCTATTTTAGAACAAGGAAGCAACTTTCACATGGTTAATACATTGAACCACCTAAAAAAAGCATTATAGTCAATTGACTAAACTTGAGACTAAGAAAAGTACAAACCCAAAGTACACATGTTTTATGGCTCTTTTAATACAAGTTTGTAGATAAAGGAAATCACTCAAGAATTTAAAAATTGTACACAACTATAGCAAAAATTGACAAAATTGGGCATTATAACTACTATGATGATCAAAGATCAAAATCACGTAGAATAGGCAATTCAACAAAGAGACTGAACATGATGGATCCAACATGAAATCCAATACACAGTTCTCACATGGGCCGCATGAATACCTCTAGAATGTAATTCTTCTAAATCCCCCAAAACTTAATATATAACTCCAATGATATATAAAGGAAGAATGGTGAGTGGGAGGTCTTCATTGGCTTAACATTCTCTTCAAGACATATGGATACATTCGTTGTCAATCATTTCGAATTATGAACAAATATTTACAATACCAATTGTCTTCAATGTCTTTTGGGTTTCTCTGATCCTCTCACACCAAAGCTTATCTTGTAAAGAAAGATGGCATCAAAAAATATATTATACCTACACATGTGATAGTTGGTCATAATACAAGTCCCATCTTAGGTATACCAATGTACTATTTAGAGATCATTGATTTAAGTGGACCTAATTTTGGACAACATGCTTTCCAAATTCATTTTCTTTAGAATTCCTATATTCAACAATGTTTGGACGACATCCTTTCCAAATTCATTTTCCCCGTGTGAGGGACATGTTCCCCCAAAAGGGGGACATCTATGTTCCTTCCCTCCTTTCTCAAAGAATAGGAACACTTGAGCGCTCATCCCAAGATTTTTCTTCTAACCCATGAAGATAGAAAAAAATAAGTGCTAGATATTTGAGGAGTCTAGGACCTTGGTAATTAATGGTAACATTAGATTCATAAAGTAAAAGTACCATTCCCTTGAAGATCAAGAGAATGTCAATTTTACTTCAATTTTTAGCATAACCATTAATTGTTTCAAGATATTTGAGAGTGGTTCCAATTTCTTTAGAATTTATATGGAGAAAGTAGAATTTCATATCCCATTCAGAATTTAGTAGAGTTAACACTTTTCAATATTTCAGGATTGGTAAAATTATAAAATTTCCATTGGATTGCATAATGTTCGATTTGAATTTTTAGAGGAATTTACCATTATTATTTTGATAGTTTATAATTTCAGAGATGGGGGAATAAGGAACTAGACAAAATCTTATAACCCCACTTTTCCTTAACATCACAGGCACTAAAGATCTAGCCATCTTAGCCCAATGGTCAACCTAAATGTTTAGTTCTCTACTAATTTATGAATGGACGGAAAAAATAACATGAAACCAACCTTTTTAACAAAAACCAAACCTCAAAAAATAAGGCTTCCACAAACACTTGAAAGATGTGTGAATAAACCTAAGTTCAAAAGAAATAAAAATCTAGAGTCAATCCTCCATGGTATTTTATTCAGCCATGTATATGTTTTGTGTTGCAGGACAAACTTTAAGAATTAAAATTTTATCTCAAGAATGCCTTCTTCAAATTAGCTCAGTTCCTTGAGTTTCGTGGTAGGGTGTGTAACTCCGCCAGTGGTCAACCTATGAAATAATAGTGTGTGAATTTTAGATCACATTGTAATGGCCTTCCCCATGGAAGGCACAAAAAGAAACAAAGAACAAAATGCTAATGAATAATGATTTGTTTAGTTTTCATAACCTCTTAGATCTATATAGTGTCACTAACAAAGTAGCAAAATAAAACAGAAATGACCACAACATGAAAATTAGATCATAAAAATGGTTCAAGATTCCCAACAGAAGTGAGTAGTTTTCTTGTGTCAGACCAACGAACATCTTGAAGCCATCATAGATATCCCATAATGGTATATTTACATGTAGCAAGAAAGAGAACATATAGGCCAATGAACACCTTGAAAGCATGATAGATACCCCATTTTTCTCCAGTAACTGTTCCAATCATAACGATACATAAAAGAAGACCATGAGTAGAGAGACCATAAACACCCATATTCTTCACAACCTGATAACCAAAATCAAACATTTATTGGTTATCAGACAACAAATAAGCATCCATAATAGTGTTAGTACTACAAAACACCATATATACATACTAGGACTATCCACAAATGTAAATGAACAAATTAATAAAATTCAAAGATGGGTTCATAGCTTACATCACCAAGGTATAACCCTTATCACTATTTAGGAAAGAATCAGAGTTATCTGCATGGTGTGAAATAATTGCATAGAAGACACCAGCAATGTATCCTATTGCAAAACTCACTCTGAGTTATAGAGTTTTCTACATTGGTCCTCGGGGATAGACACTACATGCTTGTATATCAAATCTATTATGGCTTCAAAATATGCAAACTTCATCATGGTCTCTTTAATAACACACATAACACAACTATTATACTCATGAAAATACAATTGTTATACTTTAGCGAGTCAAAATGTAGTTGATGAATATTGTAGAACTTTAAAAAGCACAAATGTCCTTAGAAAACATTCAACTAACCTATATTTAAGTGTTTCCATCAACTCATATGTATTATTAGTTAAAAAAATTGGACATAGAATAGAGAAAAAAATAATTCAATTTAATAAAACGGTAGAACAGTCCCATAAAATATCCTTTAAACATGATGTCACAAGCAGGTTTCTTTAGACTTGTTAGTTCAGAAATGAAAGCATTAAAGCAAGAATGCTCCAAAGAGGAAGAAGAGGCAAACCACTCGTGAAAATATTGTTGAGTATATATCATCTCTAACTGTTTACTTCCATATGACTGTCAGCAAGGTTAGAGTCATTTTCCATGTGTACAGTCTATGTGGCTCCCATATGTAGAGTCATATGACTGCATGTAGACATCCCCCAAACCAAATGTAATTTTTGAAGTTGTGCTATAATTGTACGTAGTCATATGGAAACCACATACACTATACACATCTCCAACATCATGTTGTAAGAATCCCCTATAGCAACCCAATCATCCCTCTGTTATTTGTTGGTCCATTTACTGTATTATTAGTGTGCCAATTCCTTAAACCTCTGTGTTTCACTGAAAATAAATTATAAATGAATTCTGGACAATGATGAGGCAAATTTTTAATTTTTCTCAAGCCCAGCCAATTAATGACTTCCAACCATATATTTGGGTGTCCCCTTATTTTCTTGGGCATGTAAATATAGATATGAAATCAATTAATTTCATGGTATTACTCATATTGAACTGTGAATGCACATATGTGTACCTTTGAAGACCATAGAGTAACACTTGATTTTTGCATTGAAAGAGTTGTATAATGTTGCATGAATTTGGGATTTCAAGCAATTGAGCAATTAAGAATATCACAAATAGAGGAGACTTTCTTTCCATAGGTTGGCATGCAACTGACCCATAATTTCTTTGCCATATTTTAAAACTAAGCATTATAATCAGTTGATAAACAACAATTAAACATGTTTTCACCCTACTATTAATTGTAAATACCTAATTTTAATTTCATTCCATAGAGTATTAGTGTCGGTAAAATGGACAGGCCATATCCCTACTGTTTATGGATCAAATGTGTAAAGAAGGTCGAAAAATGAGGAGTTAAAGACTATAATGTCACTATTACCCTTCCAAGTAGTTGACTTTGATTATGGTATGAAGTATCTTGGGCTCATTCCCAAACCCTATGAATATGGACTCCCTGATTAACTATGGCTTTATGAAATTTTTTAAAATAAGATCCAAGGATGATGTTCAAAGTGGCCATCAAAATGAGGTGTGCATACCCTTATCCAATACATCTTTAAAATCACGCTAGTGTGTTAGCACTCTTTATCATATGTCCCTGTAGGAATTTGAAAAAAGAGAAGAAAATGTTTCAATTATGTATGACAGGGTAATAGATAAAAATGTGTCATCCCCATTGTCAAATGGAAGAGGCTTTCTAGACCTAAGAAGTTAGGTGGATGGGGACTGAAGAATATTTATCAATTTGGTAGAGCTCTCATAGAAAAGAGTCTCTAGAGAATGCTTATAGTTGTTGGGCTTTGGCAACAAGTTATGCAATCTAAATATATGGTTTCCCTACTTGGATGAATGCATAATATTTCCCCATAATTCCACAACAAATTATTCCTCGTATGGAAGGCACTAGTGTTGGATTTCCTTCATGTGGGAAACTGCTTCTAATGGAAAGTGGTAAAAGGGAGTGCTATGTTGGGTATGGACACCTAGGATGTTGTGAAAGACAAAAAAAATTCTCGACGGATATATTATTATAGTGAAGACAACAGTCCATATTCTATCTTGTAGATGTAGCAACCCCTGGACACAATTCTTTGGCAACAAGGATGGGAATTTTCATCATTTGCATCCACATATAGCATAGAAATGGGACTCTTTTACTCTGAAATTTCAAAGAAATTTTATTATATTTTCTAAGGACAAAGACTCCGTTGTTTACTCAAAGAATCCAATTGGAAATATATAGATAGTAAAATTAGATTATATCACAAGTTTTTTTGAGGAGCGACCTAATCCTTGAGAAGAACAAGGTGTTGGATTTGGTAAAAGGAAATGTAAAGAATCCTACAAAAGAATATAGTGATGTCGACAAAGCGAAATTTAGGGATCTAGAATTAGTGGCTATGAGTCTAATGGTAGAACGGATAAAATATAATCTTTTCCCATTAATAGCTAACCTCGATCATGCTAAAGAGATCGAAGGGACCGAGGAAGAAAGTTGACGTGTCCAAGATAGAGTGTTATCAATGTCTTAAGAAGGGTCACTACAAAAGTGAGTGTCCTGAGAATCCAAATAATAAGAAGAGTGGAAGAGATCAAGCCAGTGTTGTTGTAGAAGGAGACTCAAAGAAATTCAAGCCCGAATAACCTGACATTGGGGACTTACACTACTAAGTCCTTTGCGGATGGCTTTACATATCTTGTTTTATATATTTTGGAATTTGTACGATTTTAACATATCTTTGGAAAATACACTCTTTGTATTTATTTAAGTTTGTAGGTTTCCCTCAAGCTTTGGAGGGAGCTCCTAACAACTCTCAAAGATAAGTACTCATGTCTTTTCAGTTTTGGGTTCATGTACTCATTTAGTTTTGATTATATTAAATACTAATCACACTTTCTCCCTCTGTTGTCGTGATTAGAGAAAACATCTGCAAGAAGGAGGATCTCTAAAGACAAGGTTAGTCATGAATCAAAGATATGATTTGAATAAATTGATTGAAATCTTTAATCATTTTATGATCTGTTACTGACTTTGTTATGACTAGCTGTATTCAATCTTAATTGTTTTTGTTTGGGTGATTCATCTATTGATAAATCTACCCACCCCACTCAGATTCTTGATCAACTATGTAGAACCCTAGATAGGTTCTGGAAAACCCTAACTGAAGGGTATGCTAATGTGAATGTCTGAAACCCTAAAATGGTTAGGGATATTGTGAAATGCTAGTTGAGGTTGTGTTGATGATGTCATGTTTGGGATTTTGGTATGATCGAGAAATCCTAACTTGTTAGGATTGAAAGATGAGGTCTAAAATCCTGAACCTTTGAAATTTTGGTAATGTCTGGTTTGCTATGTTTCTAAATTGGAACCCTAGCGTGTTAGGGTTTGGTGGAGTATTTGATTCTACATTGGAACCCTAGCTCATTAAGGTTTGGTGGAATGTTTGAGCAAGACCCTTACATTGTCTTAAAATGTTTTCTTTGGTATGTGTGTGTTTTTCTTATCAAACCCTAGTGTAATCGAAATAATTATATGTCTAACTCTTATTTGATATTGTTGTGAAGTTGGGTTTGAATAACACATGATATGAAATATATTTGCATGATGATGAAATCTAGGCATATATAGTTATGTCCTTTTGGTTGAAATCCTAGGCTGGTCTAGCTCAAGATGTATTAATGTTGTTGGATATATGATACACTTATGTTTGGTTATGAATTCCTAGATATGCATTGACCTAGTCATTGATGGTCATGGATCTTAGGATTTACTGGAATTCCCTGTCTGAGATTCTAGGATGACGATATCTGGAAATCTAGGGTGTTGTAACTAAATCTGAGTGAGGTGAAATTGTCTAGTGTGAAATGTAACAATCTGAGATCTATGTATGTAATGATTGTTTATATTGTGAAAATGGAATTCTAAGGTTTTTGAATTAAACCTTAGTGAATGAAAAAGAATGGAATATGATGATTTGAGATCTGTAATGATTGCTTTTGTAAAAATGGAATTCCAGGGTTTTGGAGTTGAACCTTAGTCGAAGTAGAAATCTTTGATGAATATTGACTATATGAAAACTTGAGATTTGTGAGAGATTTGTTGAAATTTGAATTTGTGGTTGAAATTTATGATTTCTCATAAATCTAGGGTTGGAAACTAACCTTAGTGGTAGTTGGTCATGTTACTAACTGATTGATGGTTGATTAAAAATCTAGGAGTTGGAACTAACCCTAGTGGAAGTTCATTAGGTTAATGACTAAGTTGTGATTGACCTTGATTGAATCTTTTGTATGAAATATAGGCTTTGTATGAATCCATAGTTAGAATTCTAACATATATATTTTGAAAGGTTGTTAGATGTTTTATAGATCTATATATGTGTCTCTGGGCTTTAATAAATGTTGTAGTAAGGTATGTCATACCTTTGGAAGACATATTGAAACCATAGATAGAATAAAATGTGGTATGAAGTAGTCTAGGGTGTATATCAAAGTCCCTAGCAAGATGTTGAAGAGTAAATGCCTCTTGTTTGTAATTGAGTTTAGGTATCTGATATGTATAAAGATGAAATGATTTTGTGATTTTGATATGGCTAACGTCATTCTTCTATAGATTTGGCTATACTTTCTATTTAAGTTGTACAAGTACACAATCTCCAACTTGGTGGAGACACTTGTTGATGTGATAAGAATGATGAGGATGATGATAACTCTGATGAAATGGTTAGAAGACATGAAATATTCTCTGATGTCAAAAATAAAAAATTGATCTCCTAGATGAAGCATGAATAAAAGATATCTCCCTAAGATTAAGATGGAGTCTGGATAAAGAGATTCTTCCTGGCTAAGAGGGAGTGACAAATATGGTTCTCTGCTTCATGTGTCATGCACTAGACCAAGAATAACAACCGTAACTCTAAGTGAAGGCCATGAATAGGAAAAGGAAATTGGAGATTTCATTTTGAAGTGTTGCTGAAAGAAGGAAAGCAAGATCTGAGTGAAGAATATGTTGCTACACATGGAATAGGAAGAAAAATGTATGATTGAGGAATATTCTATCAAACATTCAGTTGATATCCCTAATATGGAAAGTTGAGAAGAAACTTTTTTTGTCTCGAAGACCTCGAATGGTTTTTATTTGATTATGTAGATGTGAAATTATATTATTGACTAGAGTTTTGTTTGTATAGGTGAATCTCTCGAAGGATTTGATAGCATGCACATTCTCAATCAATTTGATCAGGAGGGATTTGTAGTCCTTGATTTGCTAGATAAAGTGGTGTTCAGGCTTTCTGAGTGAATCATTTCCTCAGAGGACATGTGGCCAACACATTGTGTTGATGTCTAGAAGTTGGAAAGGTTGTGTTGATCAAAG
Organism: Pinus tabuliformis; assembly: GCA_031772625.1. NCBI lineage: Eukaryota > Viridiplantae > Streptophyta > Pinopsida > Pinales > Pinaceae > Pinus > Pinus tabuliformis. The sequence goes on along the minus strand of CM062819.1, from coordinate 1,714,557,805 downwards.
AGCTATGTTTTGGATACAAAACTAGATTTTTGGGTTGATGATTAGCAAGTAAGATTGATGGAACCTAGAGGAGCTGAAAGCTTGATTCCATCTTAGTCCCAACTAGCTATATTTCCTTGGCCAGGAATCTAATCCATGGCATTGTGGTGCCTAAATTGTTGAGTGACCAGTTGGATAGATTTCTCTAGTCAAGAATCTAGTCCATGGCATTGCTGTGCCTAAAGTTGTTCATGGTTCATATAGTTTGAGATCTTCCGTTGTATTTGTACATTATCAATACCTCCCTAGTTAAGAGGGAATGTTTGAAAAAGTAAATATGTTTGGTCTTCAATAATGTACTTGAGTCATCATGTAATGTACTTGTCAGAAGAATAAAGAAAATGTTTATTATTATTATTATTGTGACTTATTAAAGCATGGATTCCATGCTTCAGTCACCATATTTTAGGTTAAAGTCCCCATTGAGGATTTCAAGGATTTATTCTGAGTCTATCGAATTATTATATATTTAAATAGACCCTTCTTGGGCTTTTGAATCATGTAAAAAGGTTTAGTATTGAGTCAAATATGAATTATGGAACCTCCACACCATGTCGGCCTAAGGGAAGATCAAGTCGGCCTAAGACCGTATTGGACCCCATAAGAAGCCTATATAAGGAAGGACTTCAAATTAATTTGGAGCATCAATTATCATTCTCTCTCTATTGGGCAGAAGTATGAAAGTCTATTTGTTGGGCAGAAATGAGAAGTAGGAAGCTCAGAAATTCTATTGTTGGGAAGCCGAAGTGAATGCGAGTTTGGGGGAGTGTAAGGAGTCAAGTAAAATAAAATTTTTTGTGGTGGTCTCCCTCTATTTCATGCTTTGTATTGGGAGATCGAATTCTTCGAATATGGACTGCTACTGGAATTTTTTAGCTGGTTCAAGTTGTTGCATAGTCGAAATAGATGGGAAGATGTCAATCTTCTTGAGGCTGACCTGGTGTGGAGGGAAGGCCTTGTATTGATCTAGGGTGAATATTCTCAAAGAATACTATTGAACGGAAGAATTACTATGATTGGGTTCTCCCCTTGAGGGGGTTTCTTCCCTAGCATGTGCTTACATCTTGTGTTCATTGTTTTATGTGTTGTTGCTTTTGGTAATTTCTTAAAGAACTAAAGAAATAAGATATAAAGAATCATAATAATAAGATTATTTTGTCTTCCCTTTTCCAAACATTCCCTCAAATGGGATGTTCTCCAGACAATGCCCAGTCAAAGATCATGTTCAAGGTGGCCATCAGAAGGAGGTAGGCATACCCTTATCTAACCTGTCTTTCAATATGCACCAGTGTTTTGGTACTCTTTTTCATATGTCCCTATAGGAATCTGAGACAAGAGAAGAAAATGTTTCAATTATCTATGATAGGGTAATAGAGAAAAATGTGTCATCCCCTTTTTCAAATGGAAGAGGGTTGCTAGACCTAAGTAGTTACGTGGATGGGGACTTTAGAATATTAATCAATTTAAAAGAGATCTCACCAAAAAGAGTATCTCGAGAATGCTTACAGTTATTGGTCTCTAGAAGTAAGTTATGCGATTTAAATATATAGCTCCCCTAATTGGATTAATGGATGAGATCACCCCATAAGCTCACACCAAACTCTTCCTCCTATGCAAGGCACTGGTGTTGGCTTCACTTCATCTGGGAAAATTCCTCTGATGGAAAGTAATAAAAGGGAGTGTTACATTGGGTATGGACACCTGGGATGTTGTTAATGAAAAAAAAACTCTCCAAGGATATATTATTATGCTTAATAAAATAGGCCATCTTCTCTCTTGCAAATCTAGCAACCCTTGGACACACTTCTTTGGGAACAAGGATGGGATTTTTCTTCATTTGGATCCACATATAGCTTAGAAATGGGACTCGTTTACTCTGAAATTTCAAAGAAAATTTATTATATTTTGTAAGGACAAAGACTCTATGTTCTAGTCAAACAATCTAGTTGAAAATATATGCGCAGTGAAATTAGATTATATCACAAGTTTTTTTGAGGAGAAAACTTAGGTTCATTAGTGGTGGAAACTAATCTCGAAGATTAATTCCCCCTCCTATGTAAACAATATTATTTTTTATTCCCTTGTCTAACAAGGCCCTTAGATGGGATGTTCTCCAAAGAAGTCCTTGATAAATATGATGTTCAAGGTCACCATCAAAAGGAGGTAGGCATACCCTTATCCAATTTGTCATTGAAGTCAAACTAGTGTGTTGGTACTCTTTATCATATGTTCCTATAGGAATATGAGACAAGAGAAGAAAATGTTTCAATTATCTATGATAGGGTAATACATAAAAATATGGCATCCCCTTTTTCAAATGGAAGAGGCTTGTTAGACCTAAGCAGTTAGGTTGATGGGGATTGAGGCATATTAATCAATTTGGAAGAGCTCTCACAGAAAAAGAGTCCCTATAGATTGCTTACAATTGTTGGGCTCTGGAAGTAAGTTATGCAATCTAAATATATAGCTCCCCTCCTTGGATGAGTGGATAATATTTCCACATAAGTCCACAACAAAATATTCCTCCTATGGAAGCCACTGGTGTTGGCTTTCCTTCATGTGGTAAACTGCTTTTGATGGAAAGTAGTAAAAGGGAGGGTTATGTTGGGTATGGACAATTTTCGTTTTGTGAAATACAACATAAAACCTTCAAGCAGCTATTATTATAGTTAATATAACAGAGCATCTTCACTCTTGTAAATGTAACAACCCCTGGACACACTTATTTGGCAACAAGGATGGGACTTTTCTTCATTTGGATCAACATCTAGCTTAGAAATGGGAATCTTTTACTTAGAAATTTCAAAGAAATTTTATTAGATTGTCTAAGGACAAAGACTTTGTGTTTAAGTCTAGGAATCTAGTTGGCCATATATACATAGCAAAATCATATTATATCACACATTTTTTTTAGGAGCAAAGAAACTAATATTGAAGATTAATGTACTGTCATAAGTAAAAAATCTTATTTTCACTTCCCTTGTCAAACTAGGACCTCACATGGTATGTTCTCCAAATAAGGACCTCGCAAATATGATGTTCAAGGTGGCCATCAAAAGGAGGTAGGAATACACTTATCCAATCTATCTTTGAAGTTGCACCAATGTGTTGGTACTCTTTATTGTATGTCCATGTAGGTATTTGAGACAAGAGAAGAAAATATTTCAATTATCTATCACAGCATAATAGAGAAAAAGATGTCATCACCTTTGTCAAATTGTAGAATCTTGCTAGAGCTAAGTTATTAGGTAGAAGGGGTCTAAAGCATATTAATCAACTTTGTAGAGCTCTCACTGGAGAGAGTCTCTAGAAAACGGTTATAGTTGTTGAGATATGGCGAGAATTTATGCAATCTGAATATATAGCTCCCCTCCTTGGATGAATGGATACTATTTCCCCATAAGTCCACAACAAACTCTTCCTCCTATGGAAGGCACTGGTGTTGGCATTCATTCATGTGGGAAACTGCTTCTTATGCAAAGTAGAAAAAGGGAGTGTTATTATCGGTATAGACACTGTTAGCACATAAATCTACCTTAGGCTGAAGGAAGGAAAAATTCAGGGTAACCACAAACCACGCTCAGTCTGGTAGCTAGCCCTACCAGAACAGGAGAGGGCTCCCTCCGAGTCACGCTCAGTGAATGGATAATCGAAACGGTCTGAGATGACTTATAGTGAAATATTTATCTTAGGCTAGTAAGTGAATATGGATACAAGAAACAATTTTTATGAATGACTGAGTTTCTGGGATGGTATGGGACCGACGGACAACAACGAACAGAGAATTTAATACAAAGGCACAGATTATTTCGTGAGGCAAGACAGGCGGAAAGTCTAGCAATTTAGTTTGAAATAACGTGGAATGGAGGAATTGTTTAGGAGGGTGAAAAGGGCATAAGTACATGAATCCTTTTCAACAGAAGAAGAACACTGAACATCAAATTTTCCCACAGGCAGAGCAATAAAAATGAATTCTACCTTATCTAACTTAGAAAATTTCACTGGAAATGAATATGAAATGAATTGTGAAACATTACAAAATACATGTGAAACATAAGAGACACATTTGCTACACTCACAACCACATGAATCTCATGAAACAGAGCCGCTGCCTTTCATTAATCCTCTGTCAAAATATACAATGAAGAACTGAGTTTCTCTCCCACAGTCTCCCAGAAATTACAAGCCAACCAACCCTTTGCAAATAGAGTTGCATACAATATATAGAATGTTCCATGAAGAGATAGAACGCCCAAGGGTTGGGGAGTTACTCAAATCATTACAAAATGGAAGTGGAAAGCCAACCATTAGCTACAGGTGCAACGTTACAAACATGACAAATGGCTTGGGTGACCGTTTGCCTTCCTTTTCCACTTGGATAGAAGCCAATATGGAGTGAAAATACTTTAAATGCCACCTTAGGTGCCAAAAAAATGAAATGTAGATGAGCAGGCCCACTTGGAGAAGTCGTGAATCGAAATTTCGCGAAACGGAGGTAAAATTGGACTTTTTCCTGTATGCGTCGCGCCATTTTCTGTGTGCGCCGCGCCACTTTGGAGCCTATTTTGAGGCACTTGTAGGAGTCCAAAATGTGCACAAGTGTGCTTGTTGGAAACCCTGTCCTGTCTACTTTCTAACCCAAGTGGAATTTATGAATTTAGTGCTCATTTGCCCCTCCAAATCTTCATTCTCCCAAGACTGCTTCCTTTGTGTCAAAATAGGGGCAGAGAGGTCATTTTTTGGGTGTTTTTGACCTCCTGGAGACTCATATCTTGCAAAAATTTCTTATCCAAGAACCAGTAGTCGTGATTTTTCATGCTGAATTCAAAAATGTAAACCATTCTGCGCCACGCCACTGGGAGAAAAAACTTGTGTTTTGCCCAAAAATTTGTCATGTGACCAAAATTGCCCCAAATTTCTTGAAATTTGGGCTGGAGGTTCTCTAAGAGGCACTATGCTGGGCCACAGAAGCTTCAGCCAAGATTCGAAGCTAATCTTGCTCTTTTGCCTCTTTTTCCTCTTTTGTTTCTTTGCTCAATTTTGCCTTCAAGCTCCTTATCCGGGCCTTTGCACTCATACCTCACAACTGAAGTACTTCATGATCAATTTCATGAGTGGAGCATACTCATATTTCAAATATCTGAATGGAAGGACTCTTGTAAGCTGACTCAAGAATCTAGCCTTAATGTAAGGCTCATAGTGTTGCCTATCCACCTTTTTCTCCTTATCCCACTGTTCTCCAACATTTGGTATGCCTGTTGCCACTGAGATAGTTTTGGGTGTCAATGTGAAGGTGACCCCAGCCAAGATAGACTAAACTCCATGGAGGTGAAGCACAAAAATATGGGCCAACTCATGATGAACTCTAACATTAGCCACCCTTTGACAAAATTCAAAACATGCTAGGTGCTGGAAACATGACATAGCAAGAGAGCATGCTTGCAATTTAGTGAGGGTGTTTGGCTCATCCCTAACATGTTTGCCACTCTTGTGATGTCTCCTGGGAGCCTGTTCTCTTGAAGCTGTATCATTGTGAGTTTCCACCTCATACTCTGATGAACCCTCAGATGCCATGACTGCTGTTTATGTACTGTACTTAGGTTGCCCTTTGATGATGGTGAAGCTGGGTGTTGTTTTTGTGATATCTGCCACCAAGGGGAACAATGAAACAGAGGGAGTATTAGGAGGGGAGTAATGTGATGGGAATAGGGGTTATGGGGAGAAATTTGTTTAGGGATATGTAGGGGGTTTGGGTATTTGATAGGGTAGGTTTTTTGGGGTTTTAATGAGGTAGGGTTTGGTGTTTGTATTGACCAAATAGTGGAGGGATAAGGAATATGAGTTTGGTAGTATTTTAGGGTAGTGGGAATAGGAAACAATAGCATAGGGGGATAAGGAAAAAAGGTAAGGAGGGAAAATGGAACCTTGGCATCAACACCACACTTATACAACCCTAGCAAAAATGACTTATTGGTATTTTCTTGTGGTTGGTTTTATGAGTTTTTTTTGCATTCAATCATAGGCATAAAACCACCATATCATTTATGAACTTTGATAAACAAGTGATGTTATAGAGCCTACCTTGAAATTTGGGGGGCTTCACAAAAGATTCGAGGAAGTTTCGTAAGGTTCTGAGCACTTTGTCTGTGTGCGCCGCGCGCAAAACCCAGTGCGCCGCACCCTGGGTGTGCACCGCGCCAGTTAGAAAAATACATTGTGGGTCGGCTCTGTGTGCGCCACGCCCTCTATGTGCGCCGCACCCCTGTGTATATGTGCCGCGCCCTGAAATCACCTCCAATCTTGCTCTAAAACGCACGATGCACACTCAAACAGTTTGAAATGTTTCCCCAAGCACTTGGTTTGCACAATGACTTTGATTTTTGTGGAAAATTATATTTAAAGACTTGAAAGTCATGGGTTAAATTTTTGCTTCTCCAAAAACCCATTTTTCTAATGTTATGTTTTGACACTTTTTCATTGACTTAAAGCAACACTGATTTTCACTTTCCCTTTGAAATTTTAGCTCAAATGATGAAATTTTTGGCACTCTTTGTAGGGATTGCATGACAGGAGATTTGGCCATCGAGACCATGTCTGCATCTGAAGAAATCAACTGACGACTTTTTGACAATTTTATCACCAATGACACTGTTTGACTTTTCTTCAAAACAGAGTTTTGAAGAACAGTCAAAGTTTATCAATATGACGATGAAACTCTTTGAATCATTACATTGTAAGAACCTCACTCTAGCCTGCATGGCTTTGATCGACATATTTAAAGACAAAATTGATTAATCCCTAGACCTAATGATCGAAAATTACTTTTTTCCAATAAAGGACCAGACCTTGACTATCATGGACTTTGGTGATCATTGACAAAAGACCTAAGCCAGCAGGAGCCAGACATGAGGGGAAATGACTAGCATGACCTTTTCCGTCAGATTATGGCATGCCCCTAGTGGAATGCAGCTCAGTGAATGGAGTGGGACACCTAAAAATGAAATGCATAAAGAGTTTTGATCTCTGATGGAGGACTGACCAGACCGACTCTAACATTGGATCCAATGGGGGATGGTAGCTCCTTGGAGGTGCCAAGAACAATAGATCTCTGGAAAAGCTAGACAGTGCCTTCATCCATTGGGCTATGGAGTCATTATTTCGACAAACAACACAAGACTTCGACTCATTTATTGACTGAAACTTAACTGAAACTGACTCAATGCAAACTGACATGACTAAAAAAACTTGACTCTAACAAAAGGAAATGACTCATGACTGACTTAACTAAAACAAGAACTCACAAATTTTTTTCAATGGCAGCAGTCTATCAAGATCTGAGGGTTCCAAATCATGATGACATCCACCTGTGTACTAATGCAATATGTACAATCATGTGTAATGTGTCTTCCAATGTAACCAACCAAGCAAATGTCTTGCTGACTGATTCTCCTGATCAGATCTCCTGGTCAACCGTACATACTTGTAACTGGGCATCCGAAAACAAAATTGACCATGATCCCCTTCATCAATGAATACTGCAATAATCACCTTCACTGCCGACTGCAACAAATCTGCCATTGGATCCTGAAAACCATGAAGTCTTTCCTCCTGCTGAAAAAACAAGGTATCTTTTTCTCTTGATTCTAGTCTTTCTTCATAAATAAGAGTATGCTCCTGGTCTTAAAAAAATACTGAACAAATAGGTGAGCAGATTTCCTCTTCAAAGAACATTTCAAAACATGAGACATATGAGGAAGAGTCTGAAGGGGAATCCTAGATGGTCTGGTCTGTTGAAGTTTGAATATATTGTAGGTCATCTTCATATGATATGACAGCCAGATTGTCTTTGCATTCATCAATCATGAGAAAAGAAACCTCAAGTGATTCTTGAAACCAAACACGTTCATTTATATCATCTACCATAAATTCACCCAAGGCTTTTTCACTTACTTGAACAAAGATCTCATCTTGCTGTTCATAGAGGGAATGAGCTACCTCCTCATGAAGATCTAGTTCTGGTGAGATAAGGATAGTTAGGTCTGTAACTCTATTTTCTCCATTTGAGGTAGCCTCAACCATGCAACTCTCTCTTTCCTCATCACAATCTGTCTCTTGATCTGATTTATCATCCTCATTATCTGAGATTGGAACATCTTTTTCTTGCATATCATCTTTTATTTCCACCAGATCTGAAACAAAACTTCCTCTTTCATCATTTCCAACCATATGGAAATCTTCAGCCTGCTGATCTATAAAGTTGCCCACAGGACTGTCGTCCTTTTCAGAAGAGGAAAAATTTCCACCATAACCTTCTTGACTGGGTGCACACTGCAGATCTGTGTTAACTTGAGCTAGAACATGACTGTTCAAGAGTTGATCCATTTCATGTAATTCCTGTTGACTGTCAAGATGTAAAATTCCTTCATCTTCCACCGTACTACAATCTTGATTCTGCTGTAAATTTTTATGATCATCTTCATGCTGCTGAAATGGGTTTTCACACAGGGCTTCCATGATCTCTTCATCCATGAAATTTTCATCTTCATAATATTTTTCAAGGCTTTCAATAAAACCATCAGCGTATTTGCAACAGTCATGAACTAAATTTAATGCTGGATAAGAGTCTTCATACTTCTCAACGAACATGGCATGAAAATCGTTTAAACAATAAATACAAGCAGGCGGCAAACTTTGATACCAAGATTGGGCGTCACCTTCTAGAGTGTCCAAGAATATCTTCATTAAGCAATCTTCAGGAAAATCAACCTTCAACTTGTGAATATGCATGTGAAATCGAACTAGATGTAAAGCAGCGTCCTTGTTACCATCATCTCTAAACGTAGGCAAATTCCTTGACCAATATACCTTCGAAATTTTATTTGGAAAACCTGGGATGTGATCTCGGCTCATGGGAGCGTATCTTCTTGCAACCCGCTCCATTTTGAAAATCTCAAAGCTACTCATCTCTCTGCAGTGGAGTCACCATGAAGGATTGGTTGTTGGATTCTTCAGTGAATGGAGTCGCCAGGTGAATGATTTCAGCTGTCTTCTTATGTCTGATTGTTGTTCACCATCAACAATCAGCTCTGAACTTGAGATATGTACTGGGGCAAGACAATCTACAAGCAAACCATTTTCTTCCCCAGTGGAGTCGGCACTATGTTAACACCTAAATTTTCCTTAGGCTGAAGGAAGGAAAAATTCAGGGTAACCACAAACCATGCTCAGTCTGGTAGCTAGCCCTACCAGAACAGGAGAGGGCTCCCTCTGAGTCACGCTCAGTGAATGGATAATCAAAACAGTCTGAGATGACTTACAGTGAAATATTTATCTTAGGCTAGTAAGTGAATATGGATACAAGAAACATTTTTTATGAATGACTGAGTTTCTGGGATGGTATGGGACCAACGGACAGCAATGAACAGAGAATTTAATACAAAGGCACAGATTATTTCGTGAGGCAAGACAGGCAGAAAGTCTAGAAATTTAGTTTGAAATAACGTGGAATGGAGGAATTGCTTAGGAGGGTGAAAAGGGCATAAGTACATGAATACTTTTCAACAGAAGAAGAACAGTGAACATGCAATTTTCCCACAGGCAGAGCAATAAAAATGAATTCTACCTTATCTAACTTAGAAAATTTCACTAGAAATGAATATGAAATGAACTGTGAAACATTATGAAATACATATGAAACATAATAGACACATTTGCTACACTCACAACCACATGAATCTCATGAAACAGAGCTGCTGCCTTTCATTAATCCTCTATCAAAATATACAATGAAGAACTGAGTTTCTCTCCCACAGTCTCCCAGAAATTACAAGCCAACCAACCCTTTGCAAATAGAGTTGCATACAATATATAGAATGTGCGATGAATAGATAGAACGCCCAAGGGTTGGGGAGTTACTCGAATCATTACAAAATGGAAGTGGAAAGCCAACCATTAGCTACAGGTGCAGCGTTACAAACATGACAAATGGCTTGGGTGACCGTTTGCCTTCCTTTGCCACTTGGATAGAAGCCAATCTAGAGTGAAAATACTTTAAATGCTTCCTTAGGTGCCAAAAAACTGAAATGTAGATGAGCGGGCCCACTTGGAGAAGTCGCGAATCAAAATTTCGCGAAACGGAGGTAAAATTGGGCTTCTTTCCTGTATGCGCCGCGCCACTTTTGAGCCTTTTTTGAGGCACTTTCGGGAGTCTGAAATGTGCCCAAGTGTGCTTGTTGGAAAGCCTATCCTATCTACTTTCTAACCTAAGTGGAATTTCTGAATTTGGGGCTCATTTTCCCCTCCAAATCTTCATTCTCCCAAGACTGCTTCCTATATGTCAAAATAGGGGCAGAGAGGTCATTTTTTGGGTGTTTTTGACCTCCTGGAGACTCAGATCTTTCAAAAATTTCTTGTCCAAGCACCAGTAGTCATGATTTTTCATGATGAATCCAAAAATACAAACCATTCTTCATTTGGAGCTCCCAATTTTTAGCGCCGCGCCACTGGGAGAAAAAACCTGTGTTTTGCCCAAAAATTTGTCATGTGACCAAAATTGCCCCAAATTTCTTGAAATTTGGGCTGGAGGTTCTCTAAGAGGCACTCTGCTGGGCCATAGAAGCTTCAGCCAAGATTCGAAGCCGATCTTGCTATTTTGCCTCTTTTGCCTCTTTTGTTGCTTTGCTCAATTTTGCCTTCAAGCTCCTTATCCGGGCCTTTGCACTCGTACCTCACAACTGAAGTACTTCATGATCAATTTCATGAGTGGAGCATACTCATCTTTCAAATATTTGAATGGAAAGACTCTTGTGAGTTGACTCAAGAATCCGGCCTTAGTGTAAGGCTCATAGTGTTGCCTATCCACCTTTTTCTTCTTATCCCACTGTTCTCCAACCTTTGGTATGCCTGTTGCCACTGAGATAGTTTCAGGTGTCAATGTGAAGGTGACCCCGGCCAAGATAGAATGACCTCCATGGAGGTGAAGCACAAAAAGACGGGCCAACTCATGATGAACCCTAACATTAGTCACCCTTTGACAAAATTCAAAACATGCTAGGTGCTGGAAACATGACATAGCAAGAGGGCATGCCTGCAATTCAGTGAGGGTGTTTGGCTCATCCCTAACATGTTTGCCACTCTTGTGATGTATCCTGGGAGCCTGTTCTCTTGAAGTTGTATCACTGTGAGTTTCCACCTCATACTCTGGTGAACCCTCAGATGCCATGACTGATGTTTATGTACTGTACTTAGGCTGCCCTTTGATGATGGTGAAGCTGGGTGTTGTTTTTGTGATATCTGCCACCAAGGGGAACAATGAAACAAAGGGATTATTAGGAGGGGAGTAATCTGATGGGAATAGGGTTTATGGGGAGAAATTTGTTTAGGGATATGTAGGGGGTTTGGGTATTTGATAGGGTATGTTTTTTGGGGTTTTAATGAGGTAGGGTTTGGTGTTTGTATTCACCAAATAGTGGAGGGATAAGGAATATGAGTTTGGTAGTATTTTAGGGTAGTGGGAATAGGAAACAATAGCATAGGGGGATAAGGAAAAATGGTAAGGAGTAAAAATGGAACCTTGGCATCAACACCACACTTATACAACCCTAGCAACAATGACTTTTTGGTATTTTCTTGTGGTTGGTTTTATGAGTTTTTGTTGCATTCAATCATAGGCATAAAACCACCATATCATTTATGAACTTTGATAAACAAGTGATGTTATAGAGCCTACCTTGCAATTTGGTGGGCTTCACAAAAGATTCGAAGAAGTTTGGCAAGGTTCTGAGTGCTTTGTCTGTGTGCGCCACGCGCAAAACCCAGTGCGTTGCGCCCTAGGTGTGCACCGCGCCAGTTAGAAAAATACATTGTGGGCCAGCTCTGTGTGTACCGCGCCCTCTATGTGCGCCGCGCCCCTGTGTATATGCGCCGCGCCCTGAAATCGCCTGCAATATTGCTTTAAAACGCACGATGCACACTCAAATAGTTTGAAATGTTTCCCTAAGCACTTGGTTTGCACAATGACTTCAATTTTGGTGGAAAATTATATTTAAAGATTTGAAAGTCATGGGTTAAATCTTTTCTTCTCCAAAAACCCATTTTTCTAATGTTATGTTTTGACACTTTTTCATTGACTTAAAGAAACACTGATTTTCACTTTCCCTTTGAAATTTTAGCTCAAATGATGAAATTTTTGGCACTCTTTCCAGGGATTGCACGACAGGACATTTGGCCACGGAAACCATGTCTTCATTTGAAGAAATCAACTGATGACTTTTTGGAATTTTTATCACCAATGACATTGTTTGACTTTTCTTCAAAACAGAGTTTTGAAGAACAATCAAAGTTTATCAATATGACGATGAAACTCTCTAAATCATTACTTTGCCAGGACCTCACCCTGGCCTGCATGGCTTTACTGGACATATTTAAAGAGAAAATTGATTAATCCCTAGACCTAATGATCGAAAATGACTTTTGTCCTTTAAAGGACTAGACCTTGACTGTCATGGACTTTGCTGATCATTGACAAAAGACCTAAGCCAGCAGGAGCTAGACATGAGGGGAAATGACTAGCACGACCTTTTCCATTAGATTATGACATGCCCCTAGTGGAATGCAGCTGAGTGAATGGAGCGGGACACCTAAAAATGAAATGCATAAAGAGTTTTGATCTCTGACGGAGGACTGACCAGACCGACTCTAACAGACACATCAGATGTTGTGAAAGACAACACAAAATCTCCAAGGAGATATTATTATAGTTAAGAAAAAAGGCCATCTTCTATCTTGCAGATGTAACAACCCCTGGACACAGGTATTTGGCAACAAGTTTGGGAGTTTCTTTATTTGGATCCACATCTAGATTAGAAATGGGACACTTTTACTTTGAAATTTCAAAGAAATTTTATTAGATTGTCTAAGTACAAAGACTTTGTGGTTTAGTCAAAGAATAAAACTAGAAATATATACACAGCAAAACCAGATTATATCACAAATATTTTTGACGAGCGATCTTAGGTTCACTAGCGGTGGAAGCTAATCTGGAGGATTAATGCCCCCTCTTAAGTCAAAAATCTTATTTTGGATTCTCTTGTCAAAAAATACCCTCACATGGGATGCTCTCCAAAGCAGGCCTTTGAAAATATGATGTTCAATGTGGCCATCAAAAGGAGGCAGGCATACCCTTATCCAATCTGTCTTTGAAATCACACCATTGTGTTGGTACTATTTATCATATGTCCCTTTAGGAATCTGAGACAAGAGAAGAAAATCTTTCAATTATATATCACAGGGTAATAGAGAAAATGATGTCATCCCCTTTGTCAAATGGCAAAGGCTTTCTAGACGTAAGAAATTAGGTGGATGGGGATTGAAGCATATTAATCAATTTGGTAGAGATCTCACATAAAAGAGTCTTTGGAGAATGCTTATAGTTGTTGTGCTATGGAAGAAGGTTATGGAATCTAAATATATACCTCCCCTCCTTGGATGAATTGATAATATTTCCCCATAATTCCACAACAAACTCTTCCTTTTATGAAAGGCACTCATGTTGGATTTCCTTCATGTGGGAAACTTATTTTGATGGAAAGTAGTAAAAGGGAGTGTTATGTTGCGTATCAACACCTAGGCTATTTTGAAAGAGAAAAAAAACTCTCCAAGGAGTTATTATTATAGTAATGACAACATGACATCTTCTCTCTTGCAGATGTCTCAACCCCTGGGCACACTTCTTTGGCAACAAGGATAGGAGTTTTCTTCATTTGGGTCCACATCTAGCCTAAAAATGGGAATCCTTTACTCTAAAATTTCAAAGAATATTCAAAATATTGTGTAAGGACAAAGATTGTGTGGTTTAGTCAAATAATATAGTTGGAAATATATATACAACAAAATGAGATTATATCACAAGTTTTTTTAGTAGTGACCTTAGGTTCACTAGTGGTGGAAACTAGTCTTGAATATCAATGCCCCCTCTTAAGTCAAAAATATTATTTTGGATTCCCATGTCAAAAAACACCCTCACAAGGTTGTTCTCCAATGAAGGCCCTGGAAAAGATGATGTTCAAGGTGGCCTTAAAAAGGAGGAAGACATACCGTTATCCAAATTATGTTTGAAGATGAATGAATGTGTTGGTACTCTTTATCATATGTCCCTGTAGGAATTTGAGAGAAGAGAAGAAAATTTTTCAGTTATCTATGACATGGTAATAGGGAAAAATATGTCATCCCATTTGACAAATGGAAGAGGCTTGCTAGACATAAGCAGTTAGGTGGATGGGGATTGAACCATATTAATAAATTATGTAGAGATCGCACAAAAACGAGTCTCATGAAAATTCTTACAATTGTTGGGCTCTGGAAGAAAGTTATGCAATCTAAATATATAGCTCCTCTCCTTTTATGAATGGAAAATATTTCCCCATAATTCCACAACAAAATCTTCCTCCTATGGAAGGCACTAGTGTTGGCTTTCCCTAATGTGGGAAACTTCTTCTGATGGAAATTAGTAAAAGGGAGTGTTATGTTGGGTAGGGAAAACTAGACTGTTGTGAAATACAACACAAATTCTCGAAGGAGCTATTATTATAGTTATGACAACATGACACCTTCTCTCTTACAGATGTAGCAACCCCTATAAACACTTCTTAAGAAACAAGGATGGGAGTTTTCTTCATTTCGATCCACATCTAGCTTAGAAATGGGAGTCTTTTACTCTGAAGTTTGAAAGAAATTTTATTTTATCATCTATGGAGAAAGACTCAGTGGTTTAGTCAAAGAATCCAATTGGAAATATATACACAACAAAATCAGATTATATCACAAGTTCTTTTGAGGAGCAACATTAGGTTCACTAGTGGTGGAAACTAATCTGGAATATTAATTCCCCCTCCTAAGTCAAAAATATTGTTTTAGCTTCCCTTCTCAAACAAGGACCTCACATGGGATGTTCTCCAAATAATGCCCTATAAAAGATGATGTAAAGGTGGCCATCAAAAGGAGGTAGACATACCCTTATCTAATCTGTCATTGAAGTCACACTAGTGTTTTGGTACTCTTTATCATATGCTCTTGTAGGAATCTGAGACAAGAGAAGAAAATCTTTCAATTATCTATTATAGGGTAATATAGAAAAATATGCCATCCCCTTTTTCAAATGGTAGTGGCTTGCTAGTCCTAAGCAGTTAGGTGGATGGGGGTTGAAGCACATTAATCAATTTGGTAGAGCTGTAACAAAAAAGAGTCTCTAGAGAATGCTTACATTTTTTGGGATCTCATAGAAAGTTATGAAATCTAAATATATAGCTCCCCTCCTTGGATGAATGGATAAGATTTCCCCTTAAGTCCACAACAAACACTTCCTCAAATGGAAGGCACTGGTGTTGGATTTCCTTCATGTGGCAAACTTCTTATGATGGAAAGTAGTAAAAGGGAGTTTTATGTTGGGTATGTAAACCTGGGCAATTGTGAAAGACAATAAAAAATCTTCATGGTTCTATAATTATAGTTAAGAAAATGGACCATCTTCTCTCTTGTAGATGTAGGAACCCATGTACACACTTCTTTGGAAACAAGGATGGGCGTTTTGAAGTTTTCTTCATTTGGGTCCACATCTAGCTTAGAAATAGGGCTCTTTCACTCTCAAACAATATATATATATATATATATATATATATATATATATATATATATATATATATATATATATATATATATATATATATATATATATATATATATATATATATATATATATATATATATATATATATATATATATATATATATATATATATATATATTAGATTGTCTAAGGACGAAGACGATGTGGCTTAGACAAAAAATCTAGTTGGCAATATATACACAGTGAAATTAGATTACATCACAAGTTTTTTTGAGGAGTGACCTTAGGTTCCCTAGTGGTGGAAACTATTCTGGAATATTAATGGCCCCTCCTAAGTAAAAAATATTATTTTGTCTTCTCATGTCAAACAAGGCCCTCACATGGGATGTTATCCAGAGAAGGCCCTCACAAAGATGATGTTTAAGTTTCCCATCAAAAGGAGGAAGGAATACCCTTCTCCAATGTTTTTTTGAAGTCGCACTAGTGCATTGGTACTCTTTATCGTGTCTCCCTGTAGTAATCTGAGACAAGAAAAGCAAGTATTTCATTTATCTATGACTCAGTAATAGAGAAAAATATTTCATCCCCTTTGTCAAAAGAAGAGCCTTGCTTGACCTAAGCAGTTAGGTTGATGGGAATTGAAGCCTATTAATCAATTTGGTAGAGATCTCACATAAAAGAGTCTCTAGAGAATTCTTACAGTTTTTGGGCTCTGGCAGCAAGTTATCTAATATAAATATATAGCTCCCCTACTTGGATGAATGGATAAGATTTCCCCAATAGTCCGCAACAAACACTTCGTCCTATGGAAGGCACTAGCATTTGTTGGCATTATGATACATGTGTCATCCTTGATGGAAAATCACTCACAGGACAACTTAGATTTGATAAAAGGCAAATCATAGTGTAACAGGTCAATTTAGAGGTCACAGGGCATTGGTACAAAAGAACAAGATGTTGGAACAAAGGTCTACTAATCAGAATAAAGAAGTTGAAGGAAAAGGATGTTTTCAGATATTTTACGCTGTATATGCAGGTTCAGCTTGACAAAGCGGCATATACATGATGGTTCACAGAACAAAAAGAGTGTATACATATGCACTCACTTTCAAAAGATCAAAAGTGTGTTTGGGTTGGAAAATCAAGAAAAACTTAAGAGTAAATAATATCAAGGGTCAACGCCATGGTATTATCCCACAAGTTTGAGAGCAGTAATGACTATTTGATCCCATCCAAGAATACCACATGTTCTATGTGTTGTTTTGGTCTGAGGTATTGAGAAAGGGTAAAAGTATATAAGGAGGGGAATATCAAAGGGCCAAGTGTGCAAGTGAAAAGTGTTTCTTAGGAATACTTCAATCTGAAGTATATTTTATGTTGCAGGGGTTATGATTATGATATAATCTCAAATATTTTGTGCACCTTTTATACAATGTTGGATCAAGATCATGAGACCTGAAATGACTTATCATTGTATGATCTAATATTGGTTTGGCTAAATCTGATTGCTTACGCATGTTTTATTCTTTAAATATCATGATCTGGGTATGTTTGAAGTCTGGAATAGTCGCAAATTTGTAAGTTAATATTTTCATATCTATACACTTGTTCGCCTTGGTGAAGGCATGTATACACGTAGGTTCGACTCTTAAAACTAGCGTATGAAAAAGAAAAGCATGTTGTTTAGAAATGACTGGTCTATATGATCAGTGCTATTGTTTTACCATTGTCTATCAATGAAGTCTTCTTATATCTAAAAGTAAAACTTAATGCATAAGGAATTTGTGTCTGATTGATTGATTGATTAAGTGAGAAGGGTTATCTTTGTTGATGGCTGACTAGATCTCTGTAAAAATCTGATTCAAAAGTTTTTATAATTCAGTAGTTTTGGAGGTATATGCAAGTTTTGTTGGAGGAGGTAGCATATACATGCAGGTTGGGTTCATTAAAGTAGTGTATACACGCAGGTTGGATTCATTAAAGTAGCGTATACATTCTGATGTATGACTATTGAGGTTGCAGCTAGTTATGAATGATGATGCAGGGTTTTGGGATCAACACAGTGTTTTGGTGACAATGATCTGACTGTTCAGATTAACTGACTGTTAGTTAATGTAGTTTTAGTTTCTAAGTCTCTGATGGCTCCAGTGTGAAAATTTGATGAAACGAGGCCTTCATATTGTATTTTTTTTTACTAGGAGCATCCAGTCTGAAAATTAATGAAATGTGGTTCATGGACGAAGAGAGAGGGTCGTAGCCTTCTATAGGCTAGTGCCTACGTACTAGTATACATATCAACTAGTACAAGAGCTAGGGGGTTGTATCTCCCTTCTAGTAGAATATGGAAAATGAGAGAAGGTTGTAGCCTTCTACAAGTGAGTGCCTGCGTGCTAGTATGATTCTGCACCAGTACAAGATTGTAAATAGATTTTATTTATATTAAAAGAAGACAAAGATGACAGCAGTAGGTGGTTTTTGTCACACATTGAGTTTCCACCTTAAATCTTGGTGTTCATGTGTGTTGCTTATGTTTTATGGTTTGTTATGTTATTAATGCGCATAGTTAATGTATAATAAGTTATTGATGCACTGATTAAAATAAACAAATGATAAATTGACTATATCATAAAGTATTTGGGTATACGCTAGTTTCTCTAATCACAATAGCGTGCACATGCAAGTTCACTTCATTGAACAAGCGTATATAAATATGTTTGGGAAATAAAAAATTATTGAATTGTAAATATTGATTCAGCGCCCGTCTCAGTATTATTTATAACAATTGGTATTAGAGTAGGTCCTTCAAAAGAAGCTTGATCGCTTGAAGGGAGATCTTTCAAGATGAACAATCACAAAGGCATGGGATCTATCAAACCACCAACCTTCAATGGGAACAACTTGGTATATTGGGAAATAAGAACCCAAGCCTATCTTTAATCACTTGGAGCCGATGTTTGGGAAATTTTGGAAGGACGATATCAATTTCTAGCAGCAATACCTACAGATACAACCGGTAATAAGTTAAATGAAACCAACGCCAACGTAGTCAATACTTCATTGGGAAGTCTGTTGGAATCAAAATTCGTCAAAGTCACGCTGTTCAAGATAGCCAAAGAGATATGGGACAAAATCATTTAGAGATACGAAGGAGACTCCCAGGTAAAATTTGCTAAGCTTCAAACTCTCATAATTTATTATGAAACTCTTAAGATGCATAGTGATGAAAGTATTTTTAGATACTTTTTATGTGTAGATTAAATTTTTAACCATATGAGGAATATGGGTGAAGAAATAAAGGAGGCTACTTTAGTAGAGAAAATTTTGAGATCTTTGTCTTCGAAATTTGAGTCAAAAGTATCTACCATAGAAGAAAAGCAGTATCTTCAATCTATTAATATGGTTCAAATTCATGGAATTCTAACTGCCTTTGAAATGAGGAAAGGAGGTCATCAGATATGAGAGAATTTGCTTTCAAAGCTTCAGCAAGTGGAAAAGAAAAAGAGGAACACAATGAATCAGGATATGCTTAAGAAGAAGAAGACGAGGTAAACTTTGTTAAGAAGCTTCAACTGGGTTCCAGAAGATTCAGAGGTAAGCTACCATTCAAATGCTTTTCTTGTGGTAGAGTCGGTCATTATGCTGCCAAGTTTCCTCATAAAGATAAATATGAAAAAGGAAAGGAATATTCAAAAAGAAATAGCAAACATGTTGTCAATAGAAGAAGTTTCTATACCCATGAAGATAGTGATGGATTATCTAATAGTGATGAAGATGAAACTGAACAAGATTATAAACTACTCATGGCTTATGACAATGATGATTTTTTGGATGCCTTAGAGGAGGAACACTTTCATGAAGAAATCAAAAAACTCAAAATCTGTTTGGAAGAAAAGAATATGATCATAGACATGCTGACACAACAACTCACTAAGAGAGAAAAGAACATTGAAAAAATAGAATGTGAAGTTGTTGGTTTAATAAAAGAACATGAGAAGACAAAATATCTTAATCTTAGATTTGCTAAAGGATCATAAACTTTAAACAAAATCATCAAAGTTCAACGTTCCCCTATTGTAAAGACAAGTATTCGATATACTGAAGAATCATCCCAATCACAAAAACGCCAGCCTCCTCCAGAAGCTATCTTGATGCAACAAAGACTAGTGAACAGTATGTCAATCATCAACAGAAGCCTAAAAGTACTCATTAGGTAAATCATGCTCAATTTAATCCATGGATGAACATCAATAGAAGCATCCACCTAAAGGTAAAAAATGCAAAAGGATTCTATGATCACAAAAACTTCTTTAATGGACAATTCTTTTCATGCCATAACTTTGGGCATAAGGCTGCTCAATGTGTTGCTTACAAAACTATCATGACTAGAGAAGCACAAAATTAAAGGAGTGTAATAGGAATCAAGAAACTTTCCTATAATAACTTCTCTCCTCTTGAAGATGAAATTGAATGTTTCTTTTTGTAATAACTTTGGTCATGAAGAGTCTGAATGCATGAGAAAATTTTGGCCAACACTTCAAAACGAGAAATCATCATCAAATTCCAAGGTATGGAGAAAGAAGGAAGTTCAATCATAAATATGTGGCATAGCTCTGTTTGTATAAGGATAAGAAAATCAATGGTACATTAACAGTGGATGCTCCAAACACATGACAGGTGATAAAGAGAAACTTCATTTGTATAATGCTTTGGAAAAAGAAACGAATGTCTTGTTTGGAAATGACACACCAACTGTCATTAAAGATAAAGGTTCTGTTTATTTGAAAGAAAAGGTTAAAGATGGAAATGTCATGTATGTAGATGGTTTAAAGCATAACTTATTGAGTGTCAGTCAAATGTGTGATCAAGGAAATGAAGTGTTTCAATAAAAAAAATGAGAGGTTTGTGAGCTTGATATAAGAAATATTGTAATCAAAGTTAGAAGAACTCCAAGCAAATTATACATAATCAAAGTAGGAAAAAAACAATGTTATCTAAAAGAAATAGATGAAAACTCGTTATGGCACAGAACATTGGAACATCTAATCTTTTCTCAAATAAGAAAAGTGTGCATGCTCAAGGTAGTTTGTGATCTTCCAGATATTAACATTCCATAAAATACCATATGCAAACCATGTCAAGTCAATAAGCAAACCAGAGTTCATTTCAATGAAAAAGAAGGATCAACAAGTAAGCCTCTTGAACTCATCCATACTGATTTATGTGGACCAACAAGGAAAAAGTCACCTCGTGGAGAAGAATACTTTATTTTATTCATTGATGATTTTTCTAGAATGTGTTGGATAGGTCTACTAAAGCATAAAGATGAACCATTTGAAAAGTTCAAAGCCTTCAAAGCCTAAGTTGAAAATGAATTAAAATTGAAAAATCAAATGTCTCAGATCTGAACGAGGGGAAGAATTCATATCAGATGAATTCTTTGATTTTTGTGAACAACATGGAATAAAAAGGGAGTTTTTTGTTGCCAGAACTCCTCAACAAAATGGCGTAGTACAAAGAATGAATAGGACAATTCAACAAATGGCTCGAGCTATTCTTGATGAATCTTGAACTCCTACCACCTTCTAGGGTGAAGCTGCATTTACTGCCATGACTATTCTCAACAAAGCTAATGTTTGGGTAAATAGTGATAAAACTCCATATCAAATTTGGTATGGTAAGCCTCCTACTATAAAACACTTTAGATTTTTTGGAAGAAAATGTTTCATTAAAAAGGTCGATGACAAACTTGGTAAGTTTGAGCCCAAAGCAGATGAAGGAATTCTTCTTGGTTATTCATCCAGAAGCAAAGGATACAAATGTTATAATAAAAGACTTTGGAAAATTGTTGAATGCATTTATGTAGTAATTGATGAAGCATGCAAAAATCCAAAACATATGAAATCAACAAAGGAATATGACAATGGGGAAGATGATGAATTCTTTCTCGTATCAAATCAAAATGATATAGAGGAAGAAACCAATGAGGCATCAGAATAAGATACAACATACAAGGAAAAGACTCCATGTGGGTATGTTCAAAAGAATCATCCAGAATCTCAAATTCTAGGAGAAAAAGGGTATGGAGTACAAACAAGAAGAACTCTTATAGGAACCTCAAGTTGTTTAAAATTACTATCCTCCATAGAACCACATAATGTAAATGAAGATAGAAAAGATGAATGCTGGGTTAAAGCCATGGATGAAGAACTTGGCCAAATTGAAAAGAATAATACTTGGCAATTAGTTCCTAGACATCATGATAAAAATGTTGTAGGAACAAAATGGATACTTCAGAATAAGTTGAATGAAAATGGAGAGGTTATTAGAAATAAAGAGAGACTTGTTTGTAAAAGGTATGCTCAACAAGAAGGTATAGACTTTGAAGAAACTTTTGCTCCTGTTGCCAGACTTGAAGCCATAAGAATGTTTCTTTATCTTTCAAGTTTTTGAAAATTCAAAGTATATCAAATGGATGTAAAAATTATTTTCTTAATAATGATTTAGAAGAAGAATTTTATATTGAGCAACCAGAAGGATTCATTCTAGGAAATGATGCAAATCTTATATGTAAGCTCAAAAATGATAAATATGGTCTGAAACAAGCTCCAAGGGCCTGGTATTATCGTCTTGACAAATATCTACAAAAACAAGGCCTCACAAAAGGTTATGCAAATAACAACTTATATACAAAGATTGAAAATGATAAAGTACTAATTATTGTTGTTTATGTTGATGATATCATGTTTGGTAGCAATGAAGAATCTATGAGTCAGAACTTTCTTCGGTTATGCAACAAGAATTTGAAATGTCCTTACTTGGTGAACTTACTTGTTTTCTTGGTTTACAAGTACAACAAACAAAAGATGGTATTTTTCTTTTACAAACTAAATATCTAACGCAGATTCTGAAGAAGTATAGAATGGAGGTTTCTAAACCAGTATGTAGTACATTGGTAACAGGATGCAATCTCAATTCTAATGATGGATCACCTACAGTGAAATAACCAGCATATAGATCTATGATTGGAAGTATGCTTTATCTAACAAGTACAAGGCCTGAGATCATGCATGCAGTAGGAATTGTTGGAAGGTTCCAACAAAATCGAAAGGAATCACATCTTCAGGATGTAAAAAGAATATTCAAATATCTTCAAGGAACTCAAGACTTTGGTCTATGGTATCCTAAAGATACAAATATCACTCTTCATGCATATATAGATGAAAATTGGGCAGGAAATGTTGATGATCGAAAAAGCACTAGTGGACGGGCATTCTATATGGGATCATGGTTAGTGTATTGGTTCAACAAGAAAAAAATATGATTGCCTTATCTACAACTAAAGCGGAATATGTGGTTGTTGCATATTGCTGCGCACAACTGCTCTGGATGATGCAAACATTGCAATATATTCAAATCACATGTAGTCCACCCATATCCATTCTATGTTATAATAGAAGTGACATCAGTATTTCGAAAAATCTAGTCATGCACTCCAAGGCCAAGTAGATACCCGTTAAGTACCATTTTCTACAAGAACAAGTGCTTGAACAAAAGGTGAAGTATGTTCCCTCCAAAGAAAAGATTGCTGATATATTCACCAAACCGCTTCCCAAAGAAACATATGAATATCTCAGACAAAATCTGGGAGTAGTTTTT
Source organism: Pinus tabuliformis (assembly GCA_031772625.1). Lineage (NCBI taxonomy): Eukaryota > Viridiplantae > Streptophyta > Pinopsida > Pinales > Pinaceae > Pinus > Pinus tabuliformis. The sequence continues at coordinate 1,714,534,488 of CM062819.1, read as the reverse complement.
GCATCATCTTACTATCAAATCTAGTTTTTTAGAGGAAGGTTCCTATACGTGGGTTTCAAAAAGGATAATCACATATATACAAGAGTTTTTGTGGCTGAAGAAGTGTATATGTTTTTCTAATAGAAAAATAGTGGGTTAAACTCTGATATGGGTGCTCAGTCTAATATTGATTATTATAGTTTCTTGTTATGCTTTGTTCATTGACTTTTATCTCACTGATGAAGATGTCTTGATGAATGATTTGTTGACAATGCACAGGTAGCACAGGGTGAGGGGGATCATTAGCCTTATCAAACATTCTGCATTGTTGGCATTATGGTTGCTGATTTCAGCTATGGTTTCAGATTTTCATATCAATTGTTGCATAGGTCATGGGTGTAATATGTCTCCTTTTGTGATAGTCTATTTTTGAATGAGTCATATTGGAAGTATGATGAAATTTGTATTCGCACTATCCATGGGAAGGATGATGTAATAATTTCTATTTCAGTCATGTGTAAATAATTGGTATATCCCCACTTGATTGGGTGGCTGAGTCAAATTTGGTGTATCCCCACTTTGTTGGGTGATTGATGTATGTATAAGTCATTGGTCTTAGGGAGGTCATACACTCTTAGTTGTGATATAGAGTCATTTTTTTCTCTTGAAAATTATCTTTGTAGACTCTGCATGTACTCAGGGGGAGCATGGACAACATATTGTGTCTAAATGGGGGAGAATATCTTGGTCCGCCCTTTACCCTTGATGTCAAAGGGGGAGAGTATTTTGGTGTTGCTTGATAGCTCTAATAGCTTCTATAGCTTGCAATAATCAACACCAATATGGTTTACATCAATTCCAAAGGGGGAGATAGTTGGCATTATGATACAAGTGTTGTCCTTGATGGCACCTCAGTCACAGGACAACTTAGATTTGATAAAAGGAAAATCACAGTGTAATAGGCCAATTCAGAGGTCACATGACATTGGTACAGAAGAATAGGAAGTTGGAACAAAGGTATAATGATCAGAATGAAGAAGTTGAAGGAAAATGATGTTTTCAGATAGTTTAAGTTGTATACACAGGTTCAACTTGACAAAGCGATGTATACATGCTAGTTTATGGAAGAAAAAGATCGTATATGTATGAACGCACTTTCAAAAGAGGAAAAATGCGTATGGGTTGGAAAATCAAGAAAACTGAAGAGTAAATAATACCAAGGGTCAATACCATCATATTAGCCCACAAGTTTGAGCAGAGTAATGACTATTTGATCCCGTCTAAGAATACCACATGTTCTATGTGTTATTTGGTCTAAGGTATTGAGAAAGGCTAAAACTATATAAGGAGGAGAAGATCAAAGGGCCAAGTGCGCAAGTGAAAAAAGGGTTTCTTAGGAATAATTCAATCTGAAGTATATTTTATGTTGAAGGGGTTATGATTATGATATAATATGAAATATTTTGTGCAGTCTACAATTTTGGATCAGGATCATGAGACCTAAAATGACTTATCATTGTATGATATGATATTGGTTGGGCTAGATCTGATTTCTTATGCATGTTTTATTATTTAGATATCATGATCTGTGTATGTCTGAAATCTGGAATAACATGAAGTTGTAATTGTAGATCTCTATGTTGGTTCTCATTGGTAAAGGCATATATACGTGCAGGTTCAACTCTTCCAAGTACCGTATGTAAAATAAAAGCATGTTGTTTAGAAATGACTGATCTATATGATTAGTGTTGCCATTTTACTGTTGTCTGTCAATGAATTTTTCTCAGATATTAAATTAAAACTGAATGCGTAAGGAGTTTGTCTCTGATTGATTGATTGATTAAGTGAGAAGGGTTATCTTTGCTACTGACTAACTAGATCTCTGTAATTTGACAGTAGATGTTCAGAATATTACTAGTTGGTACATATATGATTCAGTAGTTTTGGAGATATACACAGTTTTTGTTGCAAGAAGTAGTGTATACATGCAGGTTGGGTTCATTAAAGTAGCATATACATTCTGATGTATGATTCTTGAGGTTGCACCTGCTTCTGAATGATGGTGCATGTTTTTGGGATCAACACAGTGTTTTGGTGACAGTGATCTCATTGTTCATATTAACTAATTGTTGGTTAATGCAGTTTGAGTTTCTAAGTTTCTGATGGGTCGAGTGTGAAAATTTGATGAAATGAGGCCTTCGTATTGTATTGTTGTGTACCAGTTGCATCCGGTATGAAAATTAATGAAACATGGTCCCTGGAGGAAGAGAGAAGGTCGTAGCCTTCTGTAGGTTGGCACCTACGTACTAGTAAACATTTCAGCTAGTACAAGAGCTAGGTTTTTGTATCTCCCTTCCAGTAGAAGTTGGAAAATGAGAAAAGGTTGTAGCCTTCTGCAGGTGGGTGCCTATGTACTGGTAAGAGTCTGCACCAGTACAAGATTGTAAACATATTTTCTTTATATTAAGAGAATACAGAGACGACAGTAGTAGGTGGCTTTTCTCCAACATTGGTTTTCCACCTTAAATCTTGGTGTTCATGTGTGTTTCTTATGTGTGATGCTTTATTATGTTATTACTCCACATAGTTACTGTATAATAAGTTACTGATGCACTGATTAAAAATAAACACATGATAGATTGACTATATCATAAAGTCTCTAGGTTTACGCTCGTTTCTCTAATCACAGTAGTGTCGACACAGAAGTTCACTTCACTGAAGTAGCATATATAAATTTGTTTGGGAAATGAAAAATTGTTGAATTCTAAATACTGATTCACGCCCCCTCTCAATATTATTAACAACAATTGGTATCAGAGCAGGTCCTTCAGAAGAAGCTTGATCGCTTGAAGGGAGATCTTTCAAGATGAAGAATCATGAAGGCATGGGATCTATCAGATCGCCAATATTCAATGGGAACAACTTGGTATATTGGAAAATAAGAACCAAAGCCTATATTCAATCACTTGGAGCCGATGTTTGGAAAATTGTGGAAGGGGGATATCAATTTCTAGTAGCAATACCTATAGATACATCAGCTAAGAAGTTATACGAAACTAATGCCAAAGCAGTCAATACTTTATTGGGAAGTCTGTCAGAATCAGAATTCTTCAAAGTCATGCATTTCAAGATAACTAAAGAGATATGGGACAAAATAATTCAAAGCTACGAAGGAGACTCCAAGGTAAAATGTGCTAAGCTTCAAACTCTCAGAATTTAGTATGAAACTATTAATATGTATAGTGATGAAAGTATTTCTAGTCACTTTTTAGATGTAGATGATATTGTTAAATGTATGAATAATCCGAGTGAAGAAATAAAGGAGGCTATTTTGTACAGAAAATTTTGAGATCTTTGTCTTTGAAATTTGAGTCAAAAGTATCTGCCATAGAAGAAAGAAGGATCTTCAATCTATTACTATGGTTCAACTTCATGGAATTCTAACCGACTTTGAAATGAGGAAAGGAGGTCCATCAGATATGAGAGAAGCCTGTTTGAAAGCTTCAACAAGGGGAAAAGAAAAGGAAGAACACGATGAATCAGGATATGCTTCATAAGAAGAAGACGAGGTAAACTTTGTCAAGAAGCTTCAATGGGGTAACGAAAGATTCAAAGTAAGCTACCATTCAAATGGTCTTCTTGTGGTACAGTCGGTCATTATGCTGCCAAGTGTCCTCATAAAGATAAATATGAAAAAGTTAAGGAATATGAAGACGGAAATATCGAACAAGTTGTCAATAGAAGAATTTTCTATACCCATGAAGATAGTGATGGATTATATAATAGTGACGAAGATGAAACTGAACAAGATTATAAACTACTCACGGGTTATGACAATGATGATTTTTTAGATGTCTTAGAAGAGGAAGACTTTCTTGAAGAAATCACAAAACTCAAAATCAGTTTGGAAGAAAAGAATATGATGATAGACACGTTGACACAACAACTCATTGAAAGAGAAAAACACAATGAAAAACTCGAATGTAAAGTTGTGGGTTTAAGAAAAGAACTTGAGATGACAAAATCTCTTAATCTTAGATTTGCTAATGGATCAGAAACTTTAAATGAAATCATCAAATTTCAACATTACCCTCTTGTAAAGACAGGTCTTGGATATACTAAAGAATCATCCCAATCAAAAAAGTCGTGAGCCTCCACCAGAAGTTATCTTGATGCAGAAAAGACCAGTGAACAATATGCAATTGTCAACAAAAGCCTAAAAGTACTCATCAGGTAAATCATGCTTAATTTACTCCAAGGATGAACATTAATAAAAGCATCAACCAAATGGTAAACAATGCCAAAAGATTCTATGATCACAAAAACTTCTTTAATGGACAATGCTTTTCATGCGATAACTTTGGGCATAAGGTTGCTCAATGTGTTGCTTACAAAAATATCATGACTAGAGAAGCACAAAATCAAAGTAGCGTAACAAGAATCAAGAAAAGTTACTATAATAACTTCTCCCCTATTGAATATGAAATTGAATGTTTGTTTGGTAATAACTTTGGTCCTGAAGAATCTAAATGGAGGATCAAATTTCGGCCAACACTTCAAAAGGAGAAATCATGATCAAATTCCAAGGTATGAAGAAAGAAGGAAGTTCAATAAGAAAGATGTGGCATAGCTTTGTTTGCAAAAGGACAAGAAAATCAATGGTACATTGACAGTGGATGCTCCAAACACATGTGAGGTGATAAAGAGAAAATTCATTCGTATCATGCTTTGGAAAAAGAAATGAATGTCTCATTTGGAAATAACACACCAGCTGTCATTAAAGGTATAGGTTATGTTTATTTGAAAGAAAAGGTTAAAGCTAGAAATGTCATGTATATAGATGTTTTAAAGCATAACTTGTTGAGTGTCAGTCAAATTTGTGATCAAGGAAATGAACTTGTGTTTCGATCAAACATATGTGTGGTTTGGGAGCTTGATACAGGAAAGACCATGATCAAAGGTAGAAGAACTCCAAACAATTTATACATACTCAAAGGAAAACAAAAGCAATGCTAATTAAGGAAAACATATGAAAAGTTGTTATGGCATAGAAGATTGGGGCATCTAAGCTTTTCTCAAATAAGAAGAGGATGTAGGCTCAAGGCAGTCTGTGATCTTCCAGATATTAGCATTCCAGAAAATACTGTATGCAAACCATGTCAAGTCGGTAAGAAATAAATAAATAAAAAAAGTAAAGATTTAAAAAAACATAAAATTAAAGAAATTTTTTTAATATTAATAAAAAATAAATACACATCCATAACGAATTTTTTTTAAGTTAAAACAATAAAATAAAATACAACAACATAATAATAGTTAAAAAAAAAAAATCTACACAAAATTATTAAAAAAATATATACAAATTAAAAAAAGTTAACTCAAAAAACTAAAAAAAAAATCATGAAACTAATCAAAAGTATCTCTCTATTCTAACTAGCTCAAAGAAGAAAATTAATATAGCAAAGATTAGAACGAATTCTCATGAGCTCCATAGTGAAACTGGTCGCTGGGCAATTCCTAAAACGCCATGGATGGAAAGGATCTGCCATATTTGTGAGAATAGGAGCATCGAGGATGAAAACCACTTCCTCTTAGAGTGCCCTGCATACAACCACATTAGATCTCAATTTCACAACCTTTGTTACAATACTGACCTTCCTAGCCTTTTACAATGCCAAAATTATAGTGAACTCGGGAGGCTTCTCTCCAAGCTTTTTGAGCATAGGAATAAAATCTTAAATCAAAATAAATAATTTGTCTTTTTAGGTCCGATAGATCATTATTTGGTCTCAGCAGACGTTAACCATCATCATCATCATGATCATCATTAAAATAAAAAAATTAAACAAAAAAATGAAAAAAAAATGAAAAATGAAAAATACACAAAATAAAAAAAGAAAAAAGAAAAAAAAAAGTAATCTATATATATATATATATATATATATATATATATATATATTAAAAACAAAAACAACAAATCAAAACCAAACAATCAAAAAGAAAAATAAAAATATAATTTTAAAAAACTATTTAAGAAAAAAATAAAAATAAAAATAAAAAAAGTTAGAAAAATGAGAAAAGAAAAAAATTAATAATAAAAAAAAATTCGTCCACCCTAGGCGGGGTTGGCGACGGGCACGGGCAGGGGGGATGGCTGCGTGGAGCCCACCTCCTCGCCTGTGCCCTCTCCCAACCTCGCCCGGGGGTGGATGAATTTGTTTTTATTTTTTTTCCTCTTTTTTTTTTAAGCTTTTTTTTATTATTTATTGTTTTATTTTGATCTTGGATTTTGTTTTTTTTTTTTTTTTTTTTAAATTGTTTTTTAATTTTAATTTTTAATTGTTTTGTTTTGATTTAGATTTTGATTTATTTTTAATTCATTTTAATTTTTAGTTATGTATTTTTTTATTTAAAAAAAATGTTTTATATTTAAAAAAAATATATATCTTTAAAAAATATTTTTATTAAAAAACAAAAATTATTTAAAAAAATTGTTTTTGTTTTTATTTTGTTATTTTTTTATTTTTATTTTTTAATTATGTTTATTTTTGTTTATTTTTTTGTTTTTTTAACTTATTTTATGATTTTTTTAATTTTTTCTCTAAATTTTTATATTTATAAGTTAATTTAATGTTATTTTTTACATTTTTATATGTTTTTTTGTCATTTTCTTTTATAGTTCATTTTTTTGTCACGTTTTTAAGATTTTTTTTTCTTTATTTCTTGTATATATATATATATATATATATATATATATATATATATGTTTTTCTTATTGTTTTGTTTTTCTATATTAGATTTTTTTGGTGTTTTTGTGTTTTTTTTATTGTTTTTTTTCAATATTTGAATTTTTAATTTCCTTTTTATTATTTTTTTTGTTTTTTTTTTTGTTTTCATTTTTTGTCAATATTTAAAATTTGCTTTCTTTTTATTATTTTTTTGTGTTTCTATTTCATTGTTTTTTTTAAACAATATTAAAAAAATTATTCGTTTGTATTCCTTTTTTAGTGTTTTTTTTTTTCAATATCTAAATTTTTGTTTTCTTTTGTATTTTTCATTTTTATTTATTTATAAATTTATTTTGGTTTTTATTTTGGTTTTTTTTTTTCAATTTTTTTTTTTGTACAGGGTTTGTGTCAATGCTCATCTAACTACCCAATCCCATTAGGGCCAATTTGATAGTTGATTTTGAAATTTTTGTTATAGTGAATTGAGTTCGCCCCCACAATGTATCAATTTCATGGTTGGTCTTTAGTTCTCATTACAACGGGTTGAGTTCACCTGCTTGATGGTTGATTTATAAATTTTTGTTGCAATGTATTGAGTTTTCTTAGGCTAATATTTTAAAATCACTATATATTTTGCGTTTAAAAAATAAATTACTCTTGAGCGTTCATTTTTAAAGTTTTTTTGTCATAATTTTTTTTCATAATGTCATGCTTGAAATATTTCGAAAACTTGAAATTTTTTTGTAGTCATAATCTTTCGTTTTAATTGCATGGTCGAAAAATTCTCAAGATTTTAATGTTTTTCTAAGTCACGATATTTTATCTTTAATGCTATGGTCGAAAACAATTACAATTTCAAGGTTTTTTAGAGTCAAGATATTTTATCTTTAACATCATGTCTGAGAACTATTGGAATTTTACAGTTTTTCAAAGTTCAGATATTTTCTCTTTAACTCCATTACTAAAAAATGTCAAATCGTAACCTGATTTATTTATTTTTTGTTATTCCAGAATAAAGAAATTTTTTTTAAGGGTGTTTTCCATCCATTTTTCAACAAAAAAAAGGTTTTTACTTCCATTTAAAAAAATGTTGAAAATTTACATTGAAAAAAAAATGCCGCTTTCGAATAAACAATTTTCATTTTTGGGTTGTTTTTTCATGTTTTTTCTGGGTTTTTGGGCTCGAGTACCCATTTTGAGGTAATAGTTCATGTTTCATCCGTAACTATGTTCTGCCACCTTTTGGGGTGAAGTTGAGTTTACTGTTGTGACTATTCTCAACAAAGCTAATGTTTAGGTATATAGTGATCAAACTCCATATGAACCTTGGTATGGTAAGCCTCCTATTGTAAAACACTTTAGAGTTTTTGGAAGCAAATGTTTCATTAAGACGTCTAATGACAAACATGGTAAGTTTGAACCCATAGCAGATGAAGGAATTCTTCTTGGTTATTCATCCAGAAGCGAAGGATACAAATCTTATAATAAAAGACTTTGGAAAATTGTTGAATGCATTGATGTAGTAATTGATGAAGCATGCAAAAATCTGGAACATATGAAATCAACAAAGGAATATGAAAATGAGGAAGGTAGTGAATTCTTTCCCGTATCAAATCAAAAGGATATAGAGGAAGAAACCAATGAAGCATTAGAAGAAGAAACAATAGAGAGGGAAAAGACTCCATCCAGTTACGTTCAAAAGAATCATCCAGAATCTCAAATTCGAAGAGAAAAAGGGTCTGGAGTACAGACAAGAATAACTCTTACAGGAACCTCAAGTTATCTATCATTACTATCCTCTATAGAACCACAGAATGTAAATGAAGGTAGCAAAGATGAATTCTGGGTTAAGGCCATGGATGAAGAACTTGACCAAATTGAAAAGAATGATACTTGGGAATTTGTTCCTATACATCATGATAAAAATGTTATAGGAACAAAATGGATATCTAAGAATAACTTGAATGAAAATGGAGAGGTTATTAGAAACAAAGCAAGACTTGTTTGTAAAGGTTATGCTCAATAAGAAGGTATAGACTTTGAAGAAACTTTTGTTGTTGTTGCCAGAATTGAAGCCATAAGAATGTTGCTCTTTCAAGTTTTTGAAAATTGAAAGTATATCAAATGGATGTAAAACAAATTTTCTTAATGGGGATTTCGAACAAGAAGTTTATATTGAGCAACCAGAAGGATTCATTCTAGGAAATAATGCAAGTATTGTATGTAAGCTAAAAAAGGCTCTCTATGGTCTGAAACAAGCTCCAACAGCGTAGTATTATTGTCTTCACAAATATCTACAAAAACAAGGCTTCACAAAAGGTTCTCCAGACAACAACTTATATACAAAGATTGAAAATGATAAACTGCTAATTATTTTTTCTTAGGTTGATGATATCATCTTTGGTACCAATGAAGAATCTGAGACAGAACTTTGCTTTAGTTATGCAAAAAGAATTTGAAATGTCCTTACTTGGGTAACTTACTTATTTTCTTGGTCTACAAGTACAACAAACAAAAGATGGTATTTTTCTTTCACAAACTAAATATCTCAAGTATATTATGAAGAAGTACGTAATGGAGGATTTTAAACCAGTATGTACTCCAATGGTAATAGGATGCAGTCTTAGTTCTAATGATGAATTGCCTATAGTGAACCAACTAGCGTACAGATCTATGATTGGAAGTATGATTTATCTAATAGGTAAAAGACCTAATATCATGCATGCAGTAGGAATTGTTGGAAGGTTCCAAGCAAATCCAAAGGAATCAAATCTACAAGATGTAAAAATATTATTCAAATATCTTCAAGGAAATCAAGACATTGGTTTATGGTATCCTAAAGAAACAGATCTCACTCTTCATGCATATACAGATGCGATTGTGCAAGAAATGTTGATGATCGAAAAAGCACTAGTGGAGGGGCATTCTATATGGGATCACAATTAGTGTCCTAGTTCAGTAAGAAACAAAGTTCGATTACTTTATCTACAACTGAAGAAGAATATGTAGCTGCTTCATCTTTCTACACACAACTACTCTGAATGATGTAAACATTGAAAGATATTCAAATCACATGTGCTCCACCCATATCCATTCTATGCAGTAATAAAAGTGCCATCAGTATTTGGAAAAATCTAGTCATTCACTCCAAGACAAAGCACATACCCATTAAGTACCATTTTATATGAGACCTAGTGCTTGAACAAAAGGTGAAATTGCAGTATGTTCTCTCCAAAGAACAGGATGTTGATATATTCACCATAACACTTCCCAGAGAAAAATTTGAATATCTGAGACAAAAATTGGGAGTAGTTTCTCCATCATCCTTCTATTAAATCCAGTTTTTCAGAGGAAGGTTCCTATACGTGGGTTTCAAGAAATATAGTCACATATATACGTTAGTTTCTATGGCTGAAGAAGCATATATGTCTCTTTGATAGAAAAACAGTGGGTTAGACTCTGATATGGGTGCTCGGTCTAATATTGATGATTACAGTCTCTTGTTATGCTTTGTTCATTGATTTTTATATGACTTGTTATCACTCAGGTTCTCCCTCAGGTTGGAGTAAAAGGATACGGCCGAGGTAACCACAAACCAACTTTGGACTGCGAGTTCTAGCCCACCTGCAGTCAGAGAGGGCTCTCTCTTTTTGATTTAGCTTTGTTGATGATGATTTTAGGCTAGCTAATGAGTTCGGGGGTTTTGTTTTGTTTTTGGTGGGAAAATTGATGTTTTCAGGTAAAGAGGCAGGTATATCATGAGGGTTTCAAACCATTGGGCATGGAGTCGAGGAGGAGGGCTGCTGGTACGTTTTCTTGGTCACAAGAGAGAAAAGTAGAGCAAGATAGACGTGCATAAAACAAATGTTTAAGGTCTTATAGGATGGACTAAATGCTAAGGAAAGAGAGGCAGTGAAGAATATTTCTTTCCGCTTAACGGGGGAAGGTGCAAGAGCTCTATCTAGGGGCAGTAAAGAATCCCTAGATAACTGTCAAACACAGGTGAACTAGGGTAAATATGAGCCAGAAGGATTTCATATTCATTAGCAATTCAGCTCAGATGAAAAAATAAAGAAACAGCAGGAATTGAGCCTAGAGTGTAGTCAAACAAATTCTAAAACTAATCTTTTTTCCTGCTTTTTAGAAGGTGATAAATGAAAACAAAGGTAAGAAATCACTTATTGGTTCATATCGCGGCACAAGAATTCCATTCATTCGGTCTCCATAAACCATTACTAAACCATCAACAGTCTGTTCTCCGGAACTTTTAGCAATCTTTGATTATAGAAACAACTCAGGTATACAGTGTGAGCCTCTAGTGAAAATTGTCAATCAACCAACCCTTGAAACAATCATAGAGGGCAGTATAAATAGGGAGAAACTCTCTACAATTGTTTATTACATCTTGACCTAAACAGGTCCTAAAGCATGATTAATTTTGACCTAATCCTATCGGAAATAAATGCATGAAGATATCCTCGGGCAGCGCTGAGGGCAGCCGTATCAGATTAAGTAAATGCGTTGTCCTCGGTGGCTTGGTGCAGTGCTTTTGCAGTAACTGTGTATGGGTGTCTTCTCCTTTGCTGTTCGGCCGCATTTAAAGCCTTAAATGTGACTTGAAAGGTTTAAATGGCCGCCATGACTTTCTTTGGCTTTGTTGGGGGGCTCATCAATGTTTAGCTGCTTCAAGCCCCTAAAAATCTTGACTGATAATCTTTGACTCCTCTTCTTCCTCTGATACTCTCTGACAAATGAATTGGGTTGCTTCTCAGATGTGCTGTGCGTTGAATCAAAATTTAATGGCCGCTGTTCGACCCTCAGTCTCCTTCAGAACTATCTTTTGCTTCTTTTTGAATGCTTTGCGAAGAAAAACGGGTCATTCTGCGCCCTTCGAGCTGGCTGGGTGCTGCACGATGAGGGGCTTTCCATTTTGGGCCATTTCCTGTAGCCATGCGCGATTAGCGCTAGGCATTAATGGCGCATGAAAAACTGCCTCAGAAACTGAATCCAGGCTTCCAGAGCACGATTTTTTCCTTTCGCGCCAAAATTGACGATGACATCAACATGACGTCAGCAGGTGGGACCATGTACAGCGAATGACATGGTAGGATGACGTCAGCGTGATGATGTCAGCACATACGGAGGTGACGTGGTAGTACGGTAAAGGGACACGGTGGCAGTGATGTGGCAGGGTGACTCGGCGGTACGGTGGTAGGAGGCCATGCAGGCAAATGACGCAGCAGTATGACGTGGGGCCTACGTCACCCAGAGGAGAGTGGTTTGTGGTTTCTGGGCGCACCGCCTTGGAGCAAAGGTGGTTTCAGGGAGGGGGGCTCCGCCACGGCCGGGAAGGTGACGCGTGGTGGGAGTACGGCGGCAATACCGCCCATCTCCCAGACGCTAACCCTCGAGCTCTTAGCGTATGGGAAGGCCCGCCCACCGTAGATCTCGGGCAGGCCAGATCTGACAGCTGGCGGCAAGGACGATATGGCAGAGGGTTAAGGGACGGGGCGCGGGAATATGTGAATCTTCATACGGCGCGGCGGGGGGGTTAAAAACTTAGAAAAATGGGTTTTGGGTTATGTACAAACGAGCGGGTTAATATATTTACACTTGGGACTTAGGCATAAGGGCGAAACATGGGTTTTTGAGGGTTAGGACTAGGGGAAAAAAGGCTGTTAGTATGACCAGGTGTCAAACTAACTCCTGTTTAAGACTCGGATGGGCTAAAACAGCCCCAGATGGACTATTTTTCCCGGACTTTTAGGGAAATATGGCTATAGTGCCAAGGGGGGGGGGTATTATTACATTTTTGGTATTTTTATACATAGTTTTAGTAGGGGAAGGGGAAACAGATTAGGGAGTTAGATAATACAGTTAGTAATTAATATGGAGGTGACTAGAAAGCGCTAAGGTAAGGGACCTTAGTTTATTTGGGGAAAATGATTCATATAAGAGAAATGAACAATCCTTGAGTAAATCAGATCTTCACCCAGGCAAGTGATATGGAGAATGATGAAACTAAGAGGCTCAAGCAGATCTTGACCTCTTTGGGGCAATTAGTAAGTGACTTGGGAAATGAGAAGAAGGGGGAGTTAGTGATATCCAGCCTGAGCTCCTCGAGGTGAAAAACTGCATCATGACTGTGATCTAAAAAGATAAAACACTTTGTAACACAAAATTGATCATGAATCATCATTCTGCAACCATCAAGACTACCTACCCAGCCTACTGACCTAACATTTTTTCTTCTTTTTGGTTTGGGTGCACTTAGACTTGCAGACCCAGCTTTACAATTTTTTCTTTTTTGTGTTCTCCTATCTAGATCTACACTTATTTCTTCCACGGACCCAGATTAAGCAGTTGGGCTCCTTTGATTCTCTACCTATCTACAAATCTGCCAAGATTAAGCTGTTTGGACAAATATCATTCTCTATATTCTAAAACAGGAAATTGAAACCTAGGGAGACCAAGATTAGACTGTTTGGACCTCCCTTGAATGAAAACTCATCAAAACTGGAACAACTCATCAAAATTGGAAGACAGCAGTGGCATTTGGGCTAGCACACATCATGGCTTCTTCTTTGGTCTCTTCTGGAAATATGGAACATTGCAGCATGCAAAGTATGACATATTTGGCATGTAAAATGTCAATCATGAAATATGAACACCTGTTGCAACAAGAGGCTAACAGTGGCTCCACTTGGGGATGGCTTTGCCTTGTGAAAAGCCAAGAATAGCAGGTTAGACTGCCTTGATCTTCTGTGGTTGCTGTGGATTGAAAAAGAAAAAAAAACCTCTTTGTGTTGGCTGTTAGATAATTGAAACTTTGTAATATGAACAACCTTCTCCTCAACTGAAATATTGTGAAATGCATAGCACTGCCTGCTTTCTTCTGCGTGCTTGCTATTATGTAGAATGTTGCTTGAGCTTTGTACCTTTGAAACATTCTCAAAACATGGATCAAAACTGATATGTTTGTCTTGTTTTTGCTTTGAGCAAGGGTGCTGATATGAACTGAAAATACTGCTTTGTTTTGATATTTTAGACTAAAGACTGTAAACAACTTCCATTTACCATGAATTACTGTGATGTGACTGTGCTACTCTTTCTGTTTTGCTGAAATTGGTGCAGAGACAGAGCTTTTTAGGACTGGAATATTTGCATTGGCTATGTCTTCACAAAATCTACTGCCGCTCCTTAAACAATCGGCCTGTTTATAGAAAAACGAAAATAAAGTGCAGATATATACAAATAAGACTGTACAAAGATATATACAAAGCTGCACTGTATCCCCTAAAAGGGATCATGGTAATGTTTTAGCATACGGCCATTCACAGGGCCTTCCTCAGTAGTGCTGTCCTCTACGGATTTGAGAAAATAAGTGTTATTTCCCTGAACAGCAGAAATAACGAATGGCCCTTTCCATAAAAAATCAAACTTGGCATGTTTGCCCTTGTCTTCTCTTCGTGAGTCCCACCTTAGAACTTTGTCACCAATGCTGAAATCCTCAGCCTTAGCTCTCTTATCAAACATCTTTTTAAGCTTTTCTTGCAAAATTTGAGCTTTGTCATAAACCTGTTCTCTGGTTTGCTAAAGATGAATGGTCTGATTAACTCTTCTTTGAATGTCATTTGGTTCAGCCTGAATTTCCTGTAACGGTTTGATAGTAGGAATGCCCAGGGATGAAGGAAATCTGGCCTCCATGCCATATACTAGCTCATGAGGGCTCATTCCAATGGATCTCTTTGTTGAAAGTCTGTCTGCCCATAAGGCATTTACCAGCTTTTTATGCCAGTTCTTCTTTGTTCTCTTCCAGCACTTTCTTTATGATGTTGATGAGACTTTTGTTAGATGATTCGGCTAAGCCATTACCTTGAGGGTAATACACTGTAGAGTGGCCCAGGGCGATATGGAACTTATGGTAGAAACTGGTCATCTTTTTGGACTTAAAGGCAACGGCATTGTCAGTGATGATTTTCTGAGGGCAGCCAAATCTAGAAAGGATATTGCACTCAAGGAATTGGATAATGATAGTGTCATTGGCTTGCCTACAGGGAATGGCTTCAACCCACTTAGTGAAATAGTCGGTGGCTGTTAAAATCCATTTGTGCTGGCCTGAGGAAGAGGGATGGATTTCTCCAATGAAGTCAAGACCCCATTGTTGAAAAGGTTTTTCAGTTGAGATGGGCTTCAGGGGCAAAGGTAACAACTTTTTCTTGCCCTCAAAGATTTGGCATTTGTGACATGACATGGCAAATTTCTTTACATCTGCAAAAAGAGAGGGCCAGTAAAATCTAGCTCTTAGAATTTTATCAGCAGTGGACTTCCAATATAGATGGCCTCCACAGTCACCTGCATGGAATTCTTTCATGACATTGTTAGTTTCATTCAAGGTTAAGCAATTAAGCAATATACCTTCATGATTTCTCCAAAATAATGCACCATCTATGACACAAAACCTTAAAGCCTTCATTTTCAAAAATCTTTTCTTGGTTCTGGACAATCCTGGGGGAGCGAAGAGGTTTAACAGTACATAACATATATCAGCATACCATGGAGATTGCAAAAAGGTCTCACTGATCGGTGGAATCACCAGCTCCTGTTCATTGTCCAGCTGGTTAATGTCTAGGGTTTGAAAGTTTGTTTCAGACATCAGTTTGGCTAAACCTTGTCCCTTTATCAGCTTGGTTGGTTTTATTTCTATGTCATACTCAAGGATGCTTGCTATCCACTTGCCTCTTTTGCCTTCTAATCCCTCTTGGGTCAATATGTCTTTTACAGTAGCATGTGGGACATAGGCAATCACATGTGAATATAATATGTACACTCTGAAATCCTTGATGGCCTTAACGAGTGCATAGGCCTGCTTTTCCATGATAGGATACTTCAAAGGGGCATCTCTTAAGGCTCAGCTGAAAAATGCAATTGGATTTTCAGCTCCTTGTTCATCCTTTTGCAAAAGGACAACAACTATTGTATGATCAGATGCAAAGGAGAAAATGATAAAATCTTTGTCAAATTGTGGGTTGGTGAGGACAGGGATTTGGGTTAAGGCCGTTTTGATACTCGCAAATGCTTGCTTGGTTTCAAGAGACCATTTTACCTTGGCATCCTTCTTTAACATGTTGCTTAACAGTCTTATTAACTCAGCCAGATTTGGAATAAATCTTCTTAAGAAGTTGATTTTCCCAAGGAATGCTTGTAGCTCTTTTATGTTTCGTGGGTATGGGATTTGGAGGATGGCTTGGATTCTTTCAGGATCAATTCTAATTCCATCTTTCGATATGATGTGGCCAAGTAATTTGCCTTCTTCGAGGCCAAAGAGAGACTTCTTGGGATTCAAGGAAATGCCATATTTCCTGCATGTCATGAATATTTTCCTAAGGTGCTTGAGGTGCTCTTCATCAGATTTGGAAAATGGGGTCAGATCATCAAGGTAGACAACTAGGAAGTCATGTATTTCTTTGGCAAAAGCAATATCCATTTCTCTTTGAAAGGTAGCACCAGCGTTTTTAAGTCCGAATGGCATCTTAACATACTTAAATGTTCCCCACGGTGTGGTAAAGGCTATCTTGTCTTGGTCATCCGGGTGAACAAGTATTTGGTTGAAACCTCAAAAGCCATCTAGCAAAGAGATTCTAGATGACCCCACTACCCTTTGTAGGATGTGGTCCATTTTGGGCAAAGGATAGTGGTCTTTTAGGGAGACTTGGTTTAAATTTCTTAGATCTATACAAAGTCTAATCTCACCTGTCTTCTTTCTTGTGGGAACAAGATTGGATACCCATTCAGAAAATCTGATGGGTGCTATTATGCCTGCTTCAAACATCCTCTTTACTTCCTTCTCGATCGGGGGAAGAAGCATAGGGTTAATTCTTCTAAGTTTCTGCTTGAAGGGTTTCTGATTTGGTTTTAAGGGAATTGTGTGTTGGATTATTGAAGTGTCATAGGACTTCAAATCCTCATAACTCCAAGCAAATACATCTTGGAATTCTTTAAATAAATCAATGTACTTGGGCTTTTGATCAGGTGGTAAATTTCTTGACAATTTGATCATTTTGGGATTCTCTGCTGTCCCAATGTTGTGTTCTTCTATAGCAGCGTTCAATGGTTGTAATTTTGGCTTTCTGGGAACATCATTGGCATCAAACATGTCTTCTAATGGGGTTAGGCCAGCAGGCAGAAAATTATTCTTTAGGTCAATGATCTCTGCCTCTGTTTTGGCAATTTCTTCCAAATGCATTTGTTTCAGCTGTTCTATGTTTGTTTTGTAAAAAACAGTCGGGTTTAGGATTTGTTTGGCTGTTGCAGCTGTTACAGCCTGTTGGTTTTTATTTGTTTGCTATTGGGAGTCATTCATAGCATCCATGTCAATGTTGATATTTGAAAACTCCTGCTCAAGGGTGAGGAAATTGTTGATCTGGACGTCATTTTCAAACACTTGCCAATCTTTAACGTTATTTGGGACAGAGGGCCTATGTTTTATTTCAGCAGTAAAGTGATGGTTTGGCTCAAAGGGAAGCTTGCATGTACTAGCAAAGGTGGCTAGGCTGTGTGCATGAATGTTATGCTCTCTTGAAATCTTGGCCAGCTTGAATTCAGTGAACACATTGAGTATATTAGTGGCAGCAGTCCTATAGGCCCTCATTCTATTGTCATTGGTTACAAAATTACCTTTCATCTGTTGTATGATTAAATCAGAGTCACCTAAAATAGACACTTTTGCAGCTCCTAAAGCTTTGAGCAGTTTAAGGCCTAAAAGCAGAGCCTCATACTCTGCCATGTTATTTGTGCATTTGAAATTCAGTCTGTAGGCATGTCCTTCCGCATGCTTGTTGTGTGTATTGTGAATCCATACACCTACCCCTGCTCCTAGTTTATTGACCGAGCCATCAAACTCTAAATACCATGTGATTTCTTGCTTGTGGTTTGTGCTAAGAGTTTCAACAATGTTAGGATTGGGCAGATTTGAAATTTTCGTTTGGGGAGTTTCTTCTATCATGCTGGTTGCATTAATTGTTGTGACAGTCTCATGGGTATGTGCAACCGATTCTTCACTGATTTGTGCTCGTTGTTCTAGAGCCAAAAGCTCATCATCAGTTAGAGAATTTGTATTATCATTAAACAAAATAAAAGAATCCATATCAGAATGGATTGAGTAAATGGGAAATTTTTCAGGCTTGCTCTCACTACTTACTACATATTTCATGAGGGTTTCTCTGTACAGTCTCTTTGGTTGCCCAAACATTGAAATAGTAGCATAGGAGAGGTCTAGTTGAAGGGATCCTTGGAGCTTTGCTCCCGATGATCTTGATAGGAGCATACCATACTTTGATGGGATGTCAGCCACCACCACATCCATGAGGATGGTCTTGTTGGGATATTGGACTAGGGAGACACACAAGTCTTTAATGAGGCCTAAACACTTGACCTGGCCTGAGACAAAGGAAAACAGATCTTTGTAGGGTCTAGTAATATTAAGGTTCATCTTTTCCATAACTGCTTTGGGCATCAGATTGTTTGAAGCTCCTAAATCAAACATAGCGTTGCGCAAAACTTTGTCATGTATATGAAAACTGACATAAAAGGGTGGAATAGGTCCATATGTTGATTTTCCATTAACTTCTAGGCCAAACAATAGTTCAGGAGTATCATACAAAACATTTACATCGTCCTTATTCTCTAGTATTCAAAGTGATCTTTGAATTTGTTGCCTATATACATCGTGCTTGGCAAGTTCTGAGAGGGGGATGGATATCTTCAATTTGGCTATTTCTGTCTCTAAATTAAATGGCTTTTCCAATGGAGTTTTGGTGTTGATAATGGTAGTCTTTTCTGTTTCATTTGAATTGCCTGCTACTTGCTCTTGTTTATCAGCGTTATGGGAATTGATTGCTTGCGGTTTTTCAACTTCGGGAGGGCTTTTTGGAACGTTGTTCGAGTTTTTCTCAGAGGAAGAAGGTGGCAAAAGCTGATCTACAGAAGGTTGCGCTTCTGTTATGTCTTCTACAGTCACCTGATGCGGGTTTGGGACAGTTGTATCAGCTGGTTCTGTTATGACAGCCTTTCTCTTAATCTTGTTGGGTTGTTTGCCATCCTTTGTTTTGCTAGGTTCAAAAATATCAATGGTCCTAGTTCTCAGCTTATATTGTTTGCGGACCTCATACACAACAGTATCATAACCTTGTTTAAAATCAAAAGACTCACCAGACTTAGTTTGAAATTGACTAAAGTTATGCTCATCTTGGTCTTCTTGGCTCAGAAAAGTCTGATGCTCACCCTTTAGATCCATCTCATTCATGTGAGTGTCTTCTGTTTGCTCATTGGATGTAGACCCTTCAACATAATTATCTTGAAAAGGGGGTCTTATGTAATGATCTGGGCTTGACCTACCAACATTTATGTTCTGCGTTTTCCTAAAATTTGGGTTTCTTATGGTATTGGATTGCTGTCCTTCCCATTATGATCTCCTCTCAACATTTTCTACTCTGTCTCCCAGCCTTTGCATGCCACTGATAATAGCATCAAGCATTTGTTCTAAGGCTGAGGGTTCTTCCTTAAAGGTGGTTCTTCTTTCCATTCTAGCTCTGTTTCTTTTGGCAATTAGGTTGGCCTCTACGCTAACAGCAACATTTTGCATGTATGCAAGGGTCTGAGGAGCTCTTTCTTTTAACTGGTATGCCATATCCAGGTCGAATCTATCAGGGAATTTATACAAGGCAAGGTCAGGTGGTGGTCTTAAGTTCTGTGGTATTGCATTATAGACATTATTGAATCTTGCACAGTACTCCAAAACAGTCTCCTGGGGACCTCTTTTAATTGTATCATATTCTGCTCGTATGTGCAAGGGGTCTTTCTTTTTCTCCCATCTGTTCGTAAAGGATTGGTAAATCTCATCTGGAGTAGTTATAGAATTTGCAGCAAGTGATCTAAACCAAGTTCTTACATCACCGGTTAAACTTTGAACAAAAATTCTCATTCTCACGCTATCATCATCTATCTCATAGTTTTCAAAATAGTCTTGCATCTTTTTGGTATGCTGAAGGGCTGTGAAAGGACCGGTACTGTCAAAATAGGTAATTTTAGACTGGTATTCCTGAGGTAAAGCCCCAGGATTAGCAGGCAATTGCAGGGGTGTATATCTATTAGCCATATTGGCAGGGATAAGTGGAACAACAGGGATAACAGGAGTAACTAGAACAGCAGTAGTGGTAGTTGTAGTATGTGCAGCGAATGGAGGTGTGGATGGGGTGCTTTGACATGTGGATGATGAACAAGGGGAAGTAGGGGTTGAACAAAATAAAACCTTAACAAGAGTTGGAACATAGCTTGGGAAAGCTGCTTCAGGACTCAAATCAGCAAAATCTTCTCTTTGCTCTTGCTTCTTAAGGATCTTTGGGATTAAGTTCAGATTTTCAAAAGCAACTGGGGGATTTGCATCGGGATTTGACCTTATGTATCGTGGATTCTTCTTGGGAGCCAGCTTCCGAACTGTTTTGGTATTTTTCGGGGAATGTTTTGAGAATTAGCAAGGAACTGATCAAATTTTGGAACTGCTATGTATAGTTTAAAACTAGCATGAAGATTGACTGAAGTAGCTTTTATTTACTTCTGCCACTGCAAAGCAAATACAGTTTCAAAGGCTACCTGGCTGACATTCAGGCTTCATCTGTAGTTTTAAGGAATATGCAGCAATTAGAAGATTGATTTCTCAGTGGATTCTTCCAACCTGTCTTGTGAATTTAACTGCGGATGTCCCCAGTGGAGTCGCCATTATGTTATCACTCAGGTTGTCCCTCAGGTTGGAGTAAAGGGATACGGCCGAGGTAACCACAAACCAACTTTGGATTGCGGGTTCTAGCCCACCTGCAATCAGAGAGGGCTCTCTCTTTTTGATTTAGCTTTGTTGATGATGATTTTAGGCTAGCTAATGAGTTCGGGGGTTTTGTTTTGTTTTTGGTGGGAAAATTGATGTTTTCAGGTAAGGAGGTAGGCATATCATGAGATTTAAAACCATTGGGCATGGAGTCGAGGAGGAGGGTTGTTGGTACATTTTCTTGGTCACAAGAGAGAAAAATAGAGCAAGATAGACGCACATGAAACAAATGTTTCAGGTCTTATAGGATGGACTGAATGCTAAGGAAAGAGAGGCAGTTAAGAATCTTTCTTTCAGCTTAACGGGGGAAGGTGCAAGAGCTCTATCTAGGGGCAGTAAAGAATCCCTAGATAACTGTCAAACACAGGTGAATTAGGGTAAATATGAGCCAGAAGGATTTCATATTCATTACCAATTCAGTTCAGATGAAAACATAAAGAAACAACAGAAATTGAGCCTAGAGTGTAGTCAAACAAATTCTAAAACTAATCTTTTTTCCTGCTTTTTAGAAGGTGATAAATGAAAACAGAGGTAAGAAAGCACTTATTGGTTCATATCGTGGCACAAGAATTCCATTCATTCGGTCTCCAGAAACCATTACTAACCCATCAACAGTGTGTTCTCCGGAACTTTTAGCAATCTTTGATTATAGAAACAACTCAGGTATACAGTGTGAGCCTCTAGTGAAAATTTTCAATCAACCAACCCTTGAAACAATCATAGAGGGTGGTATAAATAGGGAGAAACTCTCTACAATTGTTTATTACATCTTGACCTAAACAGGTCCTAAAGCATGATTAATTTTGACCTAATCCTATCGGAAATAAATGCATGAAGATATCCTTGGGCAGCGCTGAGGGCAACCATATCAGATTAAGTAAATGCGTTGTCCTCGGTGGCTTGGTGCAGTGCTTTTGCAGTAACTATGTATGGGTGTCTGCTCCTTTGTTGTTCGGCCGCATTTAAAGCCTTAAATGTGACTTGAAAGCTTTAAATGGCCGCCATGACTTTCTTTGGCTTTGTTGGGGGGCTCATCAATGTTTAGCTGCTTCGAGCCCCTAAAAATCTTGACTGATACTCTTTGACTCCTCTTCTTCCTCTGATACTCTCTGAAAAATGAATTGGGCTGCTTCTCTGATGTGCTGTGCATTAAATCAAAATTTAATGGCTGTTGTTTGGCCCTCGGTCTCCTTCAGAACTGTCTTTTGATTTTTTCTGAATGCTTTGCGAAGAAAAATGGTTCATTCTGCGCCTTTCGGGCTGGCTGGGTGCTGCGCGATGAGGGGCTTTCCATTTTGGACCATTTTGGATCTTCTGCATCGCCACTGCATATTGGATCACTCTCCTTGGAGACCCCGTGTTTAGATATTCCCCCGCTTTCCCCTAGTACACTCAATCTTCTCTTTGCTATTACGCCACCTTCCCCTAATTTTGATCTGCTCCCCTCCTTTAACCCAGTGCCCCCCAGAGATCACCCCATCCAATTTTTTCAAACCCTAATTCCCTCCCTTCGGGATGCTTCAACTCCCCGGTCATAAACCCTAAATTGGTGACTCCCGTGAAGGATACGGGATCAGATCCATTGACGGAGCACCCATCGGCGCCGAGAACAGGAAAGTGAAAGGTCAAGTGCATGAAGAAGTCCACAAAGGATCTTACCATCACCTTTGGTGAAGATATCCCAATGGGTGAGGTCGTGGATAATGCCAACAGAGTACTTGTCGGACATGTGTGAGGGAGGGCTTACACAGCAACCAGGCTCTCAAATTGGGTACAGGAGATATGGGGTGGCATTCGTCAGGAGCTACTGGAGGTACAGAGCCTAGCTCAGGGATGGTTTTCTCTACATTTTTCGAAAGCTGAATACACCAACCTTATCTTGGCCAAATATTGGCACATAGAGATGGCATCAGTCCTCCTCAAATGTTGGTCACTGTTATTCAACCCGGAGTGGGAACAAATTGGAGCGGGACCTATTTGGGTACGATTACCTGGTCTACCACTACAATTCTGGTCTGAAGTGGTGTTTATTAGGATTGGCAATGCCCTTGGAACATATTTGGAATACAATAAGACTTATGTTCAGACAAAAAATCAGGCACTGGCAAGAATACTGGTTCGCTTGCACACAAGGGAGGGCTTAGAAGTGCAGATCACCCTGAAATGGAGGCATTACACTAGGATTCAGATCTTGGATTACGAGGGGGTACCGTTTCGCTGCAGAAGGTGTCACAAGGTTGGGAATGTATTCATAGAATGCCCTCTGATCATGAAAACAGTGGACTCCCTAGGCTCGCATTCGTCTCTAAAAGGAAATTCTCCAGTGTCGACATCCCTAGCCTCGGGTTCAGCATCATGTATGAGCACACCGGCACCAAAGAATTTCATCTTGGGCGGATCGTCGAAGGAGGCAGAAGAAGAAAATAGGGTACCCTCACCCCCTTTGACTTGGGATAGGGCCGTAGAAGCTTTGGAGGAGGCGCAAAAATTGGGTACATCTACTTCCTCCCCTCTGATTTCACCTTTATTATCACTTTCCGTTGATGCACCTTCGGTTGTATTTGCATCACTGGTTACTTGTGCAATCTCCCCCCTTCGCCCATCAATGCACCATCCTCTCCTACTGTTCATTCCTCTCCACTCCCTATAGAGGTTGTGGTCTCGTCCTACCAGATATTGTCACACTCTTACAACCTTCGGTCAAGGCCCTTATTTGGTACTGACCCACATTCTGGTTTGGGAATGGTTTACCCTGGACCCCCTACTCTTTCATCCCGGGGGTGCAAATCTAACCTATCCAAACCTATTCTGAAAGCTAGAGCTGAGGTAGTAACTGACAAGAAATCCACCATGGAAGGGGTCCTTAGAGCACTGAAAACCCCAGAGGGGGTTCCACCATGAAATGCCTAGCGTTTAACTGCAAAGGCTTGGCTAGTACCTCCAAGAAAGTAGCCATTCTGAGGTTGATTGAGAATGAACTAATTGATATCCTTATGTTGCAAGAAACTTTGGGCAATGCTGATTCCATTGAGCATACCCTCACCACCCTGCGACCTGGATGGCATCACCATGCGTTGGATGCCATAGGTAGGGCAGGAGGCTTAGCCATCGGTTACAATCCTCAGACAATAAATGTATCAGCCACTTGGGGGGGAGTGGGTTTCATAGGTGATAAGCCCCAATTTTGGTACAATTTGGGCTCATTTTGGCCTATTCTACTTGCTCAAACCATTCATTTTTTATTGCTTATGCATGCATTTCTTAGTTTATTCATGTTGTTTGTAGGAAGAAGGGTAGGCACTTTATCTACGTGACTAATGCATTATGATTCCAGGGTTTGGCATTAAAAGGGAGCAAGAGACAACGAAAAGGAGATAAAGAGACAATGAGGTGGCACTGCTGGTTTTTAGGAGAGGATGTCCACGGTCTTGGGACATTCCTCGTGATTCCCACCAAGAACTCCGAGCTCCAATCCATCTCCCCTCCGAGCTTAAGAAGCGGCCAGCTGTCCTACAGGAACAACAGTTATAACTGTTCTACAGGAACAGTAGTTATGACTGTCCTACAGGATCAGCAGTTAAACTCGAAGTTTGATAGCTGAGCTCCTAAAATCAAGGACACTTGTTGGATCATCGTTTTTGTATAAGTATAGAGGCCTTAGCCTTGGATAGGTTGTTGAAACTCTCGTATTGCTATTGTAATTTTGGAGCACAGTTCAGTTTTCGTTCCTTTTTGTAAGCCAATTTGGCATGACATCAGATTATGAATAAAGAAGGCAGTTTGTGATCTAGTTCTGAGTTTCTTAAGGAGACTATAGCTCTCAGGTTAGGGCCCAACCTGAGAGCCATAGATCCCCTCTGCTGTAGTGTTGTTTCCATTTCATCTCAACACTTTGAGCTTTTCATTTGCACATGCAATTCGAATTACAGGTTGTTAAGTTGGTCTTTTTCATGAGTTAGATAGGATTTGCTTATGGTGAGTTTGTTCACAGTTGGTTAGTGTAGCAGAGGATAGATATAGTCCATTGGAGCTCCAACAAAAAGGGTTGTTAAGGCTCACTGCCGTCTCATTTGGGATTGGGGTGCAGTCCATGACTAACCACCAAAAACACGCATTTCTTTATCTCATGATTACTGCAAACACAGCCATGTTACGTTAGATGCTTCCTTGTCATTCACACCTGCACCAAACTCCTTTACCACAGCTTCATGCACATTCTCCTTCGCGTTTTGGATTGCTGTTCATTGAATTTACAAGCACAGGTAGTTTAGGTTAATGCATTTTCGGTTTGGTAACAGTCACAAGCATTCGTTTCACTTGCACTGCCCTCTCTCGTCCATTACTTCATTCTCCATCTTGATCACTCATGCATCACATCTCCTCGACCTTTACCCCGCTCTGTTATCTCCCAAAGCCTTCCACTCCTCACGTAACTTCATTTCCTAGCCTTTTGTTGACCTAGCCCTCTATCTTCCAACGTACTCCCTACACTCATTTCTCATCTCATTCCTCCACTTCTAGAGCCATCACCAGCCTCATTCCCACCTTGCACATCTCCCCCTACCATTCCATCACTCCTCCATCTCTTCAAACACTCACGGTAGGTCATCCTGTAGCAGTTTATAGACATCCTGCAGAAACCTCTAAGTATCCTGTAGGATCCCGTGCAGACATCCTGTAGAAGGCCACTCACTCGGTTGCTGAGCTTCTGAATGTGAGGAACCTCTGTGGATGGATGCTAAGGATCCCTAGGGACCTCTCCTAGCCTTCCCAACCTGTCCCACGTTCTCCTTCCTTCTCCATTCCATCTGCACAACCAAACCCTAATTAGCACACAATCACAATCATTCCACACACTTAAAGGAAAAATACAAAAACATGTCTTTTATGATGCAAGCAACTTAGATCCATGCATTTTCACTTATTAGAGGTAACAACAGCATTGGTAGAAGTTTCCTTCACATTCTTTGCATTATAGAGGTTAGACTAGTTAAATTAGGGTTTCCTAGGTTTACATGCTTTGATTTGCTTTCAGTTCATTTTTGTCAAGTAGATTAGTCTCCTTTGAGCTAGCTTTCGTCCATCATTGATAAAGCTTCTTCTGTGAGCCTATAGAAGTTGGCTTGAGCCCTAGCGGACTTGTGCCAGCTGACCAAGTGACAGCTGCGACAAGAGCTAGTACTTGTGCATACAGCACCGTCGCTTCCAAGTTTGTACGAACTACCGGGTTGATAAAATGAGAGACAGGAAGCCCCAGGAGTTGTAGCATTATTGCTACAATACTGGAGCTCACCATCTTTTTGGTGCCGTTGCCGGGGAAGCGTCAGAGTATTAGTAATTGTTGCTTTTCTTCTACTTTCGTACTCTTACTTCTGCTCAGTAGTTTATTTCATTTCCATTCTGCAAAAGTAGCTTAGCATTTCCTGCTTTCATAGACTAGTATTTCTCGCTTTCCTAGATTAGCATTTCCTGCTTTCATAGCTTAGTATTTCCTGCTTTCATAGCCTAGTATTTCTCGCTTTCATAGATTAGCATTTCCTGCTTTCATAGACTAGTATTTCTCGCTTTCCTAGATTAGCTTTCTAATTCTGCAATTTCATTTGAGCAATATAGTTAGTTGTAGATCACTTTGTTTCAGTTTTGCAGGTACCAAAGAAAAAGCAAAAGCACTCAAAAAAAAAAAAAAAAGTCCTTTCCATTTCATGCCTCGTAGGAACCGAGATAGATCAGGCAAATTCCTACCTAACACCCCCACCACATCACTTAGTCACCCTTCACTCTTAGGTGGCGACAGTGATCCAGAGGAAACTATAGGTGAACATCCCGAGACATACCAAAATCCTATAGAAGAAGAAGAGTTAGAGACCACTCCATCCGAAGCTATGGCTGACAATAGAGAAGATGAGAGAATAGAAGGAGCTTTCCCCATCCGAGAGACCAATGGAGAGATGAAAATGAAAAACATTAGCCCCTCTGCTTTGCCTCACTTCCATGGACTGACCACTGAGGATCCTGATACCTTCCTATTTGAGTTTGCTGTCCTCTGTAGAACCTATGACTATACTGAAGATGAACAAAAGCTAAAACTTTTCCCCTCCACTCTCAAGGATGCAGCATTACGCTGGTTCATGGGTTTGCCTGGGAATAGTATCACCACATGGGCCCAGATGCAGCAAGCCTTCAACACCAAGTACCGGGATTATTGTAGGTCCAAGGAAACGAAAGGGGAAATCTTTCGGATGACCATGGGAAACGATGAGTCTTTAGAGGATTATGAGGAAAGGTTCCAACTTAGTTACAAGCGGGCCAGGTGCACACTTGATCCTGAATCCCTTAAGTTGGTTCTGCTCCGAGGAGTACCTGAAGATCTCTTAGATACCCTTCACATGTTAGTTGGGGGGGACATTTACCAACTGCCTTATGAGGACATCAAAACTGTGTTTAGAAATCATTCTAGGCAGCTAGGAAACGAGGTAGAGGAAATCTCCTCTCCACTGGTGTCCCTTTCTCCAAACATGAGTTTACAAACCAATTAGAAGATCTTAAGAGTGAGGTGAGACAGACCATTTCCATGCAGCTGGACACATTCAGGATCCAGCAGAAGAAAGAAGAAGCTGAGAGAGCCCTGGCTGTCTTCTGCCCTAGGTGCACAAGAAGACATCCTAAGAACGAATGCCCATTGCATTCGGTTGAAGTGTGTTTTGTTTGTGAGGAGGACCATCCTACCAATCAGTGTCCCACCTTACCTGGGTTTAAAGCCATGTACCAAGGGACTGAAGCCCCCACTGAACCTCTCTACTTCATCAACCAAAGGAGACCACAAGGATCTAGACCCTATCAGCAGGGAATGCAAGGGGCACCACAAGCCTATTACAACCCCAACCAATCGACTCCTATGCCTTCCTGGGGTCCCCCTGCTCATCCTTCTTGGTCCATGCCTCCTCCATGGTCTTATCCACCTCAGTATCCTACTCAACCCACTACTCACTCATATCACTCACATGCCCAGTCACAGCCTCAATGGAGTGCACCTCAGTCGGGGTGGAGGCCCCAGTACAACACTCCTCCCGCCATTCTGCCTCCACCTCCAGTTCAGCCACAACCATTACCTCCTGCTCCTCCAAGGCAACCTCAAATGCCTGCTCAACCGAACCCAAACCCCAACAATAGACAGGCTCAGCAGGTATATACTGGGGAGACTTCATGCCCTACCTATGCTGTGGAGATCCAGGAGATCAATCTTAGATCTGGAAAGACTCTTCCAGATCGCCAACCTCCTCCCCCAGAGGATGAGGAAGACCATCAGGAAAGTGAACCAAAGCCTATTCCACCCTTTCTTGAAAGACTTACAGCCACCACACAACCCAACCCGGAAGAAGATGAGCTTCTGGGAGAGCTCAAGCAGTTGTGTGTGAAGATACCCCTTCTCCAGGCCATCAAGGATGTGCCAATCTATAACAAGCTGGTTAAGGAGAAGTGTTTCAAGCATCCAGGCAGACGGAAGAAAGATGCTTCAACTATCAATGTCATAGGACAACTGTCTGACCTTATGCTAGGACAAGTCATCTGCCCAAAGTACTTAGATCCTGGAAGTCCTGTAGTAGATGTCCACATCAATGACACCATCATACCCCACACCCTGATTGATCTGGGGGCTGCCATTAATGTAATGACCAGGGATACCATGCTCAAGCTCAATCTTCAAGGTTCCTTGAGGAAGACCTCGACAGTACTGCAATTAGCAGATCGCTCCACTGTGACTCCCGAAGGGATTGTGGAGGATGTCTTGGACTCTATTGACTCTTGGGAGTATCCTGCAGACTTCCTGGTTCTGCAACCAAAGGCAAAGCTTACTGGATATCCCCTCATTTTGGGAAGGCCTTGGTTAGCCACTGCAGATGCCTATATTAGTTGTCGTGCCGGAAATATGACCATCAAAAATGGTCCTATGTCCAAGCAACTTGTCCTATACCCTCCTGCCCAACCCTCTTTGGAGCATGACTTACCACTCTCGTTGGAAGAAGGAGAAGAAGACGAGGTGTATTCAGCACCTCTGTGTACCATAGAAGCCAATAGAAGAAATCCCCCAACCGAGGATGATTTGATCGAGAACTTGATCCAAAACCCACCTACCAGTGCACTACCTTTAGAAAAATTGGTGGAGGATGCCCAAGCTAGCACCTTAGTGGATCTTTGTACAACCAACCCTGTCACTCCCAGAGTTAAGAGTGTGGAGTTTGGCCCTGAGAGAGCATTGAAAATCAGCTCCTCCCTATCTCCTTCTCAGGAAAAGGAGCTGTGCAACCTGTTGGCCAGCCACCTAGATGCTTTTGCTTGGAGCTATAAGGAGATGAAAGGAGTCCATCCCTCGGTCTCTACTCATCATATATACATCAAAGAGGACTGTAAACCAGTTAAGCAACCTCAGAGGAGAATGAATCCAGCCCTTAAAGACATTGTCAAGGAAGAATTGCAAAAACTGTTGGATGCCGGATTCATCTACCCCATCTCAGATAGTGAATGGGTGTCCCCTCTAGTGTTGGTTCCCAAGAAGAATGGGAAGTGGAGAATCTGTGTAGATTACTGTGAGCTGAACAAAGCTACCAAAAAAGACGATTTCCCTCTACCTTTCATAGATCAAGTGTTGGATGGACTGGCAGGAAAGAAATTCTTCTCTTTCCTGGATGGGTTTAGCGGGTACAATCAAATCCAAATCAGCCCGGAAGACCAAGATAAGACCACCTTCACTTGCCCTTGGGGTACCTTTGCCTACCGAGTCCTTCCCTTTGGGCTATGCAATGCTCCTGCTACTTTCCAGAGAGCTGTCTTAAGCATCTTCTCGGAGCTGGTCCATGATGCAGTGGAAATCTATATGGATGAATTTACTCCTTATGGGGCCAACTTCCAGGAAGCATTGTCCAATCTGAGGAAAGTCCTAACCAAATGCATTGAGATGAACCTGTCCCTCAGTCCCGAAAAATGTGAATTCCTGATGACTGAAGGGACCGTGCTAGGCCATATCATCTCTAGCCAAGGATTACAGGTGGATCCTAACAAAATTGCTCTCATCAAGAGGGTTCCACCTCCTCAAAAAGTAAGGGATGTCCGGAGTTTCTTGGGATTAGCAGGATACTACCGGAGATTCATTAAGGACTTCAGCAAGTTAGCCTCACCATTGTTTGGTCTGTTGGCAAAAGATGTGGAGTTTAAGTGGACTGACGATTGTCAGAGGAGTTTGAATGAGTTAAAGGACAAGTTGGTGTCAGCACCAATCTTGAGAGGTCCAAACTGGGCCCTACCTTTCCACATCCACACTGATGCCTCGAACAAAGCCATAGGTGAAGCCTTAGGACAAGTTGAGCAAAAACTTCCATATGCCATTTACTTCGTTAGCAAAACTTGTCCAAAGCAGAGCTGAATTACACTGTAACCGAGAAGGAGTTCTTAGCTGTGGTCCATGCACTGAACAAGTTCCGACATTATATTACTGGTTACCAGACTTTTGTACATACTGACCATGCTGCTATTAGATATTTGATGAATAAACCCGATGTGAATGCTCGTATTATTAGATGGTTACTTTTATTGCAGCAGTTTGATCTAACCATTGTTGATAAACCAGGTAGAGAGAATGTTGTTGCTGACTTTTTATCTAGATTGGATTTGTCTGCAGGTGAAGATGGGACGGTGGATGACCAGATGCCTGATGAGCATCTGTTTGCTATCTCAGTACTCTCTCCATGGTTTGTTGATATAGCGAACTACCTTGTTTCAGCTCAATTCCCTCCGCACCTCTCTTCAAAAGAGAAGAGCAAAATCATCAGAAAAAGTGCCTCATTCACTTGGATCGGGGGCAACCTGTTCAAGCTTGGCCCTGATCAGATCTTAAGGCGTTGTGTAAGGGAAGAGGAAGTCTTTGACATCCTCCTCACCTGTCATGATGGGCCTTGTGGAGGACATTTTGCAGCAAAGAGAACTGCCTTCAAGATCCTGCAGGCAGGCTACTATTGGCCCACACTTCATCAAGATGTCAGAAGATATGTCAGCGAGTGTGACCAATGCCAAAGGATGGGGAAACCAACCCAAAGGGATGAGATGCCTCTCCAACCTCAAGTGACTCTTGAGCCATTTGAGAAGTGGGGCATGGACTTTGTGGGTCCAATCAATCCCTCTTCGAGGCAGAGGTCCTACATCATTGTGTGTACTGACTACTTGACAAAGTGGGCAGAGACTAAAGCAATCAAAGCAGCAACAGAAGAGAAGGTGGTCGAGTTCTTAAGAGAGAACATCTTCTACAAGTTTGGCTACCCAAGAGAGCTGGTGACCGATCAGGGGAGCCAGTTCACATCCAACTTGATTGAAGATCTTCTAGCTCATCACAAGATCAAGCACATGACTTCCACCCCCTATCACCCTCAAGCAAATGGGCAGGTGGAAGTCACCAATAGAGCATTAGAAGGGATCTTGACCAAAGTGGTGAGCAGCAGCAGAAAGGACTGGGCAGATCACCTGGTTGAGGCCACATGGGCTTACAACACCACCTGGAAGACCACCACCGGCTTCACACCTTATGAGCTGGTCTATGGGAAGAAAGCTTTGCTGTCCATTGAGTTTGAGTATAACACTTTGAGGATGGCAGCTCAGCTGGACCTAGATCTCAGCCATGCACAGCAAGAAAGGTTATTGCAGCTGAATGGACTGGATGAGCACCGCATGCAGGCCCTCCTTCACTCAGAAGTGGTTCAACTTCAGAGAAAGGTGTGGCATGATCAACATCTCCATGACAAGCAGTTCCAGCCAGGAGATTGGGCTTTGTTGTATGACTCCAGATTCAAAGATTTCAAGGGGAAGTTGAGAACCAGATGGCTAGGACCATATGTAGTGGAACAGTGCCATGACAATGGATCTGTCCTCATTCGAACCATTGATGAGGAAGCCATTCCCATGCTTGTTAATGGGCACCGATTGAAGATCTACAGAAGACCTCTCTCAAGACAAGAGTTTATCAGCACTATGGAGAAATCTGTTTTGGTCATAGAGAAGGGTTCTGCCTCCACTTTGGGCATACCCTGAAGAGAAAAAGAATAAAAAAAAAAAAGAGAAAAAGAGAGAAAAAATAAATATCCTTGGGTGAAAACCTCTCTGAGGCACCCAAGGCAGGCAGTAGGAGTGAAAACCTCATTGAGGCGCTCCTATTGTCTTTCAAAAAAAAAAAAAAAAAAAAGTAAAAAAAAAAAAAAAAAAAAAAAAAAAGAAGATCCTTGAGTGAAAACCTCTTTGAGGCGCTCAGGGCAGGTAGCAAGGGTGAAAACCTCTTTGGGGCGCTCAGGGCAGGTAGCAAGGGTGAAAACCTCTTTGGGGCGCCCCTGCTATCTTTTCAAAAAAAAAGAGAGAAAAAACAATAAGCACAATAAAAGTTTTGCATGCAGATGTTCTATGGAGGAGAAGAAGTCTCTCCACTCCAAGCCAGGGGCCTTCATCATGCTATCAAAGGATGTCATCAACACCTCCTCCAAGAATAACAATGCTTTTCAAGGTATGTGCAATTTTTATCATGATTTGGATCTTCTACAGGAAGATACAGTTTTCTACAGGAACAGATAGTCTTCCTACAGGAAGACGCGGATCTTCTACAGGAAAGTGCAAAATTTCTACAGGAAGCTCTGTGTTCTACAGGAAACTTCCTGTAGAAGGTTGCGACGGCCGAAATGTGTTTCAAGTGAAGATCTAGCGATTGAGGAGTGGATTGAATGCATGCATGCCACTGATGGCACCCCTGAACATTGCTATTATCTTGCTCCACCATCCTCGTCGCCATGCAACCAAGATCCCTGCAGCAGCACAACAAAGCAATGAGTTCTCGTAAAAAAACATCTGTCAAAGAAAAACCAAGCACCGAGAGCCATACCACATCCACGTTATGCATCAGAAGCGTTGGGATCGTGATCAAGAAGCCAGAACCGCCAGCATGCAGCATGTACCCAAGGAGAAAGGACTGTGACAAGACCCCTCGCGGGGATCCTGTAACAGTTCAACCTGCTCGAGTGAATACCGTCCACAGCACCGCCATCCGAGATAAAACATGGGCGCATGAATGCGACACCATCCACTCCAGCATCAGCAACCGGTATCCATGTGCCTCCGGGTCTGTGTAAGCCGCGTGCAGCAGGTAAATCCATCGTCCACAAACTAGAAATCATGTGCAGCCGCGCGCAGGTAAGTGTTCTAATCCTTCTCTCCGTCAAATCGCATGGATATTACTTTGATTTGTTTTGCATGGCATAAAGGTGAATGTTTGAGCGGCCGTAAGGCCAGTTGACTGGCCACATCGGCTAGTGAAAGGATAGTCAGATGATGAGGTGGCAGCCACGACAAAAGACACACGTAGCACGCACGAGAAGATTAGTCCCGTCAACCGTGAAACGAGTTTAACCGAAAAGGGCGGCGGCAGATCTGTGGGAATGAATGCGGCAGCAAGCGAATGTGCAGGCGGACGATGGGTGACGTCACCCAACGGTCCGGCGGGGACAGCTCACCCCCCGCGCCACGAGCTGCGCCGATTCAAAATCTAATCGGCTCGATTAAGCGTGTATATCCATCAACCTCACTTCGAAACTTGAGTAGCTCCTCTGATTACCTCTGCATGTTGATACGCCAAGATCTCGGCTACCTGAATGCTGGTAAGGCACCTCTCGACCGCTATCCAACTATAGCTCCCCCCGAAGTCTGCGCACTGCTCCTACAGGAACAGTTTCTACAGGAACGCAGTCCTACAGGAAGCAGTATCTACAGAAAGCAGTCTCTACAGGAAGGTGAAGTCTTCACGTAAAAAAGGTGGCGGAAAAGAGGTAACCCTGAAACTCCTTCCGCAATTGGTTTTCAAAGGTGAAAAGGTCATTATTCACAGTCTGGTCATAAAAGATATTGGATTACCGTGCCCATACTATCGCTTCTACATGATAGAGGTATAATCAGACTGTGGTTCTGAGAATTCATTGCATGCTCTGTCTATAAGACCGAATTTCCTTTGTATCTACCACCTTTGGTCAAAACCACTGTGTTCATCATGCCTGGTGGGTTTATCAGGCGAGAGCCCACTGATTCAAATACACTAAGAAGAAATCCGGCAGTGGTTGAGCTCTTCACTAGAGCACAATGGATGCCTTTTTGTGATAAACTACAGGGCTACGATGAGGAAGTGGCCGAGGAATTCTTGTAGGCCCTGAGGCCAAAATCCAAGGTGCTGGCCACAGTCAATTTCAGAGGCCTAAGCCTCAAGATAACCCCGCAGTCCATCAGTAGAATCACTGAGCTTCCTATGGGTCTCCCGTGGGATAAAGAAGAACGAAAACAGAGCCAGCAAGCGAAGAAGGAATTCTTTCCACCTGAGGAAGAATTCTCTGAAGATAAGAATGGAGTACGAAGGAATAGTTTGACACCACCTTGGAACGAGGTCAGCTTGCAGATTATGAAATATATTACATGTGAGGGGCGCTATAGCATCGTCTACGGGTACCATTTCCGATTGCTGAACGAGTTAAGGCACCGAAGTGAGCTTCCTGTAGAAAAGAAATTAAGCATTCCTTATTTCCTGTTGCAATCTTTAATGGAATGTGCTACGAAGCTGAAGGGTGGCGTCCCAGATCAGGTGGCACACCATGGGCTGATCAAGTTGCTTGTAGAGGATGCACTGCACTCCTATAAAGTTCCCCTCTCCTGGGAGTCATTTAGAAATCTAACACGAGATGGGGACATCAAAATGCTGGTCGAAGATAGTGGCTCCTCCAGCAGTGAAGACAAAGAGGCAGTGGCCAAAGAAAAGAGGGAACCAGGTCAGAAGACCCCTACCACGGTGCAGAGGAAGGAACAAAAGAGGAAGCAAGAAGAAAAGGAAGACGAAGAGGAGGGTGACACACCTGTTTTGACAGCAAGAGAACAGAGGATGAAGAGCAGAATGGACAAAGCGGAGGTGGTCCCTGTCAGCCCAAGCACCTCGTCAGCTCCTGCAGTCAAAACCAAAAGCAAAATCCATGCAGCCAAGCAAGAAAAGGTGGTGACCGTTGCATCTACAGGGAAACAAACGTAGGCTTCTACAGGAAGCCCCAGAACAACGCCTACAGGAAAGCAGACGAAGGCTTCTACAAGAGGCTCAAAAACAGAGAAGAGATCTTCTACAAGAAACCCACAGAGCGTAAAGAAAGAGTCTTCTACAGGAGGGCCGAAAGTGGACAAAGTAGGGTCTTCTACAGGAAGCCCGAAAATCACTAAGGAACAGACTTCTACAGGAAGTCTAGAAACAAAGACAAAGGCTTCTACAGGAAGCCCAAAAATTCAAGGAAGACGCTCCTACAGGGAGCCCAAAACCGGTCAAGGAAGGGTCTTCTGCAGGAAGCCCGAAACCAAAGGAGGAGGGACCCTCTACAAGGAGCTCCGAGAGAGCAAAGCACAAGAAAGAGAAGGCTAGCATCCTCGAAAAGGAGGTGGCAGCGGTACTGGCTGCCCTCAGCACACCGGCAAAACCCAAAGAAAAGAGAGAGAGGGAGATCCCTCTACCTTCCGAAGCAAGGAGGAGTCAGAGAATGAAAACAGACAAGTCGCAGCCTCCACCCAGCAGCCAACCCACTTCAGGAGACATCCCTACTTCACCCAGTACAAGAACTCCCCCAAAACACAGGCCACCCCTGAGAAGGGAAGCCCAAAAGTCACTTCCTGGACGCGAAAAATAGGCCAGTCGCCTTCTGAAGCCCGTCTCAAGGAAATGAAAAAGGGGGGAGAAGAACCACCCTCGTCTCCACCTGAGGCAAAGAAAACGGAGGCCCCAAAAGTAGAGAAGAAGGAGCAGGTTCTGGGCCCCAGCTCTCGGCCAAGGACAAGGAGCTGGGGCAAAATTGCTCAAGGATGAGCAAATGGTTCAGGTGGGGGGTGATGATGAGCCCCAATTTTGGTACAATTTGGGCTCATTTTGGCCTATTCTACTTGCTCAAACCATTCATTTTTTATTGCTTATGCATGCATTTCTTAGTTTATTCATGTTGTTTGTAGGAAGAAGGGTAGGCACTTTATCTACGTGACTAATGCATTATGATTCCAGGGTTTGGCATTAAAAGGGA
The DNA here is from genome assembly GCA_031772625.1 of Pinus tabuliformis. NCBI lineage: Eukaryota > Viridiplantae > Streptophyta > Pinopsida > Pinales > Pinaceae > Pinus > Pinus tabuliformis. The sequence continues at coordinate 1,714,498,792 of CM062819.1, read as the reverse complement.
GCAAGAGACAACGAAAAGGAGATAAAGAGACAATGAGGTGGCACTGCTGGTTTTTAGGAGGGGATGTCCACGGTCTTGGGACATTCCTCGTGATTCCCACCAAGAACTCTGAGCTCCAATCCATCTCCCCTCCGAGCTTAAGAAGCGGCCAGCTGTCCTACAGGAACAGCAGTTATAACTGTTCTACAGGAACAGTAGTTATGACTGTCCTACAGGATCAGCAGTTAAACTCGAAGTTGGACAGCCGAGCTCCTAAAATCAAGGACACTTGTTGGATCATCGTTTTTGTATAAGTATAGAGGCCTTAGCCTTGGATAGGTTGTTGAAACTCTCGTATTTCTATTGTAATTTTGGAGCACAGTTCAGTTTTCGTTCCTTTTTGTAAGCCAATTTGGCATGACATCAGATTATGAATAAAGAAGGCAGTTTGTGATCTAGTTCTGAGTTTCTTAAGGAGACTATAGCTCTCAGGTTAGGGCCCAACCTGAGAGCCATAGATCCCCTCTGCTGTAGTATTGTTTCCATTTCATCTCAGCACTTTGAGCTTTTCATTTGCACATGCAATTCGAATTACAGGTTGTTAAGTTGGTCTTTTTCATGAGTTAGATAGGATTTGCTTATGGTGAGTTTGTTCACAGTTGGTTAGTGTAGCAGAGGATAGATATAGTCCATTGGAGCTCCAACAAAAAGGGTTGTTAAGGCTCACTGCCGTCTCATTTGGGATTGGGGTGCAGTCCATGACTAACCACCAAAAACACGCATTTCTTTATCTCATGATCACTGCAAACACAGTCACGTTACGTTAGATGCTTCCTTGTCATTCACACCTGCACCACACTCCTTTACCACAGCTTCATGCACATTCTCCTTCGCGTTTTGGATTGCTGTTCATTGAATTTACAAGCACAGGTAGTTTAGGTTAATGCATTTTCGGTTTGGTAACAGTCACAAGCATTCGTTTCACTTGCACTGCCCTCTCTCGTCCATTACTTCATTCTCCATCTTGATCACTCATGCATCACATCTCCTCGACCTTTACCCCGCTCTGTTATCTCCCAAAGCCTTCCACTCCTCACGTAACTTCATTTCCTAGCCTTTTGTTGACCTAGCCCTCTATCTTCCAACCTACTCCCTACACTCATTTCTCATCTCATTCCTCCACTTCTAGAGCCATCACCAGCCTCATTCCCACCTTGCACATCTACCCCTACCATTCCATCACTCCTCCATCTCTTCAAACACTCACGGTAGGTCATCCTGTAGCAGTTTATAGACATCCTGTAGAAACCTCTAAGTATCCTGTAGGATCCCGTGCAGACATCCTGTAGGAGGCAACTCACTCGGTTGCTGAGCTTCTGAATGTGAGGAACCTCTGTGGATGGATGCTAAGGATCCCTAGGGACCTCTCCTAGCCTTCCCAACCTGTCCCACGTTCTCCTTCCTTCTCCATTCCATCTGCACAACCAAACCCTAATTAGCACACAATCACAATCATTCCACACACTTAAAGGAAAAATACAAAAACATGTCTTTTATGATGCAAGTAGCTTAGATCCATGCATTTTCACTTATTAGAGGTAACAGCAGCATTGGTAGAAGTTTCCTTCACATTCTTTGCATTATAGAGGTTAGACTAGTTAAATTAGGGTTTCCTAGGTTTACATGCTTTGATTTGCTTTCAGTTCATTTTTGTCAAGTAGATTAGTCTCCTTTGAGCTAGCTTTCGTCCATCATTGATAAAGCTTCTTCTGTGAGCCTATAGAAGTTGGCTTGAGCCCTAGCGGACTTGTGCCAGCTGACCAAGTGACAGCTGCGACAAGAGCTAGTACTTGTGCATACAGCACCGTCGCTTCCAAGTTTGTACGAACTACCGAGTTGATAAAATGAGAGACAGGAAGCCCCAGGAGTTGTAGCATTATTGCTACAATACTGGAGCTCACCAATAGGCATGGATTTCTTCTCGGCCGAGCTAGGGGAGACCTCGAGGATTATCAATGTATATGGCCCCTGCCAGAGGAGAGATTAATTCTAGCAAAATTTTCTTGGATTAATCATGACATCTATAGATCAGATTATCATTGGGGGTGATCTTAATTTCTTTATGGGATTTGGGGAATCCTGGGGATGAAATGCACAAGTTGACCCCTTGTCTGATTTCTTTAAAGACATTCTGGAGCTACATCAACTCGCTAATATCCCCATGAATAAGCCAATGCCTACCTGGAGGAACCGAAGGATAGGGGATGCTGCCCTGGCTAGGAGACTAGACAGATTCATGATCAAAATCCCCCTACTCCAGAGACTGACTAGATACAGACAATGGGTCATGGCAGGGGGTAAATCTAACCATTCTCCTATCTATTTGGAAATTTTGGGACCTGAAGCCAAGCCAACGGCTACCTTTAAATTCAATCATGTATGGCTTCAATATGGGGAGTATACTAAATTGATCAAGGACTATTGGGTGTCCCACCCTATAACTAACTACAGATTGGCAGTGGAGGTTTTCTGCCATAATATCTCTCAGCTTAAACAATTAACTATGGCTTGGGAAAAGGAGAAGAAGGCCAAGGATGATCGGAAGATTTTGGACATTGAAGCTGAGCTGGAAACACTGATGGATGATAGGAATCTTGGCTTTACCTCAGCTGAAGAAAAGAGAAAACTGATCGAGCTTGAGTAGGAGAAAGACAAGATTCTTAAGGAAAGGGAGGAAGCATGGAGATTGAAGAGCAGGGCCATATGGTTGAAGGAAGGAGATGACAATACCAGATTTTTCCAGAATTATGCCAAAGGAAGGAAGGTCACTAATACAATCTAGAATCTGCCCCTTCCTAATGGAGAACTGGCAGACAATTTCCAAAAACTCTTCAGGCTAGGCACATATCATTTTCGAAGTCTGTTCAAAGTACACCATGAAGCCAACTTAGCAGATATCATTCATGTGGCTGGACTTTCCCCATTTTGTAGGTGAGGAAGAAGCAAATGAATTAACCTCGTCGGTTACTCTGGAGGAACTGGAGGGGGTTCTGAAGTGGTTCAAGAAGGATAAAAGCCCGGGACCCGATGGGTGGACTATTGAATTCTATTTGGCTTTCTATGATATATTGGCCTCAGATCTTCTTCAGGTTGTGGAGGAATGCCATTCATCTGAGAGACTATGCAATGCTATCAACTCCACCTTCATAGCCCTCATTCCTAAGACTGATTCCTCTGTCTCTTTTGACGACTTTTGTCCCATCTCCCTCTGTAATTGCCTCTATAAGGTTATTTCAAAAATCATTTCCAATCGTATCAGACCTATTCTTTCTCAGAACATTCTGCCTGAACAATTTGCTTTTCTTGAAGATCACCAGATTCATGAAGCAATTGGCACTGCTCAAGAGGCCATTCATTCTATCCAAGCTCGCCGTCTTAAAGTTATCATTCTCAAAATTGACTTAGCCAAGGCTTTTGATCGGGTGGACTGGACTTATATCAAAATGCTGCTTATTCACCTGGGCTTTCCCCTTCCTTTTACAAATTTCATAATGGCTTGCATATCAACCCCCTCATACAATCTACTCATTAATGGATCTACCTCCCCTTTTTTCCATGCTAAAAGGGGTCTTAGGCAGGGATGCCCTCTCTCCCCACTACTTTTCCTTCTTGTTATCGAAGGAATAAGTAGAGTCATCTATCATGAAAAACAAAATGGCATATTATTAGGCTTGAAGATCACTGATCAGTGTTATTTAACACACCTCCTATTTGTAGATGATATCATCATACTTTTGGGTGGGAGTGTACGGGACATGACCACCTTTGATAAGATTCTCGCCTCATTCTACAGGGCGACCGGTATGATGGCTAACCACTCAAAATCAACTATTTCCCTGGCTTATACTTCAACTCAAGAATCCGAACTAGCCTCGCATCATTTCCCTTATAACCCTCGACCGTTGGATCAGGGGTTCAAATATTTGGGTTATTGGATCAAGCCGACGGGACACAAGATCGCAGATTGGACCTGGCTGATCACAAAATTAGAGAAACGGATCTCGCACTGGAGCCAACGCTTTCTATCCAGAGCAGGGAGGCTAGTTCTCATTAAATCAGTATTGGAGGCCACACCTGTATTCTAGATGGCTTTAGCTTGGATACCTAGAGGTATTCTTGCTCACCTAAAGCAATCTTGTTGTAGATACCTCTGGAATGGAAGACAGGATAAATGAGTTTTTGCTTGGATCAGCTGGGACAACATTACTCTGCCAAAGAAGTGGGGAGGTTGGGGCCTTAAGGATCTTACACACTTTGCACATGCTTTGGCTGTGAAAATGGGATGGACTTTGCTTACAAAGAAAAATCTCTGGACATGTATCTCATACCACAAATACATATGGCCATTACAACTCATGGATTGGATCCGATTACCTGGCTGGAACAAAACATGTATATCATCAGTATGGAAAGCTCTCTTGTACTCGCCACCCCTCATTCGCGGCCATTTAACATGGAGAATAAATGATGGATCTAGGGCACGCATCAGAATGGATCCATGGACAGGAGGTGGAGGGAGGTGTTATCTCCCTCAAGAGCTTATTCGGTTACTCGAACAACAAAATACTAGAGTAATAGCTCACATTGTGGATCAGGAGAACTCATCCATATTCACTCAAGCATGGAAATCAGCAGCGCAGTTAAATCTGCCTCCTGTCTGGCATCAAAACTGGGAGGATTACACGAATGCTCTGAGTGAATCTCATATTCGCATTAAAGATGGACCAGATGAACTCATGTGGGACAAGGTTGAATCTGGATATTACTCCCCCAAGGAAGGGTACCTGTGTCTGATTACTTACAAAAAAGCGGAAATAATATAGAGCTGGTGGAAGATCATCTGGCAATTAAAGACCCCACCCCGGCCAAAACTCTTCTTCTGGTGCTTACTCCAGAACAAGGTTCCCACTGGGGAATTGCTCATGCGCAGGTCTATGCATGGTCCCACCTGGTGCATACTCTACAAACAGCAGTCTGAATTGACCGCTCATCTTTTTCTTACATGTGAAATAACTAAACATATATGGAAGGAGGTGACTGAGGAGATCAGCTTCATGGGTATTTGGGAGGGTGAAAACATCTCAGTAGCATGGGAGGCTTGGTATCGAGCTCACTCCGGTACAAACTACACATGCCTTCCCCTCATCATTAGCTAGGAAATTTGGCTGGCTAGGAACAAACTGATATTTGAAAATGGCTCGATTGGATGGCAATCTGTTACTTCCAAAATTGTTGCAGCATATCATGAACTTCCGGAATATACCCCTCCTCGCATATGCAGACCAACTACCTTGGACCCCATGGATCACTCCATACCATGGGCCTTTTTCGATGGTGTTGCGCAACAGCATGGATGTGGGGGGGGGGGGTTTCATTCTATATTTATCAGATCATCATCATTTCAAAGTTAAGATGGGCTTGGGCATAGGAATGAACAATTTCACTGAGCTCATTACCATTAGACACCTTATGCATTTTGCATTAAATCATGATTGCAGAGACTTACAGATATATGGGGATTCAAATATTATCATAAACTGGATCAATCTGAAATCTAGATGTCACGCACACACACTCTTAAATATTCTGGATGAAGTTATGCATCTCAAATCACAATTTAATAACATCATTGTTCGTCATATCTACAGGGAGCATAATCATAGTGCCGACGGATTATCCAAGGAAGCCACGCACATTCCAGGAGGACAGTGGATAATCCATGAACAGAGGGAAATCTCACAGTACCAATACTACCACAGGCCTTACATAGACCAAATCTACCCCCGGGTGGATGACCACTGATTTTGCCATGTATATATGATGATGTAGAAATCTAGTTTTTACTTATGAACAACATCCTGCGAGGTGCAATGATATATTTTTCTTATTATAGTAACATCCCGTGTGATGTTTATTTTTTACACCTTGATACGACATCATCCCGTGTGATGATTTTTTGATTATGATACAGACATGTACAGGAAGGACCATAGACTCTAAAGCTATGAAGGAAATCTGCATATGCTGAACAACATTTACTTCATGTAATTTTTCACCATATAATGAAAGATTACTATTTTTCTGTTGGAAAAAAAAAAAGTAGGGTTCGAGATACTTAGAAATTTGGCTCTTAATTTAACCAAAGGGTCTTAGTAAATAACCACAAATTTTAGGACGTCTAAAAATTTGGTTAGTGAGGCCTAAAGACTATAAGGGAGAGGAAGGATTTCTTGCTCATGGAATCAATATTTATAGATGAAAATTCCATTCCTTTTCAATTTTGCAATGTTTATAGCATTGTGTTATAGTAAACATGAAAATTTTTAGTTAGGATAATTCTTCTTCAATTGTCGAATGGGTGGGAGTTTGTTGTTTTACGAGTAGCAGGGAAATGAGTAGGGATCGCTACTAGATGAAATCATTCTTTAGAGATGTTGAATTCTATTAGAATTATGTGTGTAATCTTCATGCCTCAACACACTTATATGTATCATTAATGTATTTTCCATCATGGCTAAGGCCATCCTTCGATAATTTATTATGATTTGTTGTAATACTAGGGAGAGGATAAGGCCAACCTATTAAAATATTCGATTCATATTTAGACACATAAGATGATTCAAACATGGTTATCAATGGTATGCACAAGATATTCAACAAATTGTGCCGCAACAAAAGTGGATGTAACAACATGCACAAAAAAAAGGATGCCAACTTGAATGCAAAACAAGATGAAAAAAGGGATGTAACAGTGGATGCAAATATGGGTGCAATAGGTGAAACAAAATTGGATGCAAATATGGGTGCAACAGGCAAAACAAAACTCAATGCAAAAAATGAATACAATGGAAGTATATGAAAAATTATATACAAAACGAGACGCAAAACCCAATGCATAAACCCGACACAAAACTGGATGCAATATTTGATGTAGATATTGGATGAAAAGGAGGATACAAACATGGATGAAAAATTAGAAGAAAACATGGGTACAACAGTAAGTGCAAAACATGGTGCAAATTATGGAAAAACAAAAGTGGATGTATTGATAGATGCAAAAGAAGAAGAAAATGAAGATGCAAGAAGGGATGCGAAATTGGATGCAAAAGTGGATGCAACAGAAGTTGATGCAAAAGTAGATGAAAAACAAGACATAGAACCTGATGCAAATCCTTACGCAAAAGTGGATACAAAAAGGGATGAAAAAATAGATGTAAAAGTTGATGAAAACCTACAGGAAAATTAGGATGCAAACATGGATGCAAAATTAGAAGCAAAAGTGGGTGTAATGGATGTGCCAAACTAGGCGCAAATTGTGAGACAAAAAAATTAGATTCAATGGTGGACACAATAATAGATGCAAAAGAGGACGTAAATATGGATGCAAAACAAGATGAAGAAGCGGATTTAATAAAATTAGATGTAAAAGTAGATGCAAAACTAGACTGGAAACTCGACCCAAAAATTGGCACAAAGGGGATGCAATTTTTTTTTAAAGGATGCAAAAGGTGATGCAAGTGTAGGGGAACAAAGTGTATGCAATAGAGGATGAAAAAGTGGGTAAAACAAAATTAGGTGCCAAACTTGATGAAAAACATGGAACACAACCTGGTGCAAAGGATAACACAAAACTTGGCTTAAAACCTAGTGCAAAACCAGGTGCAAACTCTATTGCAATACCTGGTGCTAAACTTGGTGTAAGACATGGTGCAAAGCTTGGTGTAAATTTTGCATCACGTTTTGCACCATATTTGATAAATGGAATCAATAGGACCAAAAATGGGCTCTACACACAAAAAAGGGATGCTAATCACAGTATTTTGTTATAGTGTCCAAGGATATATTATGATTTAATTTAGCTATTGTGATGCATAAATTCTGATGCAACTTACAAATTAAATGAAATAAGTGTGTGGGGAGAAAGCTATGTAGAGGAAGCATGTACAGAAGAAGTTATGCGAGGCAGGTGTGTATGAATAAAATTGTGTGGAGGAAGCGTGTGCGGAGGACATTATACCGAGATGACTTTGGTTGTGTAGAGTGTAGATATGTAGAGGTGGGAAAAATTAGGGGACTTTTGAGGTCTAAAATGGACCTCCTAAGGAAATTATAAAATAATAGTTGAAATAATAAAATAATATTTGATTACATCAGCAAATTTTAGAGGGAACAAAGAGAAAAATTATTTTTTCAACTCGTACTTTCAACTTATCTCCCTATGGGTTTACTCAAATTTCAAGCAGAAATAATTGTTGGATGAAAAACATGATTCGTCATCCAAATGTTAGCAATGTTGCATATTTTTGATGGACCCCGCTACATGAAACATGAGAAATACATGAAAAAACGTGATTGAAATCACATTTTTCATGTATTTCTCATTTTTCGTGTAGTAGGGTCCATCGAAGGTATGCAACATGTGTACTCCTTGGATGAGGAATCAAATTTTTCATTCAATGAGTACTCCTGCTGAAAATTCAAGTAAAATCTTAGGGTGATAAGTTGAAAATAAGAGTTGAAAAAGTAGTTTTATTATTTTTATTTTATTATTTTTTAATGTTTTTACTTTTTTACTCCAAAAATGGTTAATCATCCCCCATGGTTGACATCATCATCTTGAATTCTATTGGTTCTTATAAAGTTTATTTTGGTTGTACATTTTTCTTAAGAGGCCCATTTCAGACCTCAAAATTCCCCTAATGATTTAGAGATTGTAGAGATGATTGTGAGAAAGAAGAATTTTCAAAAAAGGACAAAACACAGACCCCAAAATGCCTTAATCAATGAAATATGATTTATTTCTTAGCATCAGCTATGTAGATAAGTAAAGGATGACTATTACTTTTCTACAAAGTTAAAACAAATTCCTTAGATGTTAATCACATTCTTTCCAATTCTAAGAATAAACAATGATATCATCTTGTTGACACCTAATCCTTGTGATTGGGTAAATATCTGTAAATAAATAAATGTGAAATGTGAACAGTAATCAGGAGATGAAATGAACAGTCTCTCCATCATGTATATAATAGTCCTACCTGATTGAATGAAAATATGAATCAGTTTTACTGCCTATTGGAGTTACTGCCTGGCCTGACATGGTATCAGAGCCAAGTTCTCAAAATAGTTGTAACTCCCTTCATTTTTGCTACTGTGGGTTGTACGTTGGTTTGAGCACTGTCCACTAAGTGTTGTCCTCTGTCGTTCTAACCTGAGCACTGTTCTGACTGACTTATGTCCTCTGCATTGTGTTTCATTGCCTCAACGCCTCTGTCCTTAATGCTTTTGTCCTGTCTGACTGTTTAGTTCTCTGACTGTTCATAAACATTTCAAAAAAAAAAGGGCATTATTGCACCTGCACCTCCATTGCATGAATTGCATTCACCTGATTATTCTGTCCTATCTGTGCGGATCCCCAGCATCTCCCGCTTGCTGTAGGTTCTATCGAACAGAACCAGGGACTCCCACCTCACTTTCACGCGGAAGTATGTCCAGCTCTTGCGGACCCTGGTGACCGTTTCTGCCATGGACGCGGGCTTTGCCAGGGAGTTGCGGTCTACGAGCCCTTTCTTTGTCTTCTGTCCCTCTAAAAATACTGGAGCATGAATTATGTGTGTCGACGGTGCGTCAGACTATTGTTGATGGTCTCAGAAGTGGGATGGTTAATGTTGTCTCTGTCTGCAGAATGCATGCACCGTGAAGTTATATTAAATGCCTTCGTATTAACATTGTTGTTCATCGATGAAACTCTGGATTGAATTTTTTAAAGGCAATGTGATGAATGGAGCATGTGAATGGTGTGGTTTGGTGTATGCGTTGAAGCCAATCGAATATTTTCTCATTTTTTTATGGCCTTCACCTTCTTCAACACTTTGTTGGACTCCACATAACTTGTGACTGCCATTTTTTTAAGAACCCTTTCTTGAGCTGGTGCGGCTATTGTGGACAGTTCTCTGGCGAACCGAGACCTCATTCTATTCCAAAGATCTTGTGAGGTTCTGCACACATTTCGAATTTATTCTTTTCCTTTTGCCGTTGCTCGAGGTCTGAATAATAGAGTAATATTAAAAATTGTTTGAATGGGATGCGTTACTCCACGATTAAATTGAAGGTCGTGGCTGTGTGTTGAACGTTTTGGAGGATTGAACATTGTTAAATGCTGCATGTTCATGTGAACTGTGGGTTTTGGCTCCTTCGTGAACACGACCTGACTGAACTTGAGACACAGTGAACGCTACCTAAAGCGAAATTTTATTCACATTATATGAATAGCATTTGGATGGTCCTAATGCACTTTGTATATAATGTTTGGTGAAGATCTTTAGCGCAGTGGAATTCTGTTCATGCCTTCCAATGATCAATAGTATATCAATAGCGTTTGGATGGTTTTAATACAATTTGTATATAGTGTTTGTTGTGGTTGCTGATATATATATACCACGCTGTTGGGCTACCATAGTGTTGTTTTTTTATAAAGATGTTTTCAAAGTGACTAACATAGTTAACTCTCTTGCGTTTGACTGTGTTTAATATATTATTTGAGGCTGGAATACATTTTGATATCAGAATTAATTTTCTTTTAGCAGCAGAAGTATTTTTACAGCTCTTGGATTTTACAATGCATTCAATCATATCTATGGTGGGAATAGTTCTCACTGGCAAGGAGAACTATCCTGAATGGTCCCGGATGATAAAACACACCCTCATTTTCAATGAGTTGTGGAAAGGAGTGTGTGTCGGAGAAGGATACAATGACCCAATACAACCTACGTCAGACAAAGAGCTCGTCATTTGGGAAAACAAGAACAACAAAGCTTATGCATTAATCGCAGCATCTGTAAATGAAGAGTTGAGTCGCCATATTTCGTCATATTCAACTGCCTTTGAAGCCCTACAAAAGCTGAAAGAACTCTATGACTCACATTCTGCACTTGAAGTTGTCCAACTCATGATTAAACTCTTCACTGCTGAACTACAAAATAATGATCCTCTTGCTCTTGCATCTGAAGTAAAGTCTATAATGCATGATATCAAATCTACTAAGGTTGAATTGGATATTCCTCTTATTACTTTTCTCAAGGCACTTTATCCTACTTACTCCAATTATCTTGAGTCATTGCAAGTAAATGGAAATCTCAAAGATATAACCTTTGACTCTCTTGTGAAAAAGTTTGCTGAAAGAGAGAAAGCTTTTGGAAAGAAGACAACCCCTGAATCTTCTGAAGACACTATGTGCCTTGCTAATAAACAAAAGCATCCTGCTCAAGATTCTACAAGAGGAAGAGGTGGATGAAGACGAAGATGAAGATATTTCAGAGGCAGGGGGGCAGAAATTCTCAAGGAGAAAAGGCAGATCTGCACTGCATTTGCTGCAAAAGAAATGGATCACATGATGCCTCTACATGCAAGCTACAATGGGACAAAATTATGCAGAAATGAAACCAACAGAAAGGTAAAACTACTGATACAGACAAAGGTAAAGCACCTAAATCCACTCACTATATTGAGGCACAATGTAACATTGGAGTAAATGAAGATTTGTTTAATGCTTCACTTGCTTCTTGGAAAATGATTGGTTGCTTGATTCAGGAGCAACCTGTCACATGACTCATAGAAAAGATTTTTTAAAAGATTTTACTGACAATGTTGATGGAGCAGTATACTTTGTAGATCAATCAAAAATCATGCCATCAGGGCTTGGCACAATCAGGCTTAAACTGCTTGGTCTTCCAGACTTTCTTCTGGATCATGTTCTATATCTCCCACATCTCAAGAAAAAACTTGTTGTCCTTGGTCCACATCCACCAGCAAGGACACTCCATTCATATGTTTGATGGCAAGCTTGAGGTAAGAAAAGCATCTGACCACTCACTTGTCATGAAGGGAATAGAAGAAGAAAGGCTTCTCAAACTGCAAGGAACCTCTGCTCATGCACAACATTTCTCATATATTTCTCATCATGAAGAAGGTACACTTCCATCAAGTTTATTATGGCATGCTATATTTGGACATTTAAACTATGACAGTCTCCGCTTATTGAAGAAAAATGGTGTTGTTGGTTTGCCTGCAATTCCTAGGAAACTTAAGCAATGTGATTCTTGCATTCTAGGAAAGCATAGAAAACAGTCTTTTCATGATTCACATTCAAGAGCACATACGAAGCTTGAACTCATTCATTCAAATTTATGTGGTCCAATGCCTGTTCCTTTTGCAAATGGAAATAAATATATCATGACATTTATTGATGACTACACCAGAATGTGTTGGGTTTATTTATTGAAGAACAAATCTGATGCTTTCCAAACATTCAAGAATTTTCATAAATGGATTGAAAATGATGCACAATCTCATATTGGGTCTATTCACACTGATAATGGAAAAGAATATACATCAAGTGAATTTGAAAACTATCTTCGCCAACATGGGATCAAACATCAAACAATTGTGCCTTATAATCCCCAACAGAATGGTGTAGCTGAAAGAATGAATAGAACAATCTTGAATGTGGTACGATCCATGCTTTTCTTCAAAAATGTAAAGATAATGTTTTGGGCTGATGTTGTTCTATGTGCTGCATATATAAAGAATAGATGTCCATATAATGCTATAAGAAACAAGACTCCTTATGAATTGTGGTATGGACATGTTCCTTCGGTAGAACATCTCAGGGTCTTTGGTTCCACCTGTTATGATTTGATACCAAAGGTACATAGAAAAAACCTTGGTGCTAGAAGTCGTAAGTGTATCTTCCCAGGGTATTCAAACACCTCCAAAGCATACCGCCTCTATGATGAAGTAAATAAAAAGTTTGTTCTATCTAGAGATGTAATTTTTCTTGAATCATCCAAATCTGACAATGTTGTTGAGCGGCAACTTGATCGCTTGGATAGATTCGCAAAAACAAAATCATTTCAAGAATTTGATAATTAGATTCCACATCTTGAAGGGGGGACTCCTATTCTAGATCAACATGTGGAATCTTCTTCTGAAGAACACTCTCCCCCGAATGAAACTCCAACAACGGATGATGCTTTAAGTGATGTAATTGATAGAATTGGGAGACTCAATCTTGATTCAGTCCCAACTCAATCAACAGAGTAGCTTGGACCATCTCAGAAAGGTCCCCCAAAGTGGCTGACAAAGACACTTGAAAGTGTTCATCCTGATGAAATTGGATAAACAGGAACCAGAAATTCAACCGACAAAATGGAGGTGATGTAGATGACTCTAATTCACCTGTTGATATGGATGTTTCTTATGATTGTGAATTGAACTTGTCTACAGATTTTGAACCAACTTCCTTCAAAGAAGCTGCTTCTCATGATTAATGGAAAGAAGCAATACAAAAGGAGTTTGTTGCCCTCATAAAGAACAGAACTTGGAAGCTGGTTGATCCTCCATTTGGAACCAAACCAATTGGCTGTGAGTGGGTCTACATGAATAAGTACAAAGCTTATGACTCACTTGACAAGCACAAAGCTAGGCTTGTGGAAAAAATGTTTTACACAGAAGGAAGGGGTCGATTATGAGGAAACTTTTTCCCCCACAGCAAAATGGGCTACCATCTAGACACTCTTTGCACTAGCAGCTCAGAACGGTTGGAAAGTCCATCAAATGGATGTAAAAACGGATTTCTTGAATGGAGATCTAAAAGAGAATGTTTTTATGTCCCAGCTAGAAGGTTTTGCTGTGAAAGGACATGAACATAAAGTATGCAAACTTGTGAAGTCCTTGTATGGCCTCAAACAAGCACCACGAGCCTGGTATGAAAAACTAACTGAGCATCTTTTGAAACTCAATTTCAATCATTTTGATCTTGATGATGCAACTTTATTTGTCAAGAAAGTTGGAAAAACAGTTGTATATCTTGTGGTATATGTAGGTGATCTTTTAATGAAAGGGAACAATGAAAGCTACATTGCATCCATAAAGAAGGAATTGGGAAAAAGTTTTGAGATGACTGATTTGGGCTATGTTCATTACTATCTTGGCATTGAAGTAACCCAACATCCAAAGTCCATATTTCTTTCTCAAAAGAAATACATTGGAGATTTGTTGAACAGGTTTGGCATGACAAAGTGCAATCCTCTTACTACTCCAATGGAGCAAAACTTAAAGCTCGCATCTATTGAAGGAAAGGAATTTGAGGATGCAACAAAGTATAGATAGCTTGTAGGAAGTCTCAACTACCTAACTACTACCAGTCCAGACATTTCATTTGCTGTTGGAATCCTATCCAGGTTTATACAAAAGCCTTGTGAGAGACATTAGTCTGCTGCAAAAAGAGTTCTAAAGTACTTGAAGGGAACTCAAGACTTTGGAATCAAGTACACACAGGTGGATGACTTCAGCTTGATCGGATACTATGATTCAGTCTTCGACGGAGACAAAGAAACTGGGGTATCTACTTCAGGATATGCTATGAGTCTTGGATCAGGAGCTGTCTCCTGAAGATCACGCAAACAATTAGTTCTAGAAGATTCCACAACAGAAGCAGAATACGTGGCAGCAACTGAAGCAACAAAAGAAATTGTGTGGCTCAAGAAAATTCTTGAAGATTTGTAGGTAAAACAAGTACAATCAACTCCACTCATGATTGACAACACCTCTGCAATAAAGTTGGCCAAGAACCCAAAGTTCCATGATTGAACAAAGCACATCAATACTAAATATCATCTGATTCGACATCATGTTGAGGCCAAAACCATTCATCTCCGTCATTGTTCCATAAATGAGAAAATTGCAGACATCTTCACCAAAGCGCTTGGAAGAGAAAAGCTTGAACGATTCAGAATGATGCTTGGACTCACCAACATCCCTTCAGATTAAGGGGGGGAATGTTGACACCTAATCCTTGTGATTGGGTAAATGTCTGTAAATAAATAAATGTGAAATGTGAACAGTCATCGGGAGATGAACTGAACAGTGTCTCCCTCATGTATATAATAGTCCTACCTGATTGAATGAAAAGATGAATCATTTTTACTGCCTATTGGAGTTATTGCCTAGCCTGACACATCCAGATAATGTAGGATATCCATTTAGCTCAATGAATTGCAAAGGTTTGGACATACCCAAAATTTTCCTTTTCCTTTTACTAGCTTGGCAATAAGATTTGATACAACTTTATCACATACACATTACATAACCCTACTAAATTTATCCTAATCACACTTACGTAAACTTGATTTTCATCTCTCATACATTTTGTCAAACACTACACATGTAAACCATTCTTCAAATACTTTGTATGCAACAAATTAAGTAGCATTTTTCATGTACACATTTTTTAAATCATTTTGTATGAAATCAAATTAAAAACATTGCTCCATTTCCACTTGTAACATACTAACTAAAACATACCACTAAATTATGCAACTTTTAGTTTCTTTCTTTGAAGGTATTTATCAAGTAGTTTGTATGGAAATTGTAATAAAACACCAATAAAGCATTTCTTCAAATTACTTGCATGCAAACTAAGATATCTAGTTCATTTCATAGAAATAGGCATATATCAACTACAAAAATAATATGATAGAACAATACTACCCCCATACAAAAAAAATTATTTTCATTGGGGCATATTATGAAACAATATGTACACAATGACTCATTAAACCATCTAGACATTTCCTTAGACACTTTGCATGCAAACTAATATTGAAAATTATTCAAGGAATATCTCCCAAATTATAATATCCCAAGTTCTAAAAATGAACAAAATGATCAGAGGGAGTTCCCATCACTATGGTTTAGTTTTCAACCTCTGGAACCTCTCGAATGAAATTTTATAGATGAGATGCTAACATTATTAGTATGAAGCACGATTTTAGGAGCATTCAGAAAGATCAAATTCCTATGATCATATAGCTTAAATTTTAATGATGCAAGATTTTGAATTGGGAGCAGATGATCAATGATATTTCCCCTCACTATTCTCCAAGTTTCAACTTCTCAAACCTCCCAGAAGACAATTTATATAGTAAATTCGAGCATGACCTATTTTATGCATGATTTTAATAGAATTCAAGATGCTCAAATTCCTTTTATCATATCTTCTAATATTCACAACCCAAGATTTGAAAGTTGGACCATATAGTTAGCAAGATTTCCCCACACTATGTTCTAAGTTTTCGCTTTTGGAAACTCCTATAAGAAATGTTATAACGGAAATTCCAACAACGGCTATTTAAAGATGAATTTAAGAAGCCCAAATTTCTCTGATCATATTTCATAAAATTTCGTGACCCAAGATCTAAAAATTGAATGAGAGGATCAGTAGGATTTCCCTTAATCATGGTCCAAGTTTTAGCCTTTGGAACTTCTGAGAAGAAAAGTTATAGCAGAAAAGTGAGTAGTAGTAATCATATATCATTACATGTCCGTATACAACATATTAACTTGCACATAAAATTCAAGACATGTTTATTATGGCCTTGAGGTATAATTTCAATATAATCCACTAAACAATCAAGGCATTTTCCCAATTTATTCCATGCAACAGTTTCCTATAGCCATGTTAAATTATCACAGAGCTATACAATTATTTTAATAAATAACTAATCATCATATTCATAGCTCACAATTAATAACACTAATTGAGATCTAATAATGGTTTAGGCTTAAGGTGAGACTTTTATTTTCCACCCAACCATTGATTAGCTACATCATGTATTTCATACAGTAGTTACTCTAGAGCCAGATCCATGTTCTAAGGGGATTTTTAAGAAAACATAGCTAGAATTCATGCTCAACACTAAGGGTATGGGAATTTTTTTTTTTATATATGTGGTTTATTAGTTGTGGCAAGCACTATAGGAATTCACCTTTCTAGGTGATTTTTAACCCCAAAAATTGATTTTTTTCTTTCATCTCATTTCCTTTATCAACCAAGAGAGAGCCTTTTGTTTAGTGTTTGAAATCCTTTTTATCTGTTTTCATGTGTGTGTTTTCATGTTCCCCATGAAACATTCTTCAAGATCATTCTTTCTAGCTACACATTTGATCAAGAAATCATGCTAGGTAACACCACTTAGGTTCTTCTTCCCTTTCCCCCTCATATCATGAATATGTTGTCCCACTCTTCACACCATTCAAATAGATTTATAAGCATCTATAATAAGAGTTAAATTACTTTAAAAATGTGAGGGAGTATATCAAGCGTGTTACAAACCCCACCCCCTTAAGGTGAACATCATTCATTTTGTCTAGAAACATATTAAAACAAAGCAAACCTTCATAAAAAACTCTAACATATTTACAATTACATTTAAAACAACTTATTACTCAACAACCAAAAATGGGTATGAGACCCTCATTTTACTAATTATCTCCCATGTGGATTCATTTAGTCTACAATGCTTCCATTGCAACCTCACTTCTTGGTCAGCTTACATCAAAGTGAAATCTACCTCCAATGTCAAACCATGCAATCCACTATGTTATGTGCCCATTCTAAGAACAATTTAAACTCATTTGGTCACAATAGACATGCACATGATTATGTGAAAATAAATTCATATTTCGAGTTTCGACATTCCCTTGTATATTTTATAAGTCCCTGGGGTGATCCATTTCTTCTTCCATCTTCCATTTCTTCTTCCATCTTCCAAGTTTAGGTATCCCGTTATCTCCTTCCTCAGTCCCTTAAGTGATGCATCCCATGCAAATGCTTCATCACACAAGAAGAATTATCTCAGCTAAGGCATCCCTTTTCCTTGATTTAATAATACAACAGATGTGTCATACACACCTCATGGAAATAAATTCATATCATAGGGTTCCAATGTCACTATAATGGCCCAATTTCTAAAGTTTCCATCTCTAAATTTTGTTGTTAGACATTATGATAATTTCATGTTGATGTTGCCTTGTTTGCTATGTAATTAGCCTCATATGTTTACTCTAGGTAGTTTGATATTTCACCTATATTAAAGACACATATGTCACGAGAGATAATTATAAAATTTTAAATCAATTTAGAACATATCATAATCATATTGAAACGTAACTCAAGCCATTACTAAATATAAATTTAAACCAAATTAAATCATAATCTTAGTAAACTATCTTTAAACTAGTAACTAATACTTACCTTTGTGGCTTCCTCTTTTCTTCTACACTGAGTGGTTTATGATCCAAAGCAATCACTCAATGTTGTGTGTGCTCCACATAATTTTTAGTGAGCTCCATTTTCAACTCCAACTCACTGAGTGGTTTTCATCCCCAAGGAATGTGCTTAGTGGTAGCCATACTACTCCACACAATATTTTCGTACACCTCCATCCTTAAACATAACTCATTGAGTGGTCCTTAGCCCTAAGGAAATCACATAGTGGGGATTACACTTCTCCACATAGTCTTTTTTCATAACTCCCTACTCGATCATGCCACTTGTGTCAAAACATTTATTTCATGAGATATACTCAAAATGTCAGACCAAAAATTTTAATTTCCCATCCCTTGCTTCATCTACAAGCCTAATATCATAATTATGAGACTTGTAATCATGTTTTTAGGCTCCTTTACAGGTGGTTAATCAATTCCTTCATTTTTACATCTTTACATAGACTCTCCATTGGATTTATTTACTCGGCTATCACTCCCAACTTTTTCAGCTGAAACCTTCTGAAGGGTCCAAAAATATTATGATATTCATGTTGTCTACAATAGTTAGAAGTTATTGAGATGGTATTACCATCACACATATCAATCATAATTTCAGCAACTTAGCTATTTATGGATTTCAGTGAAAGCTTCATATAGTAATTTTCATTTTTATTCACTTTGAATACGTCCTCATCCATGTTAAACGCATGTTGTCAAGTTATAGCCTTTATTATTTTCATTCATGCACATAATGAAGGTCAGAAATGTTAACATAAGCACATTAAAAATTATAGTTAACAATAATAGGTCACTTTACACAGTTTCCCAATGGATATTCCATCTGTCGTTGAATCCATTAAATAACTTCTCTATGCTACCCACAACGCGGAAAAGACAAATTCCATTTCCATATCATTCACATGGTGACAATATTTTAAAGATTGACCACTTATCTTACTATTATGATGGGTCTTAACCAATGACCTCTCTAACCAAAACATATAATTATAAATTCATTTCATTTTCTCTTATTCATAAAACAAATAATTCATATATCATCCATGCACAATGTCGGTTAAGAAAACTCCCTTCTTATGCCATTTTCATCTTTGTTACATTGCTTCCCATTTTATTCCAACTAGACTCAGCCATACTCATCTTATATATTTTATCATCTTCTTTTACCCTTTGATTTCCATTTATCTTATGTATATGGTTCAACCAAGATATTTCACTTCTGGTTGGGTTCTACTTCAGCTCTTCTATAGAGCACCTCTTCTTTCCTTTCCCCACACTCAACAACCACCATGACCAAGAAACAAAGACAAAAATAAAGAAGAAGTAAGGAAAAAAAAAAACATACGAAAAAAACACCTAATAACAACACAAAAAACATGGCCATTCTCAAGCTCAACAGTCAAAACAACGAAGAAAATATGAATCCAATCAATAAAATACAAAACATGTAAACTGTCCATTAACCCATAACAACTTAATCCCATGAGTTGCAGTGTTAAGTGTGTCGATGACCATCATATATATATATATATATATATATATATAACATCCCTTTAAATATCTCCTTTTCATATTTCTGATGGATTTCACCCATGCTATTCTACACCGTACCACTATCCATGCCTTTACTTCTTACTTCAGTTGAGTTTTCTTATGTGTTGTTACACACACCTAGTTGGTAGTTATATCAACCTAAAAAATGTCGCTTGTTACTTTTCCACGCTAATACCAAGCATGTTGATCTACAATCATTCAAACATCTACAATTCATGTTAGTCACATGTTCCAAGTATTAAGAATACATATACACATGTTTATAACCATGTTATCACAAGATTGGAATTCAACATTTTACAAAGACTAGTATCATCAAATTTTGTAATCGACCTTTTATCAAGGTTAGCATCCATGACATAGTTTGCAATCAACATATAGTCATCAACCATAGTGTTGCAACTAGCACCCACTTGCACATTGTATAGTACAATTGTCTTAAAACATGATCACTCCTTCATGTAATCTCATAATCACATATTGGTATCATGCACCTAATGAAGCATTCAATCAATAATTTAAGTGTGCATAAGTTCAACAATCATAATCAACAAATTTAGAACACTCATATGGCGAAGGACACTTAATAGTAGAAAATATCATATTAATGTACTCACGAGATTCAAGAGTATGATATCAATAGGAACATATTTCATCTATTCCAAGCTCTCATTTACAACTTATTTTACATAGCCTTGGTTCCCCAAGACTACATGCAGCACTCTCAATGGATTCCCAATTATGTTTTCAACCTACTCCTAGCTACATGTTTATCATTAACCACTATTAGTCATATGAATCGTGTTATGACAAAAAACTACTTAGAGTCTTTATGTATACACATCCATTATTGTATGCACCTAGAATAAATTCATGCATCTAGCATATCATTATTTAATATCTATTTGATGGAAATGCATCTTTAAACTATTTCATCTCTTGCATTTTATCATTCCTATGCTATTATTCATCAACTTATGACAACTTGTCAAAGCATCTGAGTGTAAGCTAGAAAGAAATAAGTGAAGAGATTCCCCCTCATAATTTTGACTACATTGTTTAGTCATTAAATCTTGCAATCTTGTTGGGCTACTCTAGGGAACCTAGTCAACATTCTACATATTTATCGTATTGCATCAACTCAAATTAATCTTTAAGTAACATTAATGTATTCGTATATACAATAAAATAAATTCACATAAATACATATGCATGTAGTGCACAATCACCGATGAAATTCAATAAACAACAAACACTTATACCCAACAAACTCTCATTCTTTTAAAATAACACAGAGTTCCAAATTTTAATATTTGAAGGTGTAGTATAACACTGTTGCTTTTTGTTTCACCTATCGTGGAGCCCATTTAGTCCAAGTTTTGAACCTAGAAGATCTGATACGAATTTTTAATATACTCAATTCGTTCAATAACTTACAAAGGTTAAGGGGTAGCCAAAATTTTCTTTTTCCTTTTACTAGATTGACAACAAGCTCTGATACCACTTTGTTACATTTCCCTAGTAAATTTATCCTAATAACACTTGCACAAACTTGATTTTCATCTTTCATACATTTTGTCAAACACTTTCCATGTAAACCTTTCTTCAAATACTTTGTATATAACCAATTAAGTAGTATTTCTTATGTTTAATTTTTGCCAAACATTTTGTTTGAAATAAAATTAGAAACATTTCTCTAATTTAATTTGTAACATACTAACTGAAATGTACCACTCAATTATTCAACTTTTGATTTTCGTTTGTGAGGTATTTTATCAAATAGTTTCTATGAAAATTGTAATAAAACATGTTTAACACATTATTTCAAATTATTTGCATGAAAATAGGCATATATCAACTATGAAAATACTATCATACAACAATATTATCCCCATCCACAAAAGGACATTTTTATTGGGACATTTCATCAAACACTTTGTATGTAATGAATTATTAAACCATTTCAACATTTCTTCAAACACTTTGCATGCAAACTAATATGGAAAATTATTTGCATGCATATACGCATATCTCAACTGCAACAATATTATAATACAATAGTACTATCCCCATCCACAAAAAAAAACATTCATTAGGGTATTTCATTAAATCGGTTGTAGGCAATGAATCGTTAAACAATTTAAGCATTTCTTCAAACAATTTTCTTGCACAAAAATATAGAAAATTATTTGCATGAAAATAGGCAAATATCAACTACAAAATTACTATCCTAGAACAATGTTGTCCCCATTCACAAAATAACATTTTCTTTGGAACATCTCATCAAATGATTTGTATGCAAGGAATCATTAAACCGCTTAGGAATTTATTGAAACAATTTGCGTGCAAACTAATATATTAAAATCCTCAAGGAATATCTCGAAAATTATAGTAGTCCAGGTTCGAAAAACCGAACAACATGATTAGTGGGAGTTCCCCTCAATATGGTTCATTCAACCTTTGGAACATCCCACGTGAAAAGTTATCACACAAATGCAAACATGACTAGTTTGAAGCATGATTTTAGGAGCATTTACGAGGCTTGACATCCTGTGATCATATCTCCTAAAATATCACGACCCAAGATATGAAACTTTGATTAGATGATCACTGGGATTTCTCCTCACTATGGTCCAAGATTAAACTTTTGGAACCCACCAAAAGAAAATTTATAGAAAAAATTCGAACTTGACATATTTAATGCATGATTTTAAGAGCATTCATGAAGCTCATGTTCCTTAGATGGCATCTCTTAAAATATCATGACCCAAGATCTGAAATTTGGATTAGGTGATCAAACATATTTCCCCATTGTGATCCAAGTTTTAACTTTTGTAACCTCCTTGAATAAAAATTATAGTAGAAATTCCAACATGATCTAATTAAACATTCATTTAGGAAGCCCAAATTTCTTTGATCATATTTCCTAAAATTTTACGAACAAATATCTGAAAACTAGATGAGAGGATTAATAATATTTCCCCTCACTATAATCAATGTTTCAGCTTCTAGAACCTCCCATAAGAAAAGTTATAAAAGAAAAGTGAGCAATACTAATCACAAAGCCCTACATGTCCACATGCAATATATTAACTTGCACATTAAAGTCAAGACATCTTTCTTACAGTCTCAAGTTAGAATTTGAATATAATCCACATAAGAGTGAAGGATTTTTTCCTATTGATTCCATGTAATAGTTTCCTACATCCATGAAAAATTATCATAGAGCTATACATTAATTTCAATAAAGAACTAATTAGCATATTCAGAGCTCAAAATTAATAACAATATCTTAGACCTAACAATGGTTAATACTGAAGGTGGGAATTGTATTTTATGCCCATCCATTGAATAGGTGTTGCATGTATTTGTTGTAGTAGTCACTCCACACAATCCATGATCCAAGGGGATTTTTAATGAAAACATAGCTAGAAGTCATGCTCAATATTAAGAGTATGGGAATTTCATTGTTGTAGGTGGTTTATTGGTTGGGGAAACCACTGCAGGAATTCATCTTTATGGGTGCATTTTTAGCCCAAAAATCCAATTTTATCATTCATCCCATTTCTTTCTTCTACTCAGAGACAACCTTTTTTCTCTATTGTTCAAATATCTTTTTATCCTTTTTCTTTTGTGTCTCTTCATGTTCCTCATGGAACATTCTTCAAGATATTTCTTGATAGATGTAAATTTTATTGAGTGGTGCTAACTAATACCACTGAGGTTCTTCTTCCTTTTCTCCATGAGAACTTGGATTTGTTGTCCCACTCTTGATGTCATTAACTAAATTTATAATAATTGATAATCATAGTACAATTACATTACAAAATTAAGGGGGACTATACCAAGGATGTTACATGTTAACTTCCCATTGATTTACTGATGAAGCCTTTGAATGCAATATCTACTTATCTATGAAAAGTAGCACCTACATTAACTAAACCAAAGGGAATTTCCCTGTAATCACAAGTCCTCCATTCAGTTTTGAAAGTAGTTTTTACTTGATCTAGTTGGGATAAAAAGACATGCATATCCATAAAATCCATCTAGTAATGGAAAAATTTCTAAACTAGAAACACAATGAAAAATTGATCCCATGGAAGGAACATAAAAGTTCTCTTTTTCCAAATCCTTTGTGAGGTTTGGAAATTCCATAAATATCCTAATATATGGATTCTTATTTCTTACTTGAACTAAATTAATCTTAACCTATTCTTTCATAATCGCAAGCTCGAGATTTGTAGGAATTTTCCTCATTTTTTGTTGAACATAATTTACATATTTTCTAATTGGTCACAAATGTTGATTTATTTTAGTATCATACACTTTCAAAACATTATATATCCAAGGAAAAATTCCTTTATATTATCTAAACAAGTTTATAAAAGTAGCACTCTTAGAAACCAAATAATTTATTCCAAGATTTACATTTTGAGGATTTTTTTTCTATTCCTAAATTTATTACCTCATGTTGCATGGATGAGCTATTCATCTTACAATTTCTACTACCTTAAAATTTTATTTAAATCATAAAAACTCTCGAACCTAGCCATTGGTTTGGGAATTGCATTTTCTACCTAGGATTGGTTATGTAGAAGATGATATTGAAGTTATGAATTATGTTGATACTCATCAATGATAGGTCTCATGAAAGTGTCTTCCTTAGTTAGGAACCTTATAAGAATATCATCATTGAACACTTTCCAATTGGTGACATTTTCAAGTACGAAGTGTTTGAAAATTAATAAAAAAATACTTTTTTCTTGAGAAAAATCTTTGTTGGAATCAATTTAGAATCAAATTAGTTAGTAAGTCTCCCTCAACATTTTTGGGACAAGGATATAAAAGGGTGACAAATTTTCCAAAATTATGTATGATATTCAAAACCTCATCTTAATAATTTTTAAGGTGACTTGAGATTCCATGAATATAAATAGACACTTGTTTTGAGATAATCTTATAATTGTCAATTGATTTGTAATAGAGCTTTATACTTTGCTACATTAGTTGTAGATTCAAACTCTAATCTACATGATAGCATGGATTTATTTCCATGAAGATCCTTAAGAACACATCCATTACCTTCGCCCTCATTAGTCTTAGATCCATTGTAAAATTGTTGCCATAAATCTTTATCTACATGATTTTTTACAAGAGTATATTTAAGATCAAAATCGTGTATTAAACTAGTTTTTTTACATTTACTACCTTTTTATTTCAATTCTAAACCTGAAAACAATGAAGTTTCATCATTAAAATTTCTAAAATAAGAATCAAGTAAGTAATTACCAAGATTCAAATTGCTGAAAATGACAGACTCATTAAGATCATTTAAATATATAACAATATGTTTCATCTATCTTTCACATTCAATTTTAATTAATCCTTTTAAATCTATAACAATTTGCTTCGTTTATCATTCACATTCAATTTTAATTTTATCTGGCAGCCCATTTAGAACATGACAGACTCATTAAGATCATTTAAATCTATAACTATATGCTTCGTCTATCTTTCAAATTCAATTTTAATTGATCCTTTAAGTCTATAACAATATTCTTCATCTATCTTTCACATTCAATTTTAATTGATTATTTAAATCTATAACAATTTGCTTCATCTATCTTTCACGTTCAATTTTAATTTGATCTCGCAGCCCATTTAGATCCAACTAAAGATGTGACGAGTGAGTAGAGAAATAACTGTTGAGATTTTATGGCGAATTTCTTCTTAATAGCAACCCATATGACTCTAGAATTTCTGCGATGACAATGTCAATGGTTTGATGGATTTGGGGGTTAGAGATTATTTTAATGATTATTTTTTCACCTCTCCAAAAACATTTGATCTATATAACATAACAATTTGTGTATAACACTTCTATGGTTCCATGTTCATATTCTTGCAAGCACAATAAGAAATTACGTTGGATGATACAATGGAATTTACCAAATATTTATGTACATTTCTGGTTTATATTTCAAATGTTAAGACGAAAGGGGCAATATGTGAACTTGATTTATACTCAATTAAACCTGAATTTACATTATCTCTCTTTTTGGATGCACTTCCAACATTTTTCTCTTTATCTTTGTTTCCATCTAAGGATAATTGATTACCAATATAAATAGGCTCTAAAGCTTTGATTAATGTTTCCTTTTGTTGTTCCAATTTAGAGAAATCATAACTGGAAATATTATCCCTTGTTTTCTTCATATATTCCACTAAGTCATAATCGGGTAGTTTATGACTGAGTGTAGTTCTATCTACACTCGTAGAGATTCTATCGGTGGAAATTTTTTTCTTTATAGAAGAATGAGTAGTGGATGTAGAAGGAGGTTCTTTTATTTTCCTTTGACAATTTTCCTAAACTATATTTGTTTTTCATTGTTGATTACACCTAAAGTAATATCCCAAATGACATTAACTATTGATTTAGGTCGTTATTATTCTTCTACTTCCTTTCAATATTATATTCAAGTTTCTAATCCTCTTCAAATTGAATTTGATCAATAGGAGGTGGATGTGGAAGAGAAGGATTATTTGTTCTAAAAATATTTCTGAAATTCCTCTTAAAATTTAGCCCACTAAACTTTTTTTCAAATATATAATTTCACTAGATTTTTTTTTGAATAATTCACCTTCCATATCCATAGCCTCTTTGAATTTATTTTCTTCTGTCTTTGGTAGTATTTTGTCTTTTAACAAAAAGAGCAATGTTATTTTTATTAGATGATGATTTAGCTACCATACTTTACATTTCAGTTTCAACTTTTAATATTTCTTTAAAAGTTCATGTTAACACATATTTATCAACTCTTTTAACAAAGATAACAATAGATGAAGGGAGAATTGAAGTATAAAATTTGATTATAACATTATTAGATGGTTTAAAATCATCAAGGAATTTATTTAAAATATTTGAAAACTTATGATTAATGTCTTTAATATTTTTTTGTGCAGCTAATTTCAATCCTAGATAATTCTAAAGCAAGAGTAGCTAGAGTCACCAAGACATCAAAGCAATTTCAATTATCTTATACAGTTTGATTGAACTAGTTGGTAAGGAAAAGTACCAAGTTTTAGATTTACCTTTAAAGTTATAAGGAAAAAGTCTACAAAAGACATCCTTATGTTATGACCATCATCATCTTAATCACAAGAATAACCCACTAATACGATATTTTGGTGCCTTTCTATTATTCTGATCAAATTTTGGGAGAAGCTTCTATGCATTTTTAAGAAGATCAAGTTTTACTCAAAGTACTTAGAAATATCCAAGGTTAACAAAGGTATTCTTTGGTTTTGAACTCCATCCATGCTTCTATAATTTGATTGTGTTGAAGATGACTCAGAACTAGATGTTAAATATTGATGAGGATATGTGGAGGAGTAGATCCTTGGGGTGCAACTGATGCTATAAAAGGTTACATCTTAGTATTATAGTTTTTGTTTCACTCATGTTCATATTAGTTTTTACAAAGTAAGGGTAACAACTGTTTCTTCAACTTAATTTTTACTCTATTTAGTAAGAATGGTTTATTTTATTTACTATTCACCAAGTTCTCTAGTCTATGCCCTTACTAGAAAAACAAACTCTTTAAACTACGTGTAGTAAAGACAACAAACTTTTAGATGAATCTAGAAGTCTATTCTCGAATAAATTTTTCTCTATCTAAAGTTTATTCCTATACATATGATTTAGGTAACTTTGAAATTAAGGGATTTTCGGAAAACACTGAATATGAAAAATCAAATCCTAAAGATATTTGAATAATCTAAGATTTCTTCCTAGAAACTAACTTGATAGTTTCAATTAAGGGTGTTGTTGATCTTAGTGAATGTGCATTATTCTTCTGTGAACCTTTATGTTCCATTCATTATGGAAGGCCCTCCATCTAGCACCAATTGTTGGTGAGTGAAAAATTCCTTTGATCAACTGATCAAAAACTAAATGATGGCCAATGCTAATTAGGCTCACCTTCATTTGGTATGATATTTCCCTACTAATATGTTGGCACAATTAGCCACCTAAAAGAGATTGAATTTTAATTCAAGTCCCCTTGAAAGAAATAAATTAAATTTGAACTAATTGTCCAAATATTTAGTAACATAGTCCAAGAAACATATATCGAAACTAATTTAATATATTTTTCTATATATCCCATTTAGAGACATCATCTATGTATGGACCGATAGATATAAGAAAAATACTTTTGTTGTTGCAATGAAGAAATAATTCAATACTGCATCAATAATATATAAGCATAAAACAAAATTTCTACAAGGGAGGAATCACTAAATTGGTAATTTTGTTTGTACTTCTAATGATAAATAAATAAATCAAAATGAAAATATGGAACATAATTTGTTATAAAATTGTTATAATTCAATAACTCATACAACTCACAAAAATGAAAGCATATGATAATCCAATCGCAAAGGTTTCAATTCATTAGAAAATGTCTTTACAAACTGTAAATCGGACTCAAAGGAATATCTAGTTCCATAAACAATTTTTTCCTACCCGTTTTCCTAATTAAATAGTTTTATGACTACAATTAGGACAAAAAACTTAACATGTCACCCCATGTAGCTTACTAGAGGAAGATAGATTGCTTCCAAACTAAGGAAATATTGTTAGAGAAATTAAGGCTCTTCTCCTTGATGTATTGTATTACATTCTTCCATCTCATCAACATAAATCTCCCATTGGCTCATTATTTCTTTTAACTTCTTCCTATTCCCTTGTACGATATTTTTCCGATTTCTATAACAATTATTGAAATAAACATGAATTGATCTCCCTAGAAAGGAAAATATGAAATTAATCCACTAAATAAATTATTATTACTTGTAATGGTAAAGAGTTTGACATTCACGTGTAAGATTATTCAAAAAATTAAATTCAAACTCATAAGACAATTCATGCATCATAAAAGTAACTCATGCACAACAGAATTGTTGGAATGTGTAAGAAAATTAAGAGTAAAATATAAGCATGAATTGGATTATTATTCACAAAGATATTACATTAAATACAATATGTGACCATTGGATTCATCTTCGAGGGTCTCTTGGACTCCATTGGCTCTTCACATTCCACACCCAAAACCATTAGTATATTAGGTGTCCAAGATTCCCCTCCTTAATCTGAAGAGGTATATATGACTCCAAGATGAGAGCTATAAACAAAAGAGGCTCACTAGTTGAGTGTTCTCTTTCAAAAATGTGGTTTTTAAGGAAGACCACAAACCCAAAAGATGGGATAACTTGAGGCGTCAACAAGTGTTGGTTTTAGGCTGACCACTAACACACCAACAATGGTTTAAGGTTGACCACCAACTCCATAAAGCTTGGTGCAGTTCATGGAACAATTCCAAATTTGGCTAGAAGTTGAAGAATTCTCCTAGAGGAAGTGTTCCCAATTCTGGGTTGAAGAGTAAACTGAATCATGCTCATAACTTTGAATTCATCTGCAAGTTTGATTATGGTACAGGGGTTCTTCTTTCTGTGTTTCTCTAGTTGTGGCTTAGGCTCTTAGAAACTTGTAGTGCATAATCAATTCTCCCTTATCACATACAAGGTGAGAAGATGAAATCAGTTTTACTTAGGATGGCTTATACATGCTTGATTAATAGGGCTTCAAAAAACAAGAAGCCTAAGTGTCAATCCCCTAGTATCCCATAATAACCTAGAGGATCAATATGTTTATAGAATGTTCAC
Source organism: Pinus tabuliformis (assembly GCA_031772625.1). Taxonomy (NCBI): domain Eukaryota; kingdom Viridiplantae; phylum Streptophyta; class Pinopsida; order Pinales; family Pinaceae; genus Pinus; species Pinus tabuliformis. The sequence goes on along the minus strand of CM062819.1, from coordinate 1,714,469,347 downwards.
ATGAATGAATATAAAAAAATAATAATCATCCTCCATGCACAAAATTCAAGAAGGGTGTCACTTTCTATAAAAGGAAAATTTTAAAAATACCCATTTTCAATGCAGTTTAAATTGTAAACTTACAAAAGAACACAATTTTCAAATTATTTCAAATTACCAATATTTTTAATTTGAATACTCAATATATCCAGTGCTTCTAGGAATGAAAGACGAATACTCAAAGCCAACAAACAAAAACAACCTTTGTGTTATTCTCAAAGAGCTGGATTGAAGTATCAGGCTCCTCTACAAGAGATGTAGAAAAATAGTTGAAAGGAAAACATAACTATAGAAAGCAGTTGTCTTGACCATCAATATGGGTTGAAGCTTGATATTTTTATCATAGGATTCAATGTATTCGATAAACTACTCCTTGATAGGATACCTTTGTAACAAAAAACTTGACATGTTCACCCAAAAGGAAAGAAAGATCTTTGTTGACTGTACTGAGACGAGATTCCAGCTATTGCATAATGCTTTTGTCGGACTTCCCAAAACTTTTTTTTTGTTTTTCTGAAGACCACCATGCTAAATTCTAATGAAGAAGTGCTCTAGATTATCTGCAACAACGATGGCTTCAAGGCACTGTACAAACATGTTTAAGTGACTCATGAGGATAATTCGAACCTTCTTTTGCACCAACAACTGCATCCCATCCAAATAAACGAAAGTATCAACTACCACAACAATGACGGAAAAAATGTAAGGGAGAACCACATATGAAGAGTAGTTGCAAACGTGAAATTCATGGCCAACGTTGACAGCGTTGTTCTGCAGAGGGCTGTCTTGGGCCAACTCATGATAGTCGATATCCTTACTTGGCGCCTGATGCAGTAGCCGCGAACCACCTCTTGCAGCTTCAGTACCCCTTTTAGTGCACGAATCTTAACAGTTGCATGCTCCTCCCTTCTCAATTCAAAATTCGTCAACTTATCCAAATAATGGATGGCTTCCTGTAATTGAATGGCCTTGCAGAATTGGTCCAACGCAAGATCATACGACATGAAAGTCCGCTCGAGCTTCTATGGTATGACGTCAAAAATGTTAAATTCCTTTTAATCCTCCCCACATGTTCTGATAACCTTCCTTTCCACATCCAAGCACTAGCATCATAGAAATATGGTCTTAACCTAACAGAGATTGAGTAGAATTGTACTGGCAAATCAATGTTTCCTTTTTCCTTCCGGGCATTAACCATATTGCCATAACACTCTTGTACACTTGGTGTGTGAGTGCCAATAGTGTATCTTCATCTACCTCTCTTGTCTCTATGGCCAAGGTTTGGTTCTGTCGATGGTAATTCATAATCGATTTCGGCTGAGTCCCCGACGGAAAAAAAAAATCATTCTCCTCCTTCGTTGGTATGAAATTTAATGTATTCCGTAGCATAGCCAGCAACCGTTCTAAACTTGGGCAAAGCGATCGAACGACTTGCAGAGATTCTGAAAATTGCATACAACGAAGATGTAACGACGCCTCAAACAGAATAAAATTGCAGACTAAGGAGAGCAGAGGGAGGATTATCAAAATTGGATACTTGCGAATTTCAAGGGTCTGGCATATAGTAGAGAAAATTCCATGAATGAAAGCAGTTACACAATGTCTCACACGCTCAGAATGGAAAAGGTATTTTGAGCCAAATTGGCTTTGATACAACTGTTGGAATGTTCAATCAGAGTAAACGATAAGCGTGAATTGCATTATTATTATTAACAAATATATCATATATAATTGCAATACGTGATCATTTGATTCATTTTCCAAATCTTTTCGTATTACATTAATTGTTTACATTCCACACCTACAACTTTTAACAGAATAAGTGTCTTACATAAATAACTCATAAATTAAACTTAATCATTGATAATAATTACATTAAATGTCATAAATGAAATTTTCTTAACAAATAGCTGAAAACAAGCATCATACCAAAAGTTTATTCAAACGTCATATAAAACATGAAAACAAATAAAATAGGCTTAATGCTACTTTACCACCAAAACAATTAATATTAATGGGAAACATATTATTGTCCACCTTTTTTATTAATCATGATTAAATATATTAATCATTTTATTAGGCCATAATGATGATACTATGATATCAATATATCAGGATTTTAATAAGCATAGTTATTGCGAAATTCACCCATGGTTCAATATTTTGATATATGCACATCAAGGATTTTAACTATCTCGTGCTATGGCATCGACGAGAGTTATAACATGGAACTTCCTGGTTGAAGACACGTGTGAGGAAAAAGGTCATTTTTGGACTTGAAACGGTCAAAAATGAGCTCCAAGTTTTAGATGACATGTCGAAATGTACCATGCATGTAATATGAGAAGACAGCATTTTCCACATATCGAATGATGATTCTTTGTCGAAGAATGAGGTGGTATTGTGACATGGCATATGAAATGCATAGTTTATGAAAATCATCAATATCTGATATCTCAATATATGCATATCAGGGATTTTAATATCATGACATCAGATTTGACAACATGGCACTGCTAGATGAACGACACATGTCAACAAATAAGTAACTTTTGGGCCACAATCAGTATCATAAAGAAATGCTATATGTTGGAGAGCACATAACATATGCCACATGTCATATAATGGTTCACTAGTAGAGAACGAGGTGGCATGCTTAACTAGCATATCGACATGTCGGGATATTTATGTTTTGTGAAGTGCATAGTCATAGAAATCCTTCAATATTCAGATGTCATGTCAATTACTATATAAATTTTCATTGAATATTGTATTAAATATGACTATATTAGGATATCAAAGTACCATAGTTTAAATTTAATTAAATGTTTATATTGAAAATCATTGATACCGTGATGTCTATTTATTACCATAAAAATTCATGTTAGCGAACATATGGTCATTATGTTATATTGGGACATCAAGGTTTCGTTGAGAATGAATATAAACAATAGGCTACTTGGCTTTGTATCAACATAATGGAAATTTTGTGTTTTTATTGAGTCAAAAGAATAGGTAGAAAAGCCATCAATAGATTTTCAAACAAATGAACAAAACAAATTTGCGGTTTACCACGATATCGGTATTTTGGAAACCTAAGGAACATGTAAGGAAAGTATTAGTCTTGCCCTTTAATAATGATAAGACAAAAGAGTGGAGTATGTAGAATTTTTGGGTTTCATGCTTATTGACATTGTTTTAATATTATAAAATGAATTTAGGGAGTACCAAAGAAATTTTTAAAATATTTCTATAGAAACCTAAGATATAAATATAAGAGCTTGACTCATAATTTTATCAAATATATATAATAATGGGAGTCGTAGTTACCAAGTCATCGTAAGTTTCTATATTGATTGAAGCTCACGTATAATTTTTTGAAATCAATGGTGAGGAGTTCCAAAGTGCATAACTATTCTACATAATTATTCAATAGAAACCATGTAAGTTTTGCAAGAGTAATCACTAATTTATAGTTTTGAATTTTCACACTAACTATCACATTTCATTGTATCACCATTGTCAACCATAATTTGAAAATTAGACATATGGCACATACATAACAATGGGTTTCTTACGTCAGCCTTCTACGAATAAAATTATGGATGTTACCACTATTAATCAACACAATTATTTTGAGTTGTCTAATGTAGCTAATCAATTTCAATGTTTGGTAGTATTGATAGTTAATAGGGCGTGGAGAGAATTTTGGGGTTCCTTGTAAGGCACCTTGATCTTCCATGCGAGGGGCAGTGTTTGTTGGAAATAATACTGAGAGGGGGGGTGAATCAGTATTATCAAATCAATAAAACTTTTTCATTTCCATACTTAGATACATATACGCTACTTCAATTAAGGGAACCCGCGTGTATACGCAATTGTGTCTAATGCAACTAGCGTATATCCAGAATACTTATGATTCAGTTAATCCATTAAATGTTGATCTTTAGTTAGTGCATCAGAACTTCATTAACCATATGTACAGTAAGTAGGTGCAGTAAAACAGAACAGATCATCACACATAAGAAGCACACATGAACACCATGATATAAGGTGGAAACCCAATGTGGGTGAAAACCACCTGCTGCAAGTCGTCTCTATCTTCTTTTAATAAGAAACTTCATTTTACAATAGTTTTGTACTGGTGCAGTCTTATACCAGTACGCAGGCTTCTACCTGCAGAGGGATACAACCCTCTCTCATTTTCCAGACTCTCCTGGATGGGAGCTACAACCCCCTTAGCTCTTGTACTAGCTGATCCATTTACTAGTACGTAGGTGCCTGCCTACTGAATGCTCCAATCTTCACTCGTTCTCTAGTTGCTACTGGAAGGGAGCTACTACCCCCTTTGCTCTTGTACTAGCTGATGTACTAGTACGTAGGCGCCAGCCTACAATCTCCTTTCATCCTCCAGGGACCACATTTCATACATTTTCAGACTGGATACTCTTGAAGCACAACACTATAATCTGAAGGGCCACATTTCATCCAATTTTCATACTGGACCCATAAATATCATTGAAGCACAAAACAATCAATACTAGCATCATCAATTTCTGAATCACTCAAACACTGAAGCCTTGTCAACAACACAGTCACAAGAACACAGAGCAGACAACAAAACTCTGCAATAACAATCAGACCCAACTGCAACTTTAAACATCATACTTCATAATGTATATGCTACTACGATGAATCAAACCTGTGTACATACATGCTTTCACCAAAGCCAACCCGCGTACATATCTCTAAATATTCAATCATGACTTGCAGCTATCTCAAACTTAAATTATACTCAATTCAGAACATTACATGCGTCAGTATGCAGATCTAGAATAAGCATAATCAACCATATAGAAATAGTTTATTTCAAACCATTTAATCCCGATCTATCCTTAGATCTTGTTCTCCATTAACCGGTGAGATTCCTCCTTAGCTCAGATCAAGCAATGCATCATAAACCCATAACCTGCATACTGGATCTCATACTTCATCATATATTCAAGACTTTCTCAATGCATTTGCCTAATGATCTTCTTCTCCTTTTATATTCTTAGGCCTTACTCAATACCATGGTCCAAAAACATTGAGAACCAATACTAGGGACCCAATACCTAGGTTCAATACTTCGGATGCAATACCAAGGACCAAAACCATAGGTCTAAATATCACGGACCCAAGAATAATCTTTCCCACATGTACACGCTTTTCTGTGCATGAAAGTGCATGCATACGCATACGTGACTTTTGATCAGAAATCCTGCGTGTATACGCTTCTTTGTACATATGAACCTGTGTGTATAACATGCATGTATACCCTACTTGGTATATAGTGAACCTGCGTATATACACGACTTGGTACATAGTGAACCTGCTTATAACCTGTGTGTATACCCTACTTGGTATATAGTGAACCTGTGTATATACTTTGAGCCTGCATATATACTGTTCTTCTTCATTCTTTGTAGTCTGATCATCAATTCTTTGCTACTGACGTGATGCACTATGATCTGTCATTTGTGTGATTTGCCATTAAGGACAACACTTGTCTCATAATGTCAACAATCTCCCCCTTTGGACTTGATTGCAAAGCTAACTTCTCACACTTAGAACTATCATCTGATTCCTTTGAGTTGTCCTGCATCCCATGCATTCAGTCACATCTGATATCTCTTCTGAAGATTCATCTAGTTATAAATAAGTGAGATGTTCTTCTATGAGTGGGTTGCCATCAAGTACAACACATGCATCATAATGCCAACAATCTCCCCCTTTGGACTTGATGGAAACAACACCAAATCACTCTCCCCCTTTGACATCAAGGGCAAAGGGCGGACCAAGATATTCACTTTCTTTGATAAACATCCCGCTGACCATACTCCCCCTGAGTACCTGCTGAAATCTCTGAATGAGCTCCCCCTTTGTATATGCCAAGGTGTACTAATCTATCCATGCTCCCTTTGAGTACATGTTGAAGTCTTTGCTTTGCTGAAGTGTGTTGTTCATGCTCCCCCTCACTGTAAGCAAGGTCTGCAATAAGATGTTCTATAAGAAGAACATGACTCTATACATCATAAATGACCTTCCTATCACCAAAAGACTCTATACAAACATCCATCACCCAACCAAGTGGGGATCATCCACCCAAACAAGTGGGGATACATCAGAAGTTTACATATGACAACCAAGTATATTACATCATTCATCCCAGGCATAGTGGCGAAACCAAAAGAGGCCGTTACATGACCTTGACAATAAAAGAAATACATGACTGAAATATTTCATCATCCTTCCTATGCATAGAGGGGCTACAAATTACATCAGAAGAGATTTCATCAAATGACTACAATAGATAGAGACACTATTACATCATGAGTCTTGATATGACCTTTACATATAAATAAGACCATGATAGTTATCAGCAACTATCATACACAATGTCTGATCTGCTCCATAAGCATCTGTCAACAACATCTAGACCAACAATCATCTTCTCCCTCTGCACCTGTTCCTGATGGTCTCTGTCAGACCCATAATAGACTTTTCTCATCCTAAGTCTGGCTCACTGATTTCCAAAATATATGTGACTGTATCCACAGAAACATGCGTATATACCCGGATGTCCCTTATAAAACTCGCGTACAACCACTTCCAGATCAGCAACCTGTAAATGTCCTATAACAAGGTATGTCTGCATATAGATATCAACTCATCATCATAAAAATCATTCACATTATAACATTTGTGAAAAACACCATAGTCATCTCATCGTCATCAAGATCTGCATGATCCGAGTATCATCTCTTTTGGGAACATCTGCATCAATCAACATATGTAAGTATCAAGAACTCATCATCATCATGCCTCCAGCAATGCAACTTTGAGTAATCATTCATGTATCCAGCACTATGTATCTTGAGCTCAAGATCATTTGTCAAGACTTCTTGATATCATCAACAACAACAATCCTCATCCACATGAGCACCAAGAACTATAGGAATCCTGCATCAAAATTGTATTTTATGATCTTTATGCATATGACGACAGCAACATATGAGTGACTCATCATCAAGTGTATTCAAGCTTTGTACTTCTCCTTATCTTTATGAAGATCACCATGTAAACACCATATATGCATCCACAACTTTGATCAGAACACCAGCTATGTAAACCCAAGAATCATATGAGATTTTTTCATGGACAACTCATAACCATATCATAGCAAGATATATCATTTAGCCATATAAGCATCATCACCAAGGACTACTAACCATAATGCCAACAATGCATTATTCAAAACCTAAACTCCCCCTGAACCTGTGCCATCTGATTACTGTCAGATCTGATCATGCATGTATCAAGAATAAGACTTCATCATCATCAAGTTAGGATAAAAAACACTTCTAAACATTTTAGGAGTACCAAGACATTTCCACACATCATTAGCAGATTGTAATTATTATCAAACAGAGAAAATAGTGAACTGAATCATATCAGACCCTTTTCCTTAGCATGTCCCTACTGCTTTTCCTCAGACTGACATATACGCGATTGTGCAGTGTCTAACTCGCGTGTATACGCGACTTCCCTTTATGAAACTTGCGTATGAGATTCAGAACACTGAATTTTTATACTTTCATCTCCCTTTGAGTTTGTTATGTCTGTGCTGTGCCACATCTTTCTGACTATACTTCCTTCTTCTTCCATATTTTCAAGTGTGATGATGTTTTCTCCTTTTTAGTGGTTCCCGTACCTTGTTCCTACATTCCTTTGCTATATGTCCAAGCTTGTTACATGCATAACCTCTCATATGTTTCATATTCCTCTTGTAGCAATCAACAGCTTTGTGACCAAACATGTTGCAAGAAAAACAATATCCGTTAAAGTACCTGGAATGTGAGGATCTTTCTGCATGACGGTCTTGAACTACTCTTCTTCTGCATCTGGCTGCAACATGTCCAAGATTATGACATACATAACATTTAACCTTGTTCATTGGAGGAGTAAAATATTTTCTTTGAAGAATTTGTTTCCTTGGCTGTTGATGGGGTTGACCTCTCATTTCCTTGTTGAACATTTTAGATTTTGCATTAGAGTTCCTTGTCTTATTTTTTGAACCAGATTCACCTTCAATAGATTCATGAAAACCAAGACTAGTTTTGATAGCAGGAGTCCTTTGACTACTATGAATATCATCCAACATCTTATTACTATCTTGAAATCGTAAGAGCTTATATTTTTCCTCTAATTTATCTTTTAGAATATTTACCTCAACCTAAAGTTGCTCTTCCTTTTCAAGATACTGCTTCTTCATGTTTTCTTCAACATTTCTTCCTTCTTCTAACTGATGTCTTAGTTCAAGAACTTCATTTTCTTGTTTTTCAAGAGCTTGGTGTAGATCTTTATTCCGCCTTTTGATTCTTCAAGATCTTCCTTTAGCGAGAGGATCGTAGCTTCAAGCCTTTCATAATAACTGGATCTATCTCTGAGTTTCTTGATTGTTGTGCTCCTTTCATTGACTTCATTTCTTAATGATGTCACTTCATCCTGCAATTTTTGACATAGAAACACCTTGTCCCTGAATACCTTCCTTACCTTGTTTCCTTCCTCTAATTGAACTTTTAGTTTGGTAGCTTCTTCTTTGAAAGCACATTCCCTTTCGTTCAATAGATCTTGTTGATCTCTAATTTTGTCTGTAAGCCTTTTGAATTCTGCCTCTATTTGATATCTTTCTTGCTCACCCATAAGAGAAAATTCAGTTGTTTCGCTATCACTTTCATCATCTTCACATGGATGGATACCAGAGGATAACAAATTCATACTTGATAGATCTTGTTCATCTTCATTCTGAAGTGATTCTGAATCTGAAGTGCTTCTTCCACATATTCCCCAATCGATGCTCCCACTGTCATAGTTCTTCTGAGATGTCTTCTTCTTAGGTGCTTTCTTCTTAAGCTTCTTTCCCATTGTTCTATGGATCTCCTTCAAGCGATCAACCTTCTACCAAGGGACCTGCTCTGATACCAATTGTTGGAAATAATACTGAGAGGGGGGGTGAATCAGTATTATCAAATCAATTAAACTTTTTCATTTCCATACTTAGATACATATACGATACTTCAATTAAGGGAACCCGCATGTATACGCAACTGTGTCTAATGCAACTAGCATATATCCAGAATACTTATGATTCATTTAATCCATTAAATGTTGATCTTTAGTTAGTGCATTAGAACTTCATTAACCATATGTACAGTAAGTAGGTGCAGTAAAACAGAACAGATCTTCACACACAAGAAGCACACATGAACACCATGATATAAGGTGGAAACCCAATGTGGGTGAAAACCACGTGCTGCAAGTCATCTCTATCTTCTTTTAATAAGAAACTTCATTTCACAATAGTTCTGTACTGGTGCAGTCTTATACCAGTACGCATGCTTCTACCTGCAGAGGGCTACAACCCTCTCTCGTTTTCCAGACTCTCCTAGATGGGAGCTACAACCCCCTTAGCTCGTGTACTAGCTGATCCATTTACTAGTACATAGGTGCCTGCCTACTGAATGCTCCAATCTTCACTCGTTCTCTAGCTGCTACTGGAAGGGAGCTACCACCACCTTTGCTCTTGTACTAGCTGATGTACTATTATGTAGGCATTGGCCTACAATCTCCTTTCATCCTCCAGGGACCACATTTCATACATTTTCAAACTGGATACTCCTGAATCACAACACTATAATCTGAAGGGCCACATTTCATCCAATTTTCATACTGGACCCATAAATATCATTGAAGCCCAAAACAATCAATACTAGCATCATCAATTTCTGAATCACTCAAACACTGAAACCCTATCAACAACACAGTCACCAGAACACATAGCAGACAACAAAACTCTGCAATAACAATCAGACCCAACTGCAACTTTAAACATCATACTTCATAATGTATACGCTACTACGATGAATCGAACCTGCGTATATACGCTCTTTCACCAAAGCCAACCCGTGTACAGATCTATAAATATTCAATCATGACTTGCGGCTATCTCAAACATAAATTATACTCAATTCAGAACATTACATGCGTCAGTATACATATCTAGAATAAGCATAATCAACCATATAGAAATAGTTTATTTCAAACCATTTGATCCCGATCTATCCTTAGATCTTGTTCTCCATCAATTGGTGAGGTTCCTCCTTAGCTCAGATCAAGCAATGCATCATAAACCCATAACCTGCATACTGGATCTCATACTTCATCAGATATTCAAGACTTTCTCAATGCATTTGCCTAATGATCTTCTTCTCCTTTTATAGTCTTATGCCTTACTCAATACCATGGTCCAAAACCATTGAGAACCAATACTAGGGACCCAATACCTGGGTTCAATACTTCAGACGCAATACCAAGGACCAAAACCATAGGTCTAAATACCACGGACCCAAGAATAAGCTTTCCCACATGTATGCACTTTTCCGTTCATGAAAGTGTGTGCATACGCATATGCAACTTTTGATCAGAAATCCTGCGTGTATACGCTTCTTTGTATATATGAACCTGTGTGTATAACCTGTGTGTATACCCTACTTGGTATATAGTGAACCTGCGTATATACGCGACTTGGTACATAGTGAACCTGTGTATGACCTGTGTGTATACGCTACTTGGTATATAGTGAACCTGCGTATATACTCTGAGCCTACATATATACTCTTCTTCTTCATTCTTTGTAGTCTGATCATCAATTCTTTTCTACTGACCTGCTGCACTATGATCTGTCATCTGTGTGATTTTTCCATCAAGGACAACACTTGTCTCATAATGCCAACAGTGTTTTCCAAGTTGGATCAAGAAGATTCTAAATGGGAATGTCCTCTGAGTATTCATATGGAGATACATACATTATAAATAAATTTATTTTTTACAATTGTTCCCTATGAAATATGAGTTATAACATTTATTCAAAAGATGGAGAAATTGACATTCCTCCATCTCTTTGGGAGATAACTTGTCAATATACACTAGTTATGAGTTGGGTGACTATATCAACTTATTTATCTCTATCATAAGATTCCAAACACATGCTTAGGTGCTAAGTGATAATGTGTGATTGAATAGATTCCTTGAGACCATTGGTGAAATATTTTTTAATAACTGAATTATATAGGTCATCTATATGGATTGAAAATTTCTCAAAGGTGGTAAAATAGTCCATAATTATACCTACTTGACATAATTTTTTCGTTCATCTACAATAGTGAATGTCATGTTTTGGATAAAGAGAAAGAATTTGCACAAACTAGGTGTAGTTCATTTATCCTGTATACTATTTCAATACCACTCCTACCACTACCAACATTCAACATCCAAATATAAGAATCTCAATTTTAACTTGTGTATGTTTTTGTTAATGCCATGGATAAAGAAATGGTGTTTCATTTTTCTCACCCATGGGATTAGATCCATCAAACTTTTTCATTTCAACATATATTGAGTATTTTGATCTTCAAATTGTACTTGAAGGTTACCTAAAAACATGAGTCTAAACTATGATTCATGGGATAGAAATTCCTCCTTGATTTAATAAATGTTTTTTTTGGTAACTGTGGTGGCAACTCTTGGCTATATGCAATCAATGCCCATGCATATTTATCATTATGAAAAAATATAAAAAGGAAATATTGGTGAAGTTGAGCTATATAAAATGCAATGAATAATTCTAAATCAAAGACTCAACACTCATAATGAGAATGGCCAACACTTGAGAGTCCTAGACCTCAAAATTTCTGAGATGGTAAGAGGAAATCTTAGAAGATACAATGTTAAAATTTAGGAAAAAGAGAATTTAAGATGTAAATATGAGAATGAAATGATGAACTAGATCAAGAAACAAGGTATTTTTTTGTATTTATGAAAATATGAAGCACTAATAATGCATGTTCTTAAATCATAAGTGCCATATAGAATTAACAACTGCATAGGTAAATATGTAATCCTAGAAACATGGAAATTTTTCATAAGAAAAACCAGAATTATGTTACTTCATACATCTATTTTAGCAGAAGAAAATATGACATGAAATAATAAAGACATAAAGAAAGACAATACACAGACTTCAACTTTACTCAAAATTTGGAATCAAATTGATCTTCATTAACTTGTCTCGAAGAGATTAATACATTACATAATTATAAAACTCCAAAATTTCAAAGCTCCCATTTAATTCACTTTTCTAATTTTTATTTCCCCTTAAACCTAACTCTAAATTTCCCTAATTCTAAACTAAACTTTAGTAAGTTGATTGCAAGGCAAAGTAGTTACTATAAGATATGGTAAATCAACTTTTTTTATCTACAACCTTACATAATATAACACGTTGAGGAAAAATTATGATATAAACATCATTTTTTTTTATATGGGTCAGATCGAGTAACCAAATCAAGATAAGAAATGTAATAAGAAGATAAATCTACTTGTTCAAATAAGGAATATACAATTGAAGGTTTGAACTTATCTGAGTATATAAAATAAGGGATAATCATTTTGGTATGTAACCAAAAATAGGGGAAAGAACTAATGAAAAATAATATAAGTTCAAGGAAAAAACATATAATATGATAATTGGCCTTTCTATACTTCTTCATCAATTTTATGTAAGTAGGGTTAATTATCTAGTGAAATATTTAATCATAGTTTGGACACATGCATGATAAAGAACAAATGTTCCATGTTTAAATATTGTTATCCATTATGAAATAGATATTTTTTTATGATATACTAGGGAAACATAGCTTCATTTTTCTATTCCATAGAACTACACTAATTTGATGTTGTAATGTTGGAGAAAACTCATGGTTGTAGGGAGTCAATGCCTAGGAATCTTTATCATTATGACTTTTATTTTTATTTTGAAATATTGGCTGGAGTTTAGATATATAAAATACAATGAATAATTCCAAATCAAAGACTAAACGCTCAAAATTATAATGGCCAACATTTTAGGGTTTCTAACCTCAAAATTTGTGAGATGGAAAGAGGAAAACTTAGAAGAGGAAAGGTTAAAAATTAATAAAAAAATAATTTAAGATCTAAACCTCTGAATTAAATGATGAAATATGTCATGAAACAAGGCATGCGAATGTATTTTTAAAAGTATGGATTACTAATAATGCATGTTCTTAAAACACATCTACCATGTTGAGCTAACAACTACATAGATAAATATGTAATCCCTTAGACATGTTAATTTCTCATAAGAAAAATCAAAATTTTGTTGCTTCATACATCACTCTTAGTAAAAGAAAATATGACATGGAAAAATAAATACATAATGAAAGAAACTACACATACTATAATATTTACTCAAAATTTGGAATCAAAATGATCTTCATTAACTTGTCTCTGAAAGATTAATACATGACAAAATTATAAAAATGAAAAATCTATTAACCCCATTATTGGAAATATGTTTTCATTTATGTCAACAGGATAGTGCCTGATGTCAACGAGGTGTCCATTAAGAACATGGTTGAAAATGATGTGAGGAGGTGGCACAGGTGCCTCAAAAGAATAAGTTCCAAGCACGAGAAGAGAGGTCAAGGATCAAAGAATAACAAAGAGTCTGAAGCCATTTTTCATTTATCAAGTGATATCAATGAATAAATCAAGCCTAATCAAATGGAAAGTGCTCTGGAAAAGCTTTCCAATAGTATAAATAAGTCTGCAAATGGCATCCTGGATCAAAAGAAAGAGGTAGTCAAAGTTGGGCCTACAAAAGTCAAAATCCTGGAACCCTGGAATCCTGAAACTCTTGAGAAAATTAGTTCCCAAAAGCTTCATGCACCAGGGCATCTAGGTTCTAGTTTAGCATATCGAATGTGTTAAGCGGGCTATACCCGAGAGGTGAAAAACCACCAATGGAAGGAGTTAGGTGGAGTGCGCTAGCAAGGAAACACTATTATCAACACACAATAGTGGATAAGTGGTAGTGGGCCTACCTGAGAAGTCTTGGAAGCCCATAACACGGTGGAAACAAAGTGGCACAGAGTACTAGGACCAAAAGCCTAAAACCTTGGAAACCTAAAAACCAGGAACCCCATAACTATTTACTATTGCATAAGGGACGTCAGGGTAGCAGTTTGGTGGGGATTGTTAGATGACTAAACAACAGGAGAAAGAGTTTTTTCCAACAGATAGAATGGTGGAAGTGATCCCTTAGGTGCATTACAATCAACCACAATCATTGACATGGATCAACTCTCAACCAATCAGTGGCACATAACTTTGAGAGTAGTGTTCCTGTACACACATAATGGTCAAACCAAATTGAAAGTGCAGATCAACTCCAACATATCCAGTGGTGAGCGATGACACAAATTTTTCTAAATGTTAATGAATAAGGTCGTTCCAAATGTTTTGATCTACAACTCCGTTATTCTAGGGGAACTCTCCCTAATTTTAGAAACCACCGATGCTAGACCCAAGGGTGTCTTGAAAGCCCATAACAAAGTGGAAATAGAGTGGCACAGAGTACCATGCTCGAAATCCTATAACCTTGGAAACTTGGAATCTTGGAACCACGTAGATATTTACAAATGCATAAGGGTGATGGGGTGGTAGGCTAGCAAGGATTTTTAACTGACTAAAAAACATGAGAAAGAGTTTTATCCAATGCATAGAATGGTGGAGGTGATCCCTTGGGTGGATGACATTCAATCAAAATCATCAGTGCAAATCAACTCTCAACCAATCGACGACACATAACATCAAGAGTAGTGGTCCTATACGCACATAATGGTCGAACTAAATCTACAATGCAAATCAACTCCAACATATCTAGTGGTGAGCGACGACACAAAGTTTTATGAACATTAACAAACAAGGTGGTCCTTGAAGGTGCTTTCAAAAGTTGTGATCTACAACTCATAGTTACTCCACGTGCACTTTGCCTAATTTCAGAAACCACTGATGGTGGTCCCGAGTGTGGTTTTCGATACCACTATGGTATTGTGTGGGACCCTCAATTGTTTGCAAAATAAAGGATAAAAGGACCCTTTCTCTCTATTTTGATAGGACAAGTGGTAGCATTAGACGTAGGTGATGTTAGCAACCACCCATTGGGAGGTAGACATGTGGCAAGCAGTTGTTATGTTTTCAGGTATCGAAAAGGCCCATATATGGGTGACACATGGAGCTATCACAAATCAACATGTGGCGTTGATGACATTAACATGAAGTCACCCTAGACACGAAAAAATCCAGAGATCAAAACCCTCATAAGTATTTTTTGAAATAATTATATGGAGGCACCGAGATAGGGAGCTTTGACATTAGCACTAACATAAAGGCATATGGAGTAGAGAAACAAGGGTGAAAATCATTTAGAGAGGGAAATAAGCCCCCGAAAAAACCCTAAAGGGCTTAGTACCTAAGTTCTTATTGCTAGTCACAGGACCCGGTAACATGATGATAAAATAGGTGGATTTCAGTAGCATTCACGTTGTAAAAGAAAAAGGCTCAGGGAATATTTATTTAGCAGTAAGGTTAGTTTTAGTGGCGGTGATATGTTAAAAGGCCTTAAGGCCTGGCATGGTTAGGTGATTGGAAACATTATTTGGCAGGAAGGAATGACTTGGAGTTGCAAGAGCATTAAAAGAAATTAAGTGGTAGATACACACTATTAATTTTTACCGGACTTACTGTTAAAAGGGATTTTTGGCATAACAACTTGGAGTTTTGATAGCAGCATGGATGAGTGGGAAACTATTTTTGGAGGTTTTTCATGGTGGAACTAACTATTAAGACACAATTTTGGTAGAGTTATGGTGAAGGCGGTAGGTTTGGCAATCTTGGCAAAATTTGGAAGGTCACTAAATTTAGATAACCTCAAATAAAGATGTAAAAAGGCCAAAATTAACTGAAATTAGCATAAAAACACATGGAAAAGGTTTATATTTGTATAGGACCTTAATATAACATGAAAATTAGATTTAGAGGACCAACTTGACCAATACAAAGGAAAAACAAGAAAAACCTTGTAGTAGTTTAAAGAGAAAGATAATTCAAGTTCAATACCAAAAATATGAGTTCAGAATTATTTAAAAGAAGAATTTGAGCACAAAAGTGATGGAAAAGTGTAGTAGATTGTAAAATAGCAACATATATTTGTAAAGTGTGCGTGAGAGTTGTTGCTGCATCATGATGCATGATGGTGGTATACATCAAGGGTGAAATATAGACCAATCTTGGTATCTAAAAGGTGCTTCAGAGATGCATATAATGCATTGGTACTTTGGGTTGATTATGTTGGTGTATAGAGTTTGGTGATTTGTTTAGTAATGATAGATGGATGAAGGTGGTGGTTTTTTGTATCAGTAATTAGAGATTCTTGAAGGTGTTTGCATAAGTAATTATGGATTTTTGAAAGTGTTTCTGCGGTGGCTTTAGTGAGCAGTTGTAGTGACAAAAAAAGTCAGTTTCTTATGAGGTAAGAGGTCTATTGGTTCTAGTTTCAAAATGGATGAAAGATCAATCAAGAAGGCCAACAAGTGGTAGATTTGAGATCTAAGATTGGGTATCCTTCCATTGGGTACTGGTAAATGTTTGGGGAAAGAAACTAATGTTCTTTTATGTCATATAATTTCTCTTTCCATAATTACTAATATTGTTCAAAAGTAAGACATAAAGGTACTTAGTGCTCAGTCTTAGTAACCTTTCAATTCTACTTTCCATTCCTAATTTTAACTGATGAAATATAAAAACTAGACAAAGAACATATGAACAATATCCATTTGAATATTAATGAGGAAATAAAAGAGTTAGACGAATTGAATTGAATTTTTTTTCATGGGAAATTAAAAATCAAGTATTTGTACCTTCCCAACCTTAACTCAACATTTGTTGGTCCCCCTGAGCAATGTTAGGCCTACCATTCCTCTTTAGTTTGTTACTTACTACTTAGCTTCAATCTATCTAATTCTTCTCTCAGAAAATTGTCAGACAGAAGCCAATAAAAGCACATAAGCAATATTCGTCTACAACTCTTTGGGTTGTTATTAACTGCCTCCACCTCACCAACAGGTGGCAGATAGTTAACTTCTCATTAATGATCTCTTGTTTCCCACTTTTTAAGATAACTCTTTATCTTCTAGGAAACATTTAATCGGCCAATATCATAATTTCATAATAAAATCTAATCACCCAGATTAGGTTCGTAGGACTTGTTGATGGATAATAATAATTTCGAAAATAAAACTGCATCAATTTTCCCCTTTCATCCATCTGTACTTAACAATTAATTTCTCATTTTTGTTTTTATTTATAAAATAAATCATAGTTACAACTTTACAAACATTTATCTTCAACAAAATTATTAGTGATTAACTATTTATTTATCCTTTAATGTAGCATAATTAATTAACATTAAACTTATGCACATTTAATTAACAATAAAATAATTAATTTGAGCAATATCACATCCTCCCCAACTTAAATTTGACATCATCCCGGTGTCCCAATCAATACTTTCTTCTTGGAAATCATTTCAGATTTTTTTTCTCAAAACATAGAAGGATAATCTTCCTTGAAAACATCCTCTAGCTCCCAGGTTTCCTTCTATGGAGTGAAAGAACCTTCAACTGCACTAAATCTCTATTCAAGAGTGTAACTGTCTTTTGGTCTAGAATATGCAGTGGTTCTACTAGAAACTTTCCCTCTTGTTCTTCCTATACAGCATGTCATTCAATTACATGAGATGGATGATGTGCATACATCTTCAATAATGAAACAAGGAATTCATTATGAATCTTAATATTGGTTGGTAGGTATAGTTGATAAGAAATAGGTCCACCTCTAGCTAATGCTTCAAAGGGCTTATAATATACACGAGATAACTTAGCACAACTACCAAGTCTAAGTGTACTCTTCTTAGGCTTGACCTTCAAGTACACATTATATCCCACATTGAATTCCTTCTGACTTCATTTTAGGTCTACATTTCTCTTCTAGATATCTTGGGTTGCTTCAAAATTATGATTAACTTGCTTGACTATTTTTCCATTTCCTTTAACATTCCTTGTTCTAATAGCAATATATCTCTAGGATGATCTCATCTTTAAGCTGCATTTCATCTTCTCCCATACATAACTTCAAAGGGACTCATTTTTAAAGAGGTTTGATATCCATTATTATGGGAAGATTTAGCTAAATGAAAATAATCCTCCCATTTAGTTTGTTTGTCTTTCAGACACATCCTTAACATGTTTTATAATATTTGATTGGTCATTTGTGTTTGACCACCGATTTGACTCGGATGATAGCATGTGCTAAATTTGAACTTAGTTCCCATATTTTCAAATAATCCCTTCTAAAATATGGTGGTGAAATTTGCATCTCTATCTGAAATAACAACCTTAGGTACCCCATGAAGTCTAAAAATTTCCTTTATGAAGAACTCTCCAATGTTTATGGCCTTAAAAGTACATTTAACTAAAATGAAATGTGTTTCTTTACTAAGCTTGTCAACCACAACCATAATGGAATTATGTTGTTTCCTTGTTTTTGGTAACCTGATGATCGAATCCATTGAAATGGTCTCCCACCTCCATTCTGGAATGGGTAGTGGTTGCAACAAACGAGAAGGGTGTTGATGGGGCGATTTAACTTGATAGAATTAAAGATAGCTTGCTATATATTCAACTATCTCTTTTTTCATATTTGAGCAATAAAAACCTTTCCTTAATATAGTGATCATTTTTTTAACCAGGATGAACAATTGTTGTTATTTTATGCACCTCATCTAAGACAAAAAAATTCAGATTTATGCCATTAGGTATGTAAATTTTTCATTCCAACTGCAATAAATCTTAGATTTTAATTAAAAAATCATCTTTCTCCTCATCTACTTTATCTATTGTCTTCACTTTTTCTTTAATTTTCAAATATTCTAAATCATTATTGGTAGGGTTTTCACCTTTTCCACCAAATTTTTTGACCAATCGATTGCTAAAGTAGCACAAATCTGATTAAGTTTTTTCTTAAGGAATTTTCTGTTCTTTTCCTTTCCTTTGATATGCGTAATCTCAAAGTCATACTCACTAATAAATGCTAACCATATTTCTTGTGCAGCATTGAAATTAGGATGATCAAGAAGGTGTTTTGGACTAACATTGTCCATCCTTACCTAAAATCTTCTCCCTATTAAACAATGTATCCACATTTTGAATACATCAATAGTTGCTTCTAATTCCAAATCATGGGTGATGCTTCAAAGGGCCCATAATATCTAGGAGATAACTTAGCACAACTACCAAGTCTGAGTGTACTCCTTTAGGCTTGACCTTCAGGTACACAAGATATCCCACATTGAATTCCTTTTGAGTTCTTTTTAGGTCTACATTTCTTTTCTAGATATCTTGGGTTGTTTTAAAATTATAATTAACTTGCTTGACTATTCTTCCATTTCCTTTAACATGTCTTGTCCTAATACCAATATATCTCCAAGATGATCTCATCTTAAAGCTACTTTTCATCTTCTCCCATACATAACCTCAAAGGGACTCATTTTTAAAGAGGTTTGATATCCATTATTATGGGAAGATTTATCTAAATGCAAATAATCCTCCAATTTAGTTTGTTTGTCTTTCACATACATCCTTAACATGTCCTATAATATTTGAATTGTCATTCCTGTTTGACCACCAGTTTGACTTGGATGATAGCATGTGCTAAATTTGAACTTAGTTCGCATATTTTCAAATAATCCCTTCTAAAATTTGGTGGTGAAATTTACATCTCTGTCTGAAATAACAACCTTAGGTACCCCATGAAGTATAAAAATTTCCTTGATGAAGAACACTCCAATGTTTATGGCCTTAAAAGCACATTTAACTAAAATGAAATGTGTTTCTTTGCTAAGCTTTTCAACCACAACTATGGTGGAATCATGTTGTTTCCTTATTTTTGGTAACCTAGTGATGGAATCCATTGAAATGGTCTGTCGTCTCCATTCTGGAATGGGTAGTGGTTGCAAAAAATGAGCAGGGTGTTGATGGGGCGCTTTAACTTGATGGAATTCAAGATAGATTGCTATATATTCAACTATCTCATTTTTCATACTTGGCCATTAAAAATCTTTCCTTAATATAGTGATCAATTTTTTGTAACGAGGATGAACAATTGTTGTTATTTTAGGCAGCTCTTCTAAGACAAAACAATTTAGATTTATGCCATTAGGTATGTAAACTTTTCATTCCAACTTCAATAAATCTTAGATTTTAATTAAAAAATCATCTTTCTCCTCATCTACTTTATCAATTGTCTTCAAAATTTCTTTAATTTTCAGATATTCTAAATCATGATTTGTAGGTTTTTTACCTTTCCACCAAATTTGTTGACCAATCAATTGCTAAAGTAGCACAAATCTGATTAAGTTTTTTTCTTAAGGAATTTGCTATTTTTTTTTCCTTTCCTTTGACATGCGTAATCTCAAAGTCATACTCACTAATAAATGCTAACCATATTTCGTGTCTAGCATTCAAATTAGGCTGATCAAAAAGGTATTTGACACTAACATTGTCTATCATTACATAAAATCTTCTCCCTATTAAACAATGTATCCACATTTTGAATACATGAATAATTGCTTCTAATTCTAGATCATGGGTAACATAATTCTTTTCATGTTCTCTTAGTTTTCTTGACTAATAGAAAATAACATGACCATCCTCCATCAAAATTCCCCTTATTCCTTCCTTACTTGCATGTGTACATACCATAAATTTCTTATTGGGATAAGCTAATTTTAGAATTGAAGTTTTAGTAAAAGGTTGTTTTAGTTTGTCAAAACTATCTTGACACTTTTGACTCCAGTCAAATTCAATCACCTTATTTTGTAGATTAGTGATTAGGTATGCAAGTTTAGAAAATCTATCTATAAATCTCCTATAATATCATGTGATGCCCATAAAGGATCTGAATTTTTCCACGTTCTTGGTGTTGGCCAATCCATTATTGCTCTTATTTTCTTAGGATATTTAATAATTCCTTCTTCTGATATTACATGTCCTAGACAATGAATTTGTTGCTATTAGAATGAATTGTTACTAAATTTAGCATATAGTTCATTGTCTCTTAAAGTTTGAAGGACCATATTCAAATGTTGATCATGCTCTTACTTACTCTTTGAGTATACCATAATATCATCTATAAATAAAATCATAAATTTATCTATAAATGGCCTTAGTACATTATTTCTGAGTCCCATGAATGTAGTATGTCCATTAGTTAGCCCAAATGGGAGTACTACAAATTCATAGTGCCCATAATGGGTGTGAAAGGTTGTATTGTCTATGTCTGCATTGTTGATCCTAATTTTATAATATCTCGATCTCCGATCAATTTTAGAGAATATAGAAGCCTCTCTAACTTGATCGAATAAATCATCTATTCTTGGCAAGGTATATTTATTTTTTATACTCATATTATTTAGTTCTCTATGATCTATTCACAGTCTCAATGTTCCATCTTTCTTTTTCAGAAATAGCACTGGTGCTCCACATGGAGACACACTTGGTCTTATGTATGTCTTTTCCAATAATGCATGTAATTGAATCTTCAACTCCATCAGTTGAAGGACGCTAATTCTATATATGGCCTTTTGTTATATCATCATTCAACACTCATGTAGTTCTGATGCTCTGGTATGGTTGTGGGAAGCCCTTTCCCATACAGACTTGATCATTTATTGAAAAAAATATTTTGAATTCCATATGTGAGTATTCCCTTTAAAGAGCATATACAAACACGGGTACCATAATACCGAACCCGCGTATATTATTTAAAATATGAAAAAATAAAATAATATCCTATTTTTTGGGTGGGTTTTACGGGTTTCACTGAAATCCCACCTATAGGAGCCTGTGCCCTAACTGAATCAACTGATTTTTCATGGTATTTATACACCTCATGGGAAGGCCTAATGACATCAAGAAGATATGATAATGAAATTATAGTCTTTTCGGTCCCTAGATCAAGTATGAGTTTCCCTATGCCTCCTACACTCCCAGTCATAGGAAACCTTTGTTTCTTTAAATAGATGCTCATCCTTCAATATATGGAATGCCTTTTCACCTGCTTGAGAGGTGATATTTAAGGCTTGGGATGGAATAATCCGGAGGATGGTTTCATTGGTGCCATGGTCAGATCAGGTTGTATCTCTCCTCTACACTTTGCTGATATCAATAATGGGAAATTTATCTTTAATAGTAAGCTTGTTGAGCTCCCTATAATCCTGAAACATACACCATGATCCATTCTTTTTGTGTACCAATACCACTGGAGAAGAGAAATAACTTTGACTGGGTTAAATTATACCAACCTATAGAATTTCTACAACCATACATTCAATTTCACTCTTTTTGGCATATGCATATATGGAAGGCCTAATGTTTGAGGGAATGCTTCCTAGAATCAAATGACTATCATGATCATGATCACGAAAAGGTGGAGGAATCTGGGAGTCTGAAATAGCTATGAATGATTGTCCAAACATTTTTGGAGATCTGTAGAAATAGATGATTTTGATGTGGGAACCTATAATGAACATAATTGTGAAATTACACCTTGTTGTTCTTTCTTTAGAAGATTTGTCATGTTGTATATCATCTTCTTTTGAATTTTCTTATTCCTTTTCTTTCTCCTCTTCACAATCTATGTAAAATTATTTCTTCTCAGCACACTTATGAGGTTTAGTGTATTTTCTATCACAACTGTAACAAAGCCCTTCTTCTCTTTTTTCTTTCAATTATTCTACTGTCAACATTGTAGGTTGCGAAATGCTAGGGAAGGAAACACTTCCATATTTATAGTTGTGAGTAGTAGGCTTCCTCGTTGCCATAATTTTTCTTTCAATTTTTCTTAGCAACCTGAATGCCTTCTCCAATGAATCAGGTTCCCAAAGATGAACCTCATGTTGGATGTTATCCTTTAGAGTCCCTATGAACACATCAATTCTATGCTCCTCTAGAATATTCTTTACCCTTGTATTCAAGTTTTGGAATTCCTCAATGTGCTCCACCATTGAAACCTTTTATTTGAGATTTATTAATTGGCTAAAGAAGGTGTTGCTTTTTGTATCCTCATAATGTGCTATCATTTCCTCCATAAAAATTGACCAGCTGATAATTTGTTTATGAGATAAAATCCATCGATACCATACAAACTAATTATGTTCTAGATATAAAGTTGCAATTCGTACCTTTTCTGTGTTTTCACATTATGGAGATTGAAATATTGTTCCATCTGTAGTATCCATGTTACAGGATCCTTTCCATCAAACTTCCTCATATCGATCTTCAGAACATAGTGGGCCTTCAATCCAACATTAGATTCTATGGAATCATGATTAACGTTTCTTTTATTCTCAACATGATTTTCCTTTACTACCTTGTTGCCATTAGGAAGCATTTATTGAAGCAACTTTGTCAAACCTCCTTTCAAACTTTCCATGTCTTTCCTCAAATCTTTAATGTTTACTTCCAAACCATCCATCTTAGATTCCATGCCATCAATATTAGCTTCCATGCCCTTCATCTTCACTTCCACACCTTTCTTTAAACCATCCATCTTATCTTCTGTTACTTTTTGTGAGGGTGAAATTTGGTGCACTTGGTCTCATAATTTTGATATATCATGTTGCATTTCTTCCTCTTGTTCATGAGTCATGGTAGAGATTTCAGGTTGCTTACTAGGCGTTTCCATTTTCTTTCTTCAAGGCATTAATTAATGATAATTATGCTTCACTATTCCTTTTTAATTACTTCAAACTAATGTTTCAAACCAAACTTATGCAAAATTTTAAAAATACCCCACCTCTTTCTTCGCTTTTTAGGAGCACGATTTTGAATCTATTTTATCTCTATAATTTAGGATCTTTAAGGTCAAAAATTTCATCTTATGGTATCACTCTGAGTCCTCTTTCTAACACCACAAGTCTGGTCAATATTTGATTCTCCAAGAAAAAGTTATTCTAAATATCCCACGGAGGCTAAATTATAGATCAGTTCAGTAGAGTGAACTTGTACGAAATGCCATGTGTTATGAAACCAGCTCAAGAAAAGATAGAAAAGATAGATCAATGTCTTAGAATTCAGCCTCTTCGAGGGGGCAACCTACTTTACATTACATAAATGAACAATTCTTTGATGATACAAATGACAAAACCTCCTTTCTATATATAGGAGTCTAAGGAGTCACAATATAACCCAACCGACCTAATAATAATAATATAAAGCCACAAAAATAACAATAGAGGGATTCTATGGGGCACAGTAATAACAATATGGGGGCAATAGGGGCACAACAATATTAATAAGGGGTATAACTGCAATAGTAATGGGGTAATCACTAGTATTATAGGGACCCAACATGCCCCTCTCCTTCAAAAAAGTGTTGTCCTCAACACTTGAGTAGTTCTGGATACTTCTGCATAAAATTCTCATCCTCCCATGTGGAATCTTCAGTGGATAAGTTCTTCCACTTGATAAGATACTCTGAAATTGATCGATTTTGTAGCTGTCGAGTTCTTGTTTCTGTGACTACTTCCGGTTCCAATATAATTTTTCCTTCCTCGTCAAGTTCTGGCAATATTGTTTGAACTAGGAGCTTGTTGCCTATAACCTTATTTAAACATGAAACATGGAAAACTGGGTGCAATCAAGAAGCTGCAGGAAGCTCCAATTTGTATGCCATAGTACCAATCTTTTGCAACACCTTGTATGGACCATAATACTTTGGTGATAATTTATTATCCTTCTTAGCTTGCTTGAGGGACATTTGCTTATATGGTTGTAGCCATAGGAATACCCAATCACCTACATCAAAATGTCTTTCACTGTGATGTTGATCTACCTGTTGTTTCATTCTATTATGTGCCAACATTAGGTTATCCTTTAAGAGTTGGAGGACTTGTTGTTGATGTTCGATGTGATGTTCCACTTCCTGAACCTTAGAATTTCCTCTTAAATATGATGTGATGGATGGTGGTTGATACCCATAAAGTGCCATAAATGGGGTCATTTTTGTTGTTGTATGGAAGGAAGTGTTATACCATCATTCAGCCAGAGGCAACCATTTGACCCATTGTGTCTATTTATCAGATACAAAGCAACAAAGATATCCTTCCAAACATTTGTTTACTATCTCAGTTTGCCCATCAGATTGAGGATGATAAGATGAGCTATGAGCTAACTGAGTACCAAGACAAGAAACTAATTCTGTCCAAAAATTTCCAGTGAAAATGGGATCTCTGTCACTTACAATAATCTTTGGGTTTCCATGTAGCTTTTGAATTGTTTCCATAAATGCAGTAGAAATTGTAATGGCTTTAAATGGATGTGATAATGCAAAAAAGTGTGAATACTTGGTAAGTCTGTCAACTACCACCATGATGACACACTTTCCCTCACACTTCGGTAAACCTGTGATAAAATCCATTGAAACCTCCTCCCAACGTTGGCTTGGAATGGATAAAGGTTGTAATAGACCCGGTGTCTTAATTGTTTCAACTTTATTTTGTTGGCAAACCAAACATTCCGCCACAAACTTTTGAATATCTGATTTAAGGCCATCCCAAAAAAATTCCTTCTTAACCCTATGGTAAGTTTTTAAAAATGTTGAGTGCCCTCCTAAGGGAGAAGTGTGCAATTCCATAAGAATCTTTTGTTTTAGCTAGGAATTCTTACAGAGGTATAAGCGATCTTTGTACCATAACAAATCATTTTGCCAGCTAAATGTATCAGACGTACTGGAATCTTGTTGTAACTTTCGAATAAGTTCCCACACTTCTTCGTCATTCTTCCATTCCTCCCTTGCTTCGTTTATCCAATCTGGTTGGATAATAGAAATGGCGCACAACAATGCTTCCACATCCTCATCCTTTCTTGAGAGTGCATCTGCCACCACATTTTGGTTCCCTTTTTTGTAGATGATTTCAAAGTCATAATCGAACATCTTTGTGACCCACTTTTGTTGCTCTTCAGAGAATAATCTTTGTTCTAAAAAGTATTTAAGGCTATCATGATCCGTTTTTACCTTGAAGTGTCTTCCCATTAGGTAGGGTTGCCATTTCTTAAGTGCATGGAGTATTGCCAACATTTCCTTCTCATAAATAGCTTTGGTTAAAAACTTTCCCTTGATTGGACGACTTTCAAAAGCAATGGGTCTTTCATCTTGCATTAGAACAACACCAATTCCATTTCCTGAAGCATCACATTCCACAATAAAGGTTTTTGTGAAGTCCGGTGTAGCTAAGACTGGTGCTTGGCACATTGCCTCTTTAAGATGTTCAAAGTCCTTTGTTGCTTCCGGAGTCCATGAAAATGCATCTTTCTTCAATAATGTTGTTAGAGGTGCTGCTATTCTCCCATAATTCATAACAAACTTGCGATAATACCCTGTCAACTGGAGAAATCCTCACAGATGCTTTAATTCCTTAATATTCCTTAATAGCTTTAATTTTGCTAGGGTCTACCTTAACTCCTTCATGAGATACAATATGACCCGAATATTCCACCTCCTGGACTCCAAAGAAACATTTGGATCTTTTTGCATATAATTGTTTCTCCTCCAATAGTTGTAACACCCTGTCAACATGTTCAACATGATCCTTCCAAGACTTGTTGTAGATTAGTATATCATCAAAAAATACTAACACAAATTTTCTAAGGAATGGTTTGAAAATTGAATTCATTGAACCTTGAAATGTTGAAAGTGCATTGGTAAGGCCAAAAGGCATGACCAAAAATTCATAATGACCCTCATGAGTTCTAAATGTTGTTTTATGGAATGTCTTCAGTCTTCATTCTGATTTGATGATATCCTGAACGAAGATCGAACTTTGTGAAGTAAATTGATCCATGCAATTCACCCAGTAATTCATCAATGACAGGAATGGGGAAATTATCTTTAATAGTGAGCTTGTTGAGCTCCCTATAATCCGGACACATGTGCCATTATCCATCCTTCTTGTGTACCAATACTACTGGACCAGAGAAAGAACTTTGACTCGGTTGAATTATACTAGCCTCTAGCATTTCTGCAACCATACGTTCAATTTCACTCTTCTGGACATAGGGATATCTGTACAGCCTGATGTTTAGAGGAACACTTCCTGGGATCAGATGAATAGCATGAACATGATCACGCATAGGTGGGAGACCTTTGGGAGTCTTAAATACCTTGGAATGATTGTCCAGGACCTTTTGGAGATCTGGAGAAATAGATGATTCCGATGTGGAAACATCTAGCGAACATAATTGTGCAATTACACCTCTTTGCTCCTTTTTTAGGAGCTTTGTCATAATATTAGAGCTGATTATCTTTCCTAGTTTCCCTACAATACCCCTTAATTCCACTTCCTTTCCTTCCGTAGAAAAATTGATGAAAATTTCTTGAAAATTAAAAGCTATTGTACCCAAGGATTGTAGCCATTGGACTCCTAGTACAACATCAGCACCTCCCATTGGAATGGAAAGCATTGGGCTAGTCAATACATATTCTCCCATGGATAGCTTGATATTATGGCACTTTCCAGAGAAATTTATTATTCCTCCATTTGCAACCATCACTTGACACTCTGGTGCTAGATATAGGAAGCAATTCAATTTTTTTGCTACCTTACAATGAATAAAATTGTGGGTGCTTCCTAAATCAATCAACACTATTACCTTTTTTTTCTTGATTTGTCCTTCTATCTTGATGGTTTGAGGAGTGGTAATTCCCCCCACTGCATTACAAGATATGGTCAGATTTATTTTTTCTTCATCTAGGCTTTGTTTCTGGAGTATATCCTCTTATTTTGACCTTTCTTGCTCCTTTTCTTCTTCCTCTTCACAATCTATGTAGAATAATTTCTTCTCAGCACACTTATGACCTTTAGTGTATTTGCTATCACAACTATAACAAAGCCCTTTTGCTCTTTTTTCTTCCAATTGTTGTGGTGTCAACTTTATAGGTTGTGGAAGACTATGGGAAACAACACTTCCGTCTTTATAGTTGTGAGTGGTATGCTTCCTGGTTGCAATAATTTTGCTTTCCATTTTTCTTGCTAACCTGAATGCCTTCTCTAATGAATCAGGTTCCCAAAGGCGAACATCATTTTGGATATTATCCTTTAAAGACCCTATGAACACATCAATCCTATGCTCCTCTGGAATATCTTTTACCCTTATGTTCAATTTTTGGAACTCCTCAATGTGCTCCATTATTGAACCCTTTTGTTTGACACTTATCAATTGGCTAAAAACAGTGTTGCTTTTGGTATCCTCATAATGTGCTATCAATTCTTTCGTAAAAATTGCCCAAGTGATAAATTGTTTACGAGAGCAAAGCCATTGATACCATACAAATTGATTTGGTTCCAGATATAAAGTTTCCATACGTACCTTTTGTGTGTTTTTCACATTGTTGAGATCAAAGAATTGCTCCATCTGTAATATCCATGTGGCGGGATCCTTGCCATCAAACTTCCTCATATCGATTTTTGGAATATGGTGAGTCTTCGATCCAACATTAGAGTCTATGGAATCATGATTAACATTTCTTTTGTTCTCATCATGAGTTTCCTTTAGTACCCTTTTACCCTTAGTGACCATTTCTTGTAGCAACGTATTCATATTTATCTTCAAGTCTTCCATCTTATCATCCATGCCATCTATTTTAGCGTCCATGTCATTCACGTTAGCTTCCATGCCATCCATCCTAGCTTCTACGCCTTTCTTTAAACAATCCATCTTAGCTTCTACACCTTTCTTTAAGCCATCCGTATTAGCTTCTACATCTTTCCTTAAACCATCCATCTTAGATTCTATTGCTTTTTGTGCAAGTGACACTTGTTGCACTTGTTCTTGTAATTTTGATATATCATATAGCATTTCTTCTTCTTCTTCATGAGTCATGCTAGAGCTTTCGGGTTCTTTACTAGGTGTTTGCATTTTCTTTCCTCCGGGCATCAGTTACCGATAATAATGCTCTATTATGCCCTTTGAATTCCTTCAAAATAAATTTTCAAACCAAGCTTAAGCAAAAATTTAAGAAAATCTACACACCTTTTTTCCCTTTGTAGGAGCTCGATATTGCCTCTGATGTATCTCTGTACTTTCCAATCATCTAGTTCTGAATTTGTGAACTGCAATAGCCCTCTTTTTCCTCTTTCCAATGCCACAAGTTTGACCCAAATTGGATTCTCCAAGGAAGAGTTATGCAAAATCTCCCACAGTGACTTGATTATAGACTAGTTCAGTAGAGCGAACTTGTACGACCTGCCACGAGTCACTGTTTTGACCTTTGGATCTAAAAAATGCATAAAAGAAACTACAGTCCATCCTCTTTCTATACCTTCTTACGAAATTTCAATCCAATCCCTAGAGAGAAGGTTATGACGATTTTCCCCAGGTCACTTGTTTGGAATGTAATTCGGAGTCTGCAAAAATACCAACTTCCTCAGATCATATCTCCATAAATATAGCGTGAAAAGCTCTGAAATTTGGACCTGAGGTTCAGCGCAATTTCTTCTCAAATGGGTGTTTTTTTGCAACTTCTGAAATGTCGTAGAAAAAAAGTTATAGTGAAAATGCCACGATGACCTATTTGGAGTAGTGAAACCCTCAAATCCAAAGCTCTGATACCAAATGTTATGAAACCAACTCAAGAAAAGATAGAAAAGATAGATCAACGTCTCAGAATTCAGCCTCTTCGAAGGGGAAACCTCCTTTACATTACATAAATGAACAATTCTTGGATGATACAAATGAAAAAACCTCCTTTCTATATATAGGAGTCTAAGGAGTCACAATATAACCCAGCCGACCTAACAATAATAATATAAAGCCACAGAAATAATAATAGAGGGATTCTATGGGGCACAATAATAACAATATGGGGGAAATAGGGGCACAACAGTATTAATAAGGTGTATAACTACAATAGTAATGGCGTAATCACTAGTATTATAGGGACCCAACACCATGTGTCATTGTTTCTACCTTAGACCTAGAAATGATACACGAAACACTACAATTTATCCTATTTCTATACATTTTTACATGATTTCAATATGATGCTCCTCGCGAGAGTTATGACAATTTTACCCAGGTCACATGTTTGAGATATAGTTCGGGGGCCTACAAAAACCCTAAATTCCTTGGATCATATCTCCGAAATTATAGTGACACAAGATATACAATTCAGATCCGAGGTTCATCCAGATTTCAGCTCAAATGGGTTTTATGTTCTGCTTTTGAAAATTTGTATAAAAGACGTTATAGATAAAATTCCACGATGACCTGTTTGAAGTAGTGAAACCCTAGAATCCAAAACTCTAATAGAAAATGTTATGTAACCAGCTCCCAAAATAGAAGAAAAGATAGATCAATGACTTGAAAATAAGTGTCTTCGAGGGGCGAACCTCATTTACATTACACGAATGAACAATTATTTGATGATATAAATGACAAGACCTCCTTTCTATATATAGGAGTATAAGGGGTCTCAATACAATCAGAGCCTACATAACAATAATATTGGTGGAGCACGACAATAAAAATAGTGGACTTCTATGGGGTGCAATAATAACAACATGGGGACTATATGAGCACAATAATACAATAATGGGGTTTCACTAATAATAATAAGGGGTTACATTATTAGTATAGGGACCTAACAGAGATCGAACATAGGACCTAGGGCTACTCCTCTCAAACCCAACTTTGGTAGTTTGTATAGTTTTCTTGCTTGAATGTAGGCTTCTTGTTGATTGTGTGCCTTCAATCTGTTGAGGTTGTCAACATTTACGGGATATCAATAAATAAGATTAATCTAGTTTCTAATATCTTATGATCTCATATTTTTATGATTTATGAGTAATATGTCATGATTTATATTTTTATGCTTGATAATCTAACATACTTATTATGCACGAACTTTGAACTACTTTCTATTTATATTCTTCTTTGAACTGTGTTTCAAGCTCTCTCGCTTGGGAGGAAGTAGAGGGTTTGGACCCTACGAGATTGAGATCGAGCATAAGACCTAGGGGAACTCCTATCAAACCCAACTTTGGTAGTTTGTATATTTTTCTTGCTTGAACCTATGCTTCTTGTTGATTTTCTGTCTTCGATCTATTGAGTTTTTCAACCCATAAGACCTGATTCACTCCCCTCAAACCTAAATTTGGTAGTTTTTATAGTTTTATTCCTTGAACGTATGCTTCTTGTTGATTGTTTATCTTCAATTGGTTGAGGTTTCAACCCTTACGTAAGGTAAGGGTTGAAAACCTCAAAAGATCAAAGGGAGACAATCAACAAGAAGCATATGTTCAAGCATGAAAACTATACAAAGTACCAAAGTTGGGTTTGACCCATAGGTCCTATGTTCGATGTTGATCCTGTAAGGTCCAAGCCCTCTGCATCCTCCCAAGTGAGTAGATCTAAAACAAAATTCTGAGAAGAATATACATAACAAGTAGTTGAAAGTGCATGTATACTAAATATGTTAGATCATCAAGCATAAACATATAAATCATGGCATATTACACATGAATCATAAAAACATGAGACCATAACATTTCATAAATTAGAGAGAGCTTCTTTATTGATATCATCAAAGAGTAGCGGGAAGATACAACATGATCCGACCATTGCACCAATGAAACCTTCCTCCAGATCCATCCAGCCCAATCCTCAAAGATCACCTCTCAAGAATGTGCAAAAGGAGGAGAATCTATGCAAGGAAACAAGGGTTTCCTATGACTAGGAGTGCAGGAGGCACAAGAAAATCAGACTTGATCTGGGGACCAAAAAGACTATAATGTCAATATCCTATCTACTTGATGTCATTGGGCCTTCCCATGAGGTGTATAAATACCACCATAAATCAGTTGATTCTGTTAGGCCATGGGTTCATGTAGGTGGGCTTTCATTGAAACTCATAAATCTTGCCTGAAAAATAGGATATTTTTTTTTTCATATTTTAAATAATATACATGGGTTCCATATTATGGCACTTGCATGTGTACGTGACTTTTAAAGGGTAGGGTCGCGTATCGAATTCAAAATATATGTTTTTAATAAATGATCATCTTTGCATGGGAAAGGGCTACCCAAGGCCATACCAGAGTCAAAACTATAGGAGTGTTGAATGATGTTATAACACCTTGGAAATTGGAACAACACTAGGTATAAGATCAATGGTAAAGTCAATATCCCTACTTAGAGGAAGTCTTTGTATTTATTCTGGAAATTAATCCTTGAATTGTTCTAATATATGATATTATTCTAATGATGGTTGATTTTTATTTCCTGAAAAATCTTGTACTTGGACTATAAACAAACGACACCCTTTTCTAGCACATTTCTTCATTTGTATAGCATAAATTTGTATAACAAATATTTCTCTTGGAATCCCCTGAGCCATACCATATTTTCCTTCATCATCAATGCAGGTAAAGGAGTTTTCCAAGTAGTTTAATATCCTTTTATGTGCTTCTAAGAAGTCCATTCCTATTAGGATAACATAAGATCCTAATGGTAAGATGTTTAGATTGAGGGTAGTTTAGATTTTCTTCAAATTTATTGTGTAGTTCTTACTGATTTTAGTCACTTTTATCTTAGTTCGTGTGGCCAACTCTCCTAGCAAAGGTTTATATTTTTTTTTCCAAGTTTACAACTTTCAACTACAATAGGGGATACATACCTTAACGTAGATCCCAGATCTATGAGTATAGGCACAATTTTATCAGACATTTTACCTTAGACTTCAAACATGGTTGACAAATGAACTACTTGCCTCCCATCCATTGTAGAACTAATTTTGGGTATGTTACAGGAAGCATCATTTACAGTAGATGTTTCCTGAATATTATTTAATATTTAAAATCTATCCATAGATGGCTTTTACCACAACCCCAACATTTAATAGGCAATTTTATTGACTCACTAAAATTTTTGTTTCTTTTAATAGATACTCCATTCTTCCCAACACCTTTATGTTGATTAAAATTTTTGTTGTAGATCCTTTCTTGCACACTTTTCGTAAAATTGGGGTTTTTAAACCCCTTTCTCTTGTTGTTAAAATTATAAGATTTATTTGTCACCCATCTTTTATAATTTCTCCTTTTTTCTTGCTCCAACTAAAACATATTTTTGTTTGTCTAATGGTTTAATCCATAGTTTTAGGTTGATCAAACTCAATTTTGTTATGCAACCAACTCATAAAGGAGAACAATAAATAGATCAACGACTTCAAAATTAGCCTCTTCGAGGGGGAAACCTCCTTTACATTACACAAATGGAAAATTCTTGGAGGATACAATGGAAAGACCTCCTTTCTGTATATAGGAGTCTAAATGGTCACAATATAATCAAATCCTACATAAAAATAATATTATAAGGGCACAACAATAACAATAGTGGGCTTCTATGGGGTATAATAATAAGAATATGGGGACTAAATGGGCACAACAATACAATAAGGGGGTTGCACTAATAATAATAAGGGGTTACGCTAGTAGTGTAAGGACCTAACATGCCCCTCTCATAAAAAAAATGTTGTCCTCAATGCTTGAGTAATTTTGGATGCTTCTATATAAAATTCTCATCCTCCCATGTGGAATCTTCAGTGTGTAAGTTCTTCCACTTGATGAGATACTATGAAATTGATCGATTTTGTAGCTAGTGGTTCTTTATTTTGTGACTGCTTCAGGTTCCAATATGATTTTTCTTGCCTTGTCAAGTTTTAGCAATATTTTTGAAATGGGTGCTTGTAACCTACAACCTTGTTTAAGCATGAAACACGAAAAACTTGGTGCACTCGGGAAGATGCAGGAGCTCCAACTTGTATGCCATAGTACCAATATTTTGCAACACCTTATAAGGACCACAGTACTTTGGTGATAATTTATTATCCTTCTTAGCTTTCTTGAGGAAAATATGTTTGTATGGTTGTAGTCATAAAAATACCCAATCACCTACATCAAAACTTCTTCCACTGCGATGTTGATCTGCATGTTGTTTCATTCCATTCTGCACCAAAGTGAGGTTATACTTTAAGAGTTGGAGAACTTCTTGTTGAGGCTCGATGTGATCTTCCACTACTTGAACCTTATAATTTTCTCTTAAATATGATGTGATAGATGATGGATGATATCCATAAATTGCCAAAAAATTACAAGATATATTCAAATTCCTTTCTTCTTTATCTAGGGTTGGTTCTTGGTGCATATCATCTTCTTTTGACGTTTCTTGATCCTTTTCTTTCTCCTCTTCACAATCTATGTAAATTAATTTCTTCTCCACAAAGTTATGACCTTTAGTGTATTTTCTATCACAACTATAACAAAGCCCTTTTTCTCTTTCTTCTTATAATTTTTGTGGTGTCAACCTTGTATGTTATGGAAGGCTAGGAGCAACAACACTTCGGTATTTATAATTGTGAGTGGTAGGATTCCTTGTTTCCATAATTTTTCTTTCAATTTTTCTTGCAAACCTGAATGCCTTCTACAATGAATCATGTTCCCAAAGACAGACCTCATGTTGGATGTTATTTGTTGTAGTGTTCTCTTCTAAAAGATGTACGAAAACAACCCACTTAATATTGTGGATGACAAAGAATATCAACAATATAAATGGCTACTAAACATTGTAGATCTGTAGCAACTGATAGAAACAAAACCAGCCAAAGTCTGGATCTATGCCACAATCATAGTTAAACAACAAAAAGAAAGAGTAATAACTCCAATCATCCAATCGAAACCAGATATACAAAGAATAGTTTTAGTATAACACCTGTGAAGGGAGAAAATAAATGTTATGAGTCCCCCTGTATGGGATGGTTTCTTGGCTATCCTCAAACGTCTTCAGCTTGTGTAGAGTCTCTCTCCTCTATAATATGTAAACCCAGCAAAAATATGGTGTGCAGTAATGAAAATAATTAGAGTTACAATAGTGAGTGCAACAATGAAAATAATCGAATGTGAATAATGAATGGAAAACCCTTCTATTTATAACAAAATATTGAGTTATCCTTGAATAATGAGCAATAATAAAATATTATTGATCCCATTCTTGAAATAACCACTTGTAATATTTTATTATATTTGGTTAGGAGGGAAAAAGTTTTTACACTTTTGTTTAGAAATAGTAAATAAAGAAATGATTTATTTATTATCTCAAAGAATAAGTTAAGGAATAATAAATAAATAAGGATTTATTTAATTATTCCTAAGGGATTTAGTCAGATTTGACAAAGAATAATAAGTAATTAGTGATTAATTAATTATTCTTAGAGAAAAATAACATAACTAATGATTTATCAGTTTATTTTTCATGATTGCGTCAAATATGACAAGGAATAATAATTGAACAATGGTTTAATTAATTATTCCTAGATGAAAATAAAATCTCGGATGCAGGTGATTAATAGCGCCAGTATAGCGCAGCAAATCTGGGCTGGCAAGTGGTGCAGCCACATGGCCATCGACGCTTCCACCCAAAAGCTCGCCACCGAAATTAATGGCATTTTAATGCTTTGTGCGGGCCGAGGAAATCTCATTCTCATCCATAAGATAGCGATTTCAGACCGCCCTCCCCTTGTTCCACCTCCTTTCAATAGCAACTATCTTCCTGCTACTGCAGAGCTGAGCTCGCGCACGACAACGGGGAGACATTGCCAAATTCTTTGTTGTATTGAAATGGTTGAAGGTGCCCACTTCTCACATAATCTTCTTTGTTGCTTTCAAACTACTACTTCGGTGCTGAATCCTGCTTCTGAACCTCAAATTGCCTATTCTCCTACTCCCACTGGCCATTCTATCCCTCGCTCTGTGCCTCCTTGTCTTCATCAACCGAACTCCAAGAAGTCGAATATGATGCGCCTGTGCCACAGGATGCACTGTAGAAGAGGTAGCAGCAGAGGAAGAGAAATTTGCCCCGCCTCGCTACCCCTCTCTGACTCTATCCCTTCGAATTCCTCGTCCCCCTCGATATTGGCTCATTTTGCGGGTCATTATCCAACCACCCGCAGTGGTAGGGGGTGTGCTGGGCATGCTCAAATGGCCAGCTCTAGGCGTGTTGAAGAGGCTCCTCATCCTTCGGCTACCTCTGTCTCGATGCTGCAACCCAGCCACTCTACCTAATTCCAGTTTTGTTGCACGCTGGAATGCCCTTTCATATTTGCGACCATTTCAGTTGCTTTCAGAGAGGAGCCTCAAAGTGTTGATGTCCCAGCTCGCAACATTGAGGAGAGGACCAACACCAGTAGAAGGAAAACTCATGGTAGTAGCTCTGGGACATGCAGAACCCATGATGAAGCTTTGGACCGAACAGATCAGCTCAGGGACACAATATTTCTTGTGGCTACACGAATATGAAAGCAACGATGAGGGATCAATAGCCCCAGGAAGATAACATGGAGGCATACAGGTGTCTAATTATGGAAGAACCTCCACCACGTAATGACCTCTAGCTGGCCAAAGTTTACTTCAGCTTTTGAGCTCCCGGTCACCAAACATAGGGGTTTTTTCCGTTGTTTCATTTTGTAATTTCTGTCATATTTTATGTTTTGTTCAAAAAACTATACCATTATGGTTTTATAGGCTGGTTCCTCCACATGGGTAGCTCACTCCTTTAGTTTTGGACTAGTTTCCCCAGTGTGGGCAATCATTTTCAGTTATTGTTTGTTAAACATGGCATCATTTGAGACAGGATCTACAGAGGTCAGTGCCTCCATGTACTATTTTTGTTACATTAATAGAATTAGTCATATCTAGAAAAAAAAATTATTCGTAGATGAAAAAAAAAGAATGATTTATTTAATTATTATTGAAGGGTTTAACTATAAATTACTTAACAAAGGTGTTTTATTAAGTAATTTATCACAGTGAAAGCAATTTTACTATGGTAAAATTGGCTTTACATCGTGTACTTCGATCGATATAGTAAATTAGGTTAGATGATCAATTTTTTGGTGATAACATTATCCTTTAAAGTCCCTATGAAGACATCAATACCATGCTCCTTTGGAATATCGTTTACCCTTATATTCAATTTTTGGAAGTTCTTAATTTACTCCACCA
This sequence comes from Pinus tabuliformis, assembly GCA_031772625.1. Taxonomy (NCBI): domain Eukaryota; kingdom Viridiplantae; phylum Streptophyta; class Pinopsida; order Pinales; family Pinaceae; genus Pinus; species Pinus tabuliformis. The sequence continues at coordinate 1,714,432,179 of CM062819.1, read as the reverse complement.
TTGAAACTTTTTATTTGAGATTTATCAATTAGCTAAAGAAGGTGTTTCTCTTTGTATCCTCATAATGTGCGATCATTTTCTCCATAATAATTAACCAAGTGATTTTTTTTTTACAAGATCAAAGCCATTGATACCATACAAACTGATTGGGTTCCAAATGTAAAGTTGCAATGCATACCTTTTGTTTGTTTTTCACATTATGAAGATCGAAAGATTGCTCCATATTTAGTATCCATGTTACAAGATCCTTGCCATCAAAACTTCCACATATCAATATTTGTAACGTGGTGTGTCTTCAATCGAATGTTATAGTCTATGAAATTATAATTAACATTTCTTTTGTTCTCATCATGAGTTTCCCCTACTACCATTTTTCCATTAGGAAGCACTTCTTGTAGCAACTTTTCCAAACCTGCCTTCAAAGCTTCCATTTATTTCTTCAAATATTCAATATTTCCTTTCAGTTTTGATTGTATACCATTAATTCCATTATTCAAACCATCCATCTTATCTTTTGTTACATTTTGTGAGAGTGAAATTTGTTACACTTGGTCTCGTAATTTTGATATATCATGTTGTTTTTCTTCCTCTTCTTCATGCATCATAGTAGATATTTTAGGTTACTTACTAGGTGTTTCTATTTTCTTCCACCAGGGCATAAATTAATGATAATTATGCTTCATTGTGCCCTTTTAATCACTTCAAACTAAGTTTTCAAACAAAACTTATGAAAAATTTTAAAAATGCTACACACATTTTTTTTCGCTTTGTAGGAGCTTGATATTGAATATGTTGTATCTCTGTAATTTCATATCTGCCAGGTTTTAGATTTCATCCTATAGTATCCCTTTGAATCCTATTTGCAACCCCACAAGCCTGATCATGATTGGATTCTCCATAAAAGGGTTATGCTCAATATCCCACGATGATCTGAGTATTGACTGGTTCAGTAGAACAAACTTGTACGATGTTCCACAAGTCACTTTTTTGACTTTCAACCCTCCAAATGATACCCAAAAAACTACAATCTTTCCTCTTTCTATCATTTTTTATTAAATTTGAATCCAATTCTCAGAGATAAAGTTATGACGATTTTCCCAAGGTCGCATGTTTGAGATGGAATTCGGGAGTCTACAAAAACCTAAATTATTTGGATTATATCTTCGTAAATATAGTGAACCAAGATCTAAAATTTGTACACAAGGTTAAGCACAATTTCAGATCCGATGGGTTTTAATTTAGGCTTATGAATCTTCATATAAAATAAGTTGTAGTGAAAATTCCACGATGACCTGTTTGAAGCAACGAAACCCTAGAATACAAAGATTCCATACCAAATGTTATGAAACCAACACACAAAATAGAAGAAGAAATACATCAATGACTTCAAAATTAGCCTATTCAAGGGGGAAACCTCCTTTACATTACACACACGAACAACTAATGGATGATGCAAATGACAATACCTCTTTTCTATATTTAGGAGTCTAAGGGGTAACAATATAATCAGAGCCTACATAACAATAATATTCAAAGGGCATAAGACTAACAATAGTGGGATTCTATGCAATACAATAATAATAATATTGGGACTAAATGGGCATAATAATACAATAAGGGGGTTGCACTAATAACAATAAGAGGCTACACTAGTAGTATAGGGACCTAGGAAATTCTCTCCCTATAATAGAAAGGTAGGTAGTTAACAAATATTTCGATTTTGGCCCTCTCCTCCTTCAAGTAAGTAACACACCTTGCAAACTCGTGAATTTGTTAACAAACTCATCCATAGTCATTTGTCCCAACTTTAGCTCATGGAACTCCCTATTTTTTTCATCAAAATATATCTTAGTTAATTATTTCTCTTTGAATTATTTCTTGAACAATTTCCAAGTTAAATTTTTACTTTTGATTCTTTTAAGAACCTTATTTTCACCCCACAATAAGGATGTCTTATCGGTTAGTTGGTAAGTTGCTAGTCTTGCCTAAAAATTACTCAGATAATTATATACTTTGAAGTATTTAGACATGTTGAGGAGTCATGTCTCTTCTCGTTCTTCAGATTCACCATCAATATTAGGAGGTATATTTTACATAAACTCTCTCTGTAACTGAGAAGATGATCTCCTTTCCCTTGGAAAAGAAGTGTTTATACTTGCTTTCCATTCTTCCTAATCAATATACTCATTTTTTTGTTTTTCATTAGAAATTATTGTGTTTCTTATGCTTGTGGCACTAATATATTTACTCCTAGATGTTTTCCTATGAGTCTTTTTACTAACTTTCTCATTTTCCAATTTCCTTAGCATGTATTCATGGATCTCATCCTGCTCCTCTCTAGATTTGAAAAACCTTTTCTAATTTGCTTTAATGTTATCTAGATGCATTTTTAAATTCTTTATCACTTGCAATAGCTTAATATCTTATCTTTTTTCATTACTGGTTCTACCCCCTAACATTCCCATTTCAGTGTCATGTTCTACATCACCCATTGACAATCTTACTGAAGGTTGTCTGTTTTTTTTGTCACATTTCAGTTTTTTAGTTTTTCTTCTGAAATTTGTTCATGACAAGTATAACTATTTTAGTTTCAATACCTAAAGTAGACCCAATGTTGGGACTAAAACTCTGATACCACTAGTAAAGACCCTCATTATACCCTTTTTTTAATATCAATTGTTCACTAATTCACCACTTTTAATAGTTGTTAGTCTATGGATCCATATCTAGTGTTCGTAATGCCTATAAGGATGTTGTTTACTAATATTCATTTTTAATGAATATAATTATTTGTAGAAGTCGTTTCCTAATCACTCTTTCACTAGTATTTGAAACATTGTATTGAGAAGCAACTTTTAGAATTTATACTAAAGAAATGTTATTTCACATGCTAGTTATACATTCCAGTGCTCTCTTATTTAACTTTTGTTCACAAAGATTTATCCAAACAATAATTCTCAATTCAATATCATTATACATATAAATTCATATATAAATTTAAGCCAAAATGCTTAGTTCTTATATACACAACAATACCACACTTAAATTGTTACATTGTCTTAATGTTAGACTACTCATTCCTTTGAAAACAAATAAACTTATGAATATATGCATGGCTCTATTTAACATTTGGATAAAAAATTTTGTATATTTTTTCTCGATTATCATAAGGTTATTTTGTGACCTTTATTTAAAAATGGATCTTAGTCCAATCCACATTATTCTACATGTATACAATATTGACATCAGTATCTATTTGTGACTCTTCCACGACACTTCAACCATTCTAACATATTTGATACTTTAATGATTCAGCTATGTATGCAATCAATCCTACTTGAAAAATCTCCTTGACCTTGAATTATGATAATTGGCCACACACACACACACACACACACACACATATAATGGTTTGGTTTTGTTGTTCCATTTTTGATGTGCCATTATATGCATATAAATTTGAATTGCATATGTTATTGACACCCTTCTAGATTGTTCTACATTCAAGCATGACGGTCATCCCACTTTCCGCGAATACTTTACTTAGTTGACTCAACCAATGGCTTAGTTTGGTAAATATTGAATGAAGGATCAAGATTATCATTAAGGTTTCATTTTTAGTTAATTGTTTTTCTTGGTGATTGTTATGCCATTTCCTTTTCCATTCTCCTTTATCTAGCTATGTTGGTTCTATGACCAGGTTTTTCATTCTTGTTTTCAACATTGTCCACCATTTTCATCAGCACCACAATGATAATTGTATTTAGTTTACCTTCCTTAGGCACATTTCCTCCACCTATCATGCAATGGAATTTGACTCTGTGTTCTGTTGAGTGGAGTTTGTTTCCACCTGAGACATGTTAACAGCCTTTCGAAGGTAAGAATTAACTCTCATAGTAGTTATGCACTTCAATTTTTCCAAAGTTACAGTCAGTTAGTATAAATACAAATATGAAGCTCTTCTTTTGACCTTGCGGGTTTTCCAAGTCTGTTTTTCTTGAGTCCTTAGGCCACAAATCTTTGCATTCACATAATTTCCCTGGGAGGAGCTGGAAGTGATCCTTGTAGTATGTTCTTAGAATTCAAACCCAGTTAAGTATTTTTCAAATAATTTTTATCATGGGAATGTTCTTCTCTATTTTTTAATACATTTTGATGTTAAATCATTTCTACTTCTATTCTATTAAATTTTTTTGTTTCAGAATATTTCATACTTACTAGGGTTGAAAAGAAATATTTCCATTTTGATTCAAACCCTAGGGTTTTCCTCCCTAGGTTTTTCCTCACTACAATAAGGGCACTTTTTCATTTATCCTAGTTTGGGTCAAAATTCATTCAGAGTGATTTTTGGTTTTATTTACAAAAATATTATTTTTTTTTTTTATGACTTCCTGAAAAATACTAAGCATCTTATGTAAAATTTTCTCTTTTTGTTGATTTCCCTCCTTGATTTCAATTCTAGATAGCTACAAAAATTCCAGTCTTACCATCTATGTGCCATAATGAAGTGTTTTATGCCCCAATATTTCTTTTTCTAATTGTTTTGGTTATAACCCCAAACATTCCTTTATATATTTGTTTGGTTTTCCTTTGATTTTCACATTTAACCATTCTTCTCCTTTTTATTAAGCAGAGGAGCTTTTCTGGAGATGTCTCGACAACCATTGAAGGTAATAATGTCCACCTTTGCAAAAAACCTCTAGTTCATACATTCATTAGTTTTACATAGCCAACCATAACATATACAGTTTTCTATTCTGTTCTATGACAAGTATTCACTATTTAATATGCTCTCGAGTGCAATAGTAGCACAAATTTATTGATCGTTGAAGTCTTTTTTGGGTTTAATTTCTAAAATTAAAATTTTCCCTTCCCAAAGTTGGAAATATTTCAAAACCTTTGACTCCTTATTGGCAAAGCAAAACTTATTTTAATATATATGCTTCTATTAAATGTTCTATTTGTTTCAAGAATTCTATTTTGTCACCTGTTAAGATAATATGATTCCCCACACTAAGGGAACTATCGTTTTATTACAACCTTGCTGCTTGATTAACTCTAGATATTGTATTGTAAAATTATTTTAATTTTATAAATGTTAGGCTCCTATACCAATAAGAGTCATAATTTTGAATAGCTAAGGTTAAGCCTTGTAATATTGTACATACATTTGCTTTCTACAAATGTTTTTCATATTAAAAAAATTAAAAAAATGTAAAGAGGGTATGTCCTAAAAGAAAAACCAAAGGACAAAAAGAATAAGAGAAGGTAAAAAAATGAAAATATATGAACCCCAAAAACAAAAATAGACCATGAAAGTGTGCAAGTCTAAATGCCAACTACTATTTACTTTTATACATAATAATATATGTGTGCAGCTTGTTATTCGTCCCACAATCCATGGTAATCAAATTGTTTAATCTTGATTATATTATGCTTTGAATTTTATATTTATAGTTAGAGAATGAAATCTGACTAGACAGTTTAATCTTGGCAGTTCAATAGATAGGTAAAGAAATAAAAAGAGCTCATAAGATTAATCTGAGCCCTTGGATGATATAAGGTTAGAAATAGATAGTTTATTTTATAAAAGAAAATATAGGATAAGGGTTTGCTAGTCTAAATACACCCAAATAAATGAAGAAAAAAACGTTATGGTAATTAAACGGGTAAGTAGAAGAAAGGTTGTTGAACTACAAGGTTGACTGGATTAAAACACATGCATCAGGATTGGACACATATTTCAATATGTATGATCAATTACAGAAACAAAAATAAAGGTTTGCATGTTAATGTGATTAACTCCCCCTCATTCATTTTCCCCTTACTTACTAATTTCCTATCTACAAGTATGTTCTAAGTACTTTAAATCCCTCAAATCAAAGAGGCTCAGAGCATTTCTCTGACTTTTGGTGGGACTAGACCCTCGGCTTAATGACTTATGGACATCAAGTGCTAGAATCCCTTTCATAAAAGTCATCCTCCTTCATTTCCCTAATAAAAACCCTTTTCCTAAGGTTAAAATTCATTTGCCTAGGAAAAGTAAAGCAACTCCATGATTAAATCCCTTTTCATTTGAAAAACCCACAAAAACATTTTACCCTAAGTATAAAGCGTATGCACAAACGTTACCTTTTTACTTAGGGGTATATCCACTCTACCCATCACATTTCATATTAATTTTTGATGTAATTATATAAACCCCCATATACCTTTTCTCGTATATTAATTAAATCCCATAAATAAATACCCCCAACCTTAGTTTTAATATAAACAATACTATTTACCCCTTATCCTGAAAAAACAGATAAACCCCATTATTAAACTCGGCCCGATCAATTAAACCCATGATTAAATCTTAATTAATCACAAACTACAGAAGATTAAAGTCCTGGCCCGCCCCAAAACCCATGTTCTTATCATTCGCGCACCTCCCTCGCCCGACTATCATCTGATAACCATCCCCCTCATTGGATGATCCACATCCATATCAGTCGCGCCTGATGGCCGATCGTTACCCGCTCAATAAAGTGGTTTTCCCCCAAACCCCAAATGCTACGTGTCAGGCGCGGAGGTCGATCGGGTGGCCCCTCCTCAATACCGCCTTCACCACAAAAGCGGTGTGATGGCTTGGGAAACTGCCTCCGCGCTCAACCCGATAAACCACGTACTATTCTTTCATAAAATTCCCCGCCAAAAAGTGACCGTTGCTTAATAAAAAGGCCGAGAAGCCCGTTTTTGTTTTTTTTTCAATCAAGCTCTTTGAAAACCTTTGTAAACTAGTGTGACACCTGCAAACCTGAAAATTACCAATTAACCCAATTTTAGTCCTGAAAGAAGCTGCAAAGACCACCCTCGAAGCTCTCAGAGCCCTTTCAACCTTTCGTCATCATCCAAAACACCAGTTCGAATCCAATTCACCTAAACTCCAAGTATTTGTGAGCGAATTACCAAACGCCCTTGCAAAATTTGAAAATGTTCACTCTTAACGTATTTTAATTAAGTAAAGTTAATTGAAAATTACTTTGAATTTGAAACTCTACGACCAAACCATTCTGAAAGTTTCTAGTTTAGTTAAAACCCCCGAAGAAACCTGTAAAGAAAATTTCAAATCCATAAGAACTGAGTTATGTCTGCCCCTGTTGCCATGGATGTTAGACCCATCAAAGCTCCCCATTTGGACCTCAACCACCTTCCCCTAGCTGACAGGGATTTCCAAATCAAAGATACAACTACCCATACCCTCCTACTTAAAATCCATTGCTTAAGCTAGTACAAATACCTCAACCATGTTGATGATATTGGCCTTTGGGAGTCAAATTTGCCCAAATACCAGTTTCTAGAGGTGCATACTTTCCTAGAATTTGTCCATACCTTCCATGCCTATTACATTCCCAGCCAAAGAGCTATAATGTCCCCTGACTAGAAATTTCTGTTTACCATCACAACTGAATCAATTAATGAGATGTTACAAGTCCAACCACGTCCAAACCTAACCCCACTGTCAATTAGGGATTTGTTAGACCAGTAATCCAAATTGAGTCTGTCTAGGTTAGCCCAAATATTCTAGAAATTCATTGTAGAAGAAAAACATATTCCCAAAGATCCCCCTCCATATGTTTCTGGCTTTCTCTCTAATAGGGGGAAACTAATTGTGACTATGATATCATGTATTCTGGGTTGTACCACTGATGAATTTTTTGATGAACTTGTCTAGGTCTTCATGTCCATTTACACCCCAGGACAACCTCCTGCTATTTTTTATGATTATGCATAGTTCACAACTGAAAGAATGCATGAAAAGTTCACCAGAATGCATAATGAGAGAGTATTTAAATACTCGTCTACTCTATACCATATGATTTTATACTATCAGCCAGACAGATTTCCTTTCACTCTCTAGAATCTTAATACTAGAGGCCAACCCAAGTCTATCATTTTTTGGACCCCACTTTTCCACAAGTTTCAATCACCATATACCTATACATATTTCATTGATTCTTTTGTTAATCCAGTCATGACCATGTTGACAGGAGTCCCTCTACCTAGAATAAGTCAAGAGATCAAAAGGGTGCTTCAGTTGTCTAAACAAAGTAAGGTGGGAGATTTGTACCTTTACCAAAATCACAGAGAGATAAGAATCTATGGTTTCTAGCTCACACCATATAAACTGCCCAAATACCTCCCCATGAGGTTATTTTCTCTAGAGTGCTATAGACAAATAATGAACTCTGATGAGATCAATTTTGTCTCACCTAAGAAAAAATCACAATTCAAATTCAAAAACCAGTTAGGCCCTCTCATTTGCAATTCCAGAGAGGGAGGGGGGAGGCAGACCAAATTTTGCAGAAAATGAAGTTCCAAAAGAGCTTCATGTGGAAATGTGACCCTTAGGAGTTTATAACTAGATTGAGAAAGAAGGTCAAGTTGGGACCCTATATTCATCACCCCATACCAAGGATAGAAAGATATGACAATCAATTTGAGTGGGTGGAAAACAATCTGGTAGACAGGGATAGTAGAAAGGTAGATGTTGAGAATACCTTGATTGAATTAGAGAGACAGCTTGATGAGAGCTCATTTCTACAGGTACCTGAACAATAAGAAAGGACCATGAGTACCCCTCCTATCATGCAAACTCCTCAGAATGAGGAAAGGAATCCTAAAAGGAATGGAGAGGGAGCCTCCACTCTAGGCATGGGCACATGCAAAGTGCAGCATGAAAGCAGTCAGAGCAAAAGGCTAAGGTTTTATCTTGCTTCAGAACAAGAAGACACAGAAGGATCAGCAGAAGTAACTAATACTGAGTTTGACAGAAGCAGGGGCACAATTCCATCTGGGGAAGCACATGAACCATCCTCATCATAGACCCAGATTTTGGAAAGGAAGCTAAGTGTAGAAGTGTCCTCATTTAGTAGGCCTATTGATATGGATAAGGACATAAAAGATAGGTTTAAAGAGATCAAGATGAGAAATGAGAAACTGAAGGCATAGACTTACGCTCAGTATCTCAAACTCACACCTACCAATCAGAACATGTTGATGTCAGCTTTTGACATCAAAGAGGGAAACGTGTATATGTCCTTCATAAAACCAAATACACAGTAGCCAAGGACATCAGCAGACTACAAAAATATTAATTTCGAGATATTGGCAAGGGATATTCATCCCATTGACCAAATCGAATTGCACAAATAGGCTGGAGAGATGATATACTCCACCCTCTCAGGTAAAGCCATAGTTGCTCATCAGTTGCAGAATTCATTGAACAATATCTTAGCCGAATATTAGTTAGAGAAGGCCACCTCACAAGCCAAGTATACTAGAATCAAGTCTTTGGAAGACTTAGTGATTGAATTGGGACATGATCCCAAAGACATCAAAGCCATTGAACAACTGATAAAGAAAAAGAATGATGACATTACAACACTTAAAAAACAATTGAAGATACCTCAGCTGCAGCATCCCCAGACACAGGAGGTCCTGGAGAACCAAACTAGACATGAAGAATTGATGGACTTAGTCCTAAAATTAAATGATTAGTTAAAAGAGACAGAGAAGGAATTGGACACATTAATCCAATTGACACAAAGTGATATTGCCACTACATCTGTAAATGTCATCTCAAAGATCTCAACAGTAGTTACTTCCACATTGGTGGCCTCATTGACTCCCAGAGCTCCTATGCCCATAGCACAACCAGTTTCCACAGAGTCTACATTAGCATGAGGTGAATTTGGAGAGGAAGTAGCAAAGTTGGTCAGAGCCATGGAGGAAATGTCCATACAGGCTACAAAGATGAATAAGCTAAAGGAAAAGGTGACAAGCTTGGAAACCGATTACCAGCTTGCAAAAATCATGCACAAGGAAGAAGTGCAAAAAGCTTCCAGAATGAATGAAAGATTAAAAGCCATGGAGAAAGGCCTAACACTAAAGGAACCTCTTGGGAAAGTAAGGAACTATTATGGCCAATATCATTGACTCTGTCAATGATATTTGGCCATCTATTCATGTGATTTTTGAACAAATAGATCTAATAAAGATAGCTACAAAAGCTATCCAAAGAGTCAAGGAAGAATTAGGAGACATGCTTGAAGATGCTACCAGAATTATCCACTTCATCAATAGTAAAAACAAGTATGAACTTAAGGAATTAGATATAGAGGACAGGACAGAAACAATTTTGGAGGTGAGAAAGGTCCTTTCCAAGTGAAACTTAATGTTAAACATGAAGGGCGAGTGTCAAAATATGCAGGTAAACATTGATAGATACATGGCTAAGTTTCAAATTTTGAGAGAGAAGGGGTTACCCAGTACCTTAGTCATAAATGTCAAGCTAATGACCCTATAGGATTACAACAGCAAAATCAAAGAGCTAGCTAAAGAACAGGCCAGTACGTCATTTATAAAGGCATTGCCAATAGGCAAGGTTCTCTACCAGATGTTTGAAACTTGTTTTACCTCCAACATGAGGTAAAACACTTATTCATCACTAGGCCTACTTTTTCTAAGTACACAGAGGCCGATGAAATATATAAAAGGATGTTGAAAATCAAATTACCTGATGCTGAATTGTGGGAAAAATTGACTAATTTACTATAGTAAAATGTAGTAAAAAGGTTAAAGTACAGTAAAAATAAATCAGCAGGGTAAAAGATAAAGACAGGTCAGCATGTGAAGGTGTATCAGTGTCAAAGTGTATCAGATGAAGGCCAAAAGCGAATGAAGCTTCCAGCGTGAAAGATCAAAACAACAAGGCAACATAAAGGGCTAGAAATCAAACCGTAAAAGCCAGCAGTACCAAAATAGGGCTAATTAAGACCCAAACCCTGCCCCAATAGTTGATAATCCTAACCAAATTTCAAGAAAATCTAAAAAAGAATAAAGTTTGGTTAGTCAAATACGATTAGTTAAAGCTAATTCATGTCCTAATGAGTGGTTATTTTTAGAAGAAATTCCCTTTGATGTGTTATTTGATATTTCATTATTTAGAACAAAATATGAAAGTGCAATCGATGAAACTATTCTAGATCCTGATTTTATTTCAGACCTTGAAGTTCAACAGGCCAACAAATCAATTGATGAATACATTCTGAAATATCCAAAATCATCCATTAATACTACCACGACCCTTGAGCTTTCTGAACAATTGTCCATCACTTTGAGTTCACCATTGTTCCCTTCAACTTCATTAATAATACCTTCTGAAGTCAATTCTTCACATCATTTATACCTACACTCCCTCACCAACCTATCATTACTCATTCATCATCTACTAGTCCAGGTTCTTCATCCAATGCGGCATCATCTCCAAGTACCTTGACCCCACATCTTAACCCCTCCCAACTTATAGCAATGGCAAACAGATATGCTCTACTTATTTTACCTGCCCAACTTGGTGCTATGCCGACAGACTACCAAAGTAAAATTGTCCAATTATATGCACAGGACATTACATTGCACAACAACATGTCAACAAGATGACAGATTACTTTGAGTTGCACGAAATTGACAAAAATAATTTTCGAATGAGATTGTTTGCCCAAACTTTAGCTGGTGATGTTAGGAAATGGTTTAGAGCATTGCCTGCTAATAGTATTAATATTTTAGATATGTTTTACCAGCAATTTTTGAACAGATGGGAAAAGAAAAATAATCCCCTACAAATCCATTCAGAATATGAGAATATTAGAAGAGGGCCTAATGAAATTGTTCAAGATTACTGCACTAGATTCAATAATATATATAATGCAATCCTAGCTAACCTTAGACCTCCACTAGACTTAGCATTAATAAAGTTCCTTAATGGTTTTGACACAGATATGGCATACCAACATAGGGAAAGAAACCCCATAACCTTAGAATAAATGCAAAGTGTAGCAGTTAGTGTAGAAGCTAATTTGTTAGCTATAAGGGCTAGAGTTAGAAATGAAAGGAGAGGAACTACAAAGGATGAAGATTGACCATCTGACATTAAAATAGATAGTTTAGCCAAAAGTATGGAAAGACTAATGGATAGAATAGAGAACATAGAAAGGAAACCTCAATGGGATAATCAACAAGCACCTCTAGTTAGAAACCCAAATTTAAGAAAAAACCAAAACATTGGGAAAAATGGACCGGATCAGAACATTAGACCTCCTTTTTAAGAAAATTATGCCGAGACATCCCATCCAGAAAATCTAGAACAAGATACACAAATTAAGATAACGGGAATAAATGATGAGGACACTATTTTGCTAACTCAAGATGAGCAGGAACTGTATATGTTGCAACAATTACAATTACAGTCTGGGGAATCATTTGATTACAAATAGGGATATGACTTTACCATTTTTGAAGTTCATAAATAGTATAATCTAAGAAGCAAAAGGAATTCTAATGTCTCTAACCAAATTAAGAAAATAGTAAAAAATCAACCCAAGAAAATAAAAGAAGCCCCTGTTTCGAAGATCCTCCAAATTCTCCCTAGGCAAAACCCAAATCCTTTTGGCCCCACAATTGTAGACATAACCTCTGATCAACCCTCTGCTGATCAACCATCCACTTTGATTCCACCTAAGGAACCATTGGACAAATCCCAAAACATCAGATTTGAAAATCCACATAAGGAGGTCCCCAATAAAGGAAAACAAGGCAAGCCTACTCAAATCCCCGCTGCAAAAATTCAAAACCTTCAAATAGAAAAAGTATCTTCACCATTCAATTTGGGAGCAGAGATAGAATAACAAAATATTTTAGTTCCTTTAACAGAACTAATCACGAATGAAACCTATAGATCAAAGATAAACCAGACCTTAAACATTGATGAAAATCAGGACTCAGTCAACTTATTTGATGACCAACCAGAACTCATATTTGGTCTAAATGTTAATGGAAAACCATTAGAAGGAGGAGTTCCACCTTTTTACATTAGCCTTAGTATCCATGACAAAATTCTACACAATGCAATGTTGGATTTTGGGGCCTCTCACAATTTAATGCCCAAATCAGTGATGGAGAAATTAAACCTAGACATTACAAGGCCTTACAGAGACTTATTCTCATTTGACCCCAGTCAAGTACAATGTCTAGGATTGATTAAAGACCTGTGTCAAATTAGTCCAATATCCTCCCAAAAGCATCCTTATGGATATTGTAGCTGTTGACATCCCACCAAAGTATGGCATGCTGTTATCCAGATGATGGGGAGCCAAACTTCGGGGATCCTTACAACTAGATATGTCATATGCAACAATCTCTGTTTCTGGACAACCTAAGAAACTATACCAAGAAACCTTAATGAAATATATGGTAAGTAGCTAGGATCGGCCTCAAAACTTTCCCATCTACTCCATACACTCAGATATCCATTCTTTTATCTTTTATAATGCTGGTAAAACACAAGAAAAAAAATTTATACAATACTAATATAGAACCAAAAGAAATTGCAGTTTCTACAGAAAATTAAACTAACTAGACTACAGAGTTGTTCAATGAACTAAACGGTCAAATTGCTATAAATGATGAAAAAATTGTTGCACCAAATAGTGTAAATATATATAATGATATGTTATGGCATTTAGAATTTGATGAATCAGTAAATAGGTTAGGAGCATGAGCAGGAGTGTGGATATATAATTTGGAAAATGATTACTCAGAAGGCCATGCATATAGATTGAATTTTAAATGTACCAATAATATGGCTGAGTATGAAGCATTAATTTTAGGTCTTAAGTTACTTAGGAATATAGGAGCTAAAAGAGTTTCTATCATGGGAGACTTCGAACTAATTGTAAAACAGATTGATGGTGTATATATGAAAAAAGACCCTAGATTAAGTTGTTATAGGGGAACTATCGTAGAAATACTTGACACTTTCCTAGAAACAAAGCTTGCAGTAATCCCTAGAAAACATAACATGCAAGAACATAGTTTAGAAATGTTTTCCAACACCTACAAATTTCCCTTCCAGCCCAACCATTAGTACACTGCTTAAGTTAGGCATAGACCTGCATTTCAAGACAATTTGAAGAATTGGCAAATATTTTTTGATGATAAACAGATAAATAACCTTTTACTTTCAGAAGAAGAGTTTGTAAATAACAATATAGATATTGATACATCAATAGATCCTGACAGTAAGGGTGAGATAGAAGTAAATGAGATAGAAGGTGATGAACTAGATAGACTCAACCCAACTAAAATTACCAAACTAGATGTATATAACTTAGAGCAAATTGAGATTGATGAAATTATCAGTGAAGAAAATGAAGTAATTAATCTGAAAGATAACTTCTTTCCAAAGTGATTAAACCCTCTGGAAGATTTATTTGATTCAAAGGATGTTCCTAGGAAACCTAAAATGGAAACTTTAAGGTCTGATATAGAGGAATGTAATATAGGCATCGATGAAAATCCTAAATTGATCAAACTTTCGAAATCATTACCTCCAACTGAAAAAGTGAAATACATTGAGTTGTTGAAAGAATTTCAGGATATCTTTTCTTGGAGTTATGAGGACCTCAAATCCTATGACACCAACATCATCTAGCACACAATTCCTATTAAAGAAAATCAAAAGCCTTTTAAACAAAAACATAGAAGGATTAATCCCATCTTATTACCTATAATTGGAAAAGAAATTCAGAGGATGTATGATGCGAAAATAATTGCACTAATCAGATTTTCTTATTGGGTCTCAAATTTGGTGCCAACTAGAAAGAAAACTAGTGAGATCAGACTCTGTATGGATCTTAGAAACCTCAACAAAGTGTCACTAAAAGACAATAACCCTCTCCCCAAAATGGACCACATTTTATAGAGAGTAGTTGGATCAACCAGAATCTCATTATTGGATGGTTTTCTGGTTACAATCAAATCTTGGTTCACCTAGACGACCAACCTCAAAGTGTGTTTACTACTCCTTGGGGCACATTTATGTATGTCAAATTTCCTTTTGGGCTAATGAATGCAGGAGCCACTTTCCAGAGGACTATGGATATAGCCTTTGCAAAATAAATTCATGATTTCCTTGTGACATATCTAGATGATATTACTGTATTTTCAAAATCTAACAATCAACATTTGGATCATCTAAGGCAAGTTTTTAATAAATGCGGGAAGTTTGGAATCTCCTTGAACCCTAAAAAGTCCTTGTTTGGGTTAGAAGAAGGAAATTTGTTAGGTCACATAATTTAAAATGATGGTATAAGAATAGACCCTACTAGAATAGAAGCCATCTTGCAAATAAGACACCCTAGGAACATTAGAGAGTTACAAGCTTTCTTAGGAAAAAATAATTTTCTTAGAAGATTTATATCTAATCTACCAAAGTTAGTTAGATCACTAAACAACATGCTAAAAAAGGAATCCACCATAAAATGGATTATCGAGGCTAAGAAATTCTTTGTAGACATTAAACTAGCCTTGACTAAAACACCTATGTTAATCAGTCCTAAATTTGATAGAGATTTCATCTCGTTTTCCTTTGCTTCTGAGCATACAATTGCTGCAGTTCTATTGGAGAAAAATGACCAGGGCTATGAAAAACCCATTTATTTCTTCAGCAAAGCCCTGGGAGATACCCCCTGAAATATAACATAATGGAAAAACAGGCCTTGGCTTTAGTCAAAGCCATTAAGAATTTTAGGGTATACATATTATATTCTCATATAGTAGCCTATTTCCCAATTCAGTAGTTAAGTACATCCTAACTTAGGACGATCCTGATGGAAAGAGGGGAAAGTGGATTGCTACTATTTTAGAGTATGATATAGAAATCAAACCTACTATGTTAATCAAGGGCCAAGGTTTAGCCAAGCTCATGGCTGAATCAAACTGTTAGGCCTTGGATATAAACTTTATTGCAGCAATAGATAATGAAGAGGAGATGGCGACTCCACTAATCAGCCAGGCATTTCTTGAATCACCTTGGTATGCTAATATTATTTATGTTTTACTGAATTTACAAGCTCCTCCTAAATTATCTAGGACTAAAAGTAGGTTTTTGAAGATGAAATCCTTAAAATTTTGTATATTAGACAATGCTTTGTTTTGGATAGATCATTAAAAGAATAATCTGACAAAATTTTGGAAGAATTTCATGCAGGTAACTATGGAGGACACCTTTACTGGAAGACCCCTGTAGATAAAATCTTTAGAGCTGGTTTCTACTAGCCTACCTTGTTTGTCGATGTCAAAAAATATGTGACCTCCTGTCACAAATGCCAAATTTTGAGGGTAAGAAAAAGCTCTTACCTTTACCCCTCAAGCCAATCTCTGCAAAAATAACTTTTCAAGAATGGGGTTTAGACTTCATTGTTAAAATTCACCCACCCTTCTCTTCCCAACGCAAATGGATCCTCACAGCCATAGACTGCTTCACAAAATGGATATAGGCCATACCTTCAAGGCAAACCATAGATACTATTATCATAACCTTCCTTGAAACCAATATTTTCTCAAGATTTGGATGTCCAACTAAGCTCAATACTGATAATGCATTAGCCTTTAAATCCAAAAGAATGATAGAATTCTGCAGTAAATACCATATCACCCTTGATCATTCCACAACCTATTACCCACAAGGTAATGGACTGGAAGAATCCTCAAACAAAAGCCTAGTAAATGTCATCAAGGAGTTACTAGAGGACAATAAGAAAACTTGGAATAAAATGCTATTCAATGCCTTATGGGCAGACAAATTGACTACTAAGAAATCAACTGGTACTTCTCCCTATCAACTAGTTTATGGTATGGAAGTTGTCTTTCCATCCTCTTTGGGAGTACCAGCAATGAAGATACTTCAAGAATTTCAGGCTGAACCAAATAGTATCCGAATAAGAATCAAGCAAACTATTCATCTACAACAAACCAGAGAAGAGATCTATGTCAGGTCTCAAGTTGTGCAGGAAAAGATTAAAAAGTTTTTTGATAAGAGAACCAAGGCTGAAGATTTCTACATTGGTGACAAAGTGCTTAAGTGGGATAGAAGGAGGGAAGACAAAGGAAAACATGGGAAATTTTATTTCCTATGGAAAGGCCCCTATGTTATTTATTCTTACACGGCAAATAATGATTTCTTCTTGAGAGGAATTAATGGTACAGATGTCGAAGGTAGACTAGTGAATGGTCAGATGCTAAAATATTACTTTGAACCAAGTTACTAATTTTCATTTCCCATTTGTATGTACCTTATTTACAAAGTCTAGTTTGGATTGGATGGTGATCTTTGAAGTTGAAGCCGGAAGAGAAGGCCCTAAGCCTTAAAAGATTTACTATCACTAGTATTAATAATGCAGTTTCACAGAAGGACACTTTGCAAGGTAACATCAACAACAATTCAAAGACTACTGGTCTTTAGAGTTCCTGACATTTCATTAGAAAATTCCATCCCCAAGTGGAGCCAATCTTAGGTTTCCATACCAATAGGAGTCATAATTTTGAATGACTAAGGTTAAGCCTTGTAATATTGTACATACCTTTGCTTTTTGCAAATATTTTCCATATTAAAAAATAAAAAAAAATGTAAAAAGGGTATGTCCTAAAAGAAAAATCAAGGGACAAAAAGAATAAGAGAAGGTAAAAACATGAAAATATATGAACCCCAAAAACAAAAACAAAAAACCATCAAAGTGTGCAAATCTAAATGCTACTACTATTTACTTTTATGCATAATAATGATTGTGTGCAGCTTGTTATTCGTGCAACAATCCATGGTAATCAAACTGTTTAATCTTTATTATATCATTCTTTGAATTTTATGTTTATAGTTAGAGAATAAAATCTGACCAAATAGTTTAATCTTGGCAGATCAATAGATAGGTAGAGAAATAAAAGGAGCTCATAAGCTTAATCCGAGCCCTTGGATGATATAAGGTTAGAAATAGTTAGTTTTTTTTATAAAAGAAAAGATAGGATAAGGATTTTCTAGCATAAATGCACCCAAATAAATGAAGAAAAAATGTTAGGGTAATTAAATGGGTAAGTAGAAGAAAGGTTGTTGAACTACAAAGTTGATTGGATCAAAACACACGCATCAGGCTTAGACACATATTTCAATATGTATGATCAATTATGGAAGCAGAAATAAAGGTTTGCAAGTTAATGTGATTAACTCCCCCTCATTCATTTTCCCATTATTTACTAATTTCCTATCTACAAGTATGTTCTAGATAATTTAAATCCTTCAATTCAAAGAGGCCCAGAGCATTTCTCTAACTTTTGGTGGGACCAGACCTTTGGCTTAATGACTTATGGAAATCAAGTGCTAGAATCCCCTTCATAAAAGACATCCTCCTTCATTTCCGTAATAAAACCCTTTTTCCTAAGGTTAAACTTCATTTTCCTAGGAAAAGTAAGGCAACTCCATGATTAAATCCCTTTTCATTCAAAAAAACCCACAAAAAACATCTTATCCTAAGTATAAAGCATATGCACAAACATTACCCTTTTAATTAGGGGTACATCCACTCCGCCCATCACATTTCATATTAATTTTTGATGTAATTATATAAACCCCCATATACCTTTTCCCATATGTTATCTCAAAATCAAGCCCTAGAAGGCTGCAGACTAGGAAGACTTCAAGTAACTGTTTCAGACCAATCTTTTAGCTAAGGCTTAGCTTCCTTAGCCTGAGAGGGCTCTCTCAAAGGGTTTAGGATTTGTGATTGTGATTGAGATGGCTAACTCTTTTATGTAACAAATAGGAATGAGGCTGGTAAAATCTAAATTAACAAGCATCCATTGGGCGCATGGAGCCATATATCATTTAGCATCAATAGTGAATTGGTTTTGTAATGAAATCAAGGCATTCAGACTTCAATATATATAAGGTACAGTACACACAACAAGGACAGCATATGAGTACATGAAAGAAGTTAGAACACATCATGTGATTTCCAAGTAATCAAGTACTCATCAAAATGTAAATAACATAAGAGACAACAAGAGGAATGCATATACTGAAGTCACTATGATTCTTGAGCAGCAAGAAACCATCACTGTATTACTAAAGGAACAGAGTTTTTACATAAGCTTCACAACAGGCTTTTTTACATAAACTTCCAACCCCTATTACATTTCCCTTTCTCCTATATATAGAGTTCTTCCTAACTGAGATTCCTCCTCAAGCATAAGGGGAATTTGAATTCCTCCTTATTTGACACCTATTGACACTTAAACTAACTATTTAATACAAAAGACAGCTAACTAGGAGTCCTAGAGACCTAAAACAATTAGGAGTGTAACTCCTTATTATGATAAAAAAAACCTTATCTAGGAATTAAAAACTCCTTTTGACACACAAAAATCCATGAAGTCGAATTTGATGAATCCCATAAGCTTCCAGTTGGCCCTTGATGACTCATCCTTTTGTTGTTCCTAGAAACTAGGAAATTGTCCCTTGCTTTGTTCTGGCTGAAAAATAGGTCTTGGGACAGAGCTCATAACTTCTCATAAACAATGTATTTGGAAAAACGGAAGGAGGCTTTTATGAAACAATCCATGCTTAACAAAATCCTCTCTTGGTTTTTTGAAACACCTTTCCTATATCCCAAAATATGTCTTTGAAAAACAGGTGTCAAACAGAGAAATATGCCTGTGAAAAACGTGCACCTATAGCAGTTTCGTAGCGCATGTTTAGTCACCCATTTCTTCAAGCTCATAATGAATTTGAAGAAACTGAAATTTTTTTTTCTAGTTTAGTATGTTAAGAATAAAAACCTCTTTTAATTTTCAAAAATATGCTTTCAGTTGCTCTAGAGACCTCCGGGAAGTTGGCTACCTAAAACAGTGTTTCTCGTAAAAAAGGCTGCTTCAGTGATTTCATAGCGCAAGGTTTAGCGTGTGTATGTATCTTCATTTATTGAATTTTCCTTTTGATTAGGGCTCAAACATTCTCAAGTGACCTTATAACACCTCTTTAGCAGCATCCCTTTCAAAATAATCTTCTTTTTCTTTCAAGGTGGATCCTCAAAAAAACAAAATTGTCGCCTTCAGCAGTTTCATAGCGCGCTACGAAACTGTTGAGTTGTTTCAAAAATCACAGTTTCAACCGAAAACTTTGTTATTTGAGCGCTTTTCTATTAAAACACTCTTTCAACTGTTTCAATACCTTCCAAAACTGAATGGGAATGTTTGAAAAGATTATTCCAAGAAAAATTACCAAAACTTTGAAGCATATCCTTACTTGAAGTGAGATTTCTTTATGGAGATCCTTTTTGCTGGTTCAATTGTATCTTTAAGTCTTCAACCTATTTCTTCTGCTCTTGGCAGTACCTCCTGTACTTGCTTGAATTTCTGCCTCACTTGATAGCTGCCTCGCTTGATTTGCTGCGTCCCTTGATGACAATGTTTTTTCAAATTGAAATCTTGCAGATTTGTTTCTCATGCAAGGCTTACAATCATCATTACAACTGTGCATATCTGGCTTTCCTTGGAACTTGTATTCCATATGTACCAACGTACCTAGTGGTTGTGATAATAGATATAAGTGGTTGGACATGATATGTGGAGTGCATGAACTGACAAAGAATGACGCAACCATAGATTAACTTAACGGATTTGACAGTTGGGAAAGATTCGCTGCGGAATGCATGAATCTTCGATTTCGCAGTGCGGTCAATGTAAATTTTGAATAATGTGCTGTGAAATCATCTAAAACCTATCGCGCTGCGAAAACACCTAAAGGACTTTTGCACTGCGTAATCACCTAATGGACCTTTGCGCTGCGAAACTGCTAAAAGGATTTATGCGCTGCGAAAATACTTCAGAATGGTTACATGCGCTACGTAATCACCTAAAAAAGGTTGTGTGGTACATAATGATTTTTTTAAAATCAAACTGACACATGGCTATGAGATTGGTGATGAATGAGGGTGACCGATGATGGATGATAATGCATACTTGACTCAAGACCTTCTAAGACTCAGACTTTAAGGAAAAACCAAATCAAACTTAGACTAACACTGACCTTTGTCATCAAGCTAGTATGAGAAATTTTGGCATTAGAATTCTTATGTGATAATAGTGGCTCCACTTGGGATAGTGTGCTCCTGTAGTACACTAAGAACTCGCAGGTCCAGTGCTTTGTCCATTTTATGAAAAACATAGATTTGCTTGATGAGCATTCCTTTCCAGCTTCTTGGGCCTTCACCTCGGGCTTGAGCTTTCTGTTCACTGTAGGAGAAAGAAATCTACATCTACTGAAAAATGCTCAGTCAAACTTGAGCTTATTTTCTTTTTTCCTACCTACCTACCCTATCAATTTAAACTTCTTTCAGCTCAATCAATGTGAAATTTCCAATGTAGCCAATCATTTGCCTTATTTGATATTTGAGTTTTTTTACTGCATCGGAATTCAGAGAAACTATGATATTGTGATTACCACTGCCACTAAAATTTCCTCTTATCTTCATAGAAAAACTGAAACACTGGAGAGTAAAACTCTACCATGTATTTAGCTATAGGATCCCAGAATACATGATCAACTTGATGATTCTCGTAACTTTCTGATTGTGCAAACTGATCTTCAATAACAGTGTACTCTTCCTCAATCATGAAAGAGAAAGGAAGAAATGCCCTCTCCTTATGTTCTGCCATAGAAAGCTTCTGAAAATAATGATCATCATTATGAAGACTATATGCCTGAATTTGACCTTGTAAACCTTCAATGTCTTTCTCAATGTCTTTAGCAACTTCATCCAAAAATTTCATATTATCCTCTGCCTTGCACTCAAATGATTTTAGATAAGAAGACAAGGACAAAGAAAAACTTTCATCTATTTCTTCATTAATATGATCATCATTCCATTGTTTGAAACCTTGAATTGAAGGAGAGTTTGCCACCGCATCTGATCTATCCATCCATTCCTCCAAAAACATAAGCCAAAAGTCTTCAAATGAATTAATGGATTTGGTAGGAAAGCTTTCAATCCATTGTTTACATTTCCATTGAAATGAATCATAGAACAACATAATGCAAACATCCTCATGTTTAACTCTAAGAAGCTCTGTAAAATCTAATATATGCTTCAAAGTTAAACTCAAATCTTCTCCATTGAATTTTGGACCATTCCTTAGAAAATATGCATCCTTGGGAAAATGATTTGGGAAACCATGAATTCTTGAAGAATTTATGCATGCATACCTTGAAATAAGAATGGTAGCATCTGGGTCCTTCATAACTCCAGTGGAATCACCATGAATATATGAATTTCGAATTCTTCAACAATGTAGTCACCAAGGTAGATTGCAGCCTCGAAAATTCTTCTGAGCTCCTGCTACCTTCAAAAGTTCAGTCTTTTGTTTTTGGGAAAGAATAATCTTCAGGCTCCCGGCAGACGCACCAAAATGTTATCTCAAAATCAAGCCCTGGAAGGCTGCAGACCAGGAAGACTTCAAGTAACTGTTTCAGACCAATCTTTTAGCTAAGGCTTAGCCTCCTTAGCCTGAGAGGGCTCTCTCAAAGGGTTTAAGATTTGTGATTGTGATTGAGATGGCTAACTCTTTTATGTAACAAATAGGAATGAGGCTGGTAAAATCTAAATTAACAAGCATCCATTGGGCTCATGGAGTCATATATCATTTAGCATCAACAATGAATTGGTTTTGCAATGAAATCAAGGCATTCAGACTTCAATATATATAAGGTACAGTAGACACAACAAGGACAGCATATGAGTACATGAAAGAAGTTAGAACACAGCATGTGATTTCCAAGTAATCAAGTACTCATCAAACTGTAAATAACATAAAAGACAACAAGAGGAATGCATAGACTGAAGTCACTATGATTCTTGAGCAGCAAAAAACCATCACTATATTACTAAAGGAACAGAGTTTTTACATAAGCTTCACAACAGGATTTTTTACATAAACTTCCAACCCCTATTACATTTCCCTTTCTCCTATATATAGAGTTCTTCTTCCTAACTGAGATTCCTCCTCAAGCATGAGGGGAATTCGAATTCCTCCTTATTTGACACCTATTGACACTTAAACTAACTATTTAATACAAAAGACAACTAACTAGGAGTCCTAGAGACCTAAAACAATTAGGAGTGTAACTCCTTATTATGATCAAAACAACCTTATCTAGGAATTAAACACTCCTTTTGACACATAAAAATCCATGAAGTCGAATTTGATGAAGCCCATAAGCTTCCAGCTGGCCCTTGATGACTCATCCTTTTGTTGTTCCTAGAAACTAGGAAACTGTCCCTTGCTCTGTTCTGGCT
Source organism: Pinus tabuliformis (assembly GCA_031772625.1). Taxonomy (NCBI): domain Eukaryota; kingdom Viridiplantae; phylum Streptophyta; class Pinopsida; order Pinales; family Pinaceae; genus Pinus; species Pinus tabuliformis. Next base: position 1,714,408,957 of record CM062819.1, on the reverse strand, counting down.
GAAAAATAGGTCTTGGGACAGAGCTCATAACTTCTCATAAACAATGTATTTGAAAAAAATGAAGGAGGCTTTTATGAACCAATCCATTCTTCACAAAAAACTCTCTTGGTGTTTTGAAACACCTTTCCTATTGCCCAAAATATGTCTTTGAAAAACATGTGTCAAACAGAGAAATATGCCTGTGAAAAACATGCACCTACAACAGTTTCGTAGCGCAAGGTCAGTCACCCATTGCTTCAAGCCCATAATTAATTGGAAGAAAATGAAAGAGGTTTTTCTAGTTTAGTACGTTAGGAATAAAAACCTCTTTCAATTTTCAAAAATATGCTTTCAGTTGCTCTAGAGACCTCCTGGAAGTTGACTACCTAAAACAGTTTTTCTCCTGAAAAAGGCTGCTTCAGTGATTTCGTAGCGCAAGGTTTAGCATGTGTATGTATCTTCATTTCTTGAATTTTCCTTTTGATTAGGGCTCAAACATTCTCAAGTGATCTTATTACACCTCTATATCAACATCCCTTTCAAAATAATCTTCTTTTTCTTTCAAGGTAGATCCTCAAAAAAACAAAAATGTCGCCTTCAGTAGTTTCATAGCACGCTACGAAACTGCTGAGTTGTATCAAAAATCACAGTTTCAACCTAAAACTTTTCTATTTGAGCACTTTGCTATTAAAACATTCTTTCAACTATTTCAAGACCTTCCAAAATTGAATGGGAATGTTTGAAAAGATTATTCCAAGCAAAATTACCAAAACTTTGAAGCATATCCTTACTTGAAGTGAGATTTCTTTATGGAGATCCTTTTTGCTGGTTCAATTGTATCTTTAAGTCTTCAACCTGTTTCTTCTGCTCTTGGCAGTACCTCCTGCACTTTCTTGAATTGTTGCCTCACCAGATAGCTGCCTCGCTTGATTTGCTGCCTCGCTTGATGACAATGTTTTTTCAAATTGAAATCTTGGAGATTTGTTTCTCATGCAAGGCTTACAATCATAATTACAACTGTGCATATCTGGCTTTCCTTGGAACTTGTATTCCGTATGTACCAACGTACCTAGTGGTTATGATAATGGAGATAAGTGGTTGGACATGATATGTCGAGTCCATGAACTGACAAAGAATGACGCAGCCATAGATTAACTTAACGGATTTGACAGTTGGGAAAGATTCGCTGCGGAATGCACGAATCTTCGATTTCGCAGTGCAGTCAGTTTAAATTTTGAATAATGTGCTGCGAAATCACCTAAAACCTATCGTGCTGTGAAAACACCTAAAGGACTTTTGCATTGCGTAATCACCTAATGGACCTTTGCGCTACGAAACTGCTAAAAGGATTTATGCGCTGCGAAAATACTTCAGAATGGTTACATGCGCTACGTAATAACCTAAAAAAGGCTGTGTGGTACATAATGATTTTTTTTAAATCAAACTAACACATGGCTATGAGATTGGTGATGAATGAGGGTGACCGGTGATGGATGATAATGCATACTTAACTCAAGACCTTCTAAGACTCAGACTCTAAGGAAAAATGAAATCAAACTTGGACTAACACTGAAATTTGTCATCAAGCTAGTATGAGAAATTTTGGCATTAGAATTCTTAAGTGATAACACCATATATTAATTAAAACCCATAAATAAATACCCCCAACCCTTAGTTTTAATATAAACTATACTATTTACCCCTTATATCGACAAAACAGATAAACCTTGTTATTAAACTCCGCCGGATTAATTAAACCCATGGTTAACTCTTAATTAATAACAAACCACCGAAGACTAAAGTCTTGCCCCCCCCCGAAGCCCATTTTCTTATCATTCACGCACCTCCCTCATCCGACTGTCGTGTGATCACCATCCCCTTCATTTGACAATCAACAGCCATATTGGTTGTGCCCGATGGCTGATCGTTACCGACTCGATAAAGCGGTTTTCCCCCAAACCCCAAATGATATGTGTCAGGCGTGTAGGTAGATTGGGTGACCACTCCTCAATACCGCCTTCACCACAAAAGTGGTCCGATGGCCTGGGAAACAACCTCCCTGCTCAACCTGATAAACCACCTACTATTCATTCATAAAATTCGCCACCAAAATGTTACCATTTCTTAATAAAATGGCCAAGAAGCCCTTTTTTGTTTTTTTTCGCTTGAGCTCTTTAAAAACCTTTGCAAACTAGTGCGACACCTGCCAACTTGAAAATTACCAATTAACCCCATTTCAGTCCTCAAAGAAGTTGCAGAGACCACCTTCAAAGCTCTCAGAGCCCTTTCAACCTTTCCTCGTCATCCAGAATAATAGTTCAAAGCCAATTCACCTAAACTCCATGTATTTCTAAATGAATTACCAGACACCCTTTCAAAATTTGAAAACAGTCACTCTTAAAGTATTTTAATTAAGTAAAATTAATTGAAAATTACTTTGAATTTGAAACTCTACGATAAAACCCTTCTGAAAGTTTCTAGTTTCCGTTAAAATACCTCAATAAACCTATAAAGCTAAATTCAAATCCACAAGAACTAAATTATGGCTTCCCCTATTTCCATGGATGTCAGACCCATCACAACTCCTCATTTGGACCTTGACCACCTTCCCCTGGCTAACAGGAATTTCCAAATCAAAGATACAACTACCCATACCCTCCTGCTTAAAATCCATTGCTTAATTAGGGATAGATACCTCAACCATGCTGATGATATTGGCCTTTGGGAGTCAAACTTACCCAAAATACCAGTTTCTAAAGGTGCATACTTTCCTAGAAATTGTCCATATGTGCCATGCCTATTACATTCCCAGCCAGAGACGTATAATGTCCCCTAACCAGAAAGTCCTGTTTACCATCATAGATGAATCAATAAATGAGATGTTACAAGTCCAACCAGGTCCAAACCTAACCCCACTGTCTATTGGGGATTTTTTAGACCAGTACTCCAAATTGATTTTGTCTAGGTTAGCCCAAATATTCCAGACATTTAATGTAGAAGAGCAGCATATTCCCAAAGATCCCCCTTCATATGTTTCTGCCTTTTTCTTTGATAGGGGAAACCAATTGTGACTATGATATCATGTATTCTGGGTTGTACCACTGATGAATTTGTTGATGAACTTGTCTTGGCCTTTATGTCCATTTACACCCTAGGACAAACTCCTCTTGTTTTGTATGATTATGGCTAGTTCATAGCTGAAAGCATGCATGAACAGTTCACCAGAATGCATAATGAGTGAGTATTTAAATACTCATATGTTCTATACCATATTTTTTTATATGATCAACCAGAAAGATTTCCCTTCACTCTCTAGAATCTTGATACTAGATGCCAACCTAGGTCTATCATTTTTTGGACCCCACTTTTCCACAAGTTTCAATCACCATATACCTATACAGATTTGATTGATTGTTTTGTTCATCCAGTCATGACCATGCTGACAAGAAGCCCACCACCCAGAATAAGTCAAGAGATCAAAAGGGTGCTTCAGCTGTCTAAACAAAGTAAGGTGGGAGATTGGTACCTTTACCAGAACCACATAGAGATAAGAATGTATGGTCGCGGGCTTGCACGATATAAACTTCCCAGATACCTCCCCATGAGGTTATTTGCTCTAGATTACTTAGATAAATAATGAACTCTGATGCGATCAATTTTGTCTCAGCTAAGAAAAGGTCACAATTCAAAGTCCAAAACCAGTTAGGCCCCTTCATTTGCAATTCTAGAGAGGCAGGGGAGGAGGAAGACCAAATTTTGTAGCAACTGAAGTTCCAAAAGAGTTTCATGTGGAGATATGACCCTTAGGAGTTTATGACCAGATTGAGAAAGAAGGTCAAGCTGGGACCCTATATTCATCACCCCATAACAGAGATAGAAAGATATGCCAATCAATCTGAGTGGGTGGAAAACACTCTGGTAGACAGGGATAGTACAAAGGTAGATGTTGAGAATATCTTATTTGACTTAGAAAGACAACTTGATGAGAGATCATTTCTAAAGGTACCTGGACAGCAAGAAAGGACCATGAGTAACCCCATATCATGTAAAATCCTCAGAACGAGGAAAGGAATCCAAAAAGGAACAGAGAGGGAGCCTCCACTTCAGGCATGGAAACATCCAATGTGCAACATGAAACCAGTCAGAGAAAAAGGCAAAGGCTTAATCCTATTTCAGAACAAGAAGACACAGAAGGATCAGTAGAAGTAACTAATACTAAGTTTTATGGAATCATGGGCACAACTCCATCTGGGGAAACACAGGAACCATCCACATCACAAACCCAGATTTTGGAAACGTAACTAAGTGTAGAAGTGTCCTCATTCAGTAGGCCTGCTGATAAGGACAAGGACATAGAAGAGACGTTTAAAGAGGTCAAGATGAGAAATGAGAAACTGAAGGCACAGACTTATGCTCAGTATCTCAAACTCACACCTACCAATCAGACCGGGTTGATGTCAGCTTTTGACCTCAAAGAGGTGAAACTATAGATGTCCTTCATAAAACCAACTGCGCAATAGCCAAGGACATCAACAAACTACAAAAAGATTGATTTCAAGGTATTGGCAAGGGATATTCATCCCATTGACCAAATAAAATTGCACAAGTAGGCTGGAGAGATGATATACTCCACCCTCAGAAGTAAACCCATAGTTTCTCATCAGTTACAAAATTCATTGAACAATATCTCAACTAATATTAGTTAGAGAAGGCCTCCTCATAGGTCAACAATACTATAATCAAGTCCTTGGAAGACTTACTGATTGAATTGGGACATTATCCCAAAGACATCAAAGCCACTGAACAACTGATAAAGAAAAAGAATGATGACATTACAACACTTAAAAAATAATTGAAGATACCTCAGCTGCAGCATATCCAGACACAAGAGGTCCTGGAGAACCAAACCAGACATGAAGAATTGATGGACTTAGTCCTAAACTTAAATGATCAGTTAAAAGAGACAAAGAAGGAATCAAACACTTTAATCCAATTGAAGCAAAGTGATATTCCCACTACATCTGTGAATTTCATCCCAATAGTCTCAACAGCAGTTCCTTCCACATTGTCAGCCTCATTGGCTCCCACAGCTCCTATGCCCATAGTACAACCAGTTTCCACAAAGTCTACATCAGCAGCAGGTGCATCAAGAGAGGAAGCAACAAAGTTCGTTAGAGCCATGGAGGAAATGTCCATACAAGCTACAGAGATGAATAAGCTAAAGGAAAAACTGACAATCTTAGAAACTGATTACCAACCTGCAAAAATCATGCATAAGGAAGAAGTGGAGAAAGCTGCCAGAATGAATTAAAGATTAAAATCCATGGAGAAAGACCTAACACTAAAGGAACCTCTTGGGCAAGCCAAGGAACTATTATGGGCCAATATCATTGACTCTGTCAATTATATTTGGCCATATATTTAGGTGATTTTTGAATAGATAGATCTAATAAAGATAGCTACAAAAGCTATCCAAAGATTCAAGGAAGAATTAGGAGACATGACTGAAGATGCTACCAGACTTATGCACTTCCTGAATAGTAAAAAAAAGTATGAAATTCAGGAATTGGTTATAGAGGACAGGATAGAAACAATTTTGCAGGTGAGAAAGTTCCTTTCCAAGAGAAACTTAATATTAAACTTGGAGGGAAAGTGTCAAAATATGTTGATAGCCATTGATAAGTTCATGGTTAAGTTTAAAATTTTGAGAGAGAAAGGGTTATTCAGTCCCTTAGCGTAAATGACAATCTCATGACACTACATGATTACAACAGCAAAATCAGAGAGCTAGCTAAAGAATAAGCCAGTACATCATCTATAAAGGCATTGCCAACAAACAAGGTTCTCTACCAGACGTTTGAAAACTTGTTTTACCTCCAGCATGAGGTAAAATAGTTATTCATCACTAGGCCTACTTTTGATAAGTACACAGAGGCTGATGAAATATATAGAAGGATGTTGAAAATCAAATTACCTGATGCTAAATTGTGGGAAAAATTGACTAATTTACTATAGTAAAATGTAGTAAAAAGGTTAAAGTATAGTGAAAATAAATCAGCAGGGTAAAAGGAAACGACATGTTAGCATTTCAAAGTGTATCAGTGTCAAAGTGTATTAGATGAAAGCCAAAAGTCAATGAAGATTCCAGCGTGAAAGATCAAAAGAGAAAGGCAACATAAAGGGCTAGAAATCAAACCATAAAAGCTAGCATTACCAAAATACAAGGGACAACAACAAACAATTCAATAGTTTTCTCTATCTTCTCGCAGGAAGATATTTTGATTTCCTAGAATAAATCTAAAGTTACTTTGAGATATTTTGTAATAAAACCTTTTTATATATACTTCACAATTCGAAGTATGTAGGGTGGATTCTTAGACATTTCTATAGAATTTTGATCAAGAGATTGTAAAGCTATTATATCATTGACTAAGCCAGCAAGCTGGATTGATGAATAAAGACGAGATATTTCACAAGATTCATGTGTTGAGTGAAGTGCAGGTAAGTGTTTTCTCATGTTGTTGTTATATTTCTTAAAGTTTTTCCACAATCTTTAATGTATTTCTGAATATGAATGTTAGAACTCGAACAATATCTATGAATTTGTTTAATTACACTCTGTTTTAACAGTTATGCTTATAATGTTTTCAACTGATATCTAAGTTAAGAAATTCTTAATTACTCCTTAGTTTAGTTTGTTTCTTGCTAAACCAGATCAAAGAATTCTTAATTTCCCTTTGCTCTTGATTACCCTCTATTCCTCATTTATATCTCGGTTAGAGAATTCTTAATTTCTCTCTCACCCTGATTAAAACCATTTTACCCCCTGTCCCAAATACCTACACTTTACTGTGCTAGCTTGCCCTTTGAACATTCCCTTTACTGAGTTGATCCAGTTTTGCTACCCTTCTGTTGACTCCATAGCCCAATGGTCTAAAGACATCATTCTATCCATTTTCTTCAATGATTCCACCATCCAATCTTCAATACAAATAAAAAACCTCCAGAACATTCATAACTAGCCTGAAATCCCAACCAACAATGCTAAATCACATAGAGAGAGCCCTCTCTGAGCCTAGGTTGGCTAGAGCTTATGCCAAAAAGTTGGTTTGTGGTTACCTCGGTCATTTTCTTTCCTCTAATAACTTCTAGAGAAAATTCTGAGTGATAAGAATAAACAGACACATTTACTTTGATTATATCTTCAATGTGTTATGTAATTGTTATTTTTTTGATTGAATTTTTTTCCATTTCATGTTGATAGAAAATACTTGTATTTTTCCTAGAAACATCACAAAAGAGAATCTTTTGAGTGCTTTTAAATTTTGTTTCAACATATATAGATATGTGTGTTATTTATTTATTGTGAGTTCTATTCATTCCCTCCTCACTCTACACCAACAGTTTCGTATTTTGATACACACACACACACACACACACACACATTTATTTCTATTGTTATCTTTTATTTTTCCTAAAGAATATGAAATACAAATTCGCGGTCTTTTCTATTTATTTTTTCTTAATAATATGTTTGTAGATGCAATTAGATATATGACTATGTGCGTAAATAAAATAATATGTGACGCCTTTTGGTTTATTTGAGTATATAAAGAAAGCACAGTTTTCTTCAGAATCTCTTCTAAATTATTTCTTTTACAAGTACAATGACTATTAACTATAGATTTAGTCCATGTAACTACTTGTTTTCATAGAAGATATAATTGTAGTATAGATACATGTACAACATGTTCAATTATTAATAATCTTTGTACTACTCTATAGCATTTGAACTACATCTTTATGTTAAAATTATTTCCCTTCTATCATATAATTTCTATTTCCATAGTTACTAACATCATTTAAAAGTAAGACATAAAGGTACTGAGTGCTCAATATTAACAACCTTTTAATTATACTTTTTCATTCCTCATTTTATCTGAGTAAATATAAAAACTAGATAGAAAACAAATGGAGAATATCCATTTGAATACTAATGAGAAAATACAAGAGTTAGAAGCATTGAGTTGAATAGTTCTTCCTTAGAAATTGAAAGTCAAGTATTTCGATCCTCCCAATTTTGACACAACCTCTATTGGTCCCCCAAGCAAAGTTAGGCCTGTAATTCATCTTCAGTCTATTACTTACTACTTCTCTTCAGTGTCTCCAATTTTTCTCTCAAACAATTTTGAGATAAAAATGAGTGAAATTACATAAATAATGTCCATATACCACTGTTTCGGTGGTTATTAACTACCTGCACCTCATAAATAGGTAGTAGGTAGTTAAATTCTCATTAATGGGCTCTTGTCTCCCACTTATGAAGACAACTCCCTATATTTTAGGAAAAATTTAATTGGAAAATATCATAATTTCAAAGTAAAATATAATTACCCATATTAGACACCTAAGGCTTGTTGATGGATAATAATAATTTCCAAAATAAAATTGCATCATTTTTCCACTTTCAACCATTTGTACTTAACTATTGATTTCCCAGTTTTTGTTTTTTTTTATAAAATAAAAACACAATTACAACTTTACAAATAATCATCATCAACAAAATTACCGATGATTAAATGTCTACTATCTTTTAAGGTAGCATAATTAACTAAAATTAAACTTATGCACATTTAATTAAAATGATGTCATTAAGCTGAGGGATATCACAAAAACTCCTCAATACTCCCTGTTGAGTGATAAAAGGTGCCTTTTTAACTCCTAATTATCTTCACATTAATTATCAATCTGGGCAGGTCTTTCTATTTCAAGAGTGTACACAGTATTTGACGGCTATTTAACTCGAAAGAGTAATGCTTCTAATTTGCAGTATAGATATTTTAAATACAAGAGTAAATGAATGCAGTAGGTAAATTCTAATTGAAATTAAAAGAAAACTCAATCCTTCAATGAAATCAAATCCTACAAGTAACAACAATATGAAATTCAAGTAACAACAGTATCAGTTAAGAGTATAACAGTGATAACTCTTCTCTTAGAGACTGATTGAAGTTAAATAAAATTCACTACTCTGTAAAACAATGATGACATCAATCTGAGAGACTAACAACAGTAGTTAATTCTCATTACAGTTGATTACATCGAGTAGGATATTCATCTGGGAAACTCAATCGAAAGCAAAAGGAAACTAATTAAACAATAATTCTATAAATTATATAAAACAGAGCTATTCTGTCAACACAAAGAAATAAGAAACAACAATGAAATAATAATAGTAGAAAGCAATAAAATATCAGTTGTAACACTTTCAAGAATTAGAAATATATGAAACAGGTGAAGTAGTGAATTCCACCGGAAGCTAGGCCCTTAGCCGCCAATGTACACTGCTGGTTACTTCAGATAAATGAAAAGGAACAACAACTCCTCTTATATATTAATCATGAAAGAGTATTACAACGTATCTGCATTCTTCGCTACAACGAAAGTCTGTAATTGAGAATTACAATAATAATAACAATAGTCATCCCCTTTCTGCTTACAATCATTGCCTTTTATAATGAGAAAGGGGTAAAAGAGATAGATGATAAAAGCGATCCCTCAGGATCTCTCGATCCTGAGGGATTTGCACAATTTTCTAACTTCAGACATTTTTCCCTTCTTGCATTGATCCTATTGATTTACTCTTGGACGTATTTGCAACCGCCGCATCCTTCCTTAGCTTGCTGCTTTTTTGCTATCCCTTACTTAGGGAACAGAGGTTGTCCCTTTTCATACTTTCCTGCATAAAGAAGGATGATAATTAGCCAAAGAATAACTGTAAATAATTTCTGTATTTCTTACCGTAATTTCTTAATAGATTAGCGCTTTGAGATATAGAAAGGATGATAATAAAGGAAAAGGGTAATAAGTTAATAGTAAATGAATACCTTTTCCATGACCCAACATACTCCCCTGCTTACCCTTTTTCATGTTCTCATGAAAACCATGTAGTTCGTGTGTAGAGAAGTCAAGGAATAAGCTGGATAAGGAATGCCATAAAGTGGTTTGAAACCATAATTCTTGGCCAAAATTTCAAAAATGTGCCCTATTTGTCCTACAAGTAGTTCATATATAGCCTTGTACCCCTCATCCGGATACCAAATAATAGGGCTGCGGAACCGACAGCCTAGCCAATAAGGACCTTCCCTTAAGATGAGATTACTATAAATGACAAAGCATTCTGTAGCCAGTTTAAATTTTTTATAGTTGAATGGTTCTCTATTCTGTACATTGTTATTGGAAATTTTCCATTTGAACTTGGTTGCGGCCAAGGAGCTTTCCTGAATGGAAAGGAAATACACTTCTCATTTTTGGACAATCTCTTTTTGAATAGGCCCCAGAGTTTTGATTACTCCTTCCCTCTTCATCAAACTTTGTGATTGGCTAGCATTTGTAACAGATGTTTTGGTTCACCTCTAACCCAAAGGTCCAATCCATTTTCCTGCCTCTGGAATGTGTTGTGAGCTTTGAACCATTTCAGTTGGTTAACAATGAATGAAATAAAAGATTGAAATTGTACATCCCCTACAAAAGGACTGGGGTTCTTTTTAGTTTCTTCTTCTAATACAAAATTGTGTAAATAAAATTCACACAGCAGCCTTTGTACTTTGACCCCATGATGTTTACAACAGTTTATGAAATCCTCAATTGTTTTCAATTCTATGGGTTTTCTATCTTTGACAGCTTTAATATTCAACTGTAAGTATCTTTCCATCAAAAATAGGGCATAGTCATTGGTAGGAGATCTGCATGCCAATATGTCAGTATATAAGGAGCAAATAGTATCCATTTGACTCTTGGCCTTTTCCAATCTGAGCTTTATCTTCTCAATTCTTTCCTCTGCCCTTCGGTATTTATCGAAGGTCTCATTTTCTGACACATTCATATCCCATAGTTTCCTTTGTAATTCCTGGAATCTCTGTTAGGGGAGAATTTCTTCCTCAAGCCGTTCTATGGTAAGCCAAGCCTGTGCCATATTTTCTCGAATATTTACTATACTAGGGTCATTTCTTGTCATAATATCTTTGGCTTCAATATTTATCTGCGTATTCTTTCTATGAGAGTGGATTTTTATTATCTGCGTGTTCTTATTATGCGACTGAATGCTTATAGTCTATGTACTTATATTATGGATAGTGCATCCTTCTGTCTGGATGGCACTACTGTCAGAGGGTACCACCTATATTTGAATAGATAAGTTACGAAAATGTATACTCTCTATTTGGGCAACTGCTTCTGCAATAGTTGCATGCTGTTCCTCAACAATTTGAGTGAATATGGGCTCAGTTTGAGTCCCAGTAACCTTTGTATCATGAAATTTAGTTTGAATGGCTGCATCTATTGTTTCCAGGGTTTTGTCTGAAACTTTCCCCACTGTTAATGTCCTTATCTTTTGCCTGAGTCTTTTTACTAATTTCTGCAGCCTCTGTTGTTCCTTTCTAAGCTTTTTAATTTTGTTTTTCTTCTTTTCAGGAGGAACAACTATTCCACTAATCATTTCCACTCTTAGCGAGCTCGGTTGCTCATCTAGGTTTTGTTCTACAAGAGTTGTGTCCTTACCCTGGCTTGTTTCTATTTCTCCTGTTGGCCCACATCCTCTGTATTTAAACCGACCCGACTGGGTTCTCCTACAGGTGTATTACTAAATTGGTTCACCTCTTTTTAGGTAGGTTTTGCTCTTGTCTCTGCTTTGCCACTTATGTTTTCTGATATAGTTCTATCATGGCCAAACATCTCTACAGATTGTGTTGCCCCAATGTTCAAATTGAGGGGACTTTCAGGTTGTATGAACTCATCCATATTGGCCAAAATCTGGGCCAATTCAATATCATGCAGTAAGTCACCTAGGGGACTTGATGTTGAGAGAGGTTCTGATTCATCTCTTCCTTCTTCTTCGGACTGCCTTAATTCTCCCTCATGATCCGACTCAGGGCTCTCCTGGCCTTCTATTTGCAATTGCTGTTCACTTTCTGAGCTAGACAATTCCATAGGTTGGGTGATACTTCCCTAGGGGTTTTCAGCTATTCCTAAGTTCGTCTTCATCCTAACAGAATGTCTATGTTTTCGGGGAATGTTGGTGGTATGGGTAGTCCATTTCCTTTTTGGAATAGGGTTAGGCGTAGGCAGAGCCAAACCCCCTTCAACGGAAAATACTAATTCCTCCCAACTTGACTATTGTTGGGCAAGGCTGTAACTTACTATCAGCCTAATCAAGCAATGGTGGCTCACGACAGTCTCTATATGTCGGGATTTTTTTATGCTTCGAGTAGTGTCATGCAATAAGAAATTCAAATACGCAGGCAAGTTTATAGAACATTTTTGTTTCAGAACTGCTAATAATTTAAGGTGACGTGGCCTTACCACATATTTTCTCCCATCGCATGTGATATAGCTCTGAATGACTCTAGCCAATTCTGTCCATGATTCTCCAAGGGATGAAGGTCGAACTCCTTTGCCTTTGACAATAAGGTCCTGTCCCTCATCCTGAAAGATTGAAATAGCATCCTGCAACCTCAATTTTTTATGAGTCCATATGGGTCCGACTGCTAGTAATCCGAACACTTCAACTATTATTGTGGTTGTCGCTGTAATTTTCCTTCCTCTTATCGTAGAATGTTCATTCTGTCAATTCTATAATAATTTGATAGCAATTGCTTCATTGGGTTGCTGCAGTCGTGTGAAATATGTTATCCAGCCAACTCGGGCTAGAATTTATCTAGCTGCATCAGAAACAACTAGTATTAATGGCTCCCTTCGCATTGTTCATCCTCCCATATTGCCTGGATTCTTCAAACCATTAGTTTCGTAGAGATGTTACAACAATAGACAAAATTGCGCTTATGGAACAACAAGTTGTTATGATGTTTTTTTCAAATGATGCTTTACAGGAAAAAATATTGTTATTCTAGGAATTGCTATTGTATCAAATACTTCGTAATCATGGAATATTGAATTGTGTTGCATAATCTAATAAAAAATTGACACGCCTACATAACTATACTAAGGATTTACACCCCTTAAAATGATAGGTCGCCTTTGACCAATTAAATGAAGGAATGATGTACTAGCAGTGACATACAGGAGTGGTAAAAATGGCAAGGTATACATATTTATGATAGGATCACAAAAGATATCGGGGTGTTGAAATCAATGCATAGAACGAGAATTATGAGTAAATGTGGAGATGTAATGGAGTGATTCGAAAAGGGAGAAAGGAAATATGATGTGGAAAAGATGCTTTGTGGTCATTATTCCACTTAAACCACTATGATTGGCTTTTTAAAAGATATCTCATGTTTAAAGGTTCAAAAAAATATTAGGAACATAATCTCTCTGTAGTAAAGAAAAAGAATAAGAAAAGGGAGTTATAATAACTATTGATGTTCAAAATATGACTCTACCATCAGTAGATATTTTTTTTCCCATTGGTGTTTATAACCTTTACAGAGTTGCTTTTTCACCCTTTGGAACTGTGATCCTTTATGTATAATTAGGAAAGTGCCTTATGATGTAAGAATGGATACCACTGTGCTGGCTTGGTAACCAGATGAACATAATGCCATTCACTGGGGAGGAGCAAAGGTGGACAGGCCGGTTCGTGATGAGACCTCCTATTCCAAGGACTTTATTTTTTTGCTTGCATCCATTGGATCATATCCTTGGTGTGGTAGCCATAGTGGGAATGCCACTTCGCTACTTCCTTATGATCATGGTAGGCTAGCTCATGATGAGACCCCTATCCTCCATCTAACAAATCATAGAATTGTTAGTAAACATATGTATATTTCTTTCTTTCTTTCCTTTTTTTAGACAACACTTCCTATTTATATATATAGGGTGGCTCAACACTCCTTAGGAGTAGGGATGGTGGAAGAAATCTGAACATACCAACAAAAAACAATATGCCCTTAATCTTATTCAATGATAATGAGCAGAGAGAGTTATAGGGGTTAGGGAAGAACCAACATGGTATAAATAATCAATCATTTTGATTTATAGTGAAGATAAGGACAGTCAAAGTGATATAGATGGTTGTGTCCTTCCCTTTTTAATCAATACAAAGCAATCTCATTAAAGATGATAATATTCGATTTGCTTGTTCCAGTAACCTTCAAATTTTGTATCCTTACATATATGTTTGTATTCTTGCCCCATAGAGGATCATAGAGAGTGAAATAATATTCACAAGGTGCTTATTTCCTAAAGAAAACCTCACACAAAGAGTGTTGTTCCTTAAAGGGAACAACAAGAAAAGACACACAAAAAGGTGTTGTTCCTTGAAGGGAACAACAGTTGTTCCCTGTAAGGAACAACGAATGAAAAATACACGCAGATGGTGTTGTTCCATGTCGGGAACAACAAAAGGATATATACATGACAATGTTGTTCCTTATAGGGAACAACAGTTGTTCCTTAGGAGGAATGGCAGGAAGAAAAATTTCCCACCGAAACTGTTGTTTCTTAGAGGGAGTAGTAGCTGTTCCTTAAAGGGAACAACAGTTGTTCCTTAGAGGGAACAAAAAAAGAGAGAAATAATTGGACACAAAATTTTTGTTCCTTAGAGGGAACAACAGTTGTTCCTTAGAGGGAATAGTAGTTGTTCCTTAAATGGAACAACGGAATAATAGATGCAAACAAAACTATTGTTCCTTAGAGGGAATAGCAAGAAAACAAATCCAAATGAAATTGCTATTCCTTAGAGCGAACAACAACTGTTCCTAAGAGGGAACAAAAAAAAAACAAATACACACGAAACTGTTGTTCCTTAAAGGGAATAGCAAAACGCAAATAGATACGAAAATGCTCTTCCTTAGAGGGAACGACAATTGTTCCTTAGAGGGAACAACAATTGTTCCTTAAAGGGAACAGTATGAAAACAAATAAACAAGTAACTATTGTTCCTTAGAGGGAACAACAGTTGTTCCTTAAAGGGAACATCAACTGTTCCTTAAAGGGAACAAAAAAAAGCAAATAGACACGAAAGTGTTGTTCCTTAGAGGGAATGATAGCTGTTCCTTAGAGGGAACAACAACTGTTCCTTAAAGGGAACAACAAAAAGCAAATACACATGAAAATGTTATTCCTTAGAGGGAATGGAAGTTGTTACCTAGAGGGAACAACAACTGTTCCTTAAATGGAACAAAAAAATGCAAATACTCATGAAAGTGTTGTTCCTTAGAGGGAACGATAGTTGTTCCCTAGAGGGAATATCAACTGTTCCTTAAAGAGAATAGCACAAAAATCAAATATATAGGGAACTGCTATTCCTTAGAGGGAATGGCAGCTATTCCTTAGAGGAAACAACAACTATTCCTTAAATGGAACAACACAAAAATCTGTACACAAAATTGTTGTTCCTTAGAGGGAACGATAGTTGTTCTTTGGAGGGAATAACAGCTATTCCTTAGAGGGAATAACAAAAGAGAATTTATATCCAATTTATACAGGAAAATTCAATGAAAACAGAAAGAAAATTTTTTATCTACAAATTTTAAAAACAAATGAATTATTAACCGAGCCGATGTTGAGAATGTGTTGCCCTCTTCACCTAGAATCTGTATGGTGGAATCTTCATGTAATTGTTGGCAGAAGGACTCCCTGGTAAGTGGTTTGTGATAGAGTCATACTTGATGTCCATTCACTTTAAAAGAGTAACCAGACCCATCAATGGTGGCTAATGTGATGGTGCCATTATCGTCCACCTTTTGTATCTCATAAGGTCCTAACCATCTCGTCTAGAGTTTTCCTGAGAAATCCTGGAACCTAGAATCATACAGGAGTGCCCAATCTCTTTGTGGAAGATCTTTTTGATAAGGGCATCATGCCATTTCGCTCTTTGTTGCTGAATTAGTGCAGTGTGCTGAAGAGCTGATAGCTAGATTTCATCCAATTCATTGATTTGATGTAGCCTATTAATCTGTGCTTCGCTTAAGTCCAAGCCTACCTACTGGTCTATTCTCAATGTCTGGATCTCAAATTCAATCAGGAAGATAGGTTCTTCACCAAACACTAGCTGATATGGGGAATATCCCATGGTATTTCTCCATGTCATGCGTATGCCCACAGGGCTTCTGGCAATCGGGTAGCCCAGTCACGTCTATGTGATGCAACTGTCTTTGGGAGTATTGCCTCGATTACCTTATTGGTGCTTTATACCTAGCCATTTACATGCAGGTGGTATGGAGTCGTGATTCTGTGCATGATATGATGGTTCTTTATTGTTGCAGTGATCTTATTGCCTATGAATTATGGTCCTCCATCAGTAATTACCTCTCTAGGCAAGCCATATCATACGAATAGTTGGAAAAGAAAGTAGATTACCAAGTCCTCTGTTGCCCTTGGTAGTGCCTCTACCTCTACCCATTTAGTCACATACCTAGTTGCAACTAATATATATGTCTTTTGATTAGATGATGGGTTTATTGGGCCGATGAAATATAACACCCATTTCTCAAAATGTTTAATGACTATCTACGGGTCCAAGGGCATCTCATTAGACTTCCCAGGGCGTCTCATTCTTTGGAAACTGTTGCATGCCTGGAAAAACTTCTTGGAATCTTTAAAAAGAGTGGGCCAATAATAGCCCATCTGTAATACCTTGTGACCAGTCCAACGGTCTGCAGAATGTCCACCGCAAGGCCCATCGTGGCAAGCTTTTAGAATGTCGAAGATCTCGTCTTCCCTGATGCATCTTCTAATGTGCATATCGGCCCCTGGATGAAATAAATAGCCTCTGATCTAAGAGAATTATGTGCTACGCTGTACTATTTTTTTTATTTCATTAGGCGTCAGGTGCTTGGGTAACTTGCCTGCTGCCAAGTAATTTGCGACATCCACATAGCACAATGCTTTACAGTTACAGCAAATAAATATTCATCAGGAAATTAGTCTTCTACTGCTGCCGAATCATCTGTCTTTGGCATCCGTGAAAGGAAGTCTGCTACTGGATTTTATTTTCTTAGTCAATCTTTGATAGTGATATCGAATTCCTGCAAAAGAATCAACCATCTTGTCACTCTTCCATTTGTAATGGGTTTATTAGCTAGATATTTAATAGCAGAGTGATCAGTGTATAAAACTATAGGGCATCCGGTTATATAATGTCTGAATTTATTGATAGCATAGATTATATCCAAAAATTATTTTTCAGTAACAGTGTAATTTAATTCAGCAGGAGATAGATTTTTGTTGATATAGTATATTGCATATGTCTTTTTATCTTCCTCCTGGCCAAGAACTGCTCTAATGGCTGTGTCTAAAGTGTTAGATGAAATCTAGAATGGAAAGTCCCAGTTTGGGCCCCTTAATACTGGGGTTGTTGATACAAGCTGCTTTAAATCTTCAAAAGCCCTGTCACATTTATCAGTCCAAATGAAATCAATATTTCCTATTAATGCATATAGTGGTGCAGTGATTTGAGAAAAAATCTTTATAAATCTTCTATATTTCCAGAAAATCCCAAGAAATTGCGTACCTCAGTTTGTGTGGAAGGGGTAGGTATTAAAAGAATTATTTGAATTTTTGCTGGATCTACCTAGATTCTAGCTGCTAAGATATAGTGACCCAAGATGAGGCCCTCGGTCATCATCATGTGGCATTTTGCATGGCTTAAACAAAGTCTAGTGGCAATGCATCTTTACAAAACTTTCTCTAATGTTTGTAATGCTAGCTTGAAGTCATCTCCGTAAGGTGTAAAGTCATCCATGTATACCTCGAGCCCTTCATTTATCAGATCTGAAAAAATGCTGAGTATAGCCCTCTAAAATGTGGCAGGTGCATTGCACAGCCCAAAAGGTAAGACCCTGTAAGTGAATGTTCCCCAAGGGAAGGTAAAGTTAGTCTTATTATGATCTTCAGGGGCAATCTAAATTTGATTGTATCCACTGAAGCCATCTAGGAAATATTTTTTTTTTTCCTACCAATGTGTCCAAGACCTGTTCAATGAATGGAAGGGGAAAATGGACTTTTCGTGTTGCTTTATTAAGATCTCTGTAGTCAACACATATATGCCACTGTCCATTATTTTTTGGCATCACTACTAATGGAGAGACCCATTTGCTATCAGATATGGGCTATATGAAGTTTACATCTAACAATTTTTGTAGTTTAGCTTTAACAATATCTTTAAGATGAGGATTTAACCTCCGTTGAGGCTGTCAAATGGGTCTAGAATGTTTCTCTATATAGATGTGGTGCATGCATAATTGGGGATCAATCCATTTCATGTCTAGGTAATCCCATGCAAAGGCCTCTTTATATTTTCTCAGGAGTTGAACAAGCTTCTTCTCTTGGTCAACAGTCAAATTTTTGTTAATATTCAAAGTTTTCCTAGCTCAATTTTTATGGTTTTGTTGTTATAAATAGGAGTTGTTGGTATTGATTGATCATTAATATCTTTTAAGGGATCTTCTTCTATGTCGTTATCGAGGGTTGCTTCGACCATGTGACATTTTAGATGGGAAATGGCATCTGGTTGGTTAATGTGAGTGTTAATGATGTCATCTTCTGTTTGATCCTTAAATTCGAGAGCATCTTCTATGGTTAGTGGTGATCTAATGTTTTCAGTTAGATATGATACAGGTTGTTTTTTGGTTTTGATTATTGTCAAACTTGGCTGAGATGAGGATATAAGGCTAAATTCTTCACATTGCTTCCTCTTGCTATAGTCATGCTACCTATTCAATAGCTTATGTAAGAATCCGCAGTTGCTAGCCAAGGTCTACCTAGAATTAGGGGATGTCCATCGAGTCGGTTTCTAGGATTGATGATCAGAAAGTCTAAAGGCTATTCTTAGGAGTCTACTAACACCATTATATCTTGTCATGTGCCATCTGGTTTGACTATCGATCAGTCAGCCAGTTCCAACAAGGTTGTGGTTGGGTCCAAGGATGTAATGCGAAGCTTTTGACAAGTTGTGGTTGTAAGAATATTGATTGCCACTCCTAAATTGACTAATGCATTGGGGAATGAGCATCCATTTATTTGCATAGTGACTATAGGATTCCTTGGGTCCTCATATTTTATAGGTGTTTCTCTTCCTGATAGTAAATTAGATAAGGTACCGACTACATGGACAGTTGGGGTTGTTTTTATTTTCCTCTTTCGCTTTTTCATATACAATTCTTGAATAGTTTTTGCATAAACCGGGATGTCCTGAATAGCCTGTAGGAGTGGTATTTTTATACACAAATTTTTCAATTCTCCCAAAAGATCAAAATTTGGGTATTCTATTGGGCAAGGTATGATTAATCTTTCTGGGAATGGTGGAGAGGAGGTGATTGTTTGATCGTGAGTTTTTTGTTTAACCATGTCCTCCACTTGTGGTGCTTGTTCTATAGGTAACTGATCTTCAAATTTTTTTTTTTATCCCCCTCTGATTCTATTATCCACGCAGATATTAATTGAAGCTCATTACACTCCCTTAACTCGGTTTTTGGCTTTGGTCCTTCAATAATTTGCACAGATTGAACCGTCTGTTGTTGGGGTTTGGGTTGGGTTGGGTTGGGAGCTGTGGTCGTAGGTTGGTCTGGGGGTTCTGTTGCAATGTGTAGGGTGCTGGCAGTGTGGGTTGGGGAAGGGGGATTGTTCCTGCTGACTGATTTGTAGGTCTTTGCCAGCTTGACTACCAGTTCTAGTTTTGTGAAGTCGAGGGTGGCCATTGGGATTAATATGCATTATTTTGCCAAAATGGTGGGAAGTAAGAGGAATTTGGCCAATTTTTATTTCGATTTGATCGGTTGGGCCAAGATGGCATAGGGAATGGTTTTTGTGACCAATTGGAAAAAGGTGGCTAATTCTACCACATGGCTCCTCAGTATTGTTGTGAATTATATTGCGGATTTTGAAAGAAAGAAGATGGATCAGTCGGCATGCCTATTTATCGTGGTTGCCATTGGCAACACTAATTTAGCAGATAGACTGGTTCTGTTTCTTCTTCTGCCTCCTTATAGATTGCTTTAGTCCTTGGAGTGATGGGCAGATTTCTGTAGCATGATCTTTTGTACATATGGCACAGGTTTGTGCCATATCCAGCGGGCACTCTTTGTGACTATGCTTCTTTCTGCATCTAGGACAGAATATCACCAAGTTTTGTTCTGCTTCTACCTGGTTTTTTTTCACTTGCATAATGTCCAATTGCGTTTTTATAGTTCCCAAGATATCTGTTTTGAAATCCTCTAGCAGATTTCCAATTTCTGCACGAGTTTTACCTCCAGCAGAGATTTTTTTGTCCCTAGTGGTCAGGTTGTGTTTGCTGGTTTCAATATCGTACTGCCTCTTGAGGACCTGATACACAATTTAATAATGTCAGCATATTCCTCCTGATATCTATCACCTTTACCCATAATATTTAATGTTTCTATCCATTTCTCCTTTATTCCTTTAATCAATTTAGTTTTTAGCACATTATCAGGTAAAGGCAGAGTTGCATAGGGGGACCGTTGGAGGTTGTTCTTCTCATGTTTCACTGGGTCTTACTACCATTTGGAATATTTCGGCTTTCAATTCTCTAGATCTACAATAGTCCTAATATTGTTTTAGGAAAGTGGTTTTCATTTGTTCCCAATCATTTATTGTGCCACCACCTAATCCCATAAACCAACGCAAGGCTGCTCCTTTCAGTGTGGAAGGAAACAATTTTAGTTTTTGGGGGTTGGTGGTATAATCATAACCTCGACATAATACATCAAATTAAAACAGAAATGCATCTAGATCCTCTGATGTTAATCCATGAAAGGTGGGAATGTTTTGGAGAGGGATAGCTTTCATGGGTGCGTTGACTGCTATGTCAACGATGGGATATTGCAATGTAGAGGTTTGAGGTGCTTGTGGGTTGTTGGCCATTTGATCAAATATGTGCCAATACCCTTTCGAGATCTCTAAAGAGTTATTCCTAGGATGATTAGAATGGGTGGGAATGAGCTTAATAGCACTACCCTGGTCTGGGATAATCAGTGTTCATTGCTGAATTAAACCTAAGGGGATCTTGGTTCCTCTATTTCCCTTGTTTCTCCTCCTCCTTCATGAAGATTACAAGAATTCGCTTCTTGTGAGGAAATTGGGCATGAATTTTCAATCTCTTGAAAACTCTGCTTAGTTCCCACTGTTTTTCTGTGGACCTCAGCGAACGCTACAAATGGTGAGCTTGTGGCCTGAAGGGAGATAGTAGGTTGTTTGGAAGCGACGTTTCTAGGACCTACTGATGGCTGAGATTCAGCTTTCTTTAAGATATTGTTTATGAACATTGATCGTCGAAGGGTCACTGGTCCCTTAGATCTGTCAGGTTTGGGTAGGGTAATTGGATTATTTTCAGGTTTTTTCTTCTTAGTCATACAGACAATTCAAATATTTACCCCTACCCTAAGTTCTTAACAATTCTGCTGGAAAGCGGGCGGGCGAGCAGGCATTTTACGTGCTCTGCACACAAGTTCTTAGCTTTCATTTTTAATACCCAGTTCTCTCCCAATAGATAAACAACAAATACCTATTTCAGATTTCTATAATTGTGCTCAAAAGTGGGGGGAGGAGTAAGCACTTTACTTGCTCGTTACGTAGGTTCTTACCTTCCGTTTTCAAAACCCAATTCTTCTTCAACAATAATCATTAGTTGTACATTACTCCTTAGAAATGGCTACACTCTCCTCGACAACGGCGCCAAAATGTTGAGTGATGAAAGGTACCTTTTTAACCCCTCATTATTTCACATTAATTATCAATCTGGTAGGTCTTTCTATTTCAAGAGTGTACACGGTATGTGGCGGCTATTTAACTCAGAGAGTAATGCTTCTAATTTGCAATATAGATTTTTTAAACACAAGAGTAAATGAATGAATCAAGTAAATTCTAATTGCAATTAAAAGAAAACTCAATCCTTTAATGAAATCAAATCCTACAAGTAACAACAATATGCAATGCAAGTAACAACAGTATGAGTTAAGAGTACAACAGTGATAACTCTTCTCTTAGAGAATGATTGAATTTAAATCAAATGAGCTACTCTGTAAAACAACGATGACATCAATCTGAGAGACTAACAGTAGTAGTTAATTATCATTACAGTTGACTACATCGAGCAGGATATTCATCTAGGAAACTCAATCTAAAGTAAAAGGAAACAAATTAAACAATAATGTTGTAAATTATATAAAACAGAGCTATTCTGTCAACGCAAAGAAATAAGAAACAACAACGAAATAATAATAGCAGAAAGAAATAAACTATCAACTATCACACTTGCAAGAATCAGAAATATATGACACAAGTGAAGTAGTGAATTCATTGAAAGCCAGGCCCTTAGCCACCAACGTACACTGCTGGTTACTTCAGACAAATGAAAAGGAACAACAACTCCTCTTATATATTAATCATGAAAGAGTATTACAACGTATCTGCATTCTTCACTACATCGAAAGTCTGTAATTGAGAATTAATAATAATAATAGTAATAGGTGTCCCCTTTCCGCTTACAATCGTTGCCTTTTATAATGATAAAGGATTAAAAGAGATAGATGATAAAAGCGATCCCTGAAATCTCTCGATCCTGAGGTATTCCCACAATTTCTAACTTCAGACATTTTTCCCTTCTTGCGCTGATCCTATTGATTTGCTCTTGGATGTATCTACAACCACCATGTCCTTCCTTAGCTTGATCTTTTTCATTGCCCCTTAGTTAGGGAACAACAGTTGTCCCTTTTCATACTTTCCTGCATAAATAAGGATGATAATTAGCCAAAGCATAACTGTAAATAATTTCTTTATTTCTTACCATAATTTCTTAATAGATTAGCACTTTGAGATATAGAAAGGATGAGAATAAAGGAATATGGTAATAAGTTAATAGTAAATGCATACCTTTTCCATGACCCAACACTCCCTACCATGTTGACTATAGTATTTTTTATGAGAACTATTTCATTTATCAACGTCCTCCATTGGTGAAACTTATAATGACTCAAAGATAGAATTTGACCCATATTTTTATTTTCTATTCTTTTATCCACTTGTCACTATCATGCTCCTTCTTTCTATGTTCCTTATATCAATTTGATGCTTCATCTACTATTTATTATTTTTCATTTCCCTTTCCTATACATAATGATGCATGATAATAGTTCTTGATAAGCTAAATACAACATTGTCAACTCTTTTTAATTTCATTGCATGGGGAAACAAGCAAGAATCACAATAGTACTAGAAATTTTTTTGAGGGAATGAGTAAAGCAATATTGAGCTATTTCCATTATTCGACTCTTCTTCTCTAGCAGGAAGGCCAACTAGAAAGCTCTAGCCACATGAGTCATAATATCACACGATGTTAATATTTGGAATAATAATCATGCCCATATCCAAGCTGAAGTACAAAACATAGAAAGAAACAAGCTTGATCTTATTGCAAAAATTTATTCATAGCATTTATTAACATTGTGAAATCAAAGTCTATGAATCCTTGGAGTTCCATTACAACTAGTGTGTCGACCTATCATTGTGGATTTTCCATGGAATCAGAGGATTGTGTAGACTTGTTTTTCCATTCTACTTTACATGAGATCCACGAGTCTTCAATTCAATGTCTCTACGATTCCCCTCAAGTTATTCTACTTTTACAGAAATTTGGTAGGAAAACATGGGTCTCACACACTAGATTCAAGGTTGTCTGTGCTTCTAGGGCTCCTTGAGAATTAATAATGTGTGCATTTATTGCTCTCATAACCTTGCTAAATATGTATTC
Organism: Pinus tabuliformis; assembly: GCA_031772625.1. Lineage (NCBI taxonomy): Eukaryota > Viridiplantae > Streptophyta > Pinopsida > Pinales > Pinaceae > Pinus > Pinus tabuliformis. The sequence goes on along the minus strand of CM062819.1, from coordinate 1,714,385,253 downwards.
TCATGAAAACATGTAGAATCCAATAGTTGGAATATTCCACATGCCCTTCAAAAGTAGCTTGAGGAATTCTTCCAAAATGCAGAATTAGGCATGCCCTAGTATGGGGAAAAAGTAATGTGTGCCATGGTGTTCCATTTCTTTTTCAATAAAATACACATGACTGCATGTCATTGTGTTATTATGATTCTCTTTACTTCTCCAAAAATGAAATTATATGGTTCCAGTTAGTGTCATAGGGTATGTAGTAGACTTTATATCTATAGAAGCCTTGTATGCTAATGCTCTTCCTTGTTCTTGTTGATCCCTAATGCACACTTTTCTCTCTACAATCCTTTTTTGCATGTCAGCATGAAAATAACTTTCCAACTCTTAAACCCTACTCTATAATATAGTCATTTTCTTTCTCCAAGTATGTTATTTTTTGGTAAAAGGACTTGAATACATTTCTTATTTTAACTAATAAAAAGTGAACTTGATGTAGTATGTTTTAAAATAGAGACTGAGCTCTTATATTTTAGGTTTTATTTGATTACATTGCAAGGATAGTAAGGAGTATAGTAATTTTTTTTTACAAGCCACTCTCATCAAAAATTTCATTTTTTAAGCAATGTATAATGCCCTTCCCTTTAATTTTGGTTCCTTTGTCGAGTTTTCTTGAGAAAACCTTTGATATTATACTCTACAAAATTACAATAACTTTGATCTAGTATATTGATATTCAAGGAATAACCTAATACTCGTAATAATTTTGAGTGAGACTCAATGTTAATGACCTTTTATTCTACATATTTTCGTTGAGTTGGTTAGGTTTACCGTTTGTTTTGAGAGAGTTAAGCTTGTTGCTAGTCGTCTAAGTTGGTCATGTTGCATGTTTGAATAATTAGACCACCAAATATTTTGTTCAAGTTTTGTTATCTACTTCTATCACTACTATGACGACCCTGGATGATCCTATTTATATATTCCTCAAATCATTATACTATTAGGTCCACAGGAAAAATGTGGCTTAGGAAGTATACCCACATGATCAACACAATGTAAGGAATATTTTGAGATAGGTATCCTATAATAGAGTTTTCGAGACCCATACACTTGTCTTTCCTTTTTCAGTACTACTCATATGAGATTATTGTTTGTAGCTAATTATTATTATAGTGAATGATATTCAAATTCATTTTGGATGTAAATATGTGGGATTTTTCCTAGTTTTCTACCAAATAAATATTTTGTAGGGTAATAGAGAGAGAGTTTTAGGTGTTATATCCCTCTAATATAGTTATTGTTGGAGAATGTAACTAGTTTACATCTGCATAATTTTCATTGTACTCATGTCATTATATATATATATTATGTACCAAGAAAAAGAAGAAAGAAAAATTATTTTCAAGCATGATTTGCGTGCTTCTTTTGATTGGTCATCTAGGCTAAGCATGTTCTTCATGATTCTAGTGCTTTTTATGTCATAATATAATTGGCATGAGTAATGAGAGTCAATGTCATGTATATAATACCCTTTTGGGAAAGTTTTATCATATAGAAGAATTTATTTTGAGTCTAAAAGATCAAAATAAGCCTCCAAGCAGAAGTCAGCCATAACTATCAGTGATCAACCTAGAGAGGGATATTCAACCACTTGATATATATATATATATATATATATATATATATATATATATATATATATATATATCTATATATATATCTATATATCTATATATATATATATATATATATATATATATATATATATATATATATAAGGAGATTCAACTCATTTGATTACACATTTCCGAAATTTGATATCTAGCAAGAGAAACAATACAAAAGAAGCAAAAGAATTAGAAGGCAAGGAGAAAAGACCAAGTGAAGGAAGGAGAACCAAATTCCACCTATTTATATCCATACATGTGAACATTTTAGGGTTTATGTAGTTGTTAAAAGAACGAGAGTTGCAGGTTTAGATTGCAATTCTGAGGTAAGATCCAAAGTTGTGATTGGGAGTAGGTTGAATAAGGGTTGACTCTTATAGACTTTGAAGACTTTCACTTACTTAAGGAAGATTCCTTGGAGGGATAACTTGGCTCCTGAAGGAGGTATTGGTTTATAGATTTTGTTCTTGGATGTCTCATTTGAATTGATTCTATAATAGGAGAAGAAGTTATTTTGGTTTTCTCCTTGGAGGGGTTTTCCCTGGCTTGGATCCTATATTTTTGTCCATTTTCTTTATGGTTTATGCTCTTCATAACTGTTTTATGAAAATAATATAACAAAAGAGAAATAAGAATATAACATAGGTTCACAAGATTTTATTAGGAGAAGGATATATATTTTTTTAGTTTACCTACTAGATTCTCCAACATGGTATCAAAGCTAAGGTGAAGAGAAGGTAGCTTGGATATCATCTTGTTAAGAGGAGGTTATTTATCTAAAGGGGATCAATTTATAAAGACACAAGTAAGGTCAAAAGGAATAAGACCTCACAATATTAAGAAGGATCAATCTCTCATTGAAGGAAGAAAGATTGTTATATCAATCTTTCAATGAAGACCTCATCACCTAAAGAAAGACCTATATTTTTCTCAAAGGCTCTTTGGTTTTGAAGGAACATCTTCAAGGAAGTTTACTCTATATTTAGAAATAATATTGATTTATCTCTCTTAGAAGGCTCGTTGGAAGACATATTTGATGGAAAGAAAACATAAAAGAATCTTGGGAACATCATCCACTCTTTGAATATGTTTTAATACACTATTGTTGAAGGCGTCCTAGAAGTCATAATTCTAGGCCATCTTTGAAGTGTCTTTGAAGTCTTTAAAGCATCAAGATAGTTGAAGGTATCATTAAGAAGGATAAGTATTGGCATAAAACTAAGTATCATATTGTCTTATATGTCTCAATCTAGAGATAAAATGACTACATTTTGCAAGGAAAGCAAAAAGTTGATTAGCTCAACAAAATTCCTATCATGGAAGAAGATGATTGATTTGATACTCACAGAAAATGAGGTAATGGAATATTCTCTTGGTGAAGTTACTCAACGAGGTAGTGAGAAGAAAAAGAGTTAGAAAATAAAAGAAGGGATAAGTGAGGGAAAAAATGATCCATAAAGGATTATATTGTTCCTTTTATTGTTGATTTGAAGACATCCAAACTTATGTATGATAAGTTGGTGAAAAGTACATCATGCCAGAAGATATCATTAATGAATAAAATATATAGAATAGTGAAGTCAAAAGATCAAGAAATGGGCAGTTATATTATGAGTATATTTCAAATATGGGACCAATTGGAAGGGACTGGAGAAGTTGTTTCCAATTCAGAAATGACTACTTGTGTATTGAATTCATTTCCACTGAATTGGATAAGTTTTTTAACTAGTGTTTACTCAATAAAGGATGCTATTAATTTTATGAAATGTGGGATAAATGTATCTTGGAAGAAGCTAGGTTAAAGGAAAAGGATGACACCAAATCAAATGAGAATTCTCAAGACTTTATTGTAGAATAAAATAAGAAGAAGAAAGGGAAGTTTGGAAAGTACAAAGGAAAACAAGAAATGTCCAAGATTCATTGTTTTGGATGCAAGAGTATGGACATTTTAGGAGGGATTTTACAAACAAGAAAAATAAAAAAAGGAAGGAAATTAGTGAATCTTGCATAGCTAAAGAAAAGGGAGAACTGAGAAGAAGATGAAAGGAGAAGATCCCAAGGATCCTTATGATTGAAGGAAACTCCATATATATCAGGTTCATTTGCAACTTATCTTTCTTTTATTAGAAAGCATAGGTAAGAGTTAACATGGATAATTTCATTATCTATAAAAAATATTTATTTTTTGTGAAGCATGGCATCATAGAAGGAAGAATATGATAGTAAAAGAGTTAGAATCTACATAATGAAATTTCTTTCTTAGGAACCATCTAGCCTACAAAATGTGAGAAGATTCAAACTATATTTCAAATTATAATTCATCTAAGGATTTTCTTTCATAATGTTAGAGGTAGTCATATGTCAAAGAGGGATAATCAATATAATCCAATAAGAAACATCATTTAAGAATTTTCGTGAAAGAAGAATTATGACTGGTATATATTCCTTCTAGTATGGAAGAAATAGTCTTGTAGGATGAAGGTATGCAGATGGTAGAGTTACAGTTTGAAAGGAATAATTAAAATTCTTTCTCCTCTTAAAGGAAAGATTATTTTCAATAACATTATAAGGAAGCTCACTCAAAGAGTGTATGGATAGATGGTTGTATGGAAGAAAATGTATACATGCTTTTAAGTAACTCTTCTCTAAGGTAGGGTTCATATCTACAAGAATCTTGAAAAAAGAGTTGGTTATAAAAATGTGCTCTGTATGTCTTCCATATTCTTACTTGATGCTTGGAATAATCAGTTTGTAATACTTTAGAATGATTAAGGATCAAGACTCTTCCAAAAGATGACATGACTTAGACATGATGATAGTAATCAACATTGAATATGGTTTCCTGAAGAAAGAAAGGGATTTGATAATGAAAATTGTAAGGACAAAGAAATTAAATGTTGCTAATCAGTTTGTTCCATGGGAACTTTTATTACAAGTGCTTAAAATGGATAAGGATATTTGGTAAAATATGAAAATAAATCATGTGAAAGGATGTCGATCTTAGAATTAAGAAAAATCCAAAAAGGCCATCATATTAAGGTAATATTGAAATTTTGTCTTGGTTTTGGTTATCTTGTTAATATATGTTTTTCTACCTACAAGGAAATGGCTAAAAAAAATAACGACAATTGAGGCAAGTATTTCTACAATTATCGATTTTCAACTCAATTCAAGGAATACATGGATTGATTTTATGGTTTTGGTAATCCCTGAAGGATTGGGTTGGTCAAGATGTTTACATCATCTTGGGATTAAGAGTTAGTACTATAAATAGATAACCCAATGTCCATGAAAATCACTTTCATGTTTAAAGGGAATTACATCTAAAGTCTACTTTGATTGGCTAAATATAATTCCTTTTCTGATGATGACTAGAAGAAAGTTATATGAAAGGTTGATGGCTTGAATCTTATTACAAAGATGAAATCTCAAATTCATGAAGATATGAAGTAGATGAGGGGATATGTAGCTACTTGAATATCTCCATAAAGTACTAGTAGCTGATATATTGATGAAGACACACTAGAAAGCTTCCCAATTGAAAGGAAGTACAAGAAACGCCTCTATGATTTAGAGGGAATAAGAATTCTCCTTAAATATTTAAGGAGAAATGATATATTTCCCAATCAAGAGGGAATGAGGATCATCTCTATATATTAAGGGCGAGTGATATTAGAAGACATAATATTCCACCTATGTCATGTACTAGACCAATACTAATAGTTGGAAGTCTTATTTAAGGCACTAGGAAGGATAATGGCATTTTAATAAGGATGTAATATTAATAATCCATGAGCATATAAAATAGAAAATAGGAATTATTCTTGTTCATAAGCACTCTTTCAGGATTGGATAGGTATCCAAGACAAGAGTGGCCAAATAGGATCGATATTATTTGAAAATTGGGAATCTAAGATAAGAATAGTCCTAGAAAGACATACTTAGAGAACATCTAGATGGGGTATGTACCTTGAGAGGTAGTGTAGTGTCTCATGTAAAGCCTCCCAACATTATGCTCTAATAAAAATAGATATTTTCAAGTTAAAGCCTTAGTATGTTGAAAATGTCAGTTTTGATGTTGATTCTTAACGATGGGTAATCAATCTGACTCTTCGTATGAGAGCTCTTTAGTTTGAGAATATCCTTGTACCGGTTGTAAAATTATCAATACCTTCATGGTTAGGAGGGAGTGTTGGAAAATTTAACTAGCTTTAGTCTTCATATTTTTTATTATACTAATGTAATTATGTATATCCAATGTAAGAAGAAAAAGAGGAACTAAAATGTATTATTTTGAAGCATGGGTTTCATTCTTCTTTTGATTGGTCATCTAGGTTATGCATGTTCTTCATGCTTCTATGGTTTTCCCTGTTCTTAATAATAATTGGCATAAGTCATTAGAGTCAATTTCATGTATATAAGACCCTATTGGGAAACTAGTATCATGTAAAATAATTTATTTTGTATCTAAAAAATAAAAATATGACTTCAAGCACAAGTCAACCCTAACTGTGAGAAGTTGGCCTAGAAAGCATTATTTGACCTCTTGAAAGGAATATATATAGAAGGCTATTTGACTCATTTGATGAAACACTTCTGAAATTTGATATCTAGCAAGAGAAACAAGACAAAAAGAGTGAAAGAAATAGAAGGAAAGGAGAAAACACCAAGCAAAGGAAGGAGAACCAAATTCTAACTATTTATATCCATGCATGCAAAATGTTTAGGGTTTTCTCAACTATTCCATGGTTGATAATTGTAATTTAATATTGTAGGTGTGAAGTAAGAGCTGAAGATGTGATTAGGAGTAGGTTGAAGAAGAGTTGTCTCTTTTTTACTTTGAAGAATTTCACTTGCTTAAGGGAGATTCCTTGGAGGGGTGACTTGGTGCTTGGAGGAGGTATTGGTATCAAGTTTTGGTTCTTGGATGTCTCATTTGAATTGATTATATAAGCATGAAAGAAGTTCTTTTGGGTTTTCTCCTTGGAAGGGTTTTTCCCTAGCTTGTTTCCATTGTATTTATGGTTTATGCTATTGATAATTATTTAATGAAAATAATCTAAAAAAAACAATAAGATAATAACATAAGTTCACAAAATTTTATTAAGTGAAGGAGAATTTTTTTATTATCTTTCCTACTAGCTTCTCCAACAATTGTGTGGTGCAAAAGTATCACTTCGCACTATATCTCAAGGTAGCTACTAAGGAGGCTTCATCATGCCTTTATCCATAGAACACCACTACCTAATAACTACAGAGTGATCTCTATGAGCGTTGTTCTTGGTATACTATAAAAACAATATGAATAATCAATTGAGATATAATTTGTTTTAGAAATTCCTAGGGATTTCCAATATTTCCAAAACTATGTGAAAGTGAGATTCCATATAAAATTACTATTTAATGTCATGCTACATAAAGGAATACTAGTAGGGGTTGCCAGTGTTTCTAGCCAAGTGATTCCACTTATATTTCTTGCATGTAATATTATCTAACTATTAAATTACTTGTTACTTGATAAATCATTTTGTTATCTAAACATATTGAATATGTATCTATATAGAAAAAAAGATACTATAATTTGTAGGCCTGTTGGCTTGGGAAAAAAACTCTTAAACAAATTGTATTCTTCTGTGACCATTAAAATTGGAACACATGCAAATATAGACGAAATATAATGAAAATATCTAAGTACATGAGAGAATAGTATAAATATAATAATATGTGAGAAAAACCCTCGTAGACAGATAATCCAAAGAAGGAAATATTTTTCACTAATCTCTTAAGGTGGGGTGGGATTTTACCAACCAAATCCCCAAATACAACAATACAAGACAAACATTCTATAGTTTCCTATATCATTAAATTAATTTTCAATAGAGAAAAACCTTACTACTTCTGGTCTCATCACTAATTCCTATCAACTACGAAGTATTTCTCTTAAAGTGGACCCTTTTACATTAAATAATTATCTAATACTATCTAATTAGACTTATTCAATGACGATGGACACATACAACAATTAAATAAATCATAGGTAGCCTAAAATAGTTTCCTTACATTTTGACATATTCTATATTTATCTCGTCTCCTTCCAAACTCCTTAATTGGTAGTCCCCCTACGTCAAATCCAAATATGATAAATTGTTGGCCTTAGAAAACTCTTTAAAAATGTATGCTACTAAAGGTAACAGAAACAATTTTTTGATTATTTGGTTGTGATGAGCCTCAGTATTGCAACAAGAATGTTGCAACTCTGAAGGCTACCAACTTTAATTATCAGCCCGAGGTTCATACAAACTTAAGAGGTATCGACACTATATGTGAAACATACAATGTGTCCTTCATTTGATGTCATGATGTAATGGACTGCATGTACTAAAGTCAAATCCTAAACTAATTGCAGAAAATGAAATGCTCGAAATGGAAAACTTAACCTATTGCAAGAAAGAAATTAGAAGGAAAGAAACCTATTCTAGTTGCATAAATATTGTGAAATAAATGAAAAACTATTACATTTTGAAGAGATTATATCCAATAATAGAGTTCATTGGAGGTGGCAATCAAGAAAATCATCATTGTATTATCCAATCCATAAATCTATCCATTAAACCAAATCGCTGAAATGTTTTGCATGGGTAAATGGGCGACTCATTAGTGGTCTCTAGTCTTCCAAAGTAATTTATTTAGAGCCTGGGCATATTGATTCAACCCTAAGGGATAATAACCAAGCTTCTTGAGTTAATCTGGGTAAGTAAATGCATGTTGGAAGGCTACTACAGGAAACTACAGGATGTTTGAGATTTAGTACAAGAAGTTATAATTCATCAAATGACCTAGAAAATCAAATCCAAATTGGATGGTACAAATATTTTTATTGACTAGGATTTATTAGGTCTCCACTCCAAGTGGAATCACTCAAAAATACCTCTGTTAAGCCATGCTAAAAAATAGTAGAAAATTACAAGTCTAAAATCAAGAAATTTGAGAACTAGTGAGCTAGTAAATCTATCAAATGCCTAACCTAATCAAGTGCAAATGCAATGGGATAATTTTTTTTATTAACTAGAATGTTCTTGTGATATAATTCAACTGGAACCAACTCGATCGAATCTCGTTAGAATTCTCTAAAAAACAACATAAATCTATTGTTCTTTGCCACAAAGGAGTTCCAGAAATCTAGATTTGGGAATAAGCAAACTAATCCAAGTAGCTTAATAATTACTATGACCTTACAAATATTTTACAAGCATAAATGATGATTTTCATCCTGCAAAATAACCTACATCAACCATTTAACCCAATCCTACAACAAGAATTCATTAATGTTTAATGCGGAAATAGAAAGAAGCAAGAACGAGAGCTGCATGCGAATAAGAATTGAAATGAAGAAAAGAAAAGTATACAAAAGGGATCTGAGGCTCTTGGGATGGCCAAGCCTAAGGAAAATCAGAGTCCTATGAAGGATACCAATATCTAGAAGCTAAACATGTCACCAATATTCATTATTTCCATCAATACAAATACATCCCTACAAGAAATTACAATGGAGCTACAAAAATATGAGTTCTCTCCACAAGAACACTAATAAAAATTCACCCCTAGAGGAAAATTTGACTTATTACTTATAAAAAAATGATTAGGAATCATTACCCATGAAAGGAGGAAGCTTTCCCAACCAAAATCCCTTGATTAGTGGATCTGGTTCCAAATAATAGGAATCTGGATTAAATGGCAGGGAACACATTTCTAGATTTTCTCAATCATTGGAGCTCCACAATCTATTCCATAATTCCATAATATCTTGTTGATTTATTATTTAATATTGGTCCTCCTATAGTAGGGAGAAAGTCCCTAAATTATCTCGTCCAAATCTTCATAATCTGCCCAATATTCTCACAATATTCCACAAAAATAAATAATATTAGGCACAAATATGAAATTATTCATACACCTTCCTAACGGATGTATTAAATTTAAAGATACATTATCTAATGCAAAAATAGAGGTTTAATGTGTTGAAGGATGGTCAGATGGGCCTTAATTTATGTTTAATTTAGAGGCATGGGACTTAATTTATGTCTAATTTAAAGGTCCATCATACCCCCTCATGAAATTGTCTCTCATCCTCTAAGTATCTTAGTGACCTCATTGTGCCTCATTCATGGCCCTGATGGCCTCTCTCTTGTGAATTACTCAATCCTTTCTCTTAATAATTTTGGTTTTAAGTTCTACAAGGATAAGCACAAGAATGTAGTTGTTCTTTTGATGATTGTTTAGCAGTCTTTGAAGAAAAAACATAAATTTTTGCAAGTTAACCATGCTGGCTTGTAGATCCATTTCATTCATATCCACTCCCATTAAACCTTCAATCCGTTTTCACTCATTTTTCCAAAACTACTTGTGCATAGAAAAAATCACACTGTTTCCTGAGACCATTAGCCTACCTTTTTTTCCCTTATTCATGATGGGTTCCTGAATATTTTTCACTTTGGAAAGGTCTTCCACTTCCTTTTCCAACCTTCTGCTACCTTGTTCCACCATTTGGACACCTCTAAAACCTTCAGAACATCTTTAGATGGGAACTAGGACATCCTGTAGTAATTGTCGTTAAAACTACAGGAAACCCTGTTTAAACCCATTTTGAGTAGAAATGATAGTATGAGCCTAGGGTAGGCCCTCAAATTCAATTCCATGCCTTTCTCCCATTTCTATACCATCTTTGAGGCCTTGGACAAAAGCTAGAGAGAGATTAGAGACCTCTTGGAAATCCAATTTTCATCACTGCAGTTTGAGTTCTATGTTGATGGTGAATTCCTAATTTCCTTTTGTTGCCTTCCTATTCTCTTTTGTGGACTACATGATTGCCTAATGACTTTGGAGTTCTCTGTTTTGATTAGGTCTCTCTTAAGAACTGCCATTTTTGTTTTAGTACAATTATTTCCTTTCTTACTTCTTGTAGCAACAATCTTCCTTCCTGTAGTAGTCATTCCTCCTCTTTCAGGTTCTTCTAACTGTATGGGAGTGATGAGAAGTGATGTAGAGGGTTTGGAGGATGATGCTAGGGATTATAGGGCATAGTGTAGGTTTGTGAAAATGGAGAGGATGCTTTGTTTGTTTTCTCTTTCAAGAAATTTTCATGGTGAGACAAAGTGTAGGGTTTGTTCTTGAAAAATATTGATTTTTTTCGTATGAAATGGGATATATGAATGATGGATAGATAGTTGATATGAAGTGGATGGAGGACTTGGAGTGCCATGGTGACTTGGCCTTTGCAGAAATTTCTTCTTTTAACTGTTGTCCCCATTCCTTGAAATCATCACCCTTCGTAGTTTAGCTTTTCCACACTGCATGAGTGAAGGAGTGAGCTGCAATTATCTAGTTGAAGGCAACTAAGACTATTGACCCATCCTCACCTTATAAAACCTCATCTCTCATGCATTGACAAAAAATTTCTAACTATAATACACTCAAGATAAGAGGTCAAGCATATTGCATACATGTACCTATTTGATGGTCATTGGAGAAGCATGCATGTTGCTGCTAAGTTGATGATCGATCCCTGCTTCCATGGAGGTGCTAATTTTCTTTGCTTACTTCTACACAGGTCTTCATAGCTTGCTGATTCTTTGATTGATAATGTTTTTCTGTGAAATTTTCTTTCAAGTGTTCAATATTTTGCTGGTGGAGTGGATGGACTGCTTCCTAAGGAGGGTGTTCCCCCTTTTCAATCTTCAGAAATGGCTTCATGTTGCTCAAGGTGGCTAGATCTTCTGTTGTGTGAGTGAAAAAAATAATTGATCTGAAATTTGTTGTAACTGTGCAGGATACTTACAAGAGGAATCCTCTTCCTGTAGCAGTCATTTAATTCATCTTCGAGACCTCATTGATGTATGTGGGATTGATGTAAATTCCTAAGAGTTAAAAGGATAGGGTTATAATCATCAAGACATGGTGTAGGTGCTGGAAAAATTGATGAATTTTTGTTTTATCTTTTTATTTTTCACGTAACGCAAAGTGGAATTTGAATATGGATTTTCGTTAGATGGAGTGGATGCATGATGAAAGTGGTGTTGGAGGACCTATATCAACCTTCCCTAAAGAATACATGACCTTTTGACCCATTTCTCCAATAATATTTCCTCTTGTAGCTTCTTCTCGGCCATCCTGCAGTAGTTCAAGATCGTCTTGTAGTAATTCAAGACAACCTCTTGTAGCAAACTTGCTTTGTCCATATCTCCCATATAGTAGAATGGAATGACTTGAAATTTTTTTACCATTTTTCCATTGTCCTTATGCACATCCTCATGAATCATGTTTTTAAATAGATGAACTAATATCGATAAAATTCAAAAATGGTTGTAGGTGACGGAGGTTGGTTTCTAAAAAAATGTGCATTGGAATTTGGTGAAATCGCTTGAGCATGTTATGATCATCTATGTGCATCTCCACCTAAAACAACTTGGGAAATGGATGCATTATTTTCAAGATATTACAAAAATAAAATTATGCTCTATGTATTCTTGTTTCCTATAGTAAAACAGAGCATTCCTATCGTTTTTTAGGATATTAAGGAAAATGAGTGTTAAAATCTTGGTAACGATGAGTGGATGGTGGAAATAGATGAGGGTGATGGATTTGCATGGCCTTGGCCCTTGTGGAGAATCTGAGCAAAGGAGTAGAAAATCCAAGTTTGACTTCCTTTGACTAGAATTTTGACCATTTCTTTCTTTTATTTGGTGCCAACTTGTTTTTGTTGCTTGTAGATGTTGGAGAGCACGTAGATTCATTAGAGAGATACATGGAGGAAAGATTTTTTACTTTTTCCTTTTTTTTCTTCTAGGCCTACTAGCCACCTCAATGAGGTTTTCAACTAGTAGGTCTCCCTAGGTTCCTCAAAGGAGGTTTTCACCTACGATCTTTATTTTTCTCTTTTTTCTTTTTTCCCAAGCCATTGACCGCCTCATGGAGGCTTTCAATCAATGATCCAATCTCAAGCACCTCAAAGGAAGTTTTCACCTAAGATTTTTATTATTTTTTCTCTTATTTTTCATTTTTTTTTTCTTTTCCTATCATACTCTACTTGAAAAAAATAAATCATTTTCAAGTGTAGGAATACTTCCAATCAAGCCAAGTGCACATCAAGATGATAGATAAGTTGATGTGTAGGCCTGAAATGTATTCTTTGACATGTACCTAAATTTGATAGATCAAATACTTTGAATTTGATTATATCAAGCATAGTTGAAGAAGAGAGTATTGCTGAAGCTTAGTGATTGTCTGGAACAATATTTCAATATAGTTGTGATGCCCTTGGTCCACTTGCTAATTTGGATCATCTCGGATGTCTTCTTCTTCCATCAAATTCAAATATTCTTCTTTTTGTTTATTTTTCTCTTGAAAACATGGAGGATTTGATGGTAACCATGTGGGAGATTTCTCAATCTCTAATTTTGATGTTTGCTCTTCATGAAGTGCAGCTCATGATTCTTTGGTCTTCTATTTTGAATCTTATTTTTCTGCATGTTGTCCTTCAATGGCATCAAGAGAATCTCATTTTTTGTAATGTTCTTCCTGAGCTAAGATGAATACCATTGTGATCAAGATGAGATTTTTGGAAGTGTTGTACCTTAGCATTGCAAGTGGGTTGAGCTACTTCCTTGTGTGGGTTTGGAAATGGCGGTACAGGAAGTTGAGTGGGAGTGGATATTTGAGATGAATGTGATTTGGGTTATGGTTGTGGTGTTGGTGGATGGTAGGGATAACATGGAGTTGTGCTTGGAGGATATTGAGGAAAATAGTAAGGATATTTTTGATGGATCCCATAAGTTCTTTGCAAACCTTGTTGCCAAGATTGGTTTTGGGGTTGAGATGGCCAATGTTGCCATGGAAAGGGTGTGTTCCAATTACTTTGATATGGATTTGCACAAGATTGAAATTCTTAATTAGGCTCTTGCATCATATCAGGTTGAATAGGTTTCCATGGTCCTCTTGGAGATAAATAACATAGTTTCATTGGCAATTGACTTGCTCCATTATCCTCTTGGTAACCTTCCTTCATCCTAGGTAATGAGGTAAAATATATAACATCATGTGATTCTACATGGACAACACAAATATCAACATCTTCTTTTTTCTCATTTTCTATTCTTAACATTTCCACTTGTTCACTTAGATTGCTAAGAATTTTTGTTTTAAAGTTATCAAGAAAATTTCCAAGTTTAGCTTGATGTACCGATCTTGATGTTGATTGACTTACTCTTTCCCTTTCTCTTGATATGTGTTTGCATGTTTCATAAATTTCTTCAAATGGTAATTGGTATACATCACCTGTACTGGTGAGATCAAGAATATCAATCCACTCATCCCCAATTTTTCTATGTGAGAGAGTTTTTAGTGTGTTGGATCCTATATGTTGTATTTTTTCCCTATTAACATTATACATCAACCTATCTATCAGTTCCTCTATACTTGCATCTTATTTTTTATTCATTCTAAATATTTCTTCTTTAAGATCACGATCTTTATATTTTTCTAGAAATATCTTTTGCATATCATTCCATGATCTTATTGAATTAGTCCCTATACTCATGAACCATTTAAGAGCTCTATGCTTCAATGTTCTCGGAAACAATATCAACTTTTTAGTTTTTATTAAGTAACCATAAGATCTACAAAGGATTTCAAATTCAAAGAGAAAGGTTTCCGGATCCTATGACCTTATACCATGGAATTTTGGAGGAAAATATCGAGGGATGTTCTTCATATGTAGACTGATCTCAATATCTTGAATGGAAAATCCGAGAGGCTCTTCTTCATTGTCATATTCTCCATCCATTTATTCTACATTCTTTTCCATCTCTTCTTCTTCTACCTACAAAAGTGGATGTTGATGTGGCTCTTACTACACCACATGATCAAATGGGCGGGTGAGTTGGCAGTGGAGAATTCTTTTGTTTTTATGATTGAATGAAAACACTAATGCAATGCAATTTTCTATTTTTTAAATGAAATATACCTAGTGAAATTATTTTTAGTTTTTGAAAAAAGTAAAGAGAAATGAATCAACTAGGGAAGAAAACAATTTGTACTTTGATACGTCCTGGACAATGACGCCAAAAGGTGATAAGCCTCTGTATTGCAACACGAATGTTGCAACTCCCAAGGTTATTGAATTTATTTATTAACTTGGGGTTCATACAAGCTTAAGAGGTATCGACACTATATTTTCAGCATACAATGTGTCCTTCCTTTGATGTCATGATGTAATGGAGTGTATGTACTGAGGTCAAATCCTAAACTACTTGCAAAAATGAAATGCTCGAAATGGAAACCTTAACCTATTGCAAGAAGGAAAGTACAAGGAAAGAAACCTATTCTAATTTCATAAATATCATGAACTAAATGTAAAATATTACATTTAAAATATTTTATATCCATTAATAGAGTTCATTGGAGGTGTCAATCAAGAAAATCATCATTGTATTATCCAATCCATAAATTTGTCCATTAAACCAAATTGATGAAATATTTTTCATGGGTAAAGAGGCGAGTTCTAAGTGGTATTTCGTCTTCCATAATCATTTATTTATATCTTGGGGGTATTGATTCAACCCTAAGGGAAATAACCAAGCTTCTTGATCGAATCTGGGCAAGTAAATACATGTTGGAAGGCTACTACAGGAAACTGCAGGATGTTACAAATTTACTACAGGAAGTTATAATTCATCGACCGGCCCATGAAATGAATTCCAAATTGGATGGGGAAATTTTTTTTATTGAATAGAATGTCTTAAGTCTCCATTCCAAGTGGAGTCACTAAAAAATACCACTGTTAACCAATGTAAAAAATAGTAGAAAATTACTAGTCTAAAATCTACAAATTCAAGAACTAGTGAGCTAGTAAAGCTATGAAATGCCTAACCTAATTGAGTGAAAATGCAATGGGATGATTTTTGTTATTAAATATAATTTTTTTTGTGATATAATTCAATTAGAACCAACTCAATTGAAGCTGGTTAGCACGCTCTAAAAAATCACAGAAATTTACTGTTATTTGCCACAAAGGAGTTCCAGAAATCTAGATTTGGGAATAAGAAAACTAATACAAGTAGCTCAATGATTACTATGACCTTAAAAATATTTTACAAGGATGAAATTATGCTTGGGATCCTACAAAATAACTTACATCAACCATTTAACACAATCCTACAACAAAAAATCATTAATACTAAATGCAGAAATAGAAAGAACCAAGAAAAAGAGATGCATGTGAATAACAAGTGAAAATAAGAAGAAAAATAAAATGATAGAAAAGGGATAGGAGGCTCTTGGGATGGCCAAAACCAAGTAAAATCAAATTCCTATGAAGGAGACCAAGATCTGGAAGCTGAACACGTCACTAATATTCATTATTTCCATCAATACAATTACACCCCTGCAAGAAATTACAATGGAATTGCAAAGATATGAGTTCTCTCCATAAGAAGACTAATAACAATTCACCACTAGAGGCAACTTAGACTTGGTACTTATACAAAATGATTAGGAATTATTCCCCATTAAAGGAGGAAGCTTTCCCCACCAAAATCCCTAATATCTTGTTGATTTATTATTTAATATTGATCCTCTTGTAGTAGGGAACAAGTCTCTAAATTATCTCTTCCTCAAAATCTTCATAATCTGCCCAATATTCTCACAATATTCCACAAAAAGAAAAAATATTAGTCACAAATATGCAATTATTCATAAACCTTCATAATGAATGTATTAAAGTTAAAAATGCATTATCTAATGCAAAAAGAGAGGCTTAATGTGTTGAAGGATAGTCAGATGGGACTTAATTTATGTTTAATTTAGAGGCATAGGCCTTAATTTATGTCTACTTTAGAGGCCCATCAGGTTTTTCAATGTATGATAGGAAACTCTAATTCAAAGTTGCAATCTTAGTTAAGCTCAGTAAAATGGTCAATGGTATGCCTATTAAGGAAAAATTAAAGGGGGAAATTAAGTGTCATGTCTACAAATGTTTCTAGCATATTGGAAATGATTGTTATAATCAAGGTTTCCACACTACCTTCATCCATTTTTTCAATAATTTCAACAAAAGGTTAAGACTTTAGACACCTCTATACCCTCTCCTCACTCAATGTAGATATAATACACACATTTACATCTAGCTTTCATTACATTATGCCATAAATGTAATGAAAAATAAATAGTTTTTTAGGAATTCCTTCCTAGGAATGACAATAAATTCATCCATGTATAGTACTGTAAAGTTTGTAGGAACTTCCATTAGTGAAATTGTATGCAAAATATGGAAGAAACCACAACTATTTCCTTCATCCTAAAATTAATCACCTTGACTAAAATTCCACATGATCTAGCTATAAATTTGAATTTAGTTTCTGACTACTTCCTTAATAATTTTTGCAAGGCATAGTTAGAATCCACCTTTACTTGTACAACACTTCCATTGATATTTTGTTCTACATAATAAAATTGATTTATATTTTTTGATTGGGTGGAAGAGAGGATACTAAACTATTTGAAGGAATCCTCCAAGGAGGAATTATTCCTTCCATTTTCCAAAGATCTTGGTCTAAACATAGTTTTAAAGGAAATAAATAATGAGAAGAAGAAGGAAGAGTTTTACCTATTCTTGAAGTGGTGTATGATTGGCACCACACAATGTTATCTTTAAGGATCACTTGGAGAACACCTAGGCCTTACTATACTTTAACCATGATACTCCAAATTGTTTCTTTCTTGAAACATTAATAAAACTTGGATTGAACGCACTTTAATCCAAGGTCGTACACTCAACAAAGTTGCTCTTGGACTAGCCACAATGTTTACCAATAACTTAGTATCATCTTCCACCTTCATTACATATCCAATGACCACTAGAATTTTTCTAGAAAATTTACAACAAAGTGGTCACCCCAACACCTATTTTTCTATATTCCCTAAATGGACATCCAAGCCTCCCAACCAATTTTCATCCTAAAATAATATCACAAGGTTGTAGTGAATCAATCAAACCACTCTCCCAACCTATTTATTTCTTCTAGAACATGGTTAAGAGTGTGCAACAAGGTTTTGAAATCAACATCTTTGAACATTGATATTTGATACCCCATATCATAGAGGTAAGAATATTGTAAGAAAAATTTCTTTCAATCATATGTAACAATGTAACAATTCCTCTCCTTAGTTATAATGGATTGAAAAATATATGTTTAATAAAACTAAAGTACACCTCTTCACTTGAGATATACACATAAATACTCTGTAACCTATAGTATGTTAGATATACAACTAAGTTCACTCAACAATAGGCACATACCCAAATATAGGCTTAAAACATTTAATAAATTATTATAAAATATTTCAATACTTATCCAACAAAAAGCCGAGAAAGGAACATAACATTCATGAAAGTAAAGGAAATGAAAGATACATGTTTTGGTGACACCCATGGTAGAGGCATTAACTTCATTTATATGAATAATGTCACAATCTATAATAGAGAAGCATGACTAACTAACTACAATTCATTTGCAACAAGAGATGTTAGTAAAAAATTAAAGCAAGTAAAGCAACTACAATCCTACCTCCTAGAAGTCTCGTGTTATTTTTCTTATCAGTCAACCGATGCAAACCATCTTATTATTCCAACCATAAACTTACCACCAGCCATATAACCCATTTCCACTAGAATGAATTACCAATGCCTCTTCTTTTATGTCTTAACACATTTTAGGAATCCTCCTTGTATATGATACCTTCCTTGCACTTACAACCCCCTTAAATATAAGGTGAATCCAATTTTACTTCCTTTGGTGTCTTGTCCATTAAAAAACTACGTCCAACAAGTTCTCTCAACATTTACCATCAATAGTTCCTGGTGCATAGAATAATTGTTTCCAGGTGTGTAAAAAAAATGCCCCCAAGTGTGAAATCCAATTGCTAAGATATGTTTATCCACTTGGTATACATATCTAGTTCATGTACCCAAGGTGTTCAACATGTATATATGCAACATGGAATGGTTCACTACTCCATCCACTGATTCGAAAATCAACATCTGACATTACATTATTTTGCAATAATCCTCCACAACCAACTAGGTAGTGTGTTTACTTATATCCATGGGTGGAGGGCCTACATAATTTCCCACTAAAGCTTCTTCTATCCTAACAATTTTCAACTAACACTTGCTTGGGTTCCCTAAACTTATATTTCTCATAATTTCAAATCTTGTCTTCACACTACCATAGCGTGTATTTCTTTTCTGAACTATTCTTCTATTTGTGTTGTTATTTATAGTTGAAAGGGGATTTTTGCTTTATATTATTTTGAATTTAGGTAGTTTTAAGTATAATTATCTCTTCCACTTCGATATTTATCATTTTATGATCAATGTTAGGTATCTATATGGTAAAATATTCATGAAACTTTTCTATTACTTACTTGACTAATCCTACAAAACTTTAATTTAATTACTTAGAGAGCCAAATGATGATCTCTAGTATGGTCTGGTGACTAATGTGTATGTAAATTTCCAATGTTATCAAGTTCCTCATGGTCTTTCAAATCATCTTGTTAAAACACTACACATGCTACTTAGTGGCCTAGATTTCTATTGTCCCTAGATAAGGCCAAGTCATAAAATTTAAACTCTTCCTCCCCCATATTATTATATTTCCAATCCTTTATTATTTTGAGCATTCATAAGCTCAATATCACTTATCTCTAGACCATATTATCATCCCTTCATTATCTCTGAGGCTAATGTGTTTCACCCATAGTATCCTTGCAACAACATGATGTGTTTCAATAATTGTTATCCATTGTTTAGCTCATTTATAATATCTCTTCTAGTACAACTCTTTTTCATTTTGTCACTTAATTGGGTTGCATACAACAATTATGACTAGTTTGATTGGTTTACATGAAAAGAAATCCTTGGGTAATCATCTAAAAGACCATTGTTTCATTATATCTAACAATTATTCTAAATATGATAACTTGAAATTATTAGCAACTTGGTCACGAAAATATGAAATAACCTTATCCAAAAATTCCTCATGAAGCTTTAGTCTCTATTTGACACAATTCTTAATGGGAGGCCATAGTACTTCACAACATTATTAAATAAAAAAATTGAAACATATTTTGTTTCACAAGGAACATTTGTTGGTATGATGATTGCGTACTTGGAAAGTTAGTCAAAAGCAACATAATCCCATTATATACTTGTGATAATAGAATATAAGTGATAAATTTCATGGAGACACTTGTGGAAGGGATATCTAGAACTAAAAAAGGAAATAGTGGAGTAGTCCACATTTGAGTGTCTACGTTATCTTTTGGTGCAAAAAAAACAAAAAATCTAGAAATATTGTTCCACATCTCACCTCATATCTTCCCAATAGTAACCTCATTCTAAAAATGCTAATGTCATTTGCAATATTTGGTGGCCTACCCAAAGAAAAGCATTGAACTCACTCAAGAGTTACTTTTGAGGGTTGGATGACATAAATACATAGATGTTATTAGAAAAATATAAAATTCCACTATGCTTCCAAAACTTCCTTATTTTTCCCTCCACCCATTTCATGATTTTCAAAGATATGGCTCCTTATGTAATCCTTATTTAATAATCTCTTGAAAGTCTATGGAAACATGCACTTGAAAACCCATGGGAATTAGTAACACATCCTCATCTAAGTTTAACTTTTTTTCCTTTCTACTCAAGGCATCCATTTATTTTTTCAACTTAGCAAGTCAGTATTCAGTGTTCATTTGAAACTGTCACTAAGTTTTACCATAGTTCCTACTTAGGTGACAACCTTGGTTGGTTATAAAAGTAACATATTGCCACATTGTCCATATTCACATAGAATAATTTTTCTAATAAGTAATATTTTCATGCATAAACTAAATGTAGAATTATGATAATCCTTTTCTCATTTATGGGGTATATGTGTTCACAATATTTTACTTTCATTAGATGATCATCATATGACAAAACTATCCCAGTGGAAAAGTTTGAAGCATTTTTTTGCACATAAAATGAGTATTCAAAGTGTTTTAGCTTCAAAATAGTTGTTGATACAAGTCTATTTTTTAGTTCATATAAATTTTCCTAATATTTATTCATTCAATTCCATAATTCATTTCTTTTTCAAGAAATCACTGAATGGTGCCAAAATATTAGACTAGGTTTCAAAAAAATTGCAACAATAGTTAAGAAACCAATGAAAATTCTTGCATCATGAACCATTATAAATTTCTCTCTAACCCTACTTGAATTTGTCGTTGTAGGATGCATGTGACTACATCCTTATCCAATCTAGTGGCTCAAGAATGGATCTTTGATCTGCCTACATACAGACATGGAATTCTTCAAGTTTGATTGATTATGCCTCATTACCTCAAAGAATTATACCAACTTTCCTCTTATGGTATTTCATGTTTTCATTGAAAATCACAATGACATCTAGGTGGCAGAAAATTGAGTTGTCTAAACAACAATTCAAACACACCATTAATCAAGGTAGAAAAGGCAGTTGTGGAATTTGACAACCCAACAAGCATAAGAAGAAATTCAAACTACTATATCTAGTCACATGAGCTATTCTCAACTCATTTCCTTTTGTAATCCTTGGTAGTATCCTTACCTTAAATCCAACATTGAGAAAAAATTGTCCTTAGAAAAATTATCAAATAAATATGCCACCAAATTTAATATGTATCAATTTTTATTCTCTACATGTTGAATCCATGATAGTGTATTAACATCGTTATTTCTACTATGTACTTATTATTTTGGAAGATTATTGGTGTGCCATAAGGGACCTATAAGGCCTAATGAATGAAACATCATTCCATCAATCAACTGTCTCCCCAAATTTTAAAATCTAGTTCTAGAAAGTTGGTAGGGAGCTCTAGGTAGTGGATACAACCATTATTCAAGATAAATGAAACGGTAAAAATGTGCACCTAAGAATTAGTACCTTAGGTGAATAACTAGGCATATAATTTACAAACTCATGTAACACATAAGAAAATGTTGTAGGAATATGCATCCTTAGTCAACCTTCATCCACTTCTTTAATCACTACTAGAAAATGTTGATATCGTGGGTTCCTTCTTACAATATTCATGCTCAACACATATAGGAGCACCTTTTGCTACAACTTCCTTATGTTTTGTGCATACTACAAGCCTTCCATCCACAAGTCTTACCACCCAAAAAATGGAATAGTAATTGACTACAGTCTCCTTAGGAATTATTGTTGAGGAATGAATGTAAATCCAACCCTCCACATTATTGTAAATCCTACATGGCCCCCCATTTGTCAAAATGCATGTTACTTTTAATGCAACCCAAATGCTATCTTATATTTAGAATTTCTCTAAATCCAAGTTCACTCACCAACTCTTTCCTCAAGACACTGTGTGATGGAATAGAATAAAACATTGTATATGCTATCCTTACATTGATTATTAGATCCACATACCAAATATGATTGAGTATGAAAAACCCTAGTTAATATTCCCCATTACAAATATATGAAATTTTTTAATGTAATGGCCTAGAGAAAGGGACATGGATTCTAGTTGCTTTGGGGGGGATATTTCTTAAGGAACTAGTTACTTTAAATGTCAGTCATGGGTTAGTTGAGTGTTAATTAAAAAGTAAATGACAAATACATGTTCCTTTTTGGTATAACTACAAGCAAGAAAGGACATGAAACTAAAGGAAAAGATGGGTTGGTGCTTTTTAAAAGAGAGGGGTTGCACGAATCCTTGGGGAGATAGAGGGTCATTTTATTGAAGTGCACAAGGAAGAGTCAACAAAGGGGAACCTTTGTGAATATTTCCATGCATACACTAGACATGGGGACAAAAAAAGAATACATAAAGAAATTTCCTCCAAGATTAGAGGTGTGAATGTAAATAGATAATGAATAACTATGACCAAGTTATCCAACTGAGGAACCTAAAAGGGCCTTGTTGTGTGAGAATTATAGATAAAATTGGCTTTCCTTAATGCTAAAGAACCCACTAGGGAGATTTTGGAGGGACGAAGCCATTGCTTAAGGAAGACACACTTAGGTGTTTTTGAGGTTTGATCAACCACCAGAGCTTTCCTTGGGGCTAAATATTTGTTGTTTGAATCACTAATGAAGTAACTGGAGAGGTGATCTCTTTAAAAAATGGTATCTTATCTAACTGATGAAACTTCCCTTGTAAATGGAGTCTCTCCTCTTGAAAGTTATCTATAATTATCTATACTATGATATCTAGAATGAGTGTTAATCATGTCTATAATGCCTAAAAAAAACTAAGTGAAGACTTGAGTATCTGGTGGGTGAAGGTAGTGCTCACTTGTGGCGTCTTGTTTCAACTATTATTATTGGCTAAATTCCCTCTAATAACAAGCTACCTCAAGCACTGGAATCTGGATCGGGGGTGATATCTACAAGTAAATGTGGTTGTAGCTTCTCCAAGGTTGGGTGGAGAGTTGAAGTCCCATTGTTAGTTGGAAAACCATTCTGATGTATAAGATAAGTATCTAGTTGAGGTTCTTACATTTAAATGTCCTATACATGTTTCTTGTACTAGTCAAATTATACAATTGTAATAAGGAATGGGGCGTACTACAAGAATGGGGAGTACTAATACTCTTGTACAAATATTTTGAAGGAAATATTTGTTTCCTTTAAATAATTTTGGGCTTAACAACAACCTTAAAATCTGGGCATGAAGTATATGTAAATACTTGTGTTCAAATTAATTATGTGTTCATCTAATAGTAAAGTTGAGTCTGGAGACTTGCATGCTACCAACACTTGTTTACGAGTATCAGTTATTACCCGAGTTTTTAAATTCTATCAACTCGCCTAGGTTTTTAATGACTATCTAAATTTCCCGAGTAATTGAAAATGTGAAGATTTCTCCCTTATGAATGATTTTATCAAAATAATGAGTATCATTCATTAATTCATAATTGAATAAGCTCATGAAGGATAACAACTAGTATGATGTCCAACCTTATGGCAACGAGGGTAGGAGGAATAACTGAACATAGCTTATATATATATATATATATATATGCAATTACACAACGCTGAGTCCATTAAGCCACAAAATGGGTAAGGAATATATAGATATGGTAACAGACTAGTGTTATAGACATTTTTGTGCCTTACAGCATTGAGCATGAAATGTCCATAATCTAAGGGATCCAAAGTCCCTAAACATGTTGTTCCTACCCCTAGAGGAACAAGGCTAACAAACCACAGCAATTCACAGAAGTTCTCCACCAAAATCTGCTCAAAAACAAGTCAATTCAGGATCAATTCAATGGCTCCACTAGCTGTTTGTGCTGAATGTCAAAGCCAACACTGGCTACATGCGCTGAATGTCAAAGCCAACACTGGCTACCTGCGCTGAGCGAGAGTTGACATGTGGCAAGTTCATTCCACAAGGTGTCAAAACCCAGGAAGCTTCCAAAATCTTCCTCAATGACACTTGCCTCAGTGAATTCGACTGGTGATGAGTAAGAGGTTCCAAATCTCCAAGTGGAAGCAAGAACCTCCAAGTGGAATCAAGAACTGACAGAGGGAGAGGACACTAGTCAGATCTCAAGCTGACTCATCCTCTCTCCAAACATCTATATATGGATCTCTCCTCCATGAGATCTAGAGGATGGAATTTTGTTATTGCAAAGAATTGATGTTGGTTTGAGATCAGAATCATTGGGTGCTTAATGCTTTGAAGGGAGGTGAAGATAGGAATTCCATTTGCTGGGAAGGAGATGCTGGATTGGAGCCTCCTTGGTTGTATCTCTTCCTGAACCTTGTTATTCATCAATAAAGCTATCTTGGTTTCTCCTATATACTGATGTATCTTTGATGTATGATTGCATTAGTATGTTTAGTTTATTTCTAATCCTGAACTAGTTATGAATATGAATCCATGTCTTGTGTAGTGTTCTCTTCTTGTGATCTTGCAGAGACCCAT
Organism: Pinus tabuliformis; assembly: GCA_031772625.1. NCBI lineage: Eukaryota > Viridiplantae > Streptophyta > Pinopsida > Pinales > Pinaceae > Pinus > Pinus tabuliformis. The sequence goes on along the minus strand of CM062819.1, from coordinate 1,714,360,561 downwards.
TGAAGCTGGGCGAGCGAGAAGGCAAGTAGCTGAGAACTCTCAAAGAGAAGAGAAACTGGATCGAGGGACAAACGAAAGACACCGGTTAGTCCATCCATCTCTCTTCATTCTAATTCATAAAGGAAGAATACTAGAATAGCTGTCTCTGTTTGTTGCTAAGGAACTGTCACACCTTAGGTGGATAGGATCGTCCTGCATAGGCATTTTTCCCCACAACAAATTGGCGACTCCGCTGAGGAGATCTGTTTAGTCATTTTATTTGTGTCTCTATCATTGTTTGTTTCATAGACTCAATAGCAAAAATCGAACTGCATCTGCTCTTCTCAGATGCAAAGTAGACAGTTGCTGCTTTGATCCAATCACTGGATTTGTCTATGAGCTGAACAATGGACTCACAAATGATTTGATGATCCTTTGTGATAGATATTATTACTCCCTCAAAGCATCCCTTTGATTGTACCTTGCTTGTTGCTTTTATTTGGCCTGAAACCGTTGATTAATCAGCAATCTGTGACCCAGAACCTAGTGAGAAACTCTTGTTTCTCCTTCAGCGTGACCCCTGTGAATAGGTTCTGCATTTCAACGCAAGTCCCGTGAAGGCTACCTGCGCTGAATGTCAAAACCCCAGTGTTGAGGTTGCACTGATCCAGTTTGGCCTTGTGCAGCTGGGGTTCTCTGCTCTGTTTTGCCCTGTTTTGATCTCTGATTTTTGCAGCCTATAACCAGCATAGGTACCAGTCTGATAAATCCTTTTCTCTGCTTAAATTCCGCCTCCTTTTGTACAAAAAGACTGTGAGTGTTTTTATGTGTTTGTGGCGTCATTTACAGTTTTCCTTTGCATGAGTGAAATAATCATCCTGTAGCCTTTGATTCAGATCTGTTGATTGTGATCTTAGGAGAGAGTTCATTGGCTGTTTACAGTTGATTATACATTTGCTTTTGCTTTTGGTTTGAGTTTGTCTCTTTTAAGTGTCGAAACAAGTGTTCATTTCGAAAGTCGTAAAGTGTTGTATTCTCTTCTACCCTTTCTGATTTCGAAAAAGTAAACTTGTTTGTACTTGTCATTTAAAAGCAAATTCAAAGTTGTACAAAAAGCTTTCTTTGTAGCCATCAATACTAATAAAGCGGAAAACAAACACCTGCATTGTGCATTTGCATTTTGATAGTTTGCATGCTTGATTTAGGAAAAGTGCATTAGAGTGTGCTGATTGCTCTTTGAGAAAAGATGGTGTCTTTCTTTTCCCTTAGTAGCTAGGATTTTCAAAGTTGAAAAGATAAAAAGCTTGCTTATCATCTTTAGACTGCATTTAGGAATTGTATCATACATCTCGTGGTGATCCAGAAAGGTAAACTTCTAAAAAGATCAACTTAAAATAAACTGAATGAACTTAACAACGCTTTGCAACATAACGCACAACATAGAGGTCTAGGCTAGAGACGTGTTCCGGCATCGTAAAGCCTGCTGACTGTCGATCTCATTGAAGGTGGGTGATTCCTCCTGAGGGACGATAGCGCCAGTACGGATTGTGCTCCCACATACCGTCGCGTATATATTGGGAGACCCCTATAGGAATAAAACCTTTATCCTTAGGAAGCCGTGTCGGCCGCCCTACTGATTGCAATGCACTGAACACAGCATTCAGGAAGATCGACCGCCCATACCCTAAAAAGTATTCTGCGGTTTTGCGAAAAGTTTGGCACACCCTCTGCCTAGAACTCCAGAGCAGTTCCTTTTGGTCTTTTTCAGACTCTATAACGGAAAAAGTCCATCCGAGCATTTGTCACTTCAGGCTCGTTAAAACATCGAAGGAGACTAGAGTCATCTTTAGCTTTTTCTCGACTCTTTAAAATTGAAAAAGCAAGTTGTGTCTAAGCGTCGTCAAAAATTTATTTTAAACGGAACAATCACCCTTTATTCCTGCGTTGATCTTTAGGTTGAAAAGATGGAGCCCACCAACCAAGGAATTCCCCTTGGTGGAAATCCTAGTCCCTTCTCCTCTTGGGGAGATGTTGGTGCGCCCCATATGGCCACATTGTCGCTTCCAAGACTGACAATTGGCCTGCCGGTCTGGCTCTTTTCAACGAATGTCGTTCAGAACACCACTATTCCTGAACAGTTGAGTCAACAGTTAGATCATACCAGAATCGCCCACCAGCCTTCGACTTCATATAATTCTTCCTCTCCTCCTTCCTCTTCGCTTGACGGAACTGGTAAAACAAAAAACCAAGTTCCTAAGGAGAAGAAGGAAAAGAAGAAGAAAGAGAAGAAGAAGAAGGAGCCAAAAGCGACTGGGGGCAAATAAGTGTCGTCTGACAAAAATCCACACACAGCACTGACCAGGCCTAAATCACCATGTGTCATATGCAAGGGAGACCACTTCCACAGAGATTGTCCCTGCATCCCTCGGATACTAAGGGACTGGTCTCCCCATTTGCACAATTCGGTGGCGTCAACCTCTGATAACCATGTTGACTGCACACCGTCAACTAGCGAAAGTGAAGCCCCAGGACAGAGAGGGAAAGCTAGATTTCCCTGCAAACTGTGTGAAGGCGACCATGCCATCCACCGTTGTCCCTTCTTAGACGAGGCTAAAAGAGTTTTGGAAGATCGCCCGATTTTACGAGCGCAACTTCCTCCTGGATATCAAAAACTCCTGCCAAGTCCTTCACTAGTTGAGAACTCGGCTGGCCCGCTCAGGTGCTCAGCCGAAGCACCTATCATTGAAGATGAACCGTCTGAATCCATACCTGACAAAAGTCAAAAGGTTGAGGCGGAAGTTGACCCGGTTTTGCCTTCAGAGGCTCTATCTTCGAATGATACCATCACAGAGGAGACTAAAGATGACACCGTCCAAATTCTCTTCATCAACACAGACTCCGACGAATAAGGGGGCAATTTGCCCATTCCTTTATCGCAGGAAGGAACTTCGTCAGATTCATATCTGGCCATCTATTCGGTCCCACCACCAAGCAACCTAGTTGTGTCCTTCGACTGGAACCAACTAGGTAGACCCCGGTTACCAGCCAGTATACCATTCAGAATTATCGTTCAAATATACGTAATGGTAATGGCTGGCACTATCATTGATGAGGGGGTATCTGTGAGTATCCTTTCCTCTATTGCTTGGAAAGCGCTTGGTTCGCCAGCGCTTTTGCCTGAAATGAGAAATCTATCAGGCTTCGATAAAGGAACCAGTCGACCTTTAGGGATCCTCCCCAATGTGCCCATAACATTGAAAGGGAAGACCGTTCAAATGAACGTGATGGTCGTTCAAGGACCCTTGGATTATAACCTACTCCTTGGACGAGACTATATATATTGCATGGGAGCCATCGTCTCATCACTCTTTAGAGTAATGTGTTTTCCGCATGAAGGAAGAATGGTCAAGCTCGTGGACCAATTTTCATTCCCCGGATCACGCATCGCAAATAGTCATGTACCATCCCTAAATGGTCTATTCACGCAAGAAGTGTCTCAACCCATGGTCCGTCCTCCTGATGAGCGCGAGTAATCCGGGAGGATATGACTGGAACCCAGGGGGCATGCGTCCTGGTTTGCTTCGGCAGGAAAACTTTGGGTATAGGGTAGGTTTCCGCGGGAGAATATGACTAGTCTGTACCCCATCCGTCTAGGAAGAGGGGTTATTCTAGAATAAGATTCTTTTGTCAAAGTTATGTGAGTTGGTAGGCTTCGTCGCTCACCTTTGTCTATTTCGGTAGACATTGCCGAGGAAGTGTTTTTTTTGAAAGATTAACGAGACAATCTTTGGGTAACCTGAAAGAGGTAAGCCTCTCTCGTTAAAACAAATGTTTTGACAGAAAAGAAGTAGAGGTAACCTTGAAATCATACTTTATAACTGGGGGCATGCAAACCTTTTGGAGTGCAAGCAAAGAGCGGTTATTTATCTGTTTTTTGGGTTAGCCGTTTCCTAACTTGCATAAAGAAAGGATGCGGAGCAAAGCTTAGTGAGATGAAGCTCCATAAAAAATAGAATCTTGATGAGACACTCTTATCATATGACTGGGTTAATTGAGCAGTTTTAGCACAAAGTCCATGCTCGTTAAAAAATAAACGCAAGATCCGAGCAGTTTTAACGCGGACTTCATGCTCGTTAAAAAATAAACATAAGCAATGAGCAAGTGTTTCCACCAGCGTTTAAGCTCATTTTAAAATAAAAAATGAACCAATTTCTGGTAAATAACCATCTGTGAATGTAACATTATCAGCCATTAAAGCCTTGGTCGTGTTTTCACCGTCACCTCCACTTTTCATTTGGCCGATCGCTCACCTCCATATGATTGTTTACCCATTTTGAGGAACAGCTGCAAAGAGTGATTTCACTAGCCATCCTTGTGACACTGCCATGATTGGAAAATTCCAACCTGTACCTGGAATCAGCTGCTAACCTGCTTTATCACTCGTTCCTCAAAAGACGAGTCTTCTTTAAGCTCTTTTCATCTGACTCGTAAAATATGAAAAGATTACCGAGTTTTGGCCTTCCAGCTCGTTAAAGCGATAGGAAGTGCTATCCCCCCTCTAGATTTTAAATCTTTTTGGACCTGAGGGATTATTGCACAAAAAGATCGAGCGCTTGTTTTGTTCGGCTCGTTAAAACTATCGAAAACTCATCCCTTCTGTATTGTTTTATACTTTTTCGGACTTAAGGGATTAGATGACGAAAAAGGAACTTTGGAGTTATCTTTACGTACCTTTTCAGACTCTCTAAAAATGAAAAGGGACCGAGTTGTCTTTGTCGTTAGACTCGTTAAAATCATAAAATAGCGACAAACTTGTCTTTAGACGAGAACGAGTTTCACTATCGCTAGGCTCGTTAAAACATAGCGATGGGCTTGCCCGAAGGGTAAGTTATAGAACAAGCATATGTTATCCTCCTCAAGCTTGACAAAAATAAAGAGGTACTGGTCAGCAATGACTAGGGAACAATTGGGAGAAACTCAAAAAAACTTTGATGGTAGCAAGTTGCTCTTGAACATGACACTTTTCCTCCGTACCACAATCGGGTGGGGTTGTTTCATTCACCGGTCACATCACCATGGTCTCGCCATACCATCCATGTTTTGGGTAATGCTACCGATCCATCGCATCAGTGTCGCCATATGTTCAAGAGAATTCGTTCAGAAAAGTCAACCATGTCCCATCCACTGCCATACATTATCCTTCATCCTTTCATGACCGCCACCCTGAATCATATGTCACAGATCGTTTTCACCTCCATCAAAATCATTAGTTCCATTCCATGTCACTGATGTGGGATTCATTAAGGCCCTCCTTTGACGGATCGCTTCTTGTCAACATCAGCTCATTATCCAAGAAGTTGATATAGGAACAACCCCTTCAGTACTTTGAAGCTTGCATGCCTCAATGGCAAGTTTCTCACTTCCGGCGATAGGTATACATCAATGACCTTCGACCGAAAGATTTTGCATGGTGTTCGACGCCAAGTCCTTTATTCACACCACGTGAATTGTACTGCAGTACCTTGAGGGTCATTATCATTATCGGTGATTCCTCTCGCGCTTGTTAACGGTTTACCTCATTGACCGGTAATCAAGCGATGTCTTTCCATGTTTGACTTCAGAACATTTCTCACATGGATCGACTTGTACTTAGAGTGAAGATCGAACGAGTTTGAAGACCCCGGATCTAGTTTCATCCATCCAGGCTGCGATATATATTCAGGAAAGATAAATACATTGACATGTACATCATTGCAGCAGATAATCATCCTACTCAAAGGATGATAATTTCATCAAAATTATCAGTCTACCATCAGACGATTGTCTGTTCTATGTACGGAAAAATGAATTTATAAAGCTGAGCATGGGAATGCCCGCCTCAGCTAGATCATGAAAGCAGTATGAAAAATAATGTATTGTATTGTATCTTATTACAGGTCTCCTCCCAGCATTGGATGAACTTCGGATCCTCCTGGATAAAGCATTTCACCCAATAAATGGCCTCATAATTTAGGGGGCAACTGTTATAGACATTTTTGTGCCTTACAGCATTGAGCATGAAATGTCCATAATCTAAGGGATCCAAAGTCCCTAAACATGTTGTTCCTACCCCTAGAGGAACAAGGCTAACAAACCACAACAATTCACAGAAGTTCTCCACCAAAATCTGCTCAAAAACAAGTCAATTCAGGATCAATTCAGTGGCTCCACTAGCTGTCTGCGCTGAATGTAAAAGCCAACACTGGCTACCTGCGTTGAATGTCAAAGCCAACACTAGCTACCTGCGCTGAGCGAGAGTTGACATGTGGCAAGTTCATTCCACAAGGTGTCAAAACCCAGGAAGCTTCCAAAATCTTCCTCAATGACACTTGCCTCAGCGAATTCGACTGGTGATGAGTAAGAGGTTCCAAATCTCCAAGTGGAAGCAAGAACCTCCAAGTGGAATCAAGAACTGACAGAGGGAGAGGACACTAGTCAGATCTCAAGCTGACTCATCCTCTCTCCAAACATCTATATATGGATCTCTCCTCCATGAGATCTAGAGGCTGGAATTTTGTTATTGCAAAGAATTGTTGTTGGTTTGAGATCAGAATCATTGGGTGCTTAATGCTTTGAAGGGAGGTGAAGATAGGAATCCCATTTTGCTGGGAAGGAGATGCTGGATTGGAGCCCTCTGGGTTCTATCTCTTCCTGAACCTTGTTATTCATCAATAAAGCTAACTTGGTTTCTCCTATATACTGGTGTATCTTTGATGTATGATTGCATTAGTATGTTTAGTTTACTTCTAATCCTGAACTAGTTATGAATATGAATCTATGTCTTGTGTAGTGTTCTTCTCTTGTGATCTTGCAGAAACCTGTTGAAGTTGGGCGAGCGAGAAGGCAAGTAGCTGGGAACTCTCCAAGAGAAGAGAATCTAGATCGAGGGACAAACGGAAGACACCGGTTAGTCCATCCATCTCTCCTCATTCTAATTCATAAAGGAAGAATACTAGAATAGCTGTCTCTGTTTGTTGCTAAGGCACTTTCACACCTTAGGTGGATAGGATCGTCCTGCATAGGCATTTTTCCCCACAACAACTAGGGCCTCGATGAGGTCACTATTAACATATATAATTATAGCATAATACATTGTTGTGCCAAGACATGGTGGCCAACATTCAAGAATAACCCTCAGTCACATGGTTGGGCATGTGACCTGGAAGAAGGGCTATGAGTTAGGGCGTTGAGTTAAACCTCAGAAGAGTTATGTATACACACACACACACACACAGACACACACACAAATCGAGGGGTTGGACATTCTAAATTTTAGAGGAAAAGGAGCTTTGAGCCTCATTAAACCATGAAGCCTAACACAAGAACCTTGCGTTGCGGTGGCTTTGACACTTAATAAATAAAGTGTACAGATTGAATATTGGTTGGAATGTGGGGATTCAAAATGAAACCCCTCTAGGTCATCAAGGGAAAGGGGGGGATTCCTCAAGGGAAAGGGTGGGAGGGGGGAGAAAATGCAAGGATGATTCCTTTAAGGCATGAACGTTGTTAGGAATATATAGATATAGCAACATACAAGTGCCTTGGCAAGGTCATTGTAAACATATATAACTATAGCATAATACATTGTTGCATAAGGACTAGGTGCCCAATGTTTAGGAATAACCCTCGGTCACATGGATGGGTATGTGACCTAGTAGAAGGGCTATCGGTTAGGGCATTGAGCTAAAACCTATAAGAATTATGTATATAAATCTCTCTCTCTCTCTCTCTCTCTCTCTCTCTCTCTCTCTCTCTCTCTCTCTCTCTCTCTCTCTCTCTATATATATATATATATATATATCTATGTGTGTGTGTGTATATGTATATATATGTATGTGTATATGTATGTATATATGTATATGTGTGTGTGTGTGTGTGTGTGTATGCTTGGGAACTGGAAATTCAAAAGTTAAAAGGAAAAAGGGGTTCTGAGCCTTATTAAACCATGAGGACAAGTGTTAAAACCAGGTGTCGGGGTATTTGGTGCTTACATAAATCAAGGATAGATATTGAATGTTGCTTGAATGGTGGAGATTCAAAATGGGACCCTCCCTTGCTAGGTCAGCAAGGGAAGGGGAGGATGGTTGGAATTTGATATCCATTGTCATATTACAAGGGGAATGAGGTTCGACATATGCATAGGGTGAAACTACACTCCGAGACCAGGGAGGAAGACCCCCCTCGGGACATTTTGTCTTGTTCATTGATCTCCCAAGCCTATTACCATTGTTAAATCTAACAAATTGTATGACCCCTAATTTAATTCATTAAACCTTTAACATATGACAATGTGAAATGCCTGAATAGCAAAGGGTCAAAGGTCATAGTGGGCCCCAGGCTATGTGAGCCAATGACATGGACAGGGGGTGATGTGGCATTCATGTGGAGACCCAATTCTTCTATTGGGCATGTCTAAAGAGGCCAAAATTAAGTGACACATGGAACTTCCAAAGGACTCCATGTGGATTGGGTGACATCATCATGACATACCTAGGGTGTGAGAAGTATGGGAGTAGTCGACAGTCAACAAATGGTGAAATGCATGCAGTAATTATTAGGAAATTGTTGGTCACCAGGATGTAGGCCATATGTCATTAGAGGTATCTTGTAAACTTAGTGATAGATGGAAACCAAGATGAAGATTATATTTAGTAGGAAATGGTGAGGTTCCCTTCCCAAAGCATCAGGCCAATAGAGGTGATAGACCCCAAAAGACGAAAACTCTCATATTTGTTGACATAAATGAAATCATCATCATTCCTCCCGACCATTAGAGGAATTGCATCGAGTCACTAAGAGTGATGCACAATATTTAATTCAAGGTTACATGGAAGGCGAAAATGGAAACCACATAAAGATGACAAGGCACTTGTATAAATAGCCATGTGGTAGGCTAGGGGGTCAGGGAAAAGTCTGAGAGGCCATATTTTAAATGGTTGTTACTCTTAATCTAGGAAGGAGATTGAGGAAAATTTTATATTGTTGGAAATTTCTTGAAGAATGAACGTAATAGCATGACTGGTTTTGATTCTTGAAAAGGTTAGAAACGAGCAAAAATTGTAGACCCTATCTCCATAACTATTCCTTAGAGGTTGGATAAGCATAGTAACATGCCTCCATTTCACCCTTAGTGAGGTTTATAGATGGTAGGGGGGTGTGTTACAAAGTGGTATCAGAGAAAAGGTTCAACACTAGACCTTTGATCCTTAGAGAAAATGATAGTTGTTAGAACCTATTTGTTTTGTGGGTTGGTTCTAGATATTGTTTGGTGTCCTTCCATTTTGATATACATATGTGGCATAGTATAAACGTCTGAAATGATTATATTTTATTGATGCATCAATTATGTAGCATTATTTCATTAATATCGATGTGGTAATATGACGTGTAATGTTACAACTACCATTACATCAGCTAGACTTCCAATCACAAGTCAATGTGATAAATTCTATTATACATTTATGTTTGATCAATCTAACAGTTATGTGCATGCATTTGAAACACCTAAGAAGATAGTAAAGGCCAACATGAATGATGATAGGAATGGTATAATATATCTCTAATAAGTCACAACATGGATATAAAGAGGAAATATCAGGTGGAGAGGAGAGATCAATTGAGAAATGAGGAGGGGAAATCTCTCCTAATTGGATGGATACAATGAAAAGATTGAGAGATACAATAAGGAGCTATAAGGTTGATAATGATAATCTTGTTGAGGCACAAGAGAGGCTTTCCAAGGAATAGGGAATAAAAATAATAGTGAATTATATCATAATGTAGAACCTTTTAGACTTGCAATGGCAAGGTCAACATGAATTGGGAGCTAACCATAGATAGAAACATGGTCCCAGGGAACAAGTAGAAACAATGAATGGAGAATATGAGGGAAAATATAGAAATATGCATAAGTTTTCAAGTGATGAGACTTTGAAAGGAGCCACTCTATTGGGTACTCCTAAAAGGAAGGTAGGCACCCATGAGCAGTGGTATTAATGCACTCACAAAAGGTGACATCATCATCACCATCATCATCACCATAAAGGAAGGAGGGAAAGAGAATATGTACCAAAGGAGTTTAAGATGGCAAGACCTCCAAAATTTGATGATGATGTGAAGAAATCAAAGGATGTATGAGCCTAACTTCTGGGAATGAGAAATTTCTTTAGAATCCATGACTAGTCAGAGAAGATGAAAGCTAAGGTAGCTAGTTTCAATCTAAAGGGAAAGGTTGATATTTTGTGGGAAGATGTAGAAATATAATGTGAATCAAAGAAGAGGATTTCTCTTGGAGTGAAACTGAAGGATAATTCAAAGATAAATACATATCAAAGAGGTATTTTGATGACAAGGCTAGGGAATTTTATAACATCAAAATAGGAGAAATGATGGATGAAGAGTATACCACTACATTTATGGAGTTGTTGAGATATTCCCTCTACCTAAAAGATGAGTGATATATTAGTGGGCTTCCATAAAAATTTAAATATAAAATTTATTTTGATGAGCTACAGACACTTGAATATGAAACCAAAAAGTTGAAGCATTGTTATGAAATAAATAACAGTGGAAATCCATGAGAAGTTCCATGTTCAAATGAAAAGGGTAGAAAGGAGTCATGCGAATGAATACAACCCTTATTAGTCATTAACATCAACAAACATAAAGCATAGGATATTCTACTAAACCTATGGGGGAAGAAGCCAATAATTTTGGGAAAGGTCCATATAAGTGTTGGAATTATGGAGCGAATCACTTAAGAAAGGATTTCCCACAACACAAGAATATTGGTATGGGATTGTAAAACACACAGAAAGTGGAGAAAGTACAAGATGTGGCCAAAAATATGCTAAGAATTTATGCAACATTGGATAATTTCCAAGCTGATAAATAAGAAGTGATCATAGAAATGGAAGGTATGCTTTGTGACCCAAGTATTTCAATTTTTATTAAACCTGGTTGAGATTCTAGTTACATCAATCCCTCCATTGTCAAAAAATGTGCATTAAATATGGAAGTGCATATTGGTTCTTGGCTAGGCTATTTGGCCATAGGGATGAGAAGGAGAGTTCAACACATAGTAAGATCATGCATAATTGAGCTAAATGGCTCGTTGACTATTCCAAATTTCAATGTGCTTCCACTCGGATCATATGAAATGTTGTTTGGAATGGAATGGATGTACAGGCATCAAACAAAGGTGAATTGTGAAAAAATTCCATTAAATGTCCTGATGAGGATGGAGAGCATAGAGTAATGCACAGATAATTAAATCCCACTTCAATTTTATTAATTTCATCCATGCAAGCCAACAAAATATGGAGGAAGGGATGTATCTTATTTTCTGTGCAAATTTCAAGTAGATTTGAAACTAACAAAAATGTTGGGAATAATGAAAATAATTTTATGTTAAAATACACTCTCTTGAACCCATTTAAATATATATGCCTTGACGAAATTTTTGGGTTTCCTCCACACAGGGAGGATGATTTATCCATTTAATTAATGTGAGGAGAAGATCTAGCATCCAAGTCTTCATATAGAATAAGTAAACCTAAATTAACTAAGAAAAAGATACTACACAAGGAGATGTTGGGAGAACGTTACATAAGGCCACGCATGTCATAAAGAGGAAAATTACTATTATTTGTGAAGAGGAAAGATGTCACACTTAGGTTGTGAATTGATTGTAGACAACCGAATAAGCTAACCATTAAGATTTTGTGGTTTTCATTAATGCCTATAAGGAGGGAATCAATAGAGTCCTAATGAAATAAGGTCAATTGGTATGTTATGAATCCTAAAAGCTAAATGAGCATGAGCAGAACTATGCAAATAATGACTTGGAGTTTGATGCCACTATCCATGCATTGACAATGTGGATGTATTACCTCCTCATCAAAATATTCATTTTAATGGATGATGATGGAGGGCTCAAGTACCTATTTGATGAACCTAAATTGAATTCCAAGAAGGTTATATGGGTAGCCATGCTCAAGAAGCTTGATTTTGAGACTGGATGCATTAAGGGAAAGGAAAATCGAGAGGATAATTCACTCAGTGGGAAAATCAAGAGGATAATCACGTACCAGCCATAAGTTCTTATAGAACTAAACTTAAGGAAAGAATTAAAAATTTAGGCAAACAAGATGAGAAATATCAATACTTAAAATAGTAATTGCAACGAGGTTCTAAAGGAAAGGAAAGTAAGGAGTATAGCATTATCAAAAATGGATTCATTAAATTCAAGAACATAATTTATGTGCCAAATAGTGGAAACTTAAGGAGACTCACATTAAAAGAGCTTCATGCAAAGCCATATTCTCATCATCGAGGATATGAAAATACTCTAACACCAATCAAGAAATTATATTTTTGGACAGATTTAAAAGGAGAGGTGGTTAAATACATATTCAGGTATATTTGTTAGGAAAAATGTTGGCGGGGGTGGGAGTGAATTAGTATTTTAATTAACTTTATCTTTCAATTTCATATACATAATTATATACATTATTATTCTTAAAGAAACATGCATATGTATGTGACTTTAGTGAAGGAAACCCACAAATATCTAGTTCATTAATTTTTCATGTAATCCATCAGATGTTTATCTTTAACCATTGCATAACTAAATCAATAAATTTCCAATATGTAGTAAATGATAAGAAAAATCACATCACATAAGAAACACACATAGAATGCTAGGATTATAGGTGGAAACACAATGTGGGAGAAAATCAACTTTGTCATTGTCTCTATCCTCTTTATTATTATATAAAGAAAATATCCATTACATTTAGTACGGGTGCATACTCATACCAATATGCACGCGCCAACCTATAGGAGGCCACAACCTCCAGTCGTTCTCTTGCACACACTAGAAGGGAGCTACAACCTCCTAAACTCATTTACCGACTCCTTTCAGAAGGAAGCTCCTACCCTCTCACTTATGGCTGCAACCCTCGTCACCTTGAGGACCACTTTTCATGACGTTTCAGACTAGATTAATCTATCAAACAATCATCAAACAAACTATAGGTCTCTTTTAATCAAATTTTCATACTGGAAGCACATAAAGAATAAACCCAAACCAATATCCAAATTGAAATACTAAACACAAATGTGAACCAGTGATCTCTAAAAACAAACTGACTCTCTGAAGCATCAAACTATTGAATATAAAACCCAACCTGAAAAAAAAAAAAGAATCTTCATAATATGTACACGATTGTTCTTAAAAGATCCAACATATATATGTGCTTTCTTTAAATAAAAATTACGAATAGATCTCATATCAATGAATATGGAATCATTTGGTAGATTGGATCACTGTAACATTGAAACACTTACTGAATCAAGTACTGATACAATCTAAATCATTGGACCATACCTAATTGTCATAACTGATCAATATAGCAATCAACCCAAACAACACTACCAGATACAGATCAATACACCATTAATAGACAACATCAAATAGAACATACATCATCAACAACTATCATCAAGCAACACTATAAACAAATTTAACTCAGATTATATATGTGACTGTAATTAAGTAGACCAATGTATATATGCGCTTATAATGTGGAACACTTGCGTATAGATCTCAACATACTAATAAATACATTACTGAATATATATACGTGACAACGAATAAACAAAACTGCGTACGTACAAGACTATGCGGAAGCAAACCAACGTAGAGATCATATATATTTCACTGCAATAACAAATTCACACTTCACAACATTTACTGTCAAAATTACATTATGAACAATTTATTTACATCAAACCATCACTATAATCATAGATTCATCATTGTTATCTACTTAGACATTTACAACAAGTAAATTAATCAACCATACATGTCAACATATCTTCAGATATTTCAAATCTGAGTCTTCTACTTTCTCCCTTGTGCACACCTATTATGGATCAAATCATTCATTAATAATTCATCACTTTCACACCTAACATCTTGATCTCCACCTCCTTATATATATTTTTCCTTAGCCAATAACTTAGGTAAATACCTTGGTAATGTCGTTAGTATTATTTGACAGGATCAAATAAACATTGTCACAACCATTACTATGGGTCAATAACATGGTAATGACTCCTAGTATCTAGATTACCATAGTTTAGATTTTGTAGTGAATTTTACTTACAAGACCTATGTACGTATGCAACCCTTCTTCATATGATCCATGTCTACTTTCTCAAACTTCACTTTTATCATTCGTCTATCATTGAACTGACATTTATCTATCCATAGCATCTGAAGCATCTATACCAATCTTCATTAGCTCCAAATTCATCAATTTTGACATCAAGTACATATTTATTAAGCAAGTTTTGATCAAGGATAACATATTATCCATAATGGAAACAACGTTGAATATTAACAGTTGAAACTTGAGTGAAAGAACCTAGCTAGTTTATTGCATCTTATTCCCATTATAGGATGGAAGTGGGAAGTGATTTCCGTGGAATTTAATATAGGGGTTCCAAGGACTACCAAACAAGATGATGCAATCATGACCATAATTAAGAAATTGAGCAAAGTGGAACACTTTATAGTTGTTAAGTCTATAAATTTAGGAAGTGATGTGGCTTAATTATTCATTAAGGACATTGTGATGTTGCATGGTTTTCCCAAGAATATTATCTCCAATAGAGATTCCAAGTTAGCTTAAATGTTTTGGAGAGAATTATTTGTAGGTTTTGGAAAAAATATACTGTTCAATACAACTTACCATCCAAAAAATCATGGGAAAGCAGAGAGGAAAAATTGTATCCTTGAAGATATGTCGAGGGCATATGTAATACACCAACCAATGAAATGGGAAGTGTACCTTCCACTTGTATAATTTCCATAAAATAATTTGTATAGAGAATCATTGAAAATGATCCCATTTGAAGCTCTTTATGGAAAAATTGACAACAATCCTATTAGCTGGAGTGATCCTATTAGCAAGGTCCTCATTGAGAATGATATGTTGAAGGAAATGGAACAGTAAATGCAAGCTATTAAACAAAAAATGATTTTTCCACAGGACAGGAAGAAGAGATATGCAGACCAACATGGAGTGCATAATAATTTCTAGGTTAGGGAACATGCTTATTTGAGAATTAGACGCAAGAAATTCTCTATAAAGACTGGGTCATGTTATTATTCTAATTAGTATTATTTTTTAAGAAGAAATATGTCTCTCTTAGATTGTGAATTGATTATAGACAACCAAATAAGCTAACCATTACAACTTGGTGTTTTCCACTGATGCCTGTAAGGAGGGAATTAGTGGAGTCTTAATGAAATAAGGTTAGGCGATATGTTATGAATCTTGAAAGCTAAATGAGCATGAGAAAAACTATGTAGCCCATGACTTGGAGCTGCCTGCCATTATCCACGCAACAGAAATTTGGAGGCATTACCTCCTTAGTAGAAGATTAATTTTAATGACTAACTATGGAGGGCTAAAGTACTTGCTCGATCAACCTAAATTAAATGCCAAGAAGGTTATATGGCTAGCCATGCTCAATAAGTTTGATTTTGAGTTTAGATACATGAAAGGCAAGGAATATCATTTGCATAATGCGATTAGTTGGAGGTTTCAAATGAATTATGTATAAACCATAAGTTCTTATGGAACTAGACTTAAATAAAGAAATAAAAATATAGGGAAACAAGATAAGAAATATAAATAGTTAAAAGATAAATTACAGCAAGGTTTTGAAGGCAAGGAAAGTAATGAATATAGACTAATCAAAAATGGGTTCATTAAATTCAGGAACATAATTTATGTGCCAAATAGTGCTGACTTAAAGAAAGCCATATTAAAAGAGTTTCATGCACAACCATATCCTGGTCATCCATGATATCAAAATACTGTAACACAAATCAATAAATTTTATTTTTGGCCAGATTTGGAAAGATAGGTGGCTAAATACATTTCCAAGTACATCGAATGCCAACAAGTGAAAGTTGAATGCAAGAACCCAACTGGATTATTTCGTCCTATTGCCATTATAGGATGGAAGTGAGGGGTGATTTCCACGGAATTTATTATAGTGTTGTCGAGGACTCCCAAAAAACATGATGCAATCATGGTTGTGGCTGAAAAATTAAGCAAATTGGAACACTTTATAGTTATTAATTCTACAAATTCAACAAGTGATGTGGCTAAATTTATCATTAGGGATATTTTTAGGTTGCATGGAGTTCCCAAGAAGATTATCTTTGATAGAGATTCAATGTTCACTTAAAACTTTTGGAGATATTTATTTGTAGGTTTGGGAAAATGCGTAGCCTTCAGTACAACTTACCATCCACATACAGATGGGAAAATAGAAAGGAAAAAAATATCCTTGAAGATATGTTGAGGATGTATGTAATTCACTAGCCAATGAAGTGGGAAGAGTATGTTCCACTTTTATAATTTGCATACAATAATAGGTATCAAGAATAATTGAAAATGAGCCCATTTGAAGCTCTTTATGACAAAAGTTACGACACTCCTATCATTTGGAGTGATCAGGTTAGCAAGGTTCTCATTGGGCATGATATTTTGAAGGAAAAGGAACAAGAAATGCAAGTTATTAGAAAAAAAATAAAACTGGCACATGACAAGTAGAATATCTATGTAGACAATTATGGAGTGCATAATGAATTCCAAGTTGGGGAATATGTTTATTTAAGAATTAGACCCAAGAAATTCTCTCTATATATTGGGTCATGTTATTAGTCTTATTCGTGAAGAGGAAAGATGCAAAACTTAGTTTTTTTCATCGATTATAGACAACTAAATAAGCTAATTGTTAAGACATTTTTGTTTGGACTAGTGCCCGAAGGAAGGAATCTAAGGAGTCTTACTGAAATAAGGTTAGGTGGTTATGAATCCCAAAAGCTAAATGGGCATCAGAAGAACAATGTAACCCATGACTCGAAGCTCGCTACCATTATCCATGCACTGAAAATGTTGAGGCATTACATCCTTAGCAGAAGATTCAATTTAATCATTGGTCATGGAGGGGTAAACTACTTGTTCGATCAACGTAAATTAATGCCAACCAGGTTATATGGCTATCCATGCCCAGTAATTTTGATTTTGAGATTAGATACATTAAAGGAAAGGAAAATTGAGTGGCTAATGAACTTATTTTGAGGTTACAAATGAATCACGTATCAACCATAAGTTTTTATGGAACTGACCTTAAAGAAATAATTAAAAATTGTAAGGAAACAAGAAGAGAAACATCAACAGTTAAAAGAGAAATTGTAGCAAGGTTCTCAAGGCAAGGAAAGTAAGGATTATAGCCTTATATAAAATGGGTCCATTAAATTCCAGAACATAATTTATATGCCAAATAGTGGAAACTTAAAGAAACTCATATTAAAAGACTTTCATGTGAAGCCATATTTCGATCATCTAAAATATCAAAATTCTCTAACACCAATCAAAATATTTTATTTTTGGATGGATTTGAAAAGAGAGTTTGTTGAATACATCTCCAAGTATATTGAATTCCAACATGCGAAAGTGGAGTCAAAGAACCCAGTTGGCTTATTGCATCCTATTCCCATTCTAGGATGTAAGTGGACAGTGATTTCTATGGACTTTATTACAAGGTTGTTGAAGAATTCCAAACACGATGATGCAATCATGGTCATGGTTGAGAAATTGAGAAAGGTCGCACACTTTATAGTTGCTAAGTCTACAAATTTTGCAAGTGGTGTGGCTCAATTTCTCATTAAGGAGATTGTAAGGTTGCATGGAGTTCTGTTATCAGGAAATCTAGTGTCTATGTAGAGTTGCTAGTCCCACTAAGGCTGGTAGCTACCTTAGAAAAAAACAAACTAAAACAACTTTTGTTTTCCTTTATGAGAAGTAGATAAGAGGGGAATAAAGGAGACCAACCTCTGTCTTGCGCTTGGTTCCTTGATTGATTCCTCTCCCTTCTAATAGATCTTTGCCACTCGCTTCCTCATCTACCCAGCTTCAAAGAGCACCTGTGGAATCAAAGCAGCATAATACTATCCAAGAACAGAGATCTACTATCATAAACAATATAGGACCAGATATATATTGACCACACAAATGCATATATCATCAATCATACAAAAATGTGGAGGAAAACTTGAATAGCTTTATTATTAATCAAGAATAGCAAAGAGGATTACAACCAATTGTTCTGACCCAGTGTCATCCTCTTAGGAAGAAAGCCCTTCTTCACCTCATGAAAAGCTTAGATCACCCAACACTGTGATGTTGCACCAAGAAACCAGTAGCACTTCCTTACAAGATACAAAATTCCAGCCCCTAGATCTCTGGGATGAGGGATCCATATATAGATGTTTACAAGGGGGGTGAGTCAGCTTTTTAGATTTGATTAGTGTCCTCTCTCTGATAGTTCTTGATTCCACTTGGAGATTGATGATCTCTTACTCATCCCTGGGCGAATGCAGAGAGGCAAGTGTCACAGGAGAAGTTTCTGGAAGATTCCATGATCCTCCACCTCACAGATTGACCCTGCCATTTTTCCACTCTCGCCCATTGTACCCCATAGAAGGGCTTTTCAGTATGCATCGCACCTCCCGTATGCATTTAGGTGGGATGCAGCGCACTTTGACCATGGAGTAGGTGAGATGGTCCAGTTTTGACCAGTTTTGAGTAGTTTTTCATGGAGAACTTCTTGGAGATGATGTAATCAGCTGACCTTGTTCTTTTAGGGGTTAGAACAACACTTTTAGGGACATAAGAGCCCTTGGTTTATGGAAATTTATGATTGGGGTTGCAGTGCCCAAAAATGTCTATAACAGTTGCCCCCTAAAGCATGAGGTCATTAATCTTTCGATGTCGGGTGAAATGCTTTATCATGAGGATCCGAAGTTTTTTTCGAGCTGGAAGGCAACCTGTAATAAGATACAATACAACACATTATCTTCATTATATTTTCATGATCTAGCTGAGGTGGGCATTCCCATGCTCATCTTTATAAATTCATTTTCATGTACATAAGACAGACAATCGTCTGAATGCAGACTGATGATTCTGGTAGAGCCATCATCCCTTCGATTGGATGATTATCTGTGCAGCAATGATGTACGTTTGATGTCTTTATTTTCCTGAATATATATCACAACCCGGGTGGATGAAACTAGATCTGGTGTCTTCAATCTCATTCGATCTTCACTCAAAGTACAAGTAGATCCATGTGAGAGATGTTCTGGAGTCAAACATGGAAAGACATCATTTGATTACCAGCCAATGATGTAAGTTGTTAACAGGCGCAAGAGGAATCGCCGATAATGATGATGACCCTCAAGGTACTACAGTACAATTCACGTGGTGTGAATTAGGAACTTGGCATCGAACACCACGCAAAATCTTTCGGTCGAAGGCCATTGATGTAAACTTGTCGCCGGAAGTGAGAAACTTGCCATTGAGGAATGCAAGCTTCAAAGTACTAAAAGGGTTGTTCCTAGATCAACTTCCTGGATGATGAGTTGATTTCGACAAGAAGCGATCCGTCATAGGAGGGCCTTAGTGAATCCCACATCAATGACACAGAATGGAGCAAATTATTTTAATGGAGGTGAAAACGATCTGATGACATAATGTTTAGGGTGGCGGTCATGAAAGAATGGAGCGTAAATGTATTGCAGTGGATGAGACATGGATGAATTCTCTGAGCGACTTCTCTTGAACATATCGGTGACACTGACATGATGGATTGGTAGTGTTAACCCCAAATATGGATGGTGTGATGGACTAATGGTGATATTACCAGTGAATGGAACAACCCAACCTGACTCGGATGCGGAGTGAAAGTATCATGTTCAAGAGCGACTTGCTACCAATAAAGTTTCTTCAAGTTTTCTTCCCAATTTTTCCCCAGTCATTGCTGACCAATACCTCTTTATTTTTGTCAAGATTGAGGATAACATATGATTGTTCTATAATTTGCCCTTCTGGCAAACCCATCGCTATGTTTTAATGAGCCTAACGATAGTGAAACTCGTTCTTGTCTGTATGGACAAGTTTGTCGCTATTCGGTTTTAACGAGTTTAACGACAAAGATAACTCGATCCTTTTCAATTTTAGAGAGTCTGAAAAGGGACGTAAAGAAAACTCCAATAATCCTTTTTGATCATATAATCCCTTGAGTCCAAAAAAGTATAAAATAATACAAAACGGATGAATTTTCGGTAATTTTAACAAGCCGAACAAAACAAGCGCTCGATCTTTTTGTGTAATAATCCCTCAGGTCCAAAAAGATTAAAATCTAAAGGAGGGATAGCACTCCCAGTCACTTTAACGAGCTGGAGAGGCCAATTTCTCGGAAATCTTTTCATATTTTATGAGTCAGATGAAAAGAGCTTAAAGGAGACTCGTTTTTCGAGGAACGAGTGATAAATTCGGGTAGCAACTAATTCCAGGTAAGGTTTGGAATTTTCCAATCACGACAGTGTCACAAGGATGGCTAACAGGATCACTCTTCGGAGTTGTTCCTCAAAAAAGGTAAACAATCAAATGGAGGTGAATGATCGGCCAATACAGAGTGGAGGTGATGATGAGAACACAACCAAGGCTTAAAAGGCTGATGATAATGCATTCATGATGGTTATTTACCGAAAATTGGTTCTTTTTTTAATGAGCTTAAAATCTAGGGGAACATTTGCTCATTGCTTATTTTTATTTTTTAACGAGCTTGAATTCCGCGTTAAAGCTGCTCGATCCAGTCGTATAATAAGGATGTCTCATTTAAAATGGCATTTTTTCAAAGCTTTGCCCCGCATCCTTTCTTTATGCAAGTTAGGAAATGATTAATCCTACGAGTTTAAAGGGTTAGAGGACCTACAAATTTAAAAAATAAATGGTCTCTCTTTGCTTGCACGCCAGAAGGTTTGCATGCCCCCGAGTATAGTGAAAAATTTCCAAGTTACCAAAGATTGTTCTATCTGTACTGTGGACAAAACACTTCCTCGGCGATGTCTACCGAAATAAACAAAGGTGAGTGGCACAACTAGCTCCACTCACATAACTTTGATGAAGGAATCTTATTCCAGTCTAATCTCATAAACCAGTCATATATCCTTCGCGGAAACCTACTCTATACCCAAGGTTTTCCTGTCAAAACAGAGCAGGGTGCATGCCCCTAGGTTTCAGTCATGTCCTCCGAATCACTCGCGCTCATCAGGTGGATGGACTGGGGATTGATGAGACATTCCTTGCGTGAAAAGACCATTCAGGGATGGTATTTGACTATTTTCTATGTGTGAACCAGGGAATGAAAGCTGGTCTACGAGCTTGACCACTCTTCCTTCATGTGGAAAACACATTACTCTAAAGAGTGAGGAGACAATGGCTCCCATGCAATAAATATAGTCGCGTCCAAGGAGTAGATTATAATCTAGGGGTCCTTGGACTACCATTACGTTCATGTCAACGGTTTTCCTTCTCAATGTTATCAGCACATTGGGAAGTATCCCTAATGATCGACTGGTTCCTTTGCCAAAGCCTGTTAGATTTCTCATTTCAGGAAAAAGCGATGGCGAACCAAGCACTTTCCAAGCAGTTGAGGAAAGGATACTCATAGAAGCCCCTTCATCTATGATGGTACCAGTTATGACTATTCTATATATTTGAGCAATGATTCAAAATGGTACACTGTCCGGTAAACGAGGTCTGCCTAGTAGATTCCAATTGAAGGAAACAACTAGGTTGCTTGGAGGTGGGACCGAATAGACAGCCGGATATGACTCTGACGAACTTCCTTCCTGCGGTAAAGGAATGGGTAGACTGCCCCCATGTTCATCAAAGTCTATGCTTACGAAGAGAATTTGAACAGTGTCCTTCTTGTTCTCTCCGGTGACTGTATCATCTTAAGATGGACCTTCTGAAGGCAAGACCGGGTCAACTGCCGCGTCGACCTTTTGACTTTCGTCTGGTGTGGATTTAGAGGGTTCATCTTCAATGATAGATGCTTTGGCTGACCACAATGGCGTGTCAGTCGAATTTTCAACTAGTGATGGACTCTGCAAGAGTTTCTTATATCCAGGAGGAGGTCGTAACGGTGAAACCAGATGGTCGTCGAAAACTCTTTTATCCTTGTCTAAGAAGGGACAACGGTGGACGGCGTGATAACCTTCACACAATTTACAAGGAAATTTACATTTTCATTTTTGTCCAGGGGCTTCACTTTCACTAGTTGACAGTGTATTCTCAACATGATCGTCAGAGGTTGATGACACCAGATTGTGCAAACGAGGAGACGAGTCCCTTAGGATCTGAGGGATGCAAGGACAATCTCGATGATAGTGGTCTCCTTTGCAAATGACACATGGCAATTTAGGCCTGGACAGTGCAGTGTGTGGATTTTCACTAGACGACACCTGGTTGCCCCTTTTCACCTTTGGCTCCTTCTTCTTCTTCTCTTTCTTCTTTTTCTCCTTCTTCTTCTCAGTTACTTGATTTTTGGCTTTACCAGCTTCATCAAGCGAAGAGGAAGGAGGAGAGGGAGAATTGGACGAAGTAGAAGGTTGGGGGTAACCCTGGTATCATTTAGTTGCTGACTTGATTGTTTAGGAATCACGCTGTTCTGAACGAAAGAGGTCGAGAAGAGCCATACGGGCAAGCCGATTTTCAATCCTGGAAGTGACAGTATGGCCATATTGGGTGCACCAACATCTCCCCAAGAGGAGAAAGGACTAGGATTTCCTCCAAGGGAAAATCCTTGGTTGGTGGACTCCATTTTTCTCAACCTAAGACCAACGTAGGAAAGGTGATGTTTATTCCGATTAAAATAAATTTTATACACTTTGACACAACTTGTTTTTTCAATTTTTAAGAGTCGAGAAAAAACAAAAGATGACTCTAGTCGCCTTCAATTTTTAATGAGCTTGAAGTGACAAGTGCTCAGATGGACCTTTTCCTTTAAGGAGTCTGAAAAGGAACGAAAGAGACTACTCCAGAAATCTAGACAGAGGGATTACCAAACCAATCACAAAACTGCAGAATACTTTTTACGGTACGGCAGTCAATCTTCCCGAATGCTGTGTTCAGTGTATTGCGATCGATAGGCTGGTAGACACGGCTTCCTATGCATAAAGGATAAAGCCTATTGTGGTCTCCCAATATATACTCGACGGTACGTGAGAGCACAAGTCCATACTGGCACTTATCGTCTCAAAGTGGAGGAATCACCCAACCAGCAATGAAAATAATAGTAACCAGGCTTTACGATGCTAGAATACATCTCTAGCCTAGACTTCTAAATGTTGTGCATTAGGTTCCAAAGCATTTTTAGATTCATTAAATTTATTTTACAGTTGATCTTGCTTAAGAAATTTTCCTTTCAAGTTCACCACATGATGTAGATATACAATTCCTAAAATGCAATCTAAGATGATAAACAATCATTTAATCTTCTTTTTGCAATGAAAATCCTAGCTACTAAGGAAAGAGAGACGATATTCTTTCAACATAGAGCAGAGAGCACACACTATATGCATTGTCCTAAATCAAACCAACAAACAGTCTAAATGCAAATGCACATGCATGTATTTGTTTTCAGCCTTCTTAATGTGTGAATGATAAAAAGAAAGCCAAGCGCAAATCTGAATTATTTTTCAAAGCGACATTACTAACAAGTTTCTTTTCAAGACAAAATGAAGACAATGATGACACTTTGTTATTTGGAATTGAAAACTTGCTTTCGACACTTGAAAAACTATTAATTCAAATCAAATACAAGAGTAACAGTGTAATCGACTATCAAGAACAATCGGATTCTCTTCTATGACTGAAAACGACACTTGCGACACTTCCAGATCAAGAAACGACAGTTCAATTACGCTACTTCTTTGTAAAAGAGAACTGAAAATGGCTCACAATACATAAAAACATTTACAGTTCTTTGCATAATGGAGGCAGAATAATGGCAGGGAAGGGGGTTTCCAACAAAGGTATACTGACTACAGACAGCAAAACTCCTGAATAGAGCTGAAAAGAGTGAAAAAACCAAAATCTGGAGGCAAAATTATCCCTTTCTGATCAGCGCACCTGTTACACAGGGATTCCAGTATGCATCCCACCTACAGCACATGGGAATTCTGATGCATACTGATATCATTGAAGAGAGGGTGCGATGGTACAGTGCGAGACTTTTGATTCAGTTCTTGATCACAGTTTGCAGCACCGTTCAGGGATTTAGGCCGAGCAAGTGACAATCAGTAATTAAATCACAGGGGTAGATCTAAGGAGCTTACTAGAGCCACCACAAGGGCAATTAGAGAGTTTGTAAATCGATTGTTCAGTTCATAAACAAAACCCGGAGATAGACTGAAGCAACATTGATCTACTTTGCACTTGCATAGCAAATGCAGTTCGAAGGCTAGCTGGCTTGACTTTAGGCTCTGTTTGTAAGTTTATAAAGCAAACAAATATAGACAAACAAACAATCTATTCGCTCCCCAGCGGAGTCACCATTTTGTTATCGGGAAATCTAGTGTCTATGCAGAGCCGCTAGTCCCGCAAAGGCTGGTAGCTACCTTAGAAACAAACAAACTAAAACCACTTTCATTTTCCTTTATGAGAAGTAGATAAGAGGGGAATAAAGGAGACCAACCTCTGTCTTGCGCTTGGTTCCTTGCTTGATTCCTCTCCCTTCTGATAGATCTTTGCCACTCGCTTCCTTGTCTACCCAGCTTTAAAGAGCACTTGTGGAATCAAAGCAGCATAATACTATCCAAGACCAGAGATCTACTATCATAAACAATAGAGGACCAGATATATATTGACCACACAAATGCATATGTCATCAATCATACAAAAATGTGGAGGAAAACTTGAATAGCTTTATTAATAATCAAGAATAGCAAAGAGGATTACAACCAATTGTTCTGACCCAGCGTCATCCTCTTAGCAAGAAAGCCCTTCTTCACCTCATGAAAATCTTAGATCACCCAACACTATGATGTTGCACCAAGAAACCAGCAAAACTTCCTTACAAGATACAAAATTCCAGCCCCTGGATCTCTGGGATGAGGGATCCATATATAGATGTTTGCAAGGGGGCTGAGTTAGCTTTTGAGATTTCATCAGTGTCCTCCCTCTAATAGTTCTTGATTCCACTTGGAGATTGATGATCTCTTACTCATCCCTGGGTGAATGCAGAGAGGCAAGTGTCACAGGAGAAGTTTCTGGAAGATTCCATGATCCTCCACCTCACAGATTGACCCTGCCATTTGTCCACTCTCACCCATCGCATGCCATAGAAGGGCTTTTCAGTATGCATCGCACCTCTCGTGTGCATTTAGGTGGGATGCAGGGCACTTTGACCATGGCGCAGGTGAGATGGTCCAGTTTTGTCCAGTTCTGAGTAGTTTTTCATGGAGAACTTCTGGGAGATGATGTAATCAGCTAACCTTGTCCTTTTAGGGGTTGGAACAAAACTTTTAGGGACTTAAGAGCCCTTGTTTTATGGACATTTATGATTGGGGTTGCAGTGCCCAAAAATGTCTATAACAAGTTCCCAAAAAGATTATCTTCGATAGAGATTCCAAGTTCAGATAAATTTTTTGGAGAGAATTATTTTCAGGTTTAGGAATAGAGCTAGCCTTAAGTACAACTTACCATTCATAGACTGATGAGAAAATACAGAGGACAAATAATATCCTTGAATATATGTCGAGGATATATGTAATGTAATAGCCAGTGAAGTGGGAAGAGTACCTTCCACTTGTATAATTTTCATACAATAATGGGTATCAAGAATCATTGAAAATGAGCTCATTTGAAGCTCTTTATGGAGGAAGTTACAACACTCCTATTAGCTATAGTGATCCAGTTAGCTATGTCCTCATTGGGTAGAATATGTTGAAGGAAATGGAATAGGACATGCGAGCTATTAAACAAAGTTTAAATTCACACACGACATGAAGAAGAGTTGTGCAGAACAACATGGAGTGCATAATGACTTCTAAGTTGGGGAACATGTTTACTTCAAAATTAGACGCAAGAAATGCTCTCTAAATATTGGGTCATGTTCCAAGTTTTCACTATGATTTTTAGAGATATTTGAAGTGCTTGAAAGCATAGTGCTAGTGGCCTATAGGATGGCCTTACCATCATTGATGAATGTTCATGATGTTTTCCATGTTTCATTGTTTGAAATATATGTACAAGATGTTTTCCATGCTTCATTGCTTGAAATATATGTACAAGATGTTAATCACATAATTGATTGTTCTATGATATAGGTGGAACTAGAGTGAGAGTTCTAGCCAAAACCTCTTTTTATCCTAGACTTGAGGCAATTTATGCTCTGGAATCAAGAAATCAAGAAAGTCAAAGCGTAGTGGAGACACTTTGGGTCTGAGGAAGTCACGTGGGAAATGGCTTCTCAAATGCAGAAAACATATCCTCTCTTATATGTTGAGTAAATAAAATGCAAATACATTGTCAATGTTGTACATATTTGTGTATATAAAGCTCCATATCATTTAAGCTTGGTTTAAGGCAATTTTTGTTTCTATATGGTCATAGAACACCAAGGGTAGTGTTCTCCCAAAGGGGAGGGGCCTATGACTGCCATTAGTTAATATTCCTCGTAATAAATAATTTTAATTATTTTATGTAATGGTTGAGAGAAAGGGACACAGATTCCAATTTGTTGGGGAGGGAGATTTCTTGAGCATTGATCAAACATTATAATCTTCCTTGGGGCTAAAGCTATGGTGTTTGACTCACTCATGAAGTACATGGAGTGGTGTATATTTACCCAAATAGTACCTTATCTAACTTATGAAACTTCCCTTCTAAGTGGACCATGTTTCCTGAAAGTGACATATAATTCTCCATAGTATGATATCCTAGCATGAGTGTTAATCATGTCTGTATTTCCTAGAAAAAGATAAGTGAAGCCTTGGGTAGATGTTAGGTGATGTTAGTGTGGCCTTGTGGAATCCTCTTTGAACTATTATTGTTGGATATATCTCCTCTAATAGTACTCCACCTCAAGCACTGGAATCTAGCTCAGTGGTAATAACTACAAGTAAACATGGCTATAACTTTTCTAAGGTTGGGTGGAGATTTGAAGTCCCACTCTCCTTTGGAAAAACATTTTGATGTACAAGAGAAGTATTTACTTGAGATTCTTATGTTTAAATTTCATGTGCATATTGTTTGTATTGGTTTAATGTTACACTCATAATAAGGAATGGGGCTTACTACATGAGTGCGGAGTGCTAATAATTTGTACAAAATGTTTGAAGTGAAGATGTGTTTCCTATGAATAATTATGGGTCTGAGAACAATATTAGTATTTTGGCATGAAGGATGTGTAAATCCTTTTGTTGAAATGAATTCTAAGTTAATCTGACTGTAATTTTGTGTCCATAGGCTTGCATGTAGCCTACATTTGTTTATGAGTATATGTAATTGCCCGAGTTTTAAAATGCTATCAAGTCACCAGAATTTTGAATGGTTGTCTAAATTTCCTGTGTAATTAGAAATTAGTAGATTTTTTTTCCTTACGAATCATTTTATCAAAAGACCAACTTTCACACCTCGATTCATTATCGAATGAGATTATGAAGGATAGAATTTAGTATGTCGAGGAGCCTTATAGAAAGAAACTCAGGAGGAATAGATCAAGAAAGCTTATATATATATATATATATATATATATATATATATATATATA
Organism: Pinus tabuliformis; assembly: GCA_031772625.1. Lineage (NCBI taxonomy): Eukaryota > Viridiplantae > Streptophyta > Pinopsida > Pinales > Pinaceae > Pinus > Pinus tabuliformis. Next base: position 1,714,332,832 of record CM062819.1, on the reverse strand, counting down.
TATAGATAGATAGATAGATAGATAGATAGAGAGATAGATAGATAGATAGATAAGGATGATGGGGCACTGAGCTAGACATCCATGTGGGCACTATGTGCAGACCACGTAGGTGCCATGTTGTAAGCCAGGAGGCCGTGGCAGAGTCTAAGAGGCCAAATTTAAAATGGTCGTAGCTCTCAATATGGAAATCAGATTGAAGAAAATTTTATATCATTGGAAAGGTCTTGACGTGACAAACATAATCTCATCGTTTCTTTTGAGTTTTAAAAAGGTTGAAAAAGGGTGAAAATTTTAGACCCCGTATCTATAACTGTACCTTGGAGATTGGATCAACATAGTAACATGCCTCCCTTTCATGCTTAGTAACGTATATGGGTGGCGAGGGGGTGTGTTACATTGATATTATTCACATGGTATCTGAATAAGACACTTATTCACTACAAATATTCTTACAACAAGGGCTTATCCCTTCCATCTACCACAAATTATCTGTACATAACTTGTTAAACGAAATGAAGTACAACAATAAGAAGAAAGAGTTTTACCTATACCTAAAGTGGGTTACCAATGGGTACCATAAAATGTCATTTTCAAAATCTCTATGGAAGACTTCCTAGGCCTAACCACACTTTAAGCTAAGATAATTTGGTGTGTGTCCTTTATGCTTATTGTGTGCATATCAACTCTGTTGACATACACTCTAAGGAATAACGGAACAACTAATAAGGATACTCCTCGATCAACTATATCCTACTAGAATAACTTAATATCATCGTCTACCTTCATCTAGCCTCCATGACCACTAGCACTATTCCAGACAACTACTGGGTGAGGTGTTGCTATAACACCTACATTGCTCTATGTTGCTGAAATGAGTGTCCAAACCTCCTAGGTAACTTCCTTGATAAAATATGATCACAAATCTATATTGAGTTAATTTAACTACCCTTCTAACCTATTACTTCCTTTTCGAACATGGTGAAGTGTCTAATAAGGTTCTGAAATGAAATTCTTAGAGAACTGATCTCTAATCACACCTATCATAGACCTAATATCCTTGAATGATTTTTTATTTTTTCCATCTCCATTTGTGTAGCACTAATTACCTCATCTATAATGGCTTCACCTAGCTATTCTTACGATAATCAAATTATGTCTTCTCACTTAAGGTCCTCCAAAAATTTCACCTTAAACTATACTGTATTTAACACACACCTACATCCAACATAACCAATTCCATCCACAAATAGGTGCACACCCAACCATACCCATAAAAAATCAAAATTGTATTTATACTTGGTCAATAGTTCCAACCCATAGCAAATAAAGGAACATTAGATTCATCTAGGTATAACATAAAAAATAACAAGTATAGGCGGGACCCATGGTAGATGCCTTAACTCTATTTATATGAATATTTCTACAATATATAAGTACATAAGAGAAAAACTAACTACCTTCAACTTGTTTACAAAGTACAATTACACATGCCATAATTTCCTATAAGAAATGCCAATTTTACCCTTAAAGCAATGGCATACCTGTCCCTTGTGGGGTTTATCTATTCTTCTTCTCACTCAATAAATGTAGTTTTCCCTACTATGCCAACTCTAGCTTAACAAGATTCATAGATATCTTCATCACTATAATGAACGACTAATGCCTCCTCTTCAATGACTTAGCACCTTTGAGGTATCCTCCTTTTATATAAGGCTCTTCTTGCACCCACAATCCCCTTTACTCTAATGTTGACCTAGGTGTCATTTTCCAAATTCTTTCTTTGATGCCTTGTAAACCAACCATTGATGTCCAACCAATGCTCCCAACATGTCCACCCAATTGAACCTACTGCACCTAGCATGGGTAGAAAAATCTGCTCAAGTGCATGCAAGTTCTCTTGAAGAAACTTTAATGGTTAAGGGACATTCATCCCCTTAGTTCCACACATCCAACTTGTGCATCAAAGATGTTTCAACTCATATAAAGACAACATAAAAAAAATTATCACTTCATCCCTTGATCAAATAAGTAGTGTTCGACATTGTAAACTTTTACAACAAACCTCGACACTCACCTAAATAATGTGTCTACTAACATCCATATATAAAGTCCTTACACTAAGACTACTTTAGCAAAGTCCAACATTAATCAATCAATGGCCATTATTAATTAGGGTATTTGGGTTTCTCTCATAATTACCCAAGATATATGGACTTAATTTTTCAAGTAAAGAATGAGATCTTGTGTAAAGAGCATCATGATAAGTAGTTCTCATGCATGTTTTCCAATGCAAGTAGTAATTTCTTTGTGAACATTGACTTTTATATGCTTTCAATTAACACACATTTTATTTATAGTAACGTTGGGAGGTGTAAGTAAATTAGGCTACACATATTCAAAAATACCAAAGTAGACCTCATGAATATCATTGAGAAAAACTAATGGGGAAGATGGAGGTGTCGGAGTTTCTTCCATGAAACTCTTTTATTTGATCCCTTTTATTATATGGGGCTATTGTATTTGGATTGTTTTAATACTTTTTATGTTCCTTGTTCTTGTGTATCGTATAAATTTAAAACATGGAGCACATGGGAAGTATCTAGCCCCGCAGTACCAAACCATTCAAAGTCTTAATAACTGACACTGATTTATTTTACCATCCTTGTTCTTGCATGTTTCTTTTTCCATTAATCACTTACTCTATCTTTCCATCATCTCCCACATTAACTCACGGAAAATACAAATGGAAATAGAGACCTCATCAAAAAAAAATTAAAACACTATGTATTTAAAACTTATTAAAAGTTCATGATCAAGTAAGATTATGGATATGTCAACTCAAAAGATCACATTTGAGTTCAAATATTACACCATATATTTAAAACTTATTAAAAGTTCATGATCAAGTAAGATTATGGATATGTCAACTCAAAAGATCATATTTGAGTTCAAATAAAAGATTATCCACTTGAAGCCGCAAATAAAAAAGGTGAATGTTATTGCAATTAAATTATACATCGATCAACCACATGTATATTTGAGTTGATTAATAAGAGGCAACTTAATTGGAGATCATCATGTTCTGAAATATTATGTAAAATATGATATTTGAAGTTCAAATATATAACATCTATTGTCTTGATGATGAACCACACTAGTTGGTTCGAAACGCGTCGACAAATGAGATGCCATGTGATTTTCACCCCAGAATCTTTCTCTAACTAAATATGGATCACAGAAGCCTAAATGCTATATAACATCTATTCAATCAACTTAACATTGTTTAGTAGGTAATTAATTATGCCACGACTTAAGGTACTAAAGCACTAATTTAAATAGCCATATACGACACGTGTTTCATCTATAAAAGAACAATTTCAAACTTGTGAATTACAAAACAAATAAATTGTAGACTATTTTCTATCTGCGTAATTTTTGGTTTTGATAGAATCTAGACTTTTTATTTAAACACATATCTCAAAATAAAATGAGATATTACATTTTTAAAATATTAACAAATAATATTTGATTTTTTTATAATATCATCCATTATCGTAATATGCTAGATGGAAGTTGTGCACATAGGAAAAGTAAAATAAATTAGTTTAATTAAGTTGCTTTCTCATAAACATTAAGCGAGATTTTCGCTTTTTCATTTATTTATTTTTGGTGGGTTTATTTATTTATTTTTCAATATCTAATAGAAATAATTTATTTTGATTATTTATTTTTATGTAAAAAGTTATATATATATATATATATATATATATATATATAATATTTAGTTTTGAAAATTTCAATCATTTAATAATAAAATTATTATCCTATGGTTTTAAGGTATTTATTAATAAGTTTTTTTTCTCAACATTAGCATATTAAAATGGAAAATTTTTGATTTTTTAAAAAGTTTTAATTATAGATAATATTATGTAGCTAGAATTTTGGGAGTTAAATTTTACAAATGGGTAATTTTACATGTTTTTTTCTCAAAAAAACGTTTAGTTAATTTTCATTTTTGATAAAAATTATTAACCCAAATTTTATAGGGTAAAATTGTTTTATATTAAAATTGACGAAAAAAAAATTATATAGACTATATAAAATCCTTAGAAATTTGAGTATTTTTACTAAAAAAAATTTAAATATTTTAAAGTTTGGAAATTATGGACTAGTAAAATTTGCTAAAATTTCTACACTTTAAGATAAATTTCCATCTTTAAAATTTTTCATTAATATGACAAATAACTAACAAAAACCATTACTATTAACTTAATAGCCTTTTCTCTTTCATCAAATCAAATTAACCCTAAACTATCATTTTTCAATTATAAAATTTTTTTAGTGTTAAATATTAACCTACCTTACCTACAAAATAATTTTCAATAAAAAAATAATAAGAACGCTTTTGGAAAAAAATTGAACAAAGAAATGTAAAAAAAATAAACAAACTCTCACATAAATACATTGTTAGTTAAAACTATATTGGTCAATATGTATATATGTGCATGCTACACTTACTAAAAAGAAATTTATTTATTTTTAAATGTTAGGATGATCATTAGATCAAATAACACATATTTATTTTCTTTTTGAAAAATGAATTAGTTGTACATGTATTTTCAAATAAAGAGAGAGGGCGTTGTGTAATTATTTTATATTTTAAAGTTTTATATTTTATTTTTTCAAATACTTTTTTTAATTAGTTTATGTTTTTTTATTGTTTAAAATATATTTTTAGACTATATAAATTAACTATATAGGAAATTTAACTATATAGGGAATTTGCATTGTGTAGAGTTTACAGATTAGATTGATAATTAGAACAAATTCTTTTCAAATTTCATGTAAATTGTAAAAAACAATATAATAAAAAATTATCCAAAACACGGAACTATTAAAATCCCATGAGAATGAAAATTTGAAAACCATAAAACTTAGTAAATAAATGAGAATAAAAATGTAAATATTTAAAGAGAAAAAACAATAAAACAACTACATAAAATGAATTGGAGGTGAAAACACCATAAAAATTAGTAAATAAAATGAATTGGAGATCCACGTGGAAGTTTTAGGGAAATCCCTTTCCATGGATACACATGTAATAAAGTTATATCAAGACTCACCATATTTGAAATTTTTTTATTACCGCTATTGAGGTTTTGCTCATAAAGGCAAAAGCAAAGTGAACGGATTATAAATATTTTAGAATTCAAAACGGATGAAAATATACATCAAATAAATATGAATATGGATATTAAATATTTTTATGTAATGACTCCAGAAGATGTAATGTGGAATTTTACTATGGTAAAAGATAGTGTGGTAGTTGTTGTTTTATTTATAAAAAAAAAACAAAATTCTGATATATTATTTGTATTGAGAAATTTAAATATTTTTCTTGAAATGTTGGCAGCCTCTTAAAGGAGGATTTCAAAGAAAGAAGTCAGTTGCAATAACTGATTAAAAACTACCCTCCCAAACAGGAAAAGTCCTGGAAGTGGGGAGGAAGTTCTGTGCTGTGAGGACAGACAGAAGGATCTCTTTCCAAGAGGAGAGAAAGAGGAAAAATACAAGAAAAGGGGTTAAGTCTGGTAAGGACGAGATAACCAAGCACAAGGATGCACATATCTTGTTGAGGGCTGAAGGCCTGCAAGATGGCTCGGGGGGAGAACCGAGTCTGATAGACGGATCTCATGGTTGGGAGGAAGAGCAGAATCGAAAAGTAGGTGATTGCTAAAGTACCTATTCATGACTCTGGCGAACCAGGTATGGTTTCATACTGCAGAGCCTTTAATGAATTCTGAATGATGAATATACAGTGGACTTATAGTAGCCAAATGATAATTGTGTTTCGTTCCCTTAGTTACTGTCATGTTGTTAATATAGCTACATAGGTGTAGTTTTAACTAAAATACAGACTATTAATCTATAGGCATATTAAGAAACAACCAGAGAAACAGCGGTGGTTCCAAGCGAAGAAAAACATTTCATGAGACAAGCAGTCCAGAATGTCCTAGAATATAACCAACAGTTAATGTAAGATGCCAAACAATATCAGAGACATCCTGAGCCTGAACAATGGATGCCGGCTGTAAATCTTGTCTTAAGACACCGACAACAAAGAAGATGAATCCCACTTCTAATTATAAGAAAACTATCGAAATATGAAGAGCCAATATATTGTTTCAGGCAAAGAAAACAAAACGCTGCAACCATATGAAATGGGAAGCCATACATTAACCCGATACAACCAATGTTATCAAATAATAATATTTGAAGCTACAGCAGTAGAGAAATCAGACTCATATAGAATAACAAAGTAGAAACGATGGATTAAACAGTGTACACGTTAGGGTTAAAGATTTAGAGAAGGCGCAACCACAGCTGTGAGCACGGCCAAGAGGAAATCTTCCTCCGGGGTAACCAGTATCGGAACAAGAACCGGTGCATGTTATCAAGAAAACCCCATACAGGGGATATAATCCAACATTTTTAAGGAAGGGAAAGAAGTATTGCACCACTGCATAAATCGAGCCGAACACATCATTAACAGAACTATTCAATGACAAGAATTACCCGGAGATATCAGAACTATTTACTCCGACACTGTAACAAATATAAGTAAATATGAAGAACTCTGCCGTCGCAGAGACAGATAGCTTATCCATAGCTGGAAACGAACCATTGGTAAGCAAGGAAAACGATGCATCATATTAACATTGTTCGGAACGCGAAAACATATTAATAATTGCTAAAACGCAAGCAACCCAGGAGAGGGCTCAGACAGAGTAAAATCTTCGAATGTAAATTAGAAAAGAACCCAGATAGTATAACTTTGAAGTGTAAACATTTGTATATAAAACCGAAACCTCAAAATATAGACTGGTTCTGCTAACTAAAAGTTGGCGCTACGCGCACAGTTGCCTTTAAATTAAATACAGAGGCACCATTGTCCAAAGATGCCGAAAGGGTAGATATACCAAAATAATTAGTCCACAGACAACTGAAATTGAGTACATGGATTCCGCCGTGCATTACAATTCACCAGGGTCGGACATGGATTCAAGTCAGAAAACAAACCCATATCAGTCGTGAGGGTCCTCTTGGGGAAATACCTCTGCAAATCAAAAAAAAACGAGAGGGAACCAGCATCCGGACCCCGGACTGCAATAACCACAAATGCGAATGTATTAGGGTCGAAGGAGCTGAGAGCTCTCGCACCCAGGAGGAAAACAAAACAAGAAGAACGCCTCTTACCTGTAATTGCCGAGAGAACTGAGGCGTAGGGGTTAGCACCTCGATGTTGACAGAGGGGCTGGAACGAACCCACCTGCATACACTACCAGTAAGAGAAAACGAATCAGTATGAATTTCTAACAGGTAACAAATTAACTCTGAATGCGAACCACAAATGGAGAAGCAGATGAGTATTACCTGTGTAAGCTTTACGATGAGCACTCCACGGTCTCCGGAAGGTGAACAGGTTGCGAGGACGACGCTGGTGGATTCGAACCGGTGTCTGAGCACCAGAGTGGAGTCGGGTAGACCTTGCGAAACAAATGAGCTCCAGTCTTGCTCCAGTAGGGTTATGTATTGATCTAAAACCCTCAGGCTTTTCCCAGCCCTTCGATCCGAGGAGTGAATCCTGATCGTTGAAGTAGAGCGGGAAACTGGAGCGGAGAAGCCGAGAAACCAGAACCCGAGGTGTCACATGGCCGAGCGGGCAAGCCATGCCACCTGCCATAGCGTGGACCACCACCATTAAGACAACCGATGACTTGGCGCCTGCAAGGGCTGCGGCCAGACCACAAACCTCTGCGCCAAATTAATATAAGCCACGTACTGGGAGGGGTTGATGAGTTAGGGTTAAATGAATATCATACAACCCACCTTAACCAAATCTCAGCGCAGTACATAAACATTAATGCAGCACATAAACCGATTAAACTACAAGGTTACAAAGTATATGGTGTTAGGTAATGCAGCATACAAACTAACATGTAGTAATGCGTAAAAGGGGAACAATGTTATAACATAGTAGAGTTACCGTTTATGCCTCTTTAAATTTTTTTTTTTATGTATATGTGAATGAGGGTGTGACAAATTGGTATCAGAGCCCAGTTTCAACACTGTGGCCTCAGGAACGACATGTTTCACTGTGCAGGAAATTACACCATACATAACCATACATATGTATAGAGAGTTAATAAATCAATTAACTACTGTTTCTGTCTATTTTAGGGGTGAGATACAGGAACTCAACAGCTAACAGCTAGCTAGGAAAAAGAAGAAAAATGCAAGAAGCCGGCAGCGCTCCTCGGGAAAACCCAGAGCTGTGGGTACAGCTGGGCGAGGAAACACGAAGTACAAATCTCGCAATCCTGGAAACCGTTCAGGAGTTGAAAAATGAGATGGCACGATTACGAGAAGACAACGCGCGCTTGACAATGGAACAAGAGAGAATTCTGAAGAGTTTGTCGGACAGGCAGAACCCACCCTTATCTAATCCCAGTACGGAACAGCAGAAGATGACGGAAGAGCAAAACTATCAATTTGGACCTGAAAATTCAGAAGGTAAGGAGGACCATTCTGATAATGTACCAGAACAGCAAACTTCAAAACGTCAGAAGATGGAACTGCAGGGAGAGTTTCGAAAAATTAAACCCCCACATTTTGATGGGGAACAGGAAGAAGCAGCTGAAGCATGGCTAATAAACATGAACAAATATTTCCAGTTGTATGAGTATGATCATAACTTGAAGGCACGACTAGCTATTTTCCAGTTACAAGGTAAAGCAACCCTGTGGTGGGAGGAAATCAAGATAGTCAAGGGGGTAAGTGAATGGACTATCACATGGGAGAAGTTCTAGAAATACTTCAAAGAGAGATATCTGACCGAGCGCTTCTACGATGAAAAGGCAAGGGAATTCCATGATTTATGGCTGGGGCAGTAGACTATGGACGAATTCATTAATCGTTTTACTTCTCTGCTACATTATGTACCCTATATTAAGGAGGAGAAGGCCAAGGTGCAAAGGTTTGTGAGCAGCTTACCTTCATATATAAGAGAAATGATTGAATTTGACAATCCTAGGACAATGGATGAGGCTATCCGCAAAGCAAGGATCTGTTACCAGCAGAATAAACAGAAGGGGGATGCTTCAAATAAAAGATGGAATGAAAAAAAGAGTAGTCGGATTGTCGGAAACAGCAAAGGAGGTCGCAGTAATGGTGGTAAGGGAGCTGGTAAAGGATTGAACAGCAGAACTGTAGCAAGAAGTGCGTCCCGGGCTAGGCCCACAAGTGAGACTAGAGTAAGTGAACAGCCTGTTAGGCCAGAAGGTGAAGGAATGACCAGACCTCCAGTTCAATGCTGGGGCTGTGGAGGACCCCACTATGTTAAGAACTGCCCACAGCGAAAGGGTACGGACCAGATATCCCAGATTCACGAAGCATCAACCGTTGGGGATGTGGCACGTAGTGTACCAAGGATTAACGCAGCTTTGGACGATCGCCAAGCGGAATACCAGCCGACTATGGTGGAATTTGAAGGTAAAATCTCAAACTTTTCTATAGCTGTTCTCATTGATCCAGGAGCTACTTTAAGTTATATTAGCCCAAAAATAGTGGAACAGTGTAAATTACAATCTGAAAAATTCAGAAATCCGTGGTTGGTTCAACTAGCTACGGGAGCCAAAAGACGGGTCTTGGCAAAAATAAATAATTGTTCTTTAACCGTAGCAGGCCAGCCAATAGTTGTGGATCTGAACGTACTACCCTTGGGTTCATATGACATCCTGATTGGGATGGATTGGCTGGAGAAACACTGGTCATTGGTAAACTGCAAGACTAAAACCATTTACTATAAGAATGATCTTGGTGAGCAGCAAGAATTGTAAGGGATCAAGCACCCCATACGGATCCGACCCATTACAGCGTCCCAGCTAGCTAAATGCATCAAAAAGAAATGTCAGATTTATGCTATTCAGGTGGGTTACGCAAATCAGAAGGACAAAACCGCTACGCTGGATAACATTCCAGTGGTGCAAGAATTTGCAGATGTTTTTCCAGAGGAGGTACCGGGATTACCACCTAAAAGAGATGTGGACTTTACCATCGAACTGACCCCGGGGGCAGCACCGGTGTCACGGGCACCATACCAAATGAGCGTACCAGAATTAACAGAATTAAAAATGCAATTGCAGGAGCTGTTAGACAAAAATTACATCCGTCCTAGTGTATCACCATGGGGAGCCCCAGTGCTATTTGTCAAAAAGAAAGATGGAACCTTGCGGATGTGTATTGACTATCGTCAGCTGAATAAGCTCACGATCAAAAATAAATACCCTCTGCCCCGGATTGATGAACTTTTCGATCAGGTGAAGGGGGCAACAGTGTTCTCTAAGATCGATTTGCGATCTGGTTATCACCAGATTAGAATCAAAGAGGAAGATATCGCTAAGACAGCTTTCAGAACACGGTATGGGCATTACGAGTTTGTGGTGCTACCTTTCGGTCTGACCAATGCACCTGCTACATTTATGTGTTTGATGAACAGTGTGTTTCACAGGTTCTTGGATAAGTTTGTGTTGATATTTATTGACGATATTCTGATCTACTCTCGATCGAGGGAGGAGCATGAGGAACATCTTAGAATAGTGCTACAGACTCTGCGGGAACACCAGTTATATGCTAAGTTTAGTAAGTGTGATTTCTTCTGGGAGGAGATACAATACTTAGGCCATATAATCACCAAAGAAGGAATTGCAGTAGATCCTGAGAAAATAAGGACCATAATGGAATGGCCCATACCAAAGGACGTGGCAGATATTAGGTCCTTTATGGGGCTAGCTGGCTATTATAGAAGGTTTGTGGAAGGTTTTTCAAGGGTAGCATACCCTATCACCTCCTTACAAAAGAAAGGGAAGACGTTCAAATGGACCCCAGAGTGTCAGCGGAGCTTTGAGCAGCTTAAACACTTACTCACCACCGCACCCATTCTGTGTATAGCTGATCCTAATAAGGATTACGTGGTTTGTACTGACGCAAGTAAAGAGGGTGTGGGAGGAGTGTTGATGCAGGAAGGAAGAGTAATTGCATACGAATCAAGGAAACTAAAGGAACACGAGCAGAAGTACTCTGCCTATGACTTGGAGTTGGCAGCCGTTATTCATGCACTCAAGATGTGGCGACATTATCTCTTGGGAAGAAAATTTCTGTTGTTAACAGACCATCATAGTCTAACAAACTACTTCAGTCAACCCACCTTAAACACAAGGCAAGCTCGTTGGGCGGATTTCCTAAGTGGGTTTGACTTTGAAATTAAACATTTAAAAGGGAAGGAGAACCGGGTAGCTGATGCATTGAGTCGAAAGGTGCAGTGCTTGTGCAAGATTTCGGTCAGTAGATGGCAGAATACCTTGCTTGAAAAGATAAAAATAGCAGCTGATCAGGATGCTGATTATCAGCAAATTAAACAGCAGGTACAACAACTTTCTGGTAGGGATACACAGCAAGGATATGAATTAGATGATGACGGGATGCTGTATTTTAATAAAAGGCTGTATGTACCTAATGAAGATAGCCTTAGAAAACTGATTCTGGACGAATTTCACATCAGCCACTACACCGGGCACCCAGGATACCAAAAAATGGTCACCGCACTTCGGAAGGAATACTTTTGGCCAGGAATGAAGAAAAATGTAGCTGAATACCTGGCGCGATGTCTGGAATGTCAACAGATTAAGGCGGAGCATTTACATCCAGCAGGACTGCTACAACCCTTACCCATTCCGGAATGGAAATGGGAAACTATTTCCATGGATTTTATAACTGGGTTGCCTCGAACAAAGAAAAATAATGATTCTATTATGGTGGTGGTGGACAAGCTGAGTAAAGCAGCACACTTTATACCTGTACAGTCCACGTATAAGGCTGTGCAAATTGCTCATATTTTCATGCAAAATGTGTTCAAATTGCATGGACTTCCGAAGGTGATAATATCTGATCGTGATGTCAAGTTCACATCAACCTTTTGGAGAACTTTGTTTGCTGAACTAGGAACACAGCTGAACTTTAGCACAGCTTATCATCCCCAGACCGATGGCCAAACGGAACGAGTGAACCAGGTGGTGGAGGACATGTTGAGAGCATGTGTGATGTTGAAACCAACGCAATGGGAAGAATATCTTCACCTGGTTGAATTCGCGTATAATAATGGGTATCACACGTCAACACAGCTGAGTCCCTTTGAGGTTCTGTATGGGCGGAAGTGCCGCACACCCTCAAGTTGGGGTGGACCTGAAGATAGGTTAAGATTTGGCCCAGAAATGCTCAAGGAAATGGAAGACATGGTGAAAAGGGTGCGTACCAACTTAAAGGCTGCCCAGGACAGACAAAAAAGTTTTGCAGACCGGAAGAGAAGGTTTAAGGAATTCCAGGTCGGAGACCATGTGTTTGTAAGAATTCAAGCCAGAAGGAGTACCTTGCAGTGGAGTGGGTGTGCCAAACTTGCTCCACGCTATTTTGGACCTTTTCAAATCTTGGCAAGGGTGGGGCCAGTAGCTTATCAACTCGCCCTGCCAAGTCACATTAAGATCCACAATGTTTTCCACGTTTCTGTGCTAAAAAAATACGTCTACGATCCTAAACATGTGATCCAATGGCAAGATGTTCGGGTCGAGCCGGAAGGCGAGGTTCTGGTCGAACCACTAAACATTCTCGACCGGAGAGAAGTGCGGTTGCGGAAGCGGGTTATTTTCCAAGCTAAAGTGCAGTGGCAGCACTACGGGCCTGATGAGGCCACCTGGGAGGATGAGGAACTCCTTAAAGAAGCTTACCCGAACTTGTTTAGGGAAAACAGACATCGGGACGATGTCCAATCACAGGAGGGGGAGATGTAATGACCCCAGAAGATGTAATGTGGAATTTTACTATGGTAAAAGATAGTGTGGTAGTTGTTGTTTTATTTAAAAAAAAAAAACAAAACTCTGATATATTATTTGTATTGAGAAATTTAAATATTTTTCTTGAAATGCTGGCAGCCTCTTAAAGGAGGATTTCAAAGAAAGAAGTCAGTTGCAATAACTGATTAAAAACTACCCTCCCAAACAGGAAAAGTCCTGGAAGTGGGGAGGAAGTTCTGTGCTGTGAGGACAGACAGAAGGATCTCTTTCCAAGAGGAGAGAAAGAGGAAAAATACAAGAAAAGGGGTTAAGTCTGGTAAGGACCAGATAACCAAGCACAAGGGTGCACATATCTTGTTGAGGGCTGAAGGCCTGCAAGATGGCTCGGGGGGAGAATCCAGTCTGATAGACGGATCTCATGGTTGGGAGGAAGAGCAGAATCGAAAAGTAGGTGATTGCTAAAGTACCTATTCATGACTCTGGCGAACCAGGTATGGTTTCATACTGCAGAGCCTTTAATGAATTCTGAATGATGAATATACAGTGGACTTATAGTAGCCAAATGATAACTGTGTTTCGTTCCCTTAGTTACTGTCATGCTGTTAATATAGCTACACAGGTGTAGTTTTAACTAAAAGACAGACTATTAATCTATAGGCATATTAAGAAACAACCAGAGAAACAGAGGTGGTTCCAAGCGAAGAAAAGCATTTCATGAGACAAGCAGTCCTGAATGTCCTAGAATATAACCAACAGTTAATGTAATATGCCGAACAATATCAGAGACATCCTGAGCCTGAACAATGCATGCCGGCTGTAAATCTTGTCTTAAGACACCGACAGCAAAGAAGATGAATCCCACTTCTAATTATAAGAAAACTGTCGAAATATGAAGAGCTAATATATTGTTTCAGGCAAAGAAAACAAAACGCTGCAACCATATGAAATGGGAAGCCATACATTAACCCGATACAACCAATGTTATCAAATAATAATATTTGAAGCTACAGCAGTAGAGAAATCAGACTCATATAGAATAACAAAGTATAAACGATGCATTAAACAGTGTACACGTTAGGGTTAAAGATTTAGAGAAGGCGCAACCACAGCTGTGAGCGCGGCCGAGAGGAATTCTTCCTCCGGGGTAACCCGTATCGGAACAAGAACCGGTGCATGTTATCAAGAAAACCCCATACAGGGGATATAATCCAACATTTTTAAGGAAGGGAAAGAAGTATTGCACCACTGCATAAATCGAGCCGAACACATCATTAACAGAACTATTCAATGACAAGAATTACCCGGAGATATCAGAACTATTTACTCCGACACTGTAACAAATATAAGTAAATATGAATAACTCTGCCGTCGTAGAGACAGATAGCTTATCCGTAGTTGGAAACGGACCATTGGTAAGCAAGGAAAACGATGCATCATATTAACATTGTTCGGAACGCGAAAACATATTAATAATTACTAAAACGCAAGCAACCCAGGACAGGGCTAAGACAGAGTAAAATCTTCGAATGTAAATTAGAAAAGAACCCAGATAGTCTAACTTTGAAGTGTAAACATTTGTATATAAAACTGAAACCTCAAGATATAGACTGCTTCTGCTAACTAAAAGTTGGCGCTACGCACACAGTTGCCTTTAAATTAAATACAGAGGCACCATTGTCCAAAGATGCCGAAAGGGTAGATATACCAAAATAATTAATCCACAGACAACTGAAATTGAGTACATGGATTCCGCCGTGCATTACAATTCACCAGGGTCGGACATGGATTCAAGTCAGAAAACAAACCCATATCAGTTGTGAGGGTCCTCTTGGGGAAATACCTCCGCAAATCAAGAAAAAAACGAGAGGGAACCAGCATCCGGACCCCAGACTGCAATAACCACAAATGCGAATGTATTAGGGTCGAAGGAGCTGAGAGCTCTCGCACCCAGGAGGAAAACAAAACAAGAAGAACGCCTCCTACCTATAATTGACGAGAGAACTGAGGCGTAGGGGGTTAGCACCTCGATGTTGACAGAGGGGCTGGAACAAACCCACCTGCATACACTACCAGTAAGAGAAAACGAATCAGTATGAATTTCTAACAGGTAACAAATTAACTCTGAATGCGAACCACAAATGGAGAAGTAGATCAGTATTACCTATGTAAGCTTTACGATGAGCACTCCACGGTCTCCAGAAAGTGAACAGGTTGCGAGGACGATGCTGGTGGATTCGAACTGGTGTCTGAGCACCAGAGTGGAGTCGGGTAGACCTTGCGAAACAAATGAGCTCCAGTCTTGCTCCAGCAGGGTTATGTATTGATCTAAAACCCTCAGGCTTTTCCCAGCCCTTCGATCCGAGGAGTGAATCCCGATCGTTGAAGTAGAGCGGGAAACTGGAGCGGAGAAGCCGAGAAACCAGAACCCGAGGTGTCACATGGCCGAGCGGGCAAGCCATGCCACCTGCCATAGCGTGGACCACCACCATTAAGACAACTGATGACTTGGCGCCTGCAAGGGCTGCGGCCGGACCACAAACCTCCGCGCCAAATTAATTATAAGCCGCGTACTGGGAGGGGTTGATGAGTTAGGGTTAAATGAATATCATACAACCCACCTTAACCAAATCTCAGCGCAGTACATAAACATTAATGCAGCACATAAACCGATTAAACTACAAGGTTACAAAGTATATGGTGTTAGGTAATGCAACATACAAACTAACATGTAGTAATGCGTAAAAGGGGAACAATGTTATAACATAGTAGAGTTACCGTTTATGCCTCCTTAATTTTTTTTTTTATGTATATGTGAATGAGGGTGTGACACTTTATTTATGAAGAAACATATTCCATAGTTCAATATGAGGGAGATGTATAATTTTTTTAATATTGACAACCTTCAATTGACATGTGAATTTTTAAAATAAAAACAAATTATTATCTAAATAAATAAATAAATGTTTGTTATATTTTAAAGCAACAATGAATATACATGTTTGGTTAGTTTTAATTAAAAGAAATATAAAACACTAATAAATTCTTTCTCACTCCTTACTAATATTACAATTATGAAGGAGATGTGATAAAAATACTTTAATTTTACTCTCGGTCATAAATAAAGGAAATAGGTGTCAATATGAAATAACATAATTTTATACCAACTTTAGAGAGATAAAATAACTTAAGGTAAAAAGGATATGATATTTTCAATTTTGAGTGAGAAAAATGTATGATTCTTATATTTTTTAAAAATGTTTTACCACAAGGAAAGTAACCTCCTTGTCATGATATAAGCTATGAAAAATGCCAGCTAGATTTTCTACAAACCCAAATTGTTATTATAGATTTACCCTTTCTAAATGCTCTTCCTATGGCTAATGCCTCCTACGACAAGATTGCTTCTAAAGGAAAAATATCAAAACAGCATGGTACTCTTAAGTCCAAATATGGATGGAGACCAACAAAACCAACATTAGTCATCCAATACACTAGGAAACAAAGACTAGCGGGTTTCTTGCCTAAAGAAGCTATAGACCACAAGTTTGATGTTTGATAAAATCGGATAAGTGAATAGATATAATATATGTGGGACCATGCACTTATAGGAATTTTTTCTAGGATCTTTTTCATCCAAAAAATATTTATCCCATTATGTATACAACAAGTTGAAACTTAAACACCATATAAAGTTTGAATTGGGAGGTAACTTTTTTTTTATTATTGTCTTCATGCATTTAGAATATCAGAACCAAGTGTTTAAGAATGAGTCATATCTTTTCAATTCTTTTTACCTATAATCCTATATTGAGCATTTTTCACTTAATAAGGAGGATTTCATGGTGGCCCTTGTATGTTCTAGATGTACTCATTACCATTGGTGTTTTGGGATGAGGAGACCCTAGATAGAATATGAAATTCCCTCGAACAATTTGTTAAAATTTCTGAAGGCATGAAGCAAGAAAGGTATATATGTTATGTTTGGATATGTGTTTATATGAACATTTCTGAGCCAGTAATAGAATCAATAGATATTTATTACTAAGATGAATTATGGAAACAAATGCTTAATGTTGGAGGTGTCATGAATATGATCATTTATACCATAATTGTCCACTGGTAACCATGAACGAAACCCATAAATCGTCTCCAACTGAAGCTAATGATAAATTTATAGTTCTTGAGCATAAAAATCGCAAACCTAACCCCCCACCCTTCACGTCATAATTTTCGAGAAAATAAAGGAGTGGAAGTGAAAGTTATGGGACGCTTGCATCACTAGTTTCTACCTACCTCAATTATACTAAAAGAACTCCTAATATTGAAATGAAAGACCAATTAGGTTCCTCATCCTCCTAGAATGTTCCCTTGTCCTCTAAAACAATCTCAATTGCATTGCTTGTAACCCCTTAATCCTCCACTCCACTTCCACGTGAATCCCTCAAATAATTGTCCTTTCATGAGATAGTTCTCAATGTCATGCTTGAGGGATTTAAATATCTCCCAAATCAATCCAAGGAGATGGATTTCGATGTGCTTAATCTAAAGAAAATAGTGAAATCCTAGAACTGTAAGGATCCTTACATCCTTGCAAAGCATCAAGTTTGTTTATTCAATTGAGCTTATTTGAAGTATAAACATCTATCATCTTGATTGAATTTTGGAACCAACAGTATTGTATCATTGGGGGTCCAAAAAGATTCATTAAAATATACATAACATTCACATATGGATGGGAAGGAATGGGGAAATATGAGCAATTTACAATTGTTGCATGAATTGGGAAGCACGCTGGTTAATTCTAAAAGAGTTAGGGTTATCATTATAGCACGTTGTAGATCTAACAAGTCTCAACCATTAAATTAGTATCATGAAATATGAGGGGCCTTAAGCATAAATCAAGTCAAAGGGTCATGAGAGATAAATGGATTGAGGAGAAACCATCAATAATGATGATCCAAGAAACAAAAATATTAAGTGAGGTTTTGTCTAATATAACAAACAATTACAGGAAGAAATGTGAGGTAGTCACAATAGATGTGCAGTGGTATTATCGATGCCTAGACATTATTTGTTATTGTTAGGGTCCCACCCTAACCCCCTTATTTATGTACCAAGAGCAAGTCATAGTTATAGTTAAGTAAGGAGTCAATAAAGCCCATATTAATAATTGTAAGTGGTTAACCCGCAATTAATGATGGGACCACAGTTAATTGCAAATGGGCCATGCTATTAGATAGATGGTATTAATAAGAACCATGGTATTGATCCATGGTATTACATGTATGAGTCATATATAAATGATAGAGACTCCCTACAAGGAGCATCGTGTCTTATTTTGTAATCGAGCTCTGCTCTATTGGAGGTTGCCCCCTCGAAGAGGCAAGTGAACATTGCTTTCTAAATAATAAAATACTTGTTGTTGTTTCTCACTATTCTATGTTCTGGGTATATTTCCTCACATATTTGTATTCTGGTATCGTCTTGCAGGTTGAGAGCATAACAAGTGGTATTAGAGCTCTTTCCAGGGCCGGTGGGATCTCCATTTCTTAGCAAAAAAAATTTTGGCTAGGTCTTTAAACCACGGGATCTGTCGTTGAGCGCATAAATCTGTGGATTTGGGGAGGCATGCACATAGGAAATACAAGAGATGGTCACGCTTGTTGGAATCCCTTGTAACCCCTATGGGTATCCCTTCGAGTAGTAGCGCATTAGACAGAACCGTGCACGGACTGTCTTCCAAGTACCCTCTGGGTATATCGGAAGCCCCCTAGCTGCTTTGAAACCTCGCCATAGATAAACCGTCGGTCGTCTTGCTGCTACAGTACACCAAGAACAGCACTAGGAGAGATTACTCGCCTGTACAATAGGGTAGTTGGGTTGTATGGCTAAGGGTACGGTTGATCCTCCTTAATTAGAGCCTGAAACATTGGGCCGAGTACTACTGTCAGACCCTTATGTATATTGCGATCTGTAGCACCTGACACTCCTCGAGACCATAGTTCCCTTTTTTATCTCGGGATCATGCATAATCTCTGCCAAATCAGATCTCGCAAGTGGGGTTGCAGCAACAGCGGACAATAGTCTTGCAGTTCTGAGTTGGCATACCAGCCTTTCTGATCCATCAGATCCACAGCAACAATCGGTGCCACCGCTCAGAGCTATCCGATCAGCCATTCAAATCTCTCAGATCCACCAGATCTGAGTATTTGTGTGGGGTTCCTATATTGGGGCGTGATTTTTGCAGGACTTTTGGCAGCATTGACATTTTGGGGATTCGGCTACTGTAGTATTCCTAAGCAAGTAGTAGAACTTCGTTAGGAGTTTTCAGAAGAAAAAAAAGATTCTGAGACCCCCTGGGGCGCTTATTGGTGATCTAGCCCATAAGGATCAGGACGATGAGCTGAGCAAGGTGGTACCATTCAACTGTTAGTGAAAAAAATTCGGGCGGTCCCAGATTTCATGTACATCGGATCAGTGCATGGTAGAAACTAGAGCGCAAGCTATGGCCAATGAGAAGATCAACAAGCATGAACAATCCTTGCAAGCCATACAAGCTCAACTTGACAGACTAACTGACACACTATTTAAGGGCAAGGAGGAAGCCCGCGAGGAGGCGTATATTGGCAATGGACACAATGAGGGTGAGTCTAGCCACTCTCTTCACCTCTGGGGCACCCACTAACAATCCCGTCTGCGACCTCCCAAGTTGGATATGCATAAATTTGATGGTTCTCACCCAGCCGCATGGATAGCACAAATGGAGCAGTATTTCAATCTGAATAACATCTTAGATAATGAGACTCAGCTTATGGTGGGAAGCATGTACTTGGACAATGAACAATGGAAATGGTGGGAATGGCATCAACGTTTCAATGGAAGTTTTCTGACTTGGACCACCTTCAAAAAAGCTCTTACAGAGCGCTTTGACCAGGAATCTTCTTTTTTGGGTCGTCTCACTAAGCTCTAATAGACTGGCACAGTGGATGAATATGTTACAGCCTTTGAATCCTTAGCTTTCCACACTATGGATCTATTATATGCATTCTACACGGAATGTTTTATCAGCAGTCTTAAAGAGGTCATACAAGCCAACGTCCGACTACACCACCGTCCCACATGGTTGTAAGCTTGCAAGGTAGCTCGTAACGTGGAACATGCATTAGCAGCCCAATCCATTTGCCCAAATTTTACCACCAAGGGTCGCCCCCCACAACTCACAGCACGACTCAAACACTTAAGGTTCAAAAGGTGTCACCTGCAGAAATGGTTGAAAGAAGAAAATAGGGATTATGTTACTACTGTGATGAAAAATACTCCCCAGGTCATAAATGCAAGGAGCCTAAATTTTTTCAAATTGATGCCACTGATTATAGCTCATCAAAGGAAGCCCCACCACTTGAGGAACCGGAGGACGTAGAAGAGGACAGCCAGAAGGACAATGTCCCTGATGAACCAATTATTTCGCTGCATGCTTCGGCAGGGATTTCTTCACCTCAAACTCTCAAAATCAGAGGTTTTATTAAACATCTCCCAGTAGTAGTATTGATTGATAGTGGAAGTACACATAATTTAATCCATCAAAAAGTCATGGAAGCAATGCATTGTTTTGTACGAGCAGTTTCTAACTTCCAAGTCCAAAATTTGGATGGGGAACAATGAAATGTGAATGCCTCCGTGAAAATGTCAAACTTAAAATGGGGGATTAGCAGTTGAAGACCCACATGTTTTCCATACACATGGGAGGGTGCGAAATTGTCCTTGCTGCTAAATGGCTTCGCACTCTTGGGCCAATCACAATGGATTTCCAGGAGTTATATATGAGATTTAAGCATAACAACTCCACACATACCCTCCGCAGACTCTAGGCGGGAGCTCCCTCTATCATCAGCTCACATAGGATGGAAAAATTGCTAAAAAAGGGCCATCATGGAGTTATAGCTCAATTTAATGCCATCCATGCCATCGAATCCAATTCTCTGTTGATTCATCCAAAGATGCAATAGATTTTAAATAACCATCTTCCAGTCTTTGAAAAGCCTCATGAGATTCCACCCTCGTGAGCGGAACATGATCATAGCATCACCTTGGTTCTAGGGTCCCAACCAGCAAATGTGCATCCATACAGATATCTGTTCACCCAAAAGAATGAAATAGAAAAAATAATCAAGGAACTTTTGGAAGCAGGTGTCATTCGTCCCAACATTAGTCCTTATTCATCACCGGTGGTTATGGTGCTCAGGAAAGATGGGGAATGGTGGATGTGTCCAGACTTCAGGGCCCTCAATAAGTTGACAGTCAAAGATAAATTTCCCATCCCGGTTGTTGATGATTTGCTGGATGAACTCAATGGGGCTCAATTCTTCACTAATTTGGATCTTCGCTCAGGCTACCACCAAATTCGTATGAAGGAGGATGACATTCCAAAGACTGCTTTCAGAACTCATGAAAGCCATTATGAGTTCATGGTCATGCCATTGAGTCTTTGTAATGGCCCATCTACTTTTCAGAGCCTTATGAACCACCTTCTCAAACCATATCTCAGGAAATTTGTCATTGTCTTCTTTGATGACATCCTCATCTATAGTTGCACTTGGGCCGCACATCTTCAGCATGTAGATCTGCTCTTGCAACTGCTCCACAAGCATAAATTATTTGTTAAGATATCCAAATGTTCTTTTGGCATGGAATAATTTGAGTATTTGGGCCACATTGTGGGGTGTGAAGGTGTCAAGGTGGACCCCAAAAGGATCCAGGCAAAGTAGGATTGGCCTCAACATAAGACCTTGAAGAGCTTGAGAGGATTTTTGGGTCTCACAGGCTATTATCGCAAATTTTTCCGCAATTATGGTCGCATTGCAAAGCCCCTCACTCAACTCCTCAAGAAAAATTCATTCTTCTGGAATGATGATGCACAACAGGAATTTACAGCTCTCAAAAATGCCATGTGTTCCACTCCAGTCTTAGCACTACCTGATTTCAACAAATCTTTTGTCATTGAATGTGATGCTTTGGGTACGGGTATTGGGGCGTTCTTAATGCAAGAAGGTCGACCCTTGGCCTTCACAAGCCAACAAGTAAGTGGGAGGAATCTGGGACAATCTACCTATGAGAAGGAAATGATGGCCATCTTACATGCAGTAGATACCTGGTGACCTTACTTATTGGGGTGACGTTTCCAAATCCGCACAGACCATCATAGTCTTAAATATTTTTTGGAGCAACACCTATCCTCCCCACAACAAAATAAATAGCTCGCCAAAATGCTAGGATATGATTAGGAGATCATTTACAAGAAATGGTGCGAAAATAATGTAGCAGATGCATTATCTCGCCAATTTGAGGAGGAAAGTACCCTGCTCGCAATTTCCCTTCCCATTCCAGAATGGATTGAAGAGGCTCGTAGGGAATGGTTTTCACATCCCTGGTTCTCCCAACTCATTACTCAATTGTAGGCGGATCCAAATTCCACCAAGGACTACTCGTGGCAGGATGAGATTCTTCGCTACAAGGACGGAGTTGTAATATCATTAACATCCACCTTCAAAAGCCACATTTTGGCAAAATTGCACTCATCCCCCATTGCAAGACATTCAGGCTTTCAGAAGACATATGCTTGCACTAGAAGATCATTTTTTTGGACAGACATGAAAAAGGACATCCTTACTTTTGTAGCGGAATGCGATGTCTGTCAACGCCACAAAGGGGAGACAGTCAAAGCACCAGGCACATTACAACCGTTGCCCATCCTGGCATCTATATGGATGGAGGTTTCTATGGATTTCATTACAGGTCTTCCAAAGTCAGGAAACAAGTCAGTCATCATGGTGGTTGTGGACCAACTTTCTAAGTATGCTCATTTCTGCACCCTACCCCACCTGTTTACACGGACTTTGGTCGCTCAATATTTCATGGATCAGATCTTCAAATTGCATGGCATGCCCACTTCTATTGTGTCTGATCATGACCCGATCTTCACCAGTACTCTTTGGTAGGAACTCTTCAAGCTACAAGGCACCCAACTAAAACTCAGTACTTCCTATCATCCACAAACAGATAGTCAAACTGAAGCCGTCAACAAATGTCTGGAAACCTACCTTAGGTGTTTCACTTCGGAAAGAAACATTTATGGGTACAGTGGTTACCTCTAGTTGAATGGTGGTATAACACCAACTATCATGCCACCACCAAAGTGACTCCATATGAAGCAGTTTATGGTCAACACCCTCCTTCCCCTACTTCTTATATCAAGGGGTGCTCCAAGGTACAAGAAATGGATCAACTCCTACAAGACTACACAACCATGCTCGCCCATCTGAGAGAGAATCTTCATCAAGCTCAAAACTACATGAAGCAATAGGTAGATCAGCATCGCTCAGAGCGCCAATTTCAAGAAGGGGATCAGGTATTTTGAGGTTGCAACCATATAAGAAAACTTCACTCAAATACAAGGGTTGTCATAAACTATCTCCAAAATTCTATGGACCATATCAAGTACTTCAACGCATTGGAGAAGTGGCCTACAAGCTAGCTTTGCCACCCACTACGAAAATCCATCCAGTTTTCCATGTCTCATGCCTCAAGAAAGTGATTGGGAACAATTTCATAATTCAAACCAGTCTACCCGAATTAGATGAAGAAGGTTCAATCTGACTCCAACCTGGATAGGTCCTAGACAAACAAGAACAGCACCTGCGTGGCCGCATGATCAGGGAAGTCCTCGTCAAGTGGAAAGACACCTCTCCGGAAGATGCAACCTGGGAACCAGCCACTATTCTTCAGCAGTTTCCGCAGCTTCAGCCTTGAGGACAAGGCTATTCTTAAGGGGGAGGGCATGGTAGGGTCCCACCCTAACCCCCTTATTTATGTAGTAGGAGCGAGTCATAGTTATAGTTAAGTAAGGAGTCAATAAAACCCATATTAATAATTGTAAGTGGTTAACCCGCAATTAATGATGGGACCACAGTTAGTTGCAAATGGCCATGGTATTAGATAGATGGTATTAATAAGAAGCATGGTATTGATCCATGGTATTGCATGTATGAGTCATATATAAAGGATAGAGACTCCCTGCGAGGAGCATCGTGTCTTATTTTGTAATCGAGCTCTGCTCTATTGGAGGTTGCCCCCTCGAACAGGAAAGTGAACATTGCTTTCTAAATAATAAAATACTTGGTGTTGTTTCTCACTATTCTATGTTCTAGGTATATTTCCTCACATATTTTGTATTCTGGTATCGTCTTGCAGGTTAAGAGCATAACAGTGATGATCAATATATTTGAATCACCAACATGTATGCTACATTTTGCATTCTAACCATACATTTCTAGACATTTGGTTTTGGGAATAATATCATATGTCCAATGTTTATGATCCTAATATCTCAAATCATAAATTATTTATCCTTAAGTCTATCGTATAGATCAACACCTTAATCTCTCCCTCTCCATGGATAATTATCGGACATTTTAATATTATCATGTCATTCATTCAGAATAAGGGTGGAATCCAAATGTTAGAGAAACAAATAACACTATTTTAGGAACCAATCAACTCATCTTGCCTTGTTATGGTGGAAATAAATAACGACACTTATACCTAGAATAATTGGTGAGGAGGTCAGGAATAGGTTGCATGAAAATTGAATTGATTCCTAATTTTTTAGAATATATTGAGTTGGGACATGTTCATTTAACCGTCTATCCTCCCTACCCATGGGTCAGCTTATTGGGCCATATCCCTCAACATTGATTTAAAAATCCACCCTTGAAATCATCCATTTAGATTTGAGAATTTTTTACTTCTCCATCGATATTTCCACTCAAATATTCAACTATGGTGGGAGGATCTAGGGTCAATAGATGGATCATCTATGTGATGGGCCAATAAATTAGCTCCTTTTTATCACCTTGTTATCATAGTTTTGACCATTTATACCTTTTAGATGACTTCATCATCATCCTTTTTCATATCTTTGTCACCTTCTAATGCATGTATGTTATCTCAGGTACAAAAGTTACATGAAATATCTTTAGAGGTAATGTGTCCAATATTCTAGATTTTTATATGTTTTCATTATAAAAACAATTTAAAATTTAATGATTTTAGAATGTGATAAAATATAGAGCTTCTATGTGGACCTGTAGTAGATTTGTAGGTTTGTGCACCTCTAGGGACAACTTACCCAAACCAAGCAAGGAACCATGTCGCAAACAACATAGGGATGGTTACTAACCTATTAGGTGCACCAAAGAGGAAAATATGTCATCAATGTGGTGAAGTTAAATTTTGAGAGAAGTGGTGAAAATACACGTGGTGCAGTGTATACCATTGAAAGACTATGGTATGGCATAATGACAAATCATTGACAAACTGTGAATGCATTGTTGCAAGATTAAGCACTAGAGAATAATATTCAATGGCCATGTGTGATCTTTCAGAGTCAAATACCATCATTCGATGAGCTAATTTATATACTCTGAGTCTATATTATAGCGATAGGATTATTAGTTATCATATCTACTTCTAATTTGTAGTAAGGAATCTTTGAAATTGTTACTTTACAAACATTATATGTTGCAGTATTTCTAAAAAGACTAGAAAGACATATAGACCTGAGTTTAGTTTATTGTATGAACCTTTTGTATTTAATATAGTTGCAAACCAACCAAGTTCTATTTCGTCATGCATATTTATTTTTTATTTTGTTCATAGTTAGGTTTTGAGGTTTCTTCAAGCTCGTGTGACCACCATGAGGGTCCCCTCTCCAAGAATTCTGACGTTTTTTCATATATTTTCGGACTGTATTTATCTTTTTTTTTCATAGTATAATTTGCATGCTCTATTTCATAGAACATTGGAAATACTGTTTTTTCTTAAGAATTTAACCCATGATTTATTTCCATTACAATCCACCAAACACGTGTTCCTAAATATACTTAAAAAGAATTCAAATTTAGAATTAGTTCAATAATCACTTTGGTTTATTTTTGTACTGTGAATTTCAATTTCAATCTAGTGAGAATTTTAATTACTTTTGGGTGTTTCAATATTGTGTAGGTTCACCATAGAAAACTTCTGATTGAATATGGATAAAATATTTAAAATCTTCAAACTATAAGATTAAAAAATATTCAAGAATGTTTATTATTGAAAATTAATTGAATTTTTACATGGAAAAAAAAGGGTTTATAAATGTTTCGAAACCATAATCATATTTTATGAGATTAGATTTAATTTATTTCTTCAAATAGAGTTCCTTTTAAATGCCAACTTACTTTTGATAGAATTTGAGTGTAAGTCCTTCCTTATATTTTTCATTACACTTCATAAGTTTCGAAAACTTGAATGATAAGATAAAATGTTCAAGAATTCTACTACAATTGAATTAAATGACATTTTTTGTGTGTGTTATCACCTAAAATGTGATCACCTAGCCATTTTTCACTAGGATGATCGAAATACACCATGTAGTATGGGTTTTTACATATTAAAACCCACTTTCACCTTAGGAAATAATTTAGAGAACAACTTTCCTAAATTATTTTTGAAAATAACCTAAAAATCGATAGGAATGATTAAATAAACCACTCTTTATTTATTATTCCCTTGAAATAACTATTAAATGACTATTTACTAATTATTACTAACCACATTACCTAGAAATAACTATATAGATATTTATTTATTTATTATTCCTTTACCTTCATAGATTCCTCCAATGAAATAATTATTAAATCAATTCTTAGTAATTATTTCTAACACACCTTGCCAATATCTCCTTAAGGTAATTAATAAATCATTTTTATTTATTAATTACTTTAACCATTTTTCTTAATTAACTCAATAAACCATTATTTTTTGCGTTAGTTCATTAAATAATTATTTTTGACCATTTCATTAATATTTTCCTCACTTTAATATAATAAAGTACTCCTAATGGTTATATCTTGGTTTGGTCTAATAATATATTATTATTTGACTAGATCTAGATCTATCCTAGCATTTTATTATAAATAAAGATATTTTTCCCTCGCTCTCTACAGATGATCATAATCAGCATCGTCATTTTGTCCTTAGTACTCATAAGATCTCCATATCGAGTTCTACCATCATTCTCTATCTTTCGCACCGCAACAAGGAAGACATAGAAGAAACATGAGTAACAAGCATAGGGATTTAAAGGTCCCGTCCCACTAAGAATGATATAGACCCATGCCCATGTAATTCTTCAATTGGTGTTTTTTTCAGCAATAAAAAGATTAATTTCATTACATTGGGTTCATTTTCCTTTTTTTTGACATATGCTTTTCAGTATTTGTAGTTGTTTTTTGCAGGGCTTCTCACATTTCGTTTTACAGATATGAAGACAGTACTGAAGATAAAAGGTTTTGCAAGATACTTCTCCTTGTTTTTCTCCATTATTAGTAAAATCATCCTCAACCATATAAAATTATATTTTTGACCCACCTTCTCAAAAATCTTCTACTAACAGTGTTATTGATAGGGTAGTGTACATAGGATTTCGCTTTTAATTTAGATTTCCTTGTAAATTATGCAACTTCGAGAATGTAGATATAGTAAAACGAGAGGTAGAAACATAGGAATCACATTGTGAGGTCTCTCCTAAACTTATATGTCTAATTTCATTTATTTTTATTTGCATACGTTAGAATGCATGTACAGAGAAAAATACTTAAGAGCTACATTAATTAGACATAGAAATTCAATAAAACAATCACCTACCAGCCCCACTAGATCACATGGTGTAGTGAGAGCCACATCAAGTATTACAACTTTTGCAGGTAGAAGAAGGTATCCTAAGGTGAAAATATCTAAAATCAAGACTAGAGAGAAACCAATTTCTTCAACAAAGGTAGTAGTAGACAAACCATCATCTTCAACATAGGAAATTATCTTTCATCCTCATTCAATAGGAGAAAGAATTATTACATAAGAAAAAGAAGAGGGAATATTCTTTGGAAGACTAATAGTTGAGGAATCAGTTGAAGGAAATGCAATAGAAGAACCAATTGTAGAAGGATAAGGAGAAGTATTTCCTCCCCCCAATGGAAATGAAATAATAATAGGTGGAGGTGGAGGTGTTAGATCACTTTTTAGAGGTGGAAGAGGAGGTAGAAAAAGATACGGAGATGATGATAATGAACAATATACATATAGGTTTCCTATTTAGGATACAAATAATAATCTCAATATGAAAAATATTCTTGATTTGTACTTCCAAATTTTAATGGTATGCAAACAGATGACCCAGAACGTATTCTTTTTTAGTTTTAAGTACTGCGTAGAAGTTATTATTATTTACAAGAAGCTCAAAAATTAAATTTGTTTCCTACTACCTTAAAATATGGGGCTCCAAAATGGTTCATGGGATTAACAACAAATTATGTAGGATCATGTGATGTAATGAGACAAATATTTTTATATAGATGTAAATATTATTGCATACAACATGATATTAAAGAAGAAATTTTTAAAATGAACCAAAGAGAGGATGAGAATCTTGAAAAAAATTGTTGAAAGAACTGTTTGTAATGCCAAAAGGGAAAAAAACATAAATTAAGACTTCCTACTTTAAACACCCTTTTACTTCGAGTGATTAGGGATGAATCGATTGTTCTCTTCAATATAATGGGTAAAAGGGATGTATCCAAACTTTCACGAGGAAATTTCTGAATTGTCTAAGAAATATATCACAACTGAAAAATATGGTAAAGGCCTTCAAGACCCAATCATGGATAGAGTAAGTAAGTTAATGTCTAGCACGATAAGTAGAGTTGAACTTGTTCAATTTCAAAAAAAATTAAAAATAAATATTCTCAAAAATCTAAGTGAAAACATATATGTTCTATGAATGAAAAAGAAGGAAAAAGTTAAAAATGTTACATTGTCTATATTTTTTCCTAGCTGTAAAACGAAACATCCTTTGAGAGATCGTCCCTTGGATAATACTGAAATATGTGATATTTTTGTAAAAAGACATGCTACGAAGCATTGTCGATCATTACCAGGATTGAAGGTGATCTATCAAGAGGAAAATGGAGAAAGTGAAGCTTCATAACAACTATGCTTTATGACAACAATAATACCTTGGCGGCCTTGGCAACTAGGTAGTATGCAAAACCTTACTAAGAAATTTCAAGCTTATCCATAATACCCCCAAAGTAATTGGAATGCAGTAATGTGACCTTGGTAACCTTTTCAACGTAAGGCTCAAAATCAATAATGAACCATGTTAGTGACGATTATATGTAGGAAATAATCCTTAGCATTATACATCATATCCCCAATATCCTCAATATCAACCCCAAGAACCATACCAACCTCGTCCACCACAACCAAAACTAAAGTTGACTTCCAGTCAACCTCTCCAATTATCCTCTACACAAACACCTAGAAGGCTCACTCATTTTTTTGCACAACCACTTTTGAATCCAAACAATAAAGTGACTCATCCCACTTACAATTTTGAGGTACAAAATTTTCAAACATATATGATTGTTTCTCTCGATCTAAATGACATTCATCTTAGATCAAGAAGAGTATTGTGAAAAGATTCCCTCGTTGTCATCAAAGAAAAAAATAAGAAGAAAATCATGATAAAATGGATGACACACAAATAAGACAATCTCTGTCTACTCCTCTAGAACAATAACATTCTACATCTTCTCAAAATCCTCCTTTTCTAAAGGGGCTAAAAAATATAAATATGTAGAAAAAAAATGTTTGTATTAAATTATCATATGCTAGATAAGTTACGAAATATTTGTATCAAAATCCTACATTAGAATAAATAAGAGACATTCATATATATGTGAAAACAATAAAGGAATTATGTATTAAAAAACTAGGAAGAAGAAGAGAAGAGCCTGCAAAATTTCAACTTATGGGAAAGCTAGCATATATTATGATGAGAGAAAATTACATAGAAAAATATCTAGATGTAGGAAGTTCGATTGTGAAAAAACACATCAATAACATTGCAATAACAATTACATTAATTGATCTAGGAGAAGCAATCAATGTAATGACTAAAATTATTATGGATGAAGTATGATTAAAGAATATTTGATAGACATATTTACAATTAGTAGATATATATTCCATAAAAGCGAAGGGTGTACTAGAAGATATTCTTCTATCGTTATATTCTTGGGATTATCAAGCTTATTTCATGGTATTTACACCAAAAACCAATCTAGGTGGTCATCCATTAATATCGGGTAGGCCTTGGTTAGTCACGACTAATACATTTATTGGTTCTAGATCTAATGATACGACAATCTCTAATGGAAATTTAACAAATAAGTCTACCTCTTATCCTGCAGCTAAATCAATTACTAAATTGGAAGATAATGAATTGTAAAACGTCTTGTAGATTCACAAACTCATGCAATGTACTAAAGCATGGGACAAGAATCTACTTCTACTTTCAACCAGTAGAAGCCAATAGATCAATGAAAACAATATGAACAAGAGGAAGATAAATCAATGACACATAACACAAGTTGTATCTGCGGAAAGCTACTGCTCAAAACTGTGTTATTTGTATTGCATATACCATAAATATGTGTGAAGATACAAAGCTTGTTCTCACTAAAACAATTCCACACAAGTATGCTCAATTATCTCAGCTCACAAGCTAGCTCTTCGCCAACACTTAGCCAATTCTACAGCTCTCCAAGCCCCTAATATCTTGTGTCATTCCTAGGATGAATAACTTGTATTTAAAGGGAATTCATGGTTCCAAAACTACACAACCAAACATAGGATCAATCTCCGATGCATGCATGATATTTACACTCTAGTAGATAATACAACTGGTTGTACATTGTCCCTGCACTATAGTCTCAACTGGGTCTTTCTCAGAATCAACATGCATGAGTTTCTAATGAGGGAGTCTTTAGTTAATTAGAGTGACACTTGTGGATTCACTAGTGCACCAACTACCTGTTAACTCTCTATTAGTTCCTCAAATAGTTGGGAACTAATTTAACTGAACATAACTCAGTAAATTGAGTGATCTAATTTCCAACTCAATTTAAACTCATACTAGACCCCTAAAACATAGGGAGAACATATACATGACTACATAAAGACTTCCAACTCGAAATTCCTAAGCCAATTAAGTTAATTAAACTTTATTAACTATTTAGAAGTTTCTATGAGAATAGAATTTGATTTTAATTCTTAGTTTAATTCAAGTACTAATTAAACTAGAATTTCTTGTTGCCATTTATCAACACTCCCTCTCAACAAGAAAGGGATTATCAGCTACCCTGATCCTATCTCTGTGAAACTTGAATTTACATCTTGACAATTCCTTTGTCAAAATGTGAGCATCTTGCTCCTCCGTTGGAATGTACTCTAACAACATAATTTTCCTTAATACATAATCTCTGAGATGATGATATTGGATATGAATATGCTTGGACCAATCATGAAAAAATAGATTTTTAGGGAGTTTGATGTAACTCTGATTATCGCTATAAATCACAGTTGGATCCATATGGTGACCAAACAAGCCAACCGAGATCTTTCTCATCTAGATGGCCTCACATGCTACGTGACTCATAGCCATGTACTATGCCTCTGCTAAACTGAGTGCAACCAATATGTTTTTCCTATTGTACCAAGGAACTGCCGCTAACCCAATACTCAACATCCCTACTGATGTGCTCTTCATGTCGGATGGACTCCCTACCCAATCTGCATCGCTGAAGCCTTGAAGATTCACTCCCTCTGTCTATATATACCATAATCCATACTAAGAAGTGCCCCAGAGGTATCTCAACACATGCTTTACCACCTTCTAATACAACTTGGTAGGCCTAACAATCATTTGACTAAGTTGGTTAACTGCATAGCACATATCTAGTCATGTGTTCACCAAGTACATGAGTGAACCCACAATTTTCCTATAAATAGTAGCTTCCACTACTTCCCCTTAAGTAGTATCATTCTTCCTCCAATTACCTGCTAGAGGAGTCTCCATGGGTTTGCTACTCTCCATCTAGAAACCCCTAAGTATCTCACTAGAATACTTTCTCTGAGACACAAAAAACTCCCCATCTACCTGACATACCTCCATTCCAAGAATGTAATGCATAAGACCCATGTCCTTCATCTAAAATTCTCTTGCAAGGTCCTCCTTGCAAGAATTGATCAACTAATCATCACCTATCAATATGAGATCATCAACATAAAGTACAATTATCAACAATTTACCTTCCACCAATATGTGGTACAGGTTCACATCCACTTCACTCTTCATGAAGCCCAACTCAGTGAAGTAGATATCTATCCTGGTGTACCAAGCATAGGGTGCTTGCTTCAACCCATACAATTCTCTCTTGAGTGGGCACACATGCGACTCATGGTCAAAGCTCTCGAAAACTTCAAGCTACTCTATGTACACTTCTTCCCCAATCATGCCATTAAGGAAGGTTCTCTTCACATCCATCTAATGTATCTTCCAACCCATCTATGTTGATAGTGACAATGTAGATCTCATCGACAAGTACCATGCAACAGGAGAAAATGTCTGATCATACTCAATCCCTTCTACCTGTGAAAATCCAAGGGCCACAAATCTATCCTTATTCTTCTCCACACCACCATTTGCAGCTTGATTTACCTTGTGAAGCCAACAGGAGCTCATAACTGACTTGTCATCCAGCCTTGGGACTGCATCCCAAACACTGTTACGAACTATGGAGTCATACTCCTCCACCATGGCATCAACCCAAATAGGTTTTTGCATTGATTCCTTAAAGAATACAGCTATGTGATAACACATTTGCCCATAAGAGAAATGTTAGGAAACCAGCTCACAAAAAAATAGGAAGGATAGATCAACGCCTTATAATTCAGCCTCTTCGAGGGGCCAACCTCCTTTACATTACACAAATGAAAAATTCTTGGATGATACAAATGACTAAACCTCCCTTCTATATATAGGAGTCTAAGGGGTCACAATATAATCAAGATGACATAATAGTAATAACATAAGGGCACACAATAACAATAGTGGGTTTCTATGGCACATACTAATAACAATATGGGGATAATAGGGGCACAATAATAACAATAAGGGATACAATGAAAATAGTAATTAGGGAATCACTAGTATTATAGGGGCACAACATGCCCCTCTCCTTCTGAAAAGCATTTTCCTCAACGCTTGAGTAGTTCCGGATGCTTCTGTATAAAATTATCATCCTCGCATGTGGAATCTTTAACAGATAAGTTCTTCCACTTGATGAGGTACTCCAAAATTGATTGATTTCGTAGCTATCGAGTTCTTGCTTCTGTGACCACTTCTAGTTTCAATATGATTTTTCCTTTCTTATCATGTTCTGGCAATATTGTTTGAACTGGGAGCTTGTCACCTATAACCTTCTTTAAACATGAAACATGGAAAATTGGGTGCACTGGGGAAGCTGCAGAAAGCTCCAATTTGTATGCCATAGTACCAATCTTTTGCAACACCTTGTATGGACCATAAAACTTTGGTGATAATTTATTATCCTTGTTAGCTTGCTCGAGGGACATTTATTTATATGGTTGTATCCGTAGGAATACCAAGTCACCTACATCAAAACTTCTTTCACTACAATGTTGATGTGCCTGTTGTTTCATTCTATTTTGTGCCAACATAAGGTTATCCTTTAAGAGGTGGAGAACTTGTCGTTGATGCTTGTTGTGATGTTCCACTGCTTGAACCTTATAATTTTCTCTTAAATATGATGTGATGGATGCTGGATTATATCCATAAAGTGCCATAAATGGGGTCTTTTTGCTGTAGTATAGAAGGAAGTGTTATATCAGCATTCAGCCAGAGGCAACCATTTGACCTATTGTGTCTATTTATTAGATAGAAAGAAACGAAGATATCCTTCCAAAATTTTTTTTACTATCTTAGTTTACCCATCAGATTGAGGTTGATAAGATGAGCTATGAGCTAATTGAGTACTGAGACAAGAAAATAATTTTGTCCAAAAATTGCCAATGATAATGGGATCTCTGTCACTTACAATAATATTTGGGTTTTCATGTATGTTACCGGGAAGAGTGTCTATGCAGAGCTGCTAATCCCACTAAGGCTGTTAGCTACCTTAGAAACAAACAAACTAAAACTACTTTCGTTTTCCTTTATGAGAGATAGATGAGAGAAGAATAAAGGAGAGCAACCTCTGCCTTGCGCTTGGTTCCTTGTTCGATTCCTCTCCCTTCCGATAGATCTTTTGCTACTCGCTTCCTTATCCACTTAGCTTCACAGGGTACCTGTAGAATCAAAGCGGCATAATACTATCCAAGAACGTAGATCTATTATCATAAACAATATAGGATCAGATGTACATTGACCACACAAATTCATAAAACATTAATCATACAAACATGTGGAGGAAAACTTTAATAGCTTTATTGATAATCAAGAAAGAGCCAAGAGAATTACAACCAATTGTTCTGACCCATCATCATCCTCTCAGCAAGAAGCCCTTCTTCACCTCATGAAAAGCTTAGATCACCCAACACTATGATATTGCACCAAGAAACCAGCAGCACTTCCTTACAAGATACAAAATTCCAGCCTCCAGATCTCTGGGATGAGTGATCCATATATAGATGTCTGCAAGGGAGGTGAGTCAGCTTTTGAGATTTGATTAGTGTCTTCTCTCTAATAGTTCAAGAAAGAGCCAAGAAAATTACAACCAATTGTTCTGACCCAGCATCATCCTCTCAGCAAGAAGCCCTTCTTCACCTCATGAAAAGCTTAGATCACCCAACACTATGATATTGCACCAAGAAACCAGCAGCACTTCCTTACAAGATACAAAATTCCAGCCCCCTTGGATCTCTAGGATGAGGGTTCCATATATAGATGTCTGCAAGGGAGGTGAGTCAGCTTTTGAGATTTGATTAGTGTCTTCTCTCTTATAGTTCTTGATTCCCCTTGGAGATTGATGATCTCGTACTCATCCTTGGTCGAATTTAGAGAGGCAAGTGTCACAGGAGAAGTTTCTGGAAGATTCCATGCTCCTCCACCTTGCGGATTGACCCTGCCATTTGTCCATTATCGTCCATCGCACCCCATAGAAGGGAGTTTTGACATGCATCACACCTACTGTGTGTATTCAGGTGGGATGCAACGCACTTTGCCTATGGGGCAGGTGAAATTGTTGGCATTATGATGCATGTGTTGTACTTGATGGCAAACAACTCATAGAGGATAAACTCACTTATATATATCTAGATAAACTACGAAAGAGATATCAGATGACAATTCTCAGTATGACAAGTCCAAAGGGGGAGATTGTTGGCATTATGAGACAAGTGTTGTCCTTGTGAAAATCACACAAATGATAAATTATAGTGCAGCAAATTTATTTGATAAATTATAGTGCAACAAAGTTTCCTTCATGTAGAGAAAAGTTCACGCACTTTTATGCAGAGAAAAGTTTATTCCATGTAGAGAAAATTTCACGTACTTTTATGCAGAGAAAAGTTTATTCCATGTAGAGAAAAGTTCACGCACTTTTATGCAGAGAAAAGTTTATTCCATATAGAAAAAAGTTCACGCACTTTTATGCAGAGAAAAGTTTATTCCATGTAGAGAAAAGTTCACGCACTTCTATGCAGAGAAAAGTTTATTTCATGTAGAGAAAAGTTCACGCACTTTTATGCAGAGAAAAGTTTATTTCATGTAGAGAAAAGTTCATGCACTTTTATGCAGAGAAGAGTTTATTTCATGTAGAGAAATGTTCACGCACTTTCATGTAGAGAAAATTTCCCTTCATGCAAGAGAAAAGTTCACGCACTTTCATGGTTGGTTCATGGTATTAGTCCGACAGTTTTTGATCCTATGGTTTTGGTCCGTGGTATTGCATCCAAAAGTGTTGATCTCACGCACTTTCATGGTTGGTTCATGGTATTATTCCGACAGTTTTTGATCCTATGGTTTTGGTCCATGGTATTGCATCCAAAATTGTTGATCCCAAGTATTGGGTCCATGGTATTGTGTTATTATGGTTTTGGACCGTGGTATTGTGAAAGGCCTAAGACTATAAAAGAGGAAGGAGATCATTTGGAAAAGCATCATCTGAATTATTGAATATCTAGATCTGGAATACTGTGATTGGGTTATGGTGCAGATCTGGATCTGAGCTAAAGAGGGATCTCACCGGTTGATGGAGAACAAGATCTAAGGATAGATTGGGATCAAATGGTTTGAAATGAACTATCTCTATATAGTTGATTATGCTTATTCTAGATCTGTATACTGATGCTTGTAATGATCTGAATTGGGTATAACTTAAGTTTGAAATCGCTGCAAGTCATGATTGAATATTTATAGATCTGTACGCGGGTTGGCTTTGGTGAAAGCACATATGTACGCAGGTTTGGTTCATTGTAGTAGCATATACCATTTGAGCTATGATGTTTAATGTTACAAGTGGTTCAGGTTGTTGATGTGTTTAATGGTGTCAGTATTCTACATATTCAGTTTGATTGATTGTGTTGATGGATGAGATCTAGTAATGGATCTAATGGACTAGATCGGGTTGCTAACACTCATATTATCCTTGTATATGTATTGATCTGGTGATTGGGTGATTCAGAAGATTGATTGATTATGTGCTTCAGTGATAGTTATGGGTCCAATATGAAAATTGGATTAAACGTGGCCTTTCAGATTATGTGTTGTGCTTCAGGTGTATCCAGTCTGAAAATGTATGAAACGTGGTACCCGGAGGAGAGACGATTGTAGGCCGGCGCCTACGTACTAGTATCTTAGCTAGTACAAGAGCTACGGGGGTGGTAGCTCCCTTCTAGTAGCAGTTGAAAACTTTGGAGCATTGTCGCAGGTAGCAGCCTGCGTACTAGTAAATGGATAAGCTAGTACAAGAACTATGGGGGTTGTAGCTCTCTGCAGGTAGAAGCCTGCGTACTGGTATAAGACTGCACCAGTACAAAAATATTGTAAAAGGATTTTCTTATTAAGAAGAAGATTGAGATGACTTGCAGCAGGTGGTTTTCTCCCACATTGGGTTTCCACCTTATATCATGGTGTTCATGTGTGTGACTTATGTGTGATGATTTGTTCTATTTTACTGCACCTGTTTACTGTTAATATGGTTGATAATGTTCTAATGCACTCATTAAGGATCAACTAACTGAATCATAAGAAGTTGTGGAAGTAGCATATATGAATCTGAATATGGAAATGAAAAAGTTTTATTGATGTGATAATACTGATTCACCCCCCCCTCTCAGTATTATTTCCAACAATTGGTATCAGGGCAGGTCCTTTGGTAGAAGCTTGATTGCTTGAAGGAGATCCGTGGAACAATGGGAAAGAAGCTTAAGAAGAAAGCTCCTAAGAAGAAGAAGACATCTCAGAAGAACTATGACAGTGGGAGAATCGATTGGGGATTAGGTATAAGAAGCTCTTCAGATTCCGTTTCAGATTCGGAATCATTTCAGAATGAAGATGAACTATCAGGTATGAATTTGCTATCCTCTGATGTTCCAGCTTTCTATCCATTTGGAAAAGATGGAAGTGATAACGAAACAACTGAATGTGCTCTTATGGGTGAGGAAGAAGGATATCAAATAGAAGCAGAATTTAACAGACTGACAAACAAAATTAGTGAACAAGAAAGACTTCTGAACATAAAGAGTGGTGCCCTCAAAGAAGCTGTTAATAGACAAAAGGCTCAACGAGAGTTATTCAAGGAGAAATATCAAAAGTTGCAGGTTGAAGCAACATCTCTAAGAAATGAAGTCAATGAAAAGAACACAACCATCAAGAAACTCAGAGATAGATCCAGTTACTATGAAAGTCTTGAAGCCACGATCTGCTCTCTAAAGGAAGATCTTGAAGAATCAAAGAAGCAGAATAAAGATCTAGTCCAAGATATTGAAAAACAGGGAAACGAAGTTATCAGCTTAAAATCTCAGCTAGAATGTGCCTTTAGAATTCGTCAAATGCAACAGGATCTGAATGAAGAACAAGAAAAGGATATTCTCAAGCTAAAGCATCAGTTGGAAGAAGAAAGGAAAGCTGAAGAAGACATGAAGAAGCAATATCTAGAAAAAGAAGAACAACTTCAGGTTGAGGTAAATATCTTGAAAAGTAAATTAGAAGAAAAGGATAAGCTCTTTCATTTTCAAGATAGTACTAAAGTCTTGGATGATATTCTTAATAGTCAAAGTTCTCCTGCTATCAAAACTGGTCTTGGCTTTCATGAATCTGTTGAAGGTGAATCTAGTTCACAAGGTGAGGCAAGGAACTCTAAAGAGAAATCTAAAATGATCAACAAGGAGATAAGAGAGATGAAAGGTCAATCTCATCATCAACCAAGGAAAGAAATTCTTCAAAGAAAATCTTTTACTCCTCCTATGAATAATGTTGAATGTTATGTATGTCATAACCTTGGACATGTTGCAGCCAGATGTAGAAGAAGAAGGGTTTGAGATCATCAAACAAACAGATCATCTCAGTCAAGGTACTTTAATGGATATTTCTTTGCTTGCAATATGTTTGGTCACAAAGCTGCTGATTGCGACAAAAGGAATATGAAACATGTAAGATGTTATGCATGTAACAAGCTTGGACATATAGCAAAGGAATGCAGGAACAAAGCACGGACATCACACCAAAAGGAGAAAACATCATCACACTTGAAGATATGGAAGAAAAAGGAAGTTCAGTCAGAAAGTGGCGGCACAACACATTATACAGACATAACAGAGGGAGCCGGAAGTGTAAAAATTCAATCTCCTACGCAAGCTTGATAAAGGGAAGTTGCATATATACGCGAATTTGTTACTGCACAGTCGCGTATATGATTGTTTGAAGAAAGGCAGTAGGGACAGATTCAAGAAAAGGATCAGTTTTGCTCTAATTGATAATGGTTGCATTTTGCTAATGATGTGTGGATATGATGGTTAGAATTTTTTTGGTTCTAACTTGATATTGCTGATGTCTTGATACTTCTTATTAATATGCATGATTAGATCTGACAGATGGCACAGGTTTAGGGGGAGCATATGCTCTTAATGCATTGTTGGCATTATGGTTAATAGTCCTTGGTGATGATGCTTATATGGATAAATGATTCATCTTGCTATGATATGGTTATGAGTTGTTCAGATGCTTCTTGGGGTTACATAGTTGATATTTAGATCAGATTTGTGGTTGATTCTCTAATGGTGCTTACATGGTGATATTCATAAGGATAAGGAGAAGTATATAGCTTGAATTCACATCTTCTTTACTTGATGATGAGTCACTCATATGTTGTTGTCGTCATATGCATAAATATCATATATTACAGTTATGATGCAGGATTCCTATTGTTCTTGGCACATATATGGATGAGGATTGTTGGCTGGATACATGGATGATTATTCAATGTTGCATTGTTGGAGACATGATGATGATGAGTTCTTACCTATATGATGATAGGTTGTTATATTCCCAATTGATGATACTTGGTTCATGCAGATCTGGATGGCTATGGTGTTTCTCTCATATGATTGTGAATGTTTCTATATATACAAAATTCTGTTAGCTGATACAGGCATACCTTGATGATTCATGCACTAATACATGTTGCTGGTCTAATTGTTGTTGACAGATACTATGGAGCAGATCATACAGTGCCGTCGCTGATGTTTATCATGATCTTATTTAGGTGTTTGGTCTCTATATAAATGTCATGTATATCATTCGATGTAAAGGTCATATCAAGACTCATGATGTAATAGTGTGTCTCTATCTTTTGTAGTCATTTGATGAGATCTCTTCAGGTCATGTAACGGCCTATGCTGGTTTCCCCACTATGCCTAGGATGAATGATGTTATTCTCTTATGTTATCTGTAAACTTTTGGTATATCACCATTGTGATGGGAGATAGATGTATGTATGAGTCTTTGGTGATAGGAAGGTCATTTATGATGTATAGAGTCATGTACTTCTTGTAGAACATCTTTTTGCAGACCTTGCTTAACAGTCAGGGGGAGCATGAACAAGCATATTTCAGTAGAGCAGAGATTTTAGCATGTTCTCAGAAAAAGCATAGACAGATTGGTGCACCATGGCATATAAAAAGGGGGAGCTCATTCAGAGATTTCAACAGGTACTCAGGGGGAGTATGAACAGTGGAATGCCTTTCTAGGAAAGAGAATATCTTGGTTCGCCCTTTGCCCTTGATGTCAAAGGGGGAGAGTGATTTGGTATTGTTGCCATCAAGTCCAAAGGGGGAGATTGTTGGCATTATGATGCATGTGTTGTACTTGATGGCAAACAAATCATAGAAGATCAACTCACTTATATATATCTAGATGAATCTACGGAAGAGATATCAGATGACAATTCTCAGTATGACAAGTCCAAAGGGGGAGATTGTTGGCATTATGAGACAAGTGTTTTCCTTGACGGCAAATCACACAAATGATAAATTATAGTGCAACAAATTTTTTTGATAAATTATAGTGCAATAAAGTTTCCTTCATGTAGAGAAAAGTTCACGCACTTTTATGCAGAGAAAAGTTTATTCCATGTAGAGAAAAGTTCACGCACTTTTATGCAAAGAAAAGTTTATTCCATTTAGAGAAAAGTTCACGTACTTTTATGCAGAGAAAAGTTTATTCCATGTAGAGAAAAGTTCACGCACTTTTATGCAGAGAAAAGTTTATTCCATGTAGAGAAAAGTTCACGCACTTTTATGCAGAGAAAAGTTTATTCCATGTAGAGAAAAGTTCACACACTTTTATGCAGAGAAAAGTTTATTTCATGTAGAGAAAAGTTCACGCACTTTTATGCAGAGAAAATTTTATTTCATGTAGAGAAAAGTTCACGCACTTTTATGCAGAGAAGAGTTTATTTCATGTAGAGAAATGTTCACGCACTTTCATGCAGAGAAAAGTTCCCTTCATGCAAGAGAAAAGTTCACGCACTTTCATGGTTGGTTCATGGTATTAGTCCGACAGTTTTTGATCCTATGGTTTTGGTCCGTGGTATTGCATCCAAAAGTGTTGATCTCACGCACTTTCATGGTTGGTTCATGGTATTATTCCGACAGTTTTTGATCCTATGGTTTTGGTCCGTGGTATTGCATCCAAAATTGTTGATCCCAAGTATTGGGTCCGTGGTATTGTGTTATTATGGTTTTGGACCGTGGTATTGTGAAAGGCCTAAGACTATAAAAGAGGAAGGAGATCATTTGGCAAAGCATCATCTGAATTATTGAATATCTAGATCTGGAATACTGTGATTGGGTTATGGTGCAGATCTAGATCTGAGCTAAAGAGGGATCTCACCGGTTGATGGAGAACAAGATCTAAGGATAGATCGGGATCAAATGGTTTGAAATGAACTATCTCTATATAGTTGATTATGCTTATTCTAGATCTGTATACTGATGCTTGTAATGATCTGAACTGGGTATAACTTAAGTTTGAAATCGCCGCAAGTCATGATTGAATATTTATATATCTGTACGCGGATTGGCTTTGGTGAAAGCACGTATGTACGCATGTTTGGTTCATTGTAGTAGCATATACCATTTGAGCTATGATGTTTAATGTTACAGGTGGTTCAGGTTGTTGATGTGTTTAATGGTGTCAGTATTCTACATATTCAGTTTGATTGATTGTGTTGATGGATGAGATCTAGTAATGGATCTAATGGACTAGATCGGGTTGCTAACACTCATATTATCCTTGTATATGTATTGATCTGGTGATTGGGTGATTCAGAAGATTGATTGATTATGTGCTTCAATGATAGTTATGGGTCCAATATGAAAATTGGATGAAACGTGGCCTTTCAGATTATGTGTTGTGCCTCAGGTGTATCCAATCTGAAAATGTATGAAACGTGGTACCCGGAGGAGAGAAGATTGTAGGCCGGCGCCTACGTACGAGTATCTTAGCTAGTACAAGAGCTATGGGGGTGGTATCTCCCTTCCAGTAGCAGTCGAAAACTTTGGAGCATTGTAGCAGGTAGCAGCCTACGTACTAGTAAATGGATCGGCTAGTACAAGAACTGTGGGGGTTGTAGCTCTCTCCAGGTAGAAGCCTGCGTACTGGTATAAGACTGC
Source organism: Pinus tabuliformis (assembly GCA_031772625.1). Taxonomy (NCBI): domain Eukaryota; kingdom Viridiplantae; phylum Streptophyta; class Pinopsida; order Pinales; family Pinaceae; genus Pinus; species Pinus tabuliformis. Next base: position 1,714,290,794 of record CM062819.1, on the reverse strand, counting down.
ACCAGTACAGAAATATTGTAAAAGGATTTTCTTATTAAGAATAAGATTGAGATGACTTGCAGCAGGTGGTTTTCTCCCACATTGGGTTTCCACCCTATATCATGGTGTTCATGTGTGTGGCTTATGTGTGATGATTTGTTCTATTTTACTGCACCTGTTTACTGTTAATATGGTTGATAATGTTCTAATGCACTCATTAAGGATCAACTAACTGAATCATAAGAAGTTGTGGAAGTAGCATATATGAATCTGAATATGGAAATTAAAAAGTTTTATTGATGTGATAATACTAATTCACCTCCCCCCCTCTCAGTATTATTTCCAACAGAAATGGTCCAGTTTTGACCAGTTCTGAGTAGTTTTTCATGGAGAACTTCTAGGAGAAGATGTAATCAGTTGACCTTGTTCTTTTAGGTGTCAGAACAAAACTTTTAGGGACTTAAGAGCCCTTGGTTTATTGACATTTATGATTGGGGTTGCAGTGCCCAAAAATGTCTATAACAATGTAGCTTTTGAATTTTTTTCATAAATGCAGTAGAATCTATACTGGCTTTAAATGGATGTGATAATGCAAAAAAGTGTGCATACTTGATAAGTCTGTCAACTACCACCATGATGACACTCTTTCCTTCAGACTTGGGTAAACCTGTGATAAAATCCATTGAAACCTCCTCCCAACATTGGCTTGGAATGGAGAAAGGTTGTAATAGACCTGGGTTCTTGATTGTTTCAACTTTATTTTGTTGGAAAACTAAAAATTTCACCACAAACTTTTGAATATCCAATTTAACGCCATCCCAAAAAAATTCCTTCTTTACCCTGTGGTAAGTTTTCAAAAATCCTGAGTGCCCTCCTAAGGGAGAAGTGCACAATTCCATAAGAATATTTTGTTTGAGTTGGGAATTCTTACATAGGTATATGTGATCTTTGTACCATAACGAATCATTTTTCCAGCTAAATGTATCAGATGTACTACGATCTTGTTGCAACTTTCGAATGAGTGCCCACACTTCTTCGCCATTCTTCAATTCCTCCCTTGCTTCACTTATCTAATCTGGTTGGATAATAGAAATGGCGCACAACAATGCTTCCACATCTTCATCCCTTCTTGAGAGTGCATTTGCCACAACATTTTGCTTCCCTTTTTTGTAGATGATTTCAAAGTCATAACCCAACATCTTTGTGACCCATTTTTGTTGCTCCTTAGAGGATAATCTTTGTTCTAAAAAGTATTTAAGACTATCATGATCCATTTTTACCTTGAAGTGTCTTCCCATTAGGTAGGGTCGTCATTTCCTAAGTGCATGTTGTATTGCAAACATTTCCTTCTCATAAATAGCTTTGTGTAAATACTTTCCCTTGATTGGACAACTTTCGAAAGCAATGGGTCTTTCATCTTGCATTAAAACAATACCAATTCCATTTCCTGAAGCATCACATTCCACAATAAATATTTTTGTGAAGCCCAGCATAGCTAAGACAGGTGCTTGGCACATTACCTCTTTGAGATGTTCGAAGGCCTTTGTTGCTTTTGGAGTCCATGAAAATGCATCTTCCTTCAATAATGTTGTTAGAGGTGCTGTTATTCTCCCATAATTCTTAAGAAACTTATGATAATACCCTATCAACCCGAGAAATCCTCGCAGATGCTTTGTGGCTGTGGGGATTTGCCATTCCTTAATGGCTTCAATTTTGTTAGGGTCTCCCTTAACACCTTCATGAGATACAATATGGCCCAGATATTCCACCTCTTTTACTCCAAAGAAACGTTTGGAGCTTTTTGCATATAATCATTTCTCCTCCAATAGTTTGAGCACCATGTCAACATGTTCAACATGATCCTTCCAAGACTTGTTGTAGATTAGTATATCTGTTGGGTCCCTGTAATACTAGTGATTACCCCATTACTATTGTAGTTGCATCCATTATTAATATTTTTTTTCCCCTATTATCCCCATATTGTTATTACTGTGCCCCATAGAATCCGTCTATTGTTATTTCTGTGGCTTTATATTATTATTGTTAGGTCGGCTGGGTTATATTGTGACTCCTTAGACTCTTATATATAGAAAGGAGGTTTTGTCAATTGAATCATCCAATAATTGTTCATTTATGTAATATAAAGGAGGTTTCCCCCTCGAAGAGGCTAAATTCTAAGGCGTTGATCTATATTTTCTATCTTTTCTTGAGCTGGTTTCATAACATTTGGTATCAGAGCTTTGGATTCTAGGGTTTCGCTGCTCCAAATACGTCATCGTGGCATTTTCGCTATAAATTTTTTTCTGCGATGTTTCAGATGCTAAAAAAAAAACATTTGAGAAGACATCGCGCCAAACCTTGAGTCTGAATTTCAAAACTTTTTGCACTATATTTGTGGAGATATGATCTGAGAAAGTTGGTCTTTTTGCAGACTCCTGAATTACATTCCAAACAGGTGACCTGGGGAAAATCGTCATAACTTTCTCTCTGAGCATTGGATTTAAATTTAATAAGAAGTTACAGAAAGACGACGGACTGTAGTTTCTTGTAGATATTTTTTAGAGCCAAAGGTCAAAATAGTGACTCGTGGCACGTCGTACAAGTTCGCTCTACTGAACTAGTCTATAATCAAGTCACTGTGGCAGATTTCGTATAACTCTTCCTTGGAGAATCCAATTTGGGTCAGACTGGTGGCATTGGAAAGAAGACATAGAGGGATACTACAGGTCGCAATTTTAGAACTGGATAATCAAAAAGTATAGAGATACATCAGAGGCAATATCGCGCTCCTACAAAGTGAAAAAGGATGTGTAGATTCTTTTAAATTTTTAAGCTTGGTTTGAAAATTTATTTTGAAGGAATTCAAAGGGCATAGTAGAGCATTATTATTGGTAATTGATGCCCCAAGGAAAGAAAATGCAAGCACCTAGTAAGCAACCTGAAAGCTCTAGCATGACTCATGAAGAAGAGGAAGAAATGCTACATGATATATCAAAATTACAAGAACAAGTGCAACAAATGTCACTCTCACAAAAGCTAACAGAAGCTAAGATAAATGGCATGGAATCTAAGATAAAGGGCGTGGAAGCTAATATGGATGATTTGAAGATAGATTTGAAGACAGATTTGAAGAGAGACATGGCAGATTTGAAGACAGACATGGCAGATTTGAAGACAGATTTGACAAATTTTCTACAGGAAATACTTACTAATGGTGAAAAGGTAGTAAAGGAAACTCATGATGCGAACAAAAGAAATGTTAATGATGATTTCTTAGACTCTAATTTGGGATCGAAGACCCGCCATATTCCAAAAGTCAATATGAGGAAGTTTGATGGCAAGGATCCCGCAACATGGACATTACAGATGGAGCAATTTTTCGATCTAAATAATGTGCAAAACACACAAAAGGTACGTATTGCAACTTTCTATTTGGAACCAAATCAGTTTGTATGGTATCAATGGCTTTGATCTCGTAAACAAATTATCACTTGGGCAATTTTTACGGAAGAATTGACAGCACATTATGAGGATACAAAAAAGAAACACTTTTTTTAGCCAATTGATAAGTCTCAAACAAAAGGGTTCAATATTGGAGCACATTGAGGAGTTCCAAAAATTGAACATAAGGGTAAAAAATATTCCAGAGGAGCATAGGATTGATGTGTTCATAGGGACTTTAAAGGATAATATCCAACATGATGTCTTCCTTTGGGAACCTGATTCATTAGAGAAGGCATTCAGGTTAGCAAGAAAAATGGAAAGCAAAATTATGGCAACCAGGAAGCATACCACTCACAACTATAAAGATGGAAGTGTTGTTGCTCCTAGTCTTCCAAAACCTATAAGGTTGACACCACAACAATTGGAAGAAAAAAGAGCAAAACAACTTTGTTACAGTTGTGATAGCAAATACACTAAAGGTCATAAGTGTGCTGAGAAGAAATTATTCTACATAGATTGCGAAGAGGAAGACGAAAAGGAGCAAGAAGGGTCAAAAGAAGAGGATATACTCCAAGAATAAAGCCTAGATAAAGAAGAAATGAATCCGACCATATCTTGTAATGCATTGGCAGGAATTACCACTCCTAAACCATCAAGATAGAAGGACAAATCAAGAAGAAAAAGGTAATAGTGTTGATCGATTCAGGAAGTACCCACAATTTTATTCATTGTAAGGTAGCAAAAGAATTGAATTGCTTCTTATATCTAGCACTAGAGTGTCAAGTGATGGTTGCAAATGGAGGAACAATAAATTTCTTTGGAAAGTGCCATAACATCAAGCTATCGATCGGAGAATATGTATTGACTAGCCTAATGCTTTCCATTCCAATGGGAGGTGCTGATGTTGTACTAGGAGTACAATGGCTACAATCCTTGGGTACAATAGCTTTTAATTTTCAAGAACTTTTCATGAAATTTTCTATGGAAGGAAAGGAAGCTGAATTAAGGGGTATTGCTGGGAAACCGGGAAGGATAATCAGCTCTAACAGTATGACAAAGCTTCTAAAAAAGGAACAAAGAGGTGTAATTACACAATTATGTTCGCTAGATGTTTCCACATTGCAATCATATATTTCTCCAGATCTCCAAAAAGTCTTGGACAATCATTCCAAGGTATTTGAGACTCCCAAAGGTCTCCCACCTATTTGTGATCATGATCATGCTATTCATCTGGTTTCAGGAAGTGTTCCTCCAAACATCAGGCCGTACAGATATCCCTATGCCCAAAAGAGTGAAATTGAATGTATGGTTGTAGAAATGCTAGAGGTGGGTATAATTCAATCGAGTCAAAGTTCTTTCTCTGCTCCAGTAGTATTAGTGCACAAGAAGGATGGATCATGGCGCATGTATCTCGATTATAGGGAGCTCAACAAGCTCACTATTAAAGATAAGTTTCCCATTCCCATTATTTATGAATTACTGGATGAATGGCATGGATCAATTTACTTCACCAAGTTGGATCTTCGTTCAAGATATCATCAAATCAGAATTAAGACTAAAGACATTCTGAAAACAACATTTAGAACTCACGAGGGTCATTATGAATTTTTGGTCTCAGGATTTTTAAAAACTTACCACAGGGTTAAGAAGGAATTTTTTGGAGTGGCCTTAAATTGGATATTCAAAAATTTGTTGTGGAATGTTTGGTTTGCCAAAAAAATAAAGTTGAAACAATTAAGACACCAGGTCTATTACAACCTTTATCCATTCCAATCCAACGTTGGGAGGAGGTTCCAATGGATTTTATCATAGGTTTACCCAAGTTTGAGGGAAAGAGTGTCATCATGGTGGTAGTTGATAGACTTACCAAGTATGCACACTTTTGTGCATTATCACATCCATTTAAAGCCAATACAATTTCTACTGCATTTATGGAAAGAATTCAAAAGTTGCATGGAAACCCAAAGATTATTGTAAGTGACAGAGATCCCATTTTCACTGGAAATGTTTTGACATAATTATTTTCTTGTCTTAGTACTCGGTTAGCACATAGCTCATCTTATCATCCTCAATCTGATGGGAAAATTGAGATAGTAAATAGATGTTTGGAAGGATATCTTCGTTGCTTTGTATCTGATAAACAGACATAATGGATCAAATGGTTGCCTCTAGTTGAATGGTGGTATAACACTTCCTTCCATACAACAACAAAAATGACCCCATTTATGGCACTTTATGGATATCAGCCACCATCCATCACATCATATCTAAGAGAACATTCTAAGGTTCAAGCAGTGGAACATCACATTGAACATCAACAACAAGTCCTCCAAATCTTAAAGGATAACCTCATGTTGGCACAGAATAGAATGAAACAACAGGCAGATCAACATCACAGTGAAAGAAGTTTTGATGTAGGTGATTGGGTATTCCTACGGCTACAACCATATAAGCAAATGTCCCTCAAGCAAGCTAGGAAGGATAATAAATTATCACCAAAGTATTATGGTCCGTACAAGGTGTTGCAAAAGATTGCTACTATGGCATACAAATTGGAGCTTCCTGCAGCTTCTCTATTGCACCGAGTTTTCCATGTTTCATGTTTAAAGAAGGTTATAGGTGACAAGCTCCCAATTCAAACAATATTGCCAGAACTTGACGAGGAAGGAAAAGTTATATTGGAACCGGAAGCAGTCACAGAAACAACAACTTGAAAGCTACGAAATCGATCAATTTCGGTGTATCTTATCAAGTGGAAGAACTTATTCGTTGAAGATTCCACATGGGAGAATGAGAATTTTATACAGAATCATCCAGAACTACTCAGGCGTTTAGGACAACACTTTTTTGAAGGAGAGCGGCATATTGGGTCCCTATAATACTAGTGATTACCCCATTACTATTGTAGTTGCATCCCTTATTAATATTGTTGTGCCCCTATTATCCCCATATTGTTATTACTGTGCCCCATAGAATCCCTCTATTGTTATTTTTGTGGCTTTATATTATTATTGTTAAATCAACTGGGTTATATTATGACTCCTTAGACTCCTATATATAGAAAGGAGGTTTTGTCATTTGAATCATCCAATAATTGTTCATTTATGTAATGTAAAGGAGGTTGCCCCCTCGAAGAGGCTGAATTCTAAGGCGTTGATCTATCTTTTCTATCTTTTCTTGAGCTGGTTTCATAACAATATCATCAAAAAATACTAACACAAATTTTCTAAGGAAGGGTTTGAAAATGGAATTCATCAAACCTTGAAATGTAGAAGGTGCAATGGTAAGGCCAAAAGGCATGACCAAAAATTCGTAATCACCCTCGTCAGTTCTAAATTTTGTTTTAGAAATGTCTTCAATCTTCACTCTTATTTGATGATATCCTGAATGAAGATGAAACTTGGTGAAGTAAATTGATCCATGCAATTCATCCAATAATTCATCAATGAGAGGAATGGGAAATTTATCCTTAATAGTGAGTTTGTTGAGCTCCCTATAATCCAGACACATGTGCCATGATACATCCTTCTTGTGCACCAATACTACTGGAGCAGAGAAAGAACTTTGATTAGGTTGAATTATACTAGCCTCTAGCATTTCTACAACCATACATTCAATTTCACTCTTTTGGGCATAGGGATATCTATACGGTCTGATGTTTGGATGAACACTTCGTGGAATCAATTGAATAGCATGATCATGATAACAAATAGGTGGGAAACCTTTGGGAGTCTCAAATACATTGGAATGATTGTCCAAGGGTTTTTGGAGATTTGGAGAAATAGATGATTTCGATGTGTGAACCTCTAGCGAACATAATTGTGAAATTACACCTCATTGTTCCTTCTTCAGAAGATTTATCATACCATTAGAGCTGATTATCTTTCTCGTTTTCCTTGCAATACCCCTTATTTCAACTTTCTTTCCTTTCGCACAAAATTTCATGAAAAGTTCTTGAAAATTAAAATCTATTGTACCCAAGGGTTGTACCCATTGGACTCGTAGTACAACATCAACATCACGCATTGGAATGGAAAGAATTGGGTTATTCAATACATATCCTCATGTGGATACCTTGATATTATGGCACCTTTTAGAGCAATTTATGGTTCCTCCACTTGCAACCACCACTTGACACTCTGGTGCTAGATATAGGAAGCAATTAAATTCCTTTGCTATCTTACAATGAATAAAATTATGGGTACTACCCAAATCAATCAACACTATTACCTTTTTATCCTTGATATGTCCTTCTATATTGATAGTTTGAGGAGTTGTAATTCCAACCAATGCATTACAAGATATTGTTGGATTCATTTATTCTTTATCTAGGGTTTGTTCTTGGAGTATATCCTCTTCTTTTGACATTTCTTGTTTCTTTTCTTCCTCCTCTTCACAATCTATGTAGAATAATTTATTCTCAGCACACTTATGACCTTTAGTGTATTTTCTATCACAGCTATAACAAAACCTTTTTGCTCTTCTTTCTTCCAATTTTTGTGGTGACAACCTTGTAGGTTGTGCAAGGCTATGGGCAACAACACTTCCATCTTTATAGTTGTGAGTGGTAGGCTTCCTGGTTGCCATAATTTTTCTTTCCATTTTTCTTGCTAACCTAAATGCCTTCTCCAATGAATCAAGTTCCCAAAGGTGAACCTTGTGTTGGATATTATCCTTTTAAGTCACTATGAACACATCAATCCTATGCTCGTCTAGAATATTTTTTTCCCTTATGTTCAATTTTTGGAAGTCCTCAATGTGCTCCCTCATGGAACCCTTTTGTTTGAGATTTATCAATTGGCTAAAAGAGGTGTTTCTTTTTGTATCCTCAAAATGTGCTATCATTTCTTCCATAAAAATTGCCCAAGTGACAATTTGTTTACGAGAGAAAATCCATTGATATCATACAAACTGATTTATATCCAAATATAATGTTGCAATACGTACCCTTTTTGTGTTTTGCACATTATGGAGATCAAAAAATTGCTCCATCTGTAGTATCCATGTTCCAGGATCATTGCCATCAAACTTCCTCATATCGATTTTTGGAAAATGTTGGGTCTCTAATCCAACATTGGAGTGTATGAAATCATGATTAACATTTCTTTTGTTCTCATCATGAGTTTCCTTTACTACCCTTTCACCATTAGTGACCATTTCTTGTAGCAACTTATTCAAATTTATCTTCAATTCTTCCATCTTATAATCCATGCCATTCATCTTAGTGTCCATGCCATTAATCTTAGCTTCCATGCCATCAATCTTAGATTCCACGCAATTCATCTTGGCTTCATTTACATTTAGTGAGATTGAAATGCATTGTACTTGGCCTTCTAATTTTGATATATCATGTTGCATTTCTTCCTCTTCTTCATGAGTCATGCTAGAGCTTTCAGGTTTCTTACTAGGTGTTTCCATTTTCTTTCTTTGGGGAATTAATTAGTTCTAATAATTATTCACTATTCCCTTTGAATTCCTTGAAACTAATTTTTCAAACCAATCTTATGCAAAATTTAAAAAAAAACTACACACCTTTTCTCACTTTGTAAGAGCTTGATATTGAATATGTTGTATCTCTGTAACTACGGATTTTGAATAGCTAAAATCTCTTCCTACGTTATCACTTTCAATCCTCTTTCTAAGCCCACAATTCTGATCAAGATTGGACTCTCGAAGGAAGAGTTATGCCAAATCTCCCACGGTGACCTGATTATAGACTAGTTTAGTAGAGAAAACTTGTATGACGTGCCACATGTCAAGGTTTCAATCTTAGTACCTGAAACTGATGTATAGAAAACTATAGGCCGTCCTCTTTCTAAAACTTTTGATTAAATTCTGATCTAATTCTCAAAACAAAAGTTATGACAATTTTCCCTAGGTCACCTGTTTGGAATGTAATTCGGGAGTGTGCAAAAACCCTAACTTTCGCAGATCATATCTCCGCAAATATAGCAAGGCAAGCTCTGAAATTTGGACCTAAAGTTCAGAAAAATTTCTGATCAAATGGGTTTTTTTTTCAGATTCTGAAACGTCGCAAAAAAAGGTTATAGCGAAAATTCCATGATGGCCTGTTTGGAGCTGCGAAACCTTAGAATCCAAAGCTCTGATACCAAATGTTAGGAAACCAGCTCACAAAAAGATAGAAAACATAGATCAACGCCTTATAATTTAGCCTCTTCAAGGGGAAAACCTCCTTTGCATTACACAAATGAATAACTCTTGGATGATACAAATTACTAAACCTCTCTTCTGTATATAGGAGTCTAAGGGGTCACAATATAATCAAGCCGACATAACAGTAATAACATAAGGGAACAAAAATAACTATAGTGGGTTTCTATGGGGCATACTAATAACAATATGGGGACAATAGGGGCACAATAATAACAATAAGAGACACAATGACAATAGTAATGGGGGAATCACTAGTATTATAGGGGCCTAACAAGCCATGTATCCATTATACCTCTGAGGTGACCTCCTCTGCTTGCGCTGACAAGTGGGTGATCCTACATTCTCCTGTCAATCATCCAACAATATGTTAACCTCTCTAGTGCACTTCCTTTCCTCTCTAGAAGAATCTACCTGAGTGGAAGTCTCCACTCCGTAATCCTCTGCATGTGGCTGCTCCACATGAATCTGAGGCTACTCAAACTTAGGAGCTAAAATATCCTCATCCACATGGAGCTCAAGATCCTTCTCACGGGAAAATCGCATGGCCTTCTTCTCATTGAACCTCACATCCATATGAACCACTATCATCCTAATGGTCTGTAAGTACACCCGATAGCTATGAGGTGTATTAGTGTACCCCACAAATATCCCCAAATCTACTATCTACTCAAGCTTCTTCCATGCATATTTGGTCACATGGAAATATAACAATGACCCAAAAACCCTGAAGTGACCAACATCTAGCCTCTTACTAGAATAAGTCTGCCCTGGTGTCTTCATCTCAAATATCCGATGTGGGCTACGGTTCTAAACATAATCGTTTGCATTGCACGCATCATCCCAAAAGTGTATTGGTAGGCCTTGATCATGCAACATTGCCCTTCCTACCACTACTATGCTTATGTTCTTCCTCTCGACCACCCCATTCTACTGAGGGTTATGGGGTGTTGTCAAATCCCATTTAATCCCTTTCACTGCATAGAAGTTCCTAAATTCATTTGAGACATACTCACCACCATTATCACTCCATAGAGATTTAACCTTCTTTCTTGAATATTTATCCACCAATGCATTAAACTCACAAAAATTTATGAAAGTTTGATCCTTTTTGTACATGAAAAATATCCACCATTTATGAGAATAGTTATCAAAATATATAACATAATACCTGTGTTTGGCTGTGGATGATGTTGAAAATGGTCCACACACATCTGAATGGACCTTTTCTAGAATAGCCTCTGCTCGACTATCTTTGTCATGAAAGGAGGACTTGGTGTATTTTCGCAAAGTATACCCCTTACATGCATCAACTTTCTCAAGTGTACCTTTGGGAAGACCAATAGTGATCTACTGCCACATCTTAAAAGCCCCATGATGCAAGTGGCCCAAACGCCTATGCCAAAATTGGACAACATCTTGGCTTTGCACCCTTTCTTCTTTTGTGCTCAAAGAAGCACACTCCTCTACCTTCAGCTTATAGATATTCTTCACCTGAACCCCTATCTTCTTTGCTTGACCCATGGCTATGTGTCAAAAGAACAACTTTCCTTTCAAGAAGATCACATCATAGCCTCTATCCTCAAGCATGAAAATAGATACCAAGTCCTTTTTCAGCCCCGACACATACATAACATTCTTCAACATGAGTGGAACCCCATGCTCCCTCTGAAAAGTAATCATGCCCAATCCAATAACGTTATACTTCTAGTCATCACCCATCTCGATATCCATCTAGAGATCTTTCTCCTTGAGGTCACTAAATGACTATTTGTTGCCAATCATGTGGAATGAAGCTCCACTATCTAAGTACCATACACTTCCCATAATTGATGACACCATGCATGAAATGAGCGAAAATTCCAATTCAATTTAAGAGGCCAAAGTGTCACCCACTGCTCCTCCTAATAACTTCTTCTTAGACTTCTTGAGTGGAAAATTTGTAGCCAAATGGTCTGGCTCATGACAATGAAAGCACTTAACTTTTGTCATGTCTTTATTCTTACCTCCATGATAAGAATTAAATTTGGAATGGGAAGCTTTCCCTTTCCCCTTCTTCACCTTAATCGCTAAGGAACAATTCTCTTCATCATCAATCTTTGATGAAGATCCATCCCTGGTGTTCCTCATGATCTCCTCATTCATAAATCTGACCATAGTCATTGCCAATATGGAAGATTCTCCTGACCAGTGTCAGAGTCCTGATAACTATGAAAATTATTTGCGAGTCCCAAAAGAGAAAAACTCACCATATCATGCTCGACAATCATGATTCCAACACTTCCAAGTTCATCATGACATTGAGTGAATTTGATCAAATATCTTGGAATCGTCTCGCCTTTTGCCATTTTTATTTTTCGAAGTTTGTCCTTCAGTGAAAATTTCCATTGGTCATTGTTATTATAATAAAATTTTGTTAACGCTTTCAACATAGCATATAGAATTTCCTTGCCATGGAGACTCGAGACAATGTGGTCTCGAACTCCCTCAAGGATTATTTGCCTCACCTTTGCCACAAACTTCTTCCATTCAACCAGATTTTGTGCATTCGATGTTGTTGGCTTAGGAATTTCTTGATCAACAAATTCATTCAAGTCATTATCCTCTAGCACAACCTCCATTATGTCCCTCCAGTCTATAAAATTCGAGATACCTTCCAAGGCATATGCGAGCCACAAACCATAGAATTCCATCTACTGATCCTGAAGTATGTATTGCAAATTCGAATTTCTCTTGTAACCCAAAACTCAAAACTTCAAATTCTCCTCTAGCATACTGAATTCAACACTGATACCATGTAGAAAATCCTATAGATTCACAAGCTCACGCAATCTACTAAAGAACAGGACAAGAATCTACTCGTACTTTCAACAAGCCGAAGCCAATAGATCGATGAAAACAATTGATGAGCCTCAATATTGAAACAAGAATGTTGCAACTCCCAAGGCTATTTACTTTAATTATTAACCTGGGGTCCGTACAAAATTAAGAGGTATCAACACTATATGTGCAGTATCCGATGTGTCCTTCCTTTACTATCATGATGTAATGGAGTGCATGTACTGAAACCAAATCCTAAACTAATTGTAGAAAACGAAATGCTCAAAATGGAAGCGTTAACCTATTGCAAGAAATAAAGTACAAGGAAAGAAACATATTCTAATCACATAAAGATCATGAAATAAATGTAAAAGAAACCTAACTTAACCATATTTATCACATGTGATGATTTAAGCTAACTGAGCATGGAGTCTCATCTAGCGAGTATTAACTATTATGTGCATGTGTGAATATAAAAGAACTCATTTTTTAATATTTTTTGTTTTATAAATGTAAATGCTAATCCTCACTTATTCTTTGGCAGGGGAGACAAGTATGGAGGAAGAGGGTTAAAATGGTATTGATGGCGTGGAGGTCAAGTAGAGGCCTAATCCAAACTTCAATGATGATTTTTCTCAATTTGGGATCAAAACAGGCTACTACAGGATTTCCTACAGGATGTACTAGTTCTCCTACAAGATCCTCTGTTTTACTACAGAATGTTACAGATTTACTATAAGAAATTATAAATCATTGAATGACCAAGAAAATGAAATACAAATTGGATGGGAGAAATGTTTTTATGTACTAGGATGTCTTAGGTCTCCATTCCAAGTGGAATCACTCAAAAATACCTATTTTAACCGATGCTAAAAAATAGCAAAAAATTACTAGTCTAAAAATCAGAAATTTGAGAACTAGTGAGCTAGTAAATCCATCAATTTCCTAACCTAATCAAGAGAAAATGAAATGGGGTAAATTTCTTTATGAAATAGAATTTTCTTTTTGTATAATACAATTGCCATGAAATTTATTGAAGCTCATTAGCATGCTCTAAAAAATAGAAGAAATTTACTGCTAGTTGTCACAAAGGAGTTCTAGAAATCTAGATTTGGGAATAAGAAGACTAATCCAAGTAGCTCAATGATTACTATGACCTTCCAAATATTTTCCAAGGATGAAATTATGCATGTGATCTTTCAAAACAACTTACATCAACCATTTAACCCAATCCTACAACAAGAAATCATTAATACTAAATGCAGAAATAAAAAGAAAGAAAAACAAGAGATGCATGTAAATAAGAAGTGAAAAGAAGGAAAGAAAATGTTACAAAAGGACTCCAAGGCTCCTCAGATGGCCAAGCCCAAGGAAACTCAGAGACCTATGGAGAAGAACAATATTTAGAAGCTAAACATGACACCAATCTTCATTATTTTCAACCTATACAATTACATCCTTACAAAAAATACAATGGACATGCAGAAATACGTGTTCTCTCCACAAGAACACTAATGAAAATCTCTCCCTAGAGAAAAAATCGACTTCGTACTTATACAAAATTATTAGGAATTTTTCTCCATGAAAGGAGCGAGCTTTCCCCACAAAAATCCCTTGATTAGTAGATTTGGTTCCCAATACTAGGAATCTGCATCAAATGGCAGGGAACACATGGCTAGATTTTATTAATCATTGGAGTTCCACAATATATGCCATAATTCTATGATATCTTATTTATTTATTATTTAATATTGATCCTACTATAGTAGGGAGAAATTGCCTAAATTATCTCCTCCTCCAAATCTTCATAATCTGTACAAGATTCTCATAATATTCCATAAAAGTAAATAATATTAGGCACAAATATGCAATTATTCATTAACATTCCTAATGAATATAATAAAGTTAAAAATATATTATCTAATGAAAGAAGAGAGGTTTAATGTGCTGAAGGATGGTCATAGGCATTAATTTATGTTTAATTAAGAGGCATGGTGCTTAATTTAGGTCTAATTTAGAGGCCCATCATACCCCCCTGTTGAAAGTGTTGCTCATCCTCTGAGCAACTTAGTGACCTCATTGTGCCTCGTTCATGGCCCTGGTGGCCTTTCTCTTGTCCATTAAGAATCATGGCTGTAAGTTGTACAAGGATAAGCCCAAAAACATATTTTTGCAAAGAAAAATCCTTATTTCTTGAGACCACCAGTTTGCCTTTTTCCCCTTATTCAAGATGGTTCTTGAATACATTTTAGTTTGGCAAGGTATTCCACATCCTTATCAACCTTCTACTACCTTATTCGACCATTTCAAAACCTTTGAAACCTTCAAAATGCCTTTAGATGAGAACTAGGACATCCTGTAGTAATTCCTGTCATAACTACAGAAAACTTATAGGAAACCTTGTTAAAAGTATAGGAAACCCTTTTTTAGCATAAATGATAGTCTGAGCCTAGGACAGGCCCTCAACTTAACTCTCATGCCTTTCTCTCATTTCTATAACATCTTTTAGGGCTTGGACAAAATATAGAAAGAGATTAGAGACCTCTTGGAAAGTATATTTTCATCACTGCAGTTTGAGTTATGTTTTGATGGTGGATGACTCATTTCCTTTTGTTGCCTTATTCTTCTATCTTGTGGCCTAGATTGTTGCCTAATGGTCGTGGAGTTATCTATTTTGATTACGTCTCTCTTAGGCACTGTCATTTTGGGTTTTAGCACAATTTTTTCTTTCTTCCTTCTTTTAGAAGCATTCTGCCTTCTTATAGTAGTCATTCCTTCTTCCTTCAGAGTCTTCTAACTATATGGGAGTAATGAGAAAGGATGTAGGCTTGTGAAAATGGAGAGGATGCTCTGTTTACCTTTTCAAGAAATTTTCACGGTGAAATAGGGTTTGTTATTGAAATTATGAAATGGGATGGATGAATGATGGACAAATAGTGAATATGAAGTGGATGGAGGGCTTGGAGTGTTGTGGTGACTTGGCCTTTGCAAAAATTTCTTCTTTTAACTACTGTGCTCATTCCTTGAAATCATCACCCTTCATAATTTGACTTTTCAACATTGCATAAGTGAAGGAGTGAGCTACAATTAACTACTTGAAGGTGGATGAGACTGCTGACCCATCCTTAGCTCATAAAACCTCACCTCTCATGCATTGACAACAAATCTCTAACTATAATATGCTCAAGAGAAGAGGTCAACAATATTGCATACATGTACCTATCTAATGGTTCTTGGAGAGATATGCATGCTACTGTTGAGTTGATGTTGTTATACTTCTCATGACTAAGTTACATATTCTTGACTGTGTTTTTCTTTTTTGTTGATCTTATTTTGCTGATGGGTTGTCTTCTTGTTGATGTGTAGGTGATGGCTTCCTCTATTGCTGCTATACTCTAGAGGAGTTTCATTGTTCTTGTAGTTATGCTCTTTTCCTTCAATCATAGTATTGAAGGTCAGGCTTGGAGCTTGCTATTTCTTCCAAATAGGTTTCTGTAGCAGCCCTTTTTCTTTTGAATGTTTGTGTCCTTTCTCTATTGGAGGGTAAATAGGTATTGGAATGAGTGGAAAGTCTGGCCATAGAGTGACATGGTCATGATGGGTGTTGGCTGAGATGTGGTGAAGTCCATGTCATTTTTTCCTATCCCAAAATAGGCCTGCATCATAACTTTTCCATCGAACTCCCTTTCCTGTAGATTTTTATAACTTCCTGTAGTACTATAGGAAACTCCTATAGTAATTCATGACAACCTTTTTTAGTAGACTTGTTTTGTCCATATCTCCCAAATGGTAGAATGGATTGACCTGAAACTTTCTGAGCATGCTTCCTATGTACCTCCCCATAAAAAAAATTGGTCAATGGATGCATGGATCTCGAGAAAAACTAAAAATGGTTGAAGATGATGAAGGCCGATTTCTTAGAAACTGTGCACTGGAATTTGCTGCAATTTCTTGGGCATGTTACCACCATCCATATGCATCTCCCCATGAAACAACTTTTTAAATGGATATATGGTTTTCATGTTATGGCAAAAATAATTTTTTTCTCTATCTATTTTTGTTTCCTATAATAAAATAGAGACTTCCTGTGGTTTTTTAGGACAACAAGCAAACTAAGTGGGAAAATCTTGATAATGATGGGTGGATAGTGGAAATATATGAGGATGATGGATTGGCATGGCCTTGGCCTTGTTGCAGGATTTGAGCAAAGGAGGAGAAAGTCAAAAATTGACTTCTTTTGACTAGGCTTGACCAATTTTTTCTTTTGTTGGTGCAACTTGTATTGCTTGTAGATGTTGGAGAGTAAATGCATTTATCAGAGAGATACATGGAGAAAATATTTTCCTTTTTTCCTTTTTTGCTTTTTTCTAGGCCTACTAGTTGCCTCAATGAGGTTTTCAACTAGTAGGTCTGCCTAGGTGCCTCAATGGATGTTTTCACCTAGGATCTTTTATTTTTCCTTTTTTCTTTTCCTTTTTCCCAACCCATTGAATGCCTTATGGAGATTTTCAATCAATGAGCCAATCTAAGGCACCTCAAAGGAGATTCTCACCAAAGATTTTATTTTTTCCTCTTATTTTTCATTTTTTTTTCTACCCTACCCTACTTGAAAATTAAAATCACTTTCAAGTATAAGAATACTTCCAATGAATCCATGTTCACATCAAGATGACAGACAGCATGATGTGTAGGCTTGAAATATATGATTTCACATGTACCTAAATTTGAGAGATCAAATGCTTTGACTTTGATGATATCAAGCACAATTGAAGAAGAGAGTGTTATTGCAACTTAGTGACTGTCTGGAACCAAACCTCAATATAGCTTTCATACCCTTGGTTTTCTTGCTTATCTAGATCATTCTTCATGTCTTCTTCTACCATGACCTTCAAATCTTCCTCTTTTCGTTGATCGTTCTCTTGAATACATGCAGGATTTGATGGTAACCATGAAGGAGCTCTCTCGATCGCTGATTTTGATGTCTGGTCTTCATCAAGTGCAACCCATGATTCTGTGTTCTTCTCATTTGAATATTCTTCTTCTAGATGTGGTCCTTCAATGATATCAAGATAATTTGTTTTTTGCAATACTCTTCCTAAGCTATGGTGAATACCATTGATCTCAAGAGGATATGTTTGGAAGTTTTGTACCTTAGCATTGTAAGTGGGTTGAGCTACTTCAATATGGTGGTATAAGTAGTTGAGTGGGAGTGGATATTTGAGATGGATGTGGTTGGGGTTGTGGTTGTGATGGAGATGAATGGTAGGGATAACATGGAGATGGGTATGGAGGATCTTAAGGAAAATACTGAGCATATTGTGGATGGCTCCCATAAGTTCCTTGCCAACCTTATTGCCAAGATTGGTTGTGGGGTTGAGATGGGAAATGTTGCCATGGAAAGGGTGTGTTTCAATTACTTTGAGCTGGATATGCATAACCTTGAAATTGTGAATTAGGCTCTTGCATCATACTAGGTTGACTAGCTCCCATGGTCCTCTTAGAGCTACATAACATAGTTGCACTGGCAATTGACTTGCTCCATTGTCCTCTTGGTGAACTTCCTCCAAACTTCGTAATGAGAAGAAACATTTAACATCATGTGATTCTCCGTGGACAACACAAATATCAGCATCTTGTTTTTTCTCATTTCTTCTTCTTAACATTTCTACTAGTTAACTTAGATTGCTAAGAATTTATGTTTTAAAGTTATCAAGAAAAATTCCAAGTTTAGCTTCACTTACTGATCTTCATGTTGATTGACTTACCCTTTCCCTTCCTCTTGATATGTATTTGCATGTTTTCTTCAAATGATAATTGATATACATCACCTCTACTCATGAGATCAAGAATATCAATCCACTCATCCCTAATTGTTATAAGTAAGAATGTTTTTAGTATGTCGAATCCTAAGTGATGTAATTTTTCCCTCTTAATATTATACATGAAACTCTTTATTAGAACCTCTAGACTCTCATCTTATTTTTTATTCATTCTAAAGATTTCTTCTCTAAGATCATGATATTTATATTTTTCTAGAAATATATTTTGCATATCATTGAATTAGTCCCTAAACTCATGAACCATTTAAGAGCTCTATCATTCAACGTTGCCAGAAACAATTTTAGTTTTTGAGCTTTTAATAAGTAACCATAATATCTACAAACAATTTCAAATTCAAAGAGAAAGGTTTCTAGATCCTCTCACATTAAACCATGAAATTTTGGAAGAAAAGATGGAGTGATGTTCTTCATATTAACACTAACATCAGTATCTTGAATGGGAAATTCGAGAGGATCTTCCTCATTGTCATCATCTCCATCCATTTCTTTTACATTCTTTGCAATCTTCTTCTTCTACCTGCAAAAGTGAATGGTGATGTGGTTCTTACTGCACCACGTGATCAAATGGGGGGATGGGTTGGTGTTGGATATTTTTTTTGTTTTTATGATTGAATGAAACACTAATGCAATGCACTTTTCTATTTTTTAAATGAAATATGCCTAATGCAATTATTTTTTGTTTTTGAAAAAATTAAAAAGAAATGAATCAACTAGGGAAGAAAATAATGCATGATTTGACACCTCCCTGGCAACGACGCCAAAAGGTGATGAGCCTCAGTATTACAACAACAATTCTGCAACTCCCAAGGCTACCGACTTTAATTATCAACTCGGGGTTTGTACAAACTTAAGAAGTATCAGCACTATATGTGTAGTATCCAATGTGTCATTCATTTGTTGTCATGATGTAATGGAGTGCATGTATTGAAACCAGATTCTAATCTAATTTCAGAAAACGAAATGCTCGAAATGGAAACCTTAATCTATTGCAAGAAATAAAGTACAAGGAAAGAAACATATTCTAATTACATAAAGATCATGAGCTAAATGTAAAAGAAACCTAAATTAACCCTATTTATCACATGTGATGATTTAAACTAACTGAGCATGGAGTCTGATCTAGGGAGTATTAACTATTATGTGCTTGTCTGAATATAAAAGAGCTCATTTTTTAATCTTTTTGTTTTATAAATGCAAATGCTAATCCTCACTTGTTCTTCGGCGGGGGAGACAGGCATGGAGGAAGAGGTTTAAAATGGTCTTGATGGCATGGAGCTCAAGTGGAGGCCTAATCCCAACTTCAATGGTGATTTTTCTTAATTCGGGCTGAAAACAAGCCACTGCAGGATTTCCTACAGGATGTACTAGTTCTCCTATAGGATCCTCTGTTTTACTATAGGATATTACATATTTACTATATGAAAATATAATTCATCGAATGACTAAGAAAATCAAATCCTAATTGGATGGGACAAATTTTTTTATTGACTGGGATTTCTTAGGTCTCCATTCCAAGTGGAATCACTCAAAAAGACATATGTTAACCCATGCTAAAAAATAGTAGAAAATTACTAGTCTAAAATTCAGAAATTTGAGAACTAGTGAACTAGTAACTCCATCAAATGATAAACTCAATAAAGTGAAAATGCAATGGGGTCAATTTTGTTATGAAATAAAATGTTTTTTTTGATCTAATACAAGTGGAATCATCTTGATTGAAGCTCTTTAGCATGATCTAAAAAATATCATAAATTTACTGCTAGTTGCCACAAAGGAGTTCCAGAAATCTAGATTTGGGAATAAGAAGACTAATCCAAGTAGCTCAATGATTAATATAACCTCCTAAGTATTTTCCAAGGATGAAGTGATGCTTGTGATCCTGTAAAGTAACTTACATCAACCATTTAACCCAATCCTACAACAAGAAATCATTAATACTAAATGCAGAGATAAAAAGAAATAAAAACAAGATATGCACGTGAATAAGAAGTGAAAAGATGGAAATAAAATGATAAAAAAGGGCTCTTAGGCTCCTGGGATGGCCAAGTCCAAGGAAAATCGGAGACATATTGAGGAGAACAATATTTAGAAGCTGAACATGACAACAATCTTCATTATTTTCATAAATACAATTGCATCCTTGCAAGAAAATACAATGGACCTACATACATACGAGTTCTCTCCACAAGAACACTAATGAAAATCTCCCCCTAGAGGAAAATTTGACTTGGTACTTAAACAAAATTATTAGGAATCATTCCCCATGAAAGGAGAAAGCTTTCCCCACTAAAATCCCTTGATTAGTTGATTTGGTTCCCAATACTAGGAATCTGCATTAAATGGTAGGGAACACATTCCTAGATTTTCTTAATCATTGGAGTTCCACAATCTGTGCCATAATTCCGTAATATCTTGTTTATTTATTATTTAATATAGATCCTCCTATATTAGGGATAAATTCCCTAAATTATCTCCTCCTCCAAATCTTCATAATCTGTCTAATATTCTCATAATATTCCACAAAAATAAATAATATTAGCCACAAATATGAAATTATTCATAAACCTTCCTAATGAATATATTAAAGTTAAAAATACATTATCTAATGTAAAAAGAGAGGTTTAATGTGTTGAAGGTTGGTTATAGGCCTTAATCTATATTTAATTAAGAGGCATGGGCCTTAATTTATCTATAATTTAGAGGCTCATCAACAATATCAACAACAAGAAGATAAATCAATGGCACATAACAAAAGATATATCTGGGGAAAGTGACTACTCAAAATTGCACTATTTGCAGTGGATATATCATAAATATGAGTGAAGATACAAAGCTTGTTATGACTAGAACAATTCCGCACAAGTATGCTCAACTCTCTCAGCTCACAAGCTAGCTCTTCGCCAACACTTAGCCAATTATATCGCTCTCCAAGCCCCTAATCTCTTGTGTAATTCCTAGGATGAACAGGTCATATTTAAATGGAATTCATCCTTCCAAAGCTGTGCAATCCAAACATAGGATCAATCCCTGATGCATGTTTGATATTTACACTCCAGTAAATAATACAAATGAAAGTACACTATCCTTGCACTCTAGTCTCAACTGGGTCTTTCTTAGAATCAAAATACACGAGTTTCTAATTAGGGAATCTTCAGTTAACTAGAGTGACATTTGTGGATGCACTACTGTGCCAACTGACTATTAACTCTCCATTAGTTCCTCAAAGAGTTCGGAACTAATTTAATTGACCATAACTCAGTAAATTGAGTGATCTAATTTCCAACTCAATTTAAACTCATACTATACCCCTAAAACTTAGGGAGAACATTTACATGACTACATAAATACTTCCAACTTGAAATTCCTAAGCTAATTAGGTTAATTAAACTTAATTATTTACAAGTTTCTATGAGAATAGAATTTGATTTTAATTCTTAGTTTAATTGAAGGACAAATTAAACTAGAATTTCTTATTTCCGTTTTCAACATGAATGGATTGATGGTGATGAAAATAAATATGAAGATATAAAACATGTTTTAACAATCTCACAAGAAACACCTTTTAATCAAAATTATGAATGAAATTAGATAATTCATCTTATAAATAATTATTATTTTTCTCGTCTTGAAAAGCTTGTTTATCATGTGAATATGTGAGAAAATGATTTTGACCAAAATTGTAAAATAGAGGATTTTTCGTGATATCATTCCATGATATCATTAAATTTTATAGACAGCTTTGGTAGCACTCATGTGGAAATTAGTCCAGGTAAAACACTAATTAATAGCATTAACGTAAAATAACCTAAAAAATATCAATTAAGAAAGTTGTCACAAAAACATTCCTTTTATTTCTCGTGGGAATATAAATATATGAAAGGAATTAATCCAAATAGAAGAGAACGTTAAACCTATTAGACAAACTCAAAGAAGGATGAATAATAATTTAAGGGAAATTGTAAAATAAGAATTGCAAAAATTGCTAAATCTGAACTTTATTTCTCTGATTTATGATAGTCAGTGGGTTTCACCATTGGCTATTCTACCAAATAGGAATGGTAAGTGGCAAGTCTGTGTGTATACTATAGATAGTTAAATAATGCTACTTGGAAATATCATTTTCATCTTACTTTTATTGATCAAGTCTAAGACACAGTAGTGGGTAGAAGGTATTTTTCTTTTCTTGATTATTTTAGTGGTTACAAAAGAATTCAAATAACACTAGAAGATCAAGATAAAACTATACTTACATGTACAAGTGGAATGTATGCTTATAGATTACTACCTCTTGGACTATGCATTGCACCGCTACATTCGAAAGAGTAGTGCTAGGTACTTTCCTTTACTTGATCAATGATTGTGTTGAGGCATATATGGATGATTTCATGGTGTATGGAAATTATTTTGAAGAAGTTATTGAAAAACTTGAAATTTTCCTTATTTAATTCCATGAAACTAACCTTTCTTTAATCCATGAAAATGTTTTTAGGATGTTTAATGAAGGTATCTCTTTAGGAAATTACATGTCAGGTAATAGAAATAAAATTGTTCCAACAAATATTGAGGTCACTCTCAAAGTTTAGGTACCTATGTCTAAAAGAGATGTAATAATTTTCTTTGGATATGCAGGTTATTATACAAGATTCATACAAAACTTTACAAAAATAGCTTTCCCGCTTTTCAAGCTGCTTACTTAAGATTGTGAATTTTATTGGGATTCTCTATGTCAATTAGCTTTTTATTCTTTATAACAAAAACATTCTAAATCACTTGACTTAAGAGGGCCAAACTGGTCCCTCCATTCGATATCTCTATATGTGTTTGAGATATAACTCTAGGGGCTATACATGGACAAAATGATCAACAAACTCCTTATGCAATCTATTATATAAGTAAAAAAATTAACTCCTACAAGTTTAAATTATAGAGTTACTAGAAAAGAGTTTTTAGCAGTATCCCATGCCATCAATGAATTCAGGCATTATATCGTTGGGTATAAAACTTTTCTTCATAATGATCATTCTTCAATTAGGTATTTAATAAACGAACTACAACTAATGGAAAAATTACTAGATGGATTTTATTATTATAAGAATTTAACATCACTATATTGCATAGACATGAAAAACACACATTTGCTAAATTTCTTTCAAGGATCCAAAATGATAATACCAATATTCTTGTAGAGGATAATTTTCCTCATAAGCATATTTTTGCACTTTCTACTAAATATCCTCAGTTTCTAGATATTGCTAAATAATTGGCAACAAGAAAATTCCCACCATGATTAACAACTAAAGAAAAACAAAGGGTTATTAAACTTACTACACCTTTATCTTAGATAGAAGGATAACTATTTCGAAATGGACCTGATTTTATCATGATTTGGTGTTCGAGAGAAGATGAAATATAAGACATACTTAAAGTATCCCATGACGAGTCATGTAGAGGAAATTTCATTCAAAAAATAGTTGCATACGAAGTTATTCTTTATGGATAATATTGGCATACTATTTTCAAGAATTCCAAACAATATGTTAAAGGTTGAGAATTGTGAAATAATGGGGAGAATGATTGAAGTAGATAAAATTCCTTTGCAACCACAAGTACCTTTAGAGAAGGTATATTCTTGTCTGTATTGATTATGTAAGTAAAAGAGTAAAAGTGAAAACTTTAATTTTTTCTATTGAAAATGTTGTTGTAACATTTATTTTTGAGGTTATATTCACTCGTTTTGGTGTTTGAAGAGAAATTATTATAGATAAGGGTGCATAGTTTGCATCCAAACTTGTTCAAAATATTATGAAGTAGTGCAAAGGAAAGCTTTTAAAGTTTACTCCATATCATCCTTAAGCCAATGGGTAAGTGGAGTTAACAAATAAAGTTCTTGAAGCTATTTTGACCAAGATAGTTCATCTACATTGTAAATATTGGGGAAATAGGCTTCCTAAGAAATATAGGCATATTGAACCACATGGAAAAATGCTAATAGACATACATAATTTAAACTTGTTTATGGAAAGCAAGTATCTCTTTGCATAAAATTCAAAGTGGATACATTTATAAAAACAAGAAGATTGAAGCTATATCTCTCTTAATCACAAAAGAAAATATTAACGCATTTAAATAAATTGGATGAAATTAGACAAGATATCTCTAAAGAACTAATATCATCCAATAAAAAGGAACAATGTGGAATGGAAACTTCATCAAGATGAAGAAGATTGAACTAGGTGATTGGATTATCTTATTTGATTAAAATTTTAAATATTTTCAAGGAAAGATTCAAACACACTGGTTATGCATCAATAAGAATGAATCAGTTAAAATAAAAAATACTGATGAAGAATATGTTACTTTTCTTGTTAATGGGCACATATTTAAACTATATCATAAACCCCTCATGAGAGAAGAGTTTATTCAAAATATGCAACAAATTTCATAATTGGAGTTAGTCAAAAAGCAAGATCATTCACCCTCACCACCAAACTTATTTTAATTTTCCTTGTATTTAAAAAAGAATAAAAATAAAAATAAAACTATAGTTATAAAAACTAGGATAATAGCATAACTACATAGAGAATCCTATTTGAAAACCAAATTTTTGGCTGGTAAGGATTCTATCCTTTACATTTCATGAAAATTTGAAATTTTGGAATCTACAATTCTAACATGTATAGTTTATTTCTTTATTGAACATCAAATAAATCAGTAGTATCAACATCAAAACAATATCTTTCATATATTTTCACCATCTTTCTATTTAGGGAGAGTGTTTTATCACAAATTTTATCAACCTACCGATTTTTTGTAGCCAAAGATATTTTCAGTAGCCATTCATTGTTTTCAAGAGTCAAGATGCAATATCAAAAATTTAACCCCATCAGCAGAAGTAGCTTGAAAGTACTTGGTCCAAGGAACATTCAAATCCCTAAAAGGTAACATAACTAAACGTTTTCTTTGTTTTTATTAAAGTAAAACTATATAAATTAGTGTAATGGGCATATTTCTATAACCTAAGCTCAAAAGAGGCCAAATATAGAAAGCATCCTTGTCCATGAATGATGGAAAATCATTCCATAATCATTTTATTTTTCATATATGATTCCCAGTTACCAAGTCATTAAAACTAATCCTAGGATACCAATTATTATATCATTATCAATTTCATCGATGCTTCATGTAATAATTCTTCGGCTTACAATTCTATTCATTATCCACCACATTTCTTATACTCATACACTATTGTCACCGACATTGTTATCTTATTGTTTTCATTCCACCACCCTTAGCAGTAACTGAAAGTAGTTTTTCAAAATCCAAAATTCCCAAGAGAAAAATATTGGCATTGTCATCATATTTGAACACAATGGTGGAAAATTTCTTGAATCCTATCCTAAATGCAACAGATGACTCCAGAAAATTAGTGACTTAGGTTCTTTGATAAGTTCTAGGGCATGATGTGGAAGTGACCAAATATTTTGCAAGGGTGTTTTATGCAGTTGACGCTAAAATTGGTGACATCTGATTGAAGATTGCAAAGTGAGAATTGGTTCAAATGCTAGAAGTTGAAGGATCATTCATGGAAGATATTTCTTAAAAATCTAAAAGTAGACACTCCAATTCCAATGAAAGGTATCCATATGATTTCATTTTAGAAGAAATGGAGCAACCTTCTCTACATTCTCTGTAGATTTTAACCCCGTATAGAAATTTCCTGCATACGAATTCTAAAAGACAAAAAATAAGCAATGCAAGAGCATAACACATAAAACACATATACACAAAGATTTTCCCCTGGATCCCAAAACCGGGACCACCAGCTTGATTTTTCATTATGTTCTTTTCAATGTTACAATAAATATTTATACATGCCAAAGCATCCAATACCATGGATTGAAAACCATTGCATCCAAAACTATGGACTGAAAACCATCCCATCCAAAACCATGTGCGAAAACCATGCACAAAACCATAGGTAGGTCCGCCCAACCTAATATAGGGTCAAAAAAAAAAAAACCTGGGATGCTACCCTGCACCCCATAGAGGGGGGGCTGCCCGGCCCCCTCAAACCCCCTAGACAGGGGGGGATTCTGCCCCCCTATGACCCCCCCACTGCCCAATCAGTACAACGAAGCGAGGGCTCCACTCCCCCTCTAACGAATATAACACAACCCAACATTCTCCCACTAGTTGTTTTCTTTCCATAAGGGGCCAGAGGAGAGCTTAGTCATTTATCCAGCCCTACAACACCCATTGTTTCTCTACCCCAAGAAAACTTATCAGACCTCACAGATTTTGTCAATGCATCTGCAATATTCTTCAAAGTGTCCACCTTTAATATAAACACCTTTTTGTCTTCTATCATATCCCTCACAAATTGATACTAAACATCGATGTGCTTTGTCTTTGAATGGAAAGCAGGTTTCTTTACCAAGAAAATTGCACTTTGGATGTCACAGTCTATCCTTATAGCTCCCTGTACTAACCCCATACTTGAACAGAATCTCTGCAACCAAATTGCTTCCTTACTTGCATGAGTGGCTGCCATGTATTCTGCCTCTGCAGTTGATAGTGCCACTACAGATTGTTTCTTACTCATCCAACTAACTGCACCTCCAAATAGGTTAAACACATACCCACTTGTAGATCTTTTTTGATCCAAATATCTAGCCTAGTCTGCATCAGAAAATCCATGAATATCCAACATTGTCTAATCCCGGTCTTCCTTGGTAGCACAAACCATAATCACTAGTGCCGCGCAAATACCTGAAAACCCGCTTCACTGTTGTCCAGTGCTCCTTCCCTAGTTTTGACATAAACCTACTCAATACTCCCACTGCATGTGCAATGTCTAGTCTAGTACAGAGAATTGCATACATTAGACTACTGACTGCACTTACATATGGAACACGCGACATGTACTCTTCCTCTTCTTGTGTCTTGGGACACCGTTCAACAAATAAACTTACACCTACAAGAATACGAACCTTCACCGATTTACTATCCTGCATATTAAACCTCTGCAATATTGTCTCAACATACATCCTCTGGTTTAACCAGATCTTCCTCTTTGCCCAATCTCTTTTAATTTCCATGCCCAAAATATAGTTTTCAGCACTAATATCTTTCATGTCTTATTTGGATTACAATTGGGTCTTCAAATCCTGGATAATTTCTTTGTCATTTCCAACCAACAACATATCATCCACATACAGGACCAGATAGATAACACGGTCACCAATTAATTTAAAATACACGCAATGATCTACTTTGCTTTTGGTGAAGCCAAGTCCCTGTATAAATGTATCAAAATTTTGATACCACATCCTTGGTGACTGTTTTAACCCATACAAAGACTTCTTTAACTTGCATACCAGTTCTTTCTACCCTTCACCGCAAAGCCTTCAGGTTGCTTCATGTAGATCTCCTCTTCCAGATCCCTATGAAGAAATGTTGTCTTCACATACATCTATTCTACCTCAAAATCAAAAGCAGCAACAATAGATAAAAGTAATCTAATAGAAGCTACCTTGGCAACAGGAGAAAAAATATCACCAAAATCAATTCCCGACACCTGCGAATAACCTTTTGCTACCAACCGAGCTTTGTATTTCTCCACCTTTCCTTCTGCATTTCTCTTCTTCTTGAACACCCATTTGCTGCCAATGGGTTTCCTTCCAGCCGGCAACTCCACCAGATCCCATACCTCATTTTTGTGCAAAGATGCCATTTCATCAACCATGGCCTCCTTCCAGTGTTTTCCATCCTCTGAATCTATTCCTTCCTTCATAGTTCTGGGATCATCATTAGTAATAGATAAAGAAAAATTTGAATAGAAAGTAGATGGACTGTACCTTTCTGGCTACTTTCTTTCTTGAACTGATCTTCTTTCACCCGGAGTTTGTGGCTCTTCATCTTCTAATTCCTCTTCTGCTGTAGAGTCTGATTCTTCCTCCTTTAGCTTAAACTCTATCTTCTTAGGTTCCTATGATGGGACTTCATGCTTAACAACATCTTTCACCTCTCTGAATACCACATCTCGGCTATACAAAACCTTTCTTGTTGCTTTGTTACAAAGCTTATAACCCTTTAAACCATCCTTATACCCAATAAATATGCACTTTTCAGATTTATTATCCAACTTGGTTCTTTTCACCCTTGGAACATGTACATATGCATCACATCCAAATACCCTCAGATGTGAAAGAGAGGGCTTCTTACCAGTGCATACCTCTTGTGGAGTCTTATCCTCCAATGTTGATGAAGGTGATCTGTTGACCAGGTAACAAGTTGTCTCCACCGCTTTTGCCCATAATTCCTATCCTAACCAATACCACTGAGCATGATTCCTTTCCTTTCCATCAACGTCTTGTTCATTCTTTATGCAACTCCATTTTTCTCAAGTGTGTGTGGAGTAGTATTTTGCTGTGCTATACCACACTTCTTATAGAATTCTTCAAATTTCTTGCTGCAAAGCTCTCCACTATTATCTAACCTCAACACCTTTATCTTCTTATTTGTCTTGTTTGCCACGAGAGCCTTAAATTCTTTAAACCTGTCAAAGACTTCAGATTCCTTCTTAAGGAAATATATCCATGTATTCCTTGAGAAGTCATATATAAATGATACATAGTAGATAGACTTACCCAGTGATGGAAGCTTCACACGTGAAAACACATCACTATGCACAAGCTCTAATATTTGTCTCGCCCTCTTACCACCAGAGAGGAAACTCACCCGATTATGCTTCCCATATACACAATTTTCATAGAAATCAAAATCCAGAGAGATATTACTCATACCTTTACCATGAGGTATTCAAAGTCCCTTCTCTCCAATATGTCCAAGGCTTTGATGCCACAACATGGTCTTCTCTCCAAAGACCACTAGATTTTTTGCTCCACTTTCGGGAACCACAGAACTGTTGCACCCATCAACAACAGTGCTACCTTTCAGCTTGTATACAACTCCAATCCAAACTCCCCACATCAATACCAGTGCTTCGCAAACCATCTTGCAGGTATCCTTCTCAAACACTGTTTTTACACCTGTATCATCCAACTTGCTTATGGAAATCAGATTTCTGGCCAATGTAGGAATATGCGAAACACCCTGAAGTGTTCTAACCCTTCCACTTTGCAACTTCAACTTTACTTTTATGTGACTAATGATTCTAGCCTTCCTATCATCCCCTAAGAAGACATCACCACCATTCTATTTCTCATACTCACAGAATCACTCTCTATGGGGAGTGAAGTGAAAGGATGCACTTGAGTCAATCCACCATGCCTCATGATCCACATGTGTACTTGAAGAAGCCAAGTACACATCCCCACCTTCATCTGAGGTGGTTTTTGCCTCTACATGAGGAGAATCATTAGATACCTTTCCTTTGTCAGGAACTTTAGATTTATAGTCCCTTTTGTAGTGCCCTTCCTTTCCACATTTCTAGCAAACCACCATTATAAGTTTTCCTAGAGATTTAGATCTGCCATTTGATGACTTATTTTTGTTTCTATTCTGGGATTGTCCTCATACAGACAAGGCATCACCATTCCGGCTCTCCATATTTTTTTGTCTCATCTCCTACATCAACAAGGATGAGACTATTTCATCAAACTACAAGGCAGTTGAATTGCTACCTATTGCAATAACGAGGCTATCCTATGAATCTGGTATAGAACACAATAAATTGCCAGTTCTAATTTTGTGAGGAATAAGGAGACCACTAAGAGAAATAGGGGGTGTTCTGCCAGAAAGGTGGAGGGTAAGAGGAATTTGGCCAATTATTATTTAATTGGCTAGGCCATGGTGGCATATAAAATGCTTGAGGTGGCCATGTAGATAAAGGTGGCTCGTTCTGCCACGCTGCTCCTGAATACTGCTAATATTTAAATTGCGAAGAAGGAAAGAATAAAGATGGTTTTGTAGGCATACCTATCATATGTGTTTGCCATTGACGGCACTAGTTCATCAAATATATTAGTTCCACTTCCTCTTATGCTTTTCAGCACAATTGTGCAGGAATTGATTTTTCAAGTGTTTTTGCTATGAAAGAACTGGGTATTAAAAACGGAAGGTAAGAACCTTCGTATGAGTAAGTAAAGTGCTTACTCCTTCACCTGCTTTTCAGCAAAATTGCATAGGAATTAAAGTAGAAGTAAATGTTTGATTTTCTGAGTGAATGACTAAGAAGAAAAGAGTAGAAAAAGATTTAATTCCTCTGCCCAAATCTGAAAATTCTAATGGATCGGTGCCCCTTGGACGATCAACCTTTATCGATGAAATCATAAGGAAAGCCGAGTCTCAGTCATCAGTAGGACCCCAAATCGTTTCTACAAGAAATCCTACTGTAACCCTTCAGGCCGCAGGATCACCATTTGCAACTGACGCTGAGATTCACAGCAAAACTAAAGGGTCTAAACAGAGATTTCAGAACACTAAAAATTTGTAGTTTAGCCCTTTACAAGAAGGGAATTCTTGCAACCTCCGTGAAGGAGAAGGAGAAATAGGTAGTGTTGAAAATATTAATTCATCAGAACCCAAATCTCATGAAGTAGTAGTTGAACATACAACACCCAGTATTCAAGACCAAGGTAGTGCTGTTAAAATTATTTTAAAAGTCCCTTTCGACTCCCCCAGAAACAGAGCTCCAACTATGAAAATCCCTAAAGAATATTGGCATATTTTTTACCAAATAGCCAATAATCCTCAATAGCCTAGAACCTCTACATTGAAATACCCTATTGTTGATACAGTTGTCAATGCCCCCATGAAAGCTATACCATTACACAATTTTCCTACCTTCCATGGGTTAACTTCAGAAGATCCTGATGCATTCCTTTTCGAATTCGATGTTTTATGTAGGGGGTACGATTACACTACCGACCCCTAGAAATTGAAGTTGTTCCCCTCTACTCTGAAGGGAGTAGCTCTGTGTTAGTTTATGGGGCTTGGTGGAGATACTATGAATGACTTGGAAAAAATGAAAACAACTTTTCTAAAGAAATACCAAGATTATTGCCGGACTAGAGAACTAAAGGGTGAAATCTTTCAAATGGTAGATAAGACTAATGAGACTCTTGAAGAATATGTAGAATATTTTCAATATAATCTGCAAAGATTTCCTTATCCAAATTTACGTCCTAAAGTTCTTAAAACTGCGATGATCAATGGTATGAAAGACCAATGGGTCGAAAAATTAAATTTAATGGGAAAGGGTGATATTTATCAAGAGGATTATGACAATATTATACAATTGTGTATTAGGTGCTCTAGAGGCAGTACAAGGCTAAAACCAACCAGGCATGATGCGATCACCAGAGACAACAAAGCCTCAGGAGGAAGCATTACACGAGTTGAAGTCGGCAATCTACTGGAAGATTTCAAGACTGATATCCTGGGGACCCTAACCACACACTTGGATATCCTACAAGCCAAACAAAAGTAGGTCGAAGCAGAATAAAATTTGGCTATTTTTTGTCCATGATGTAGAAAGAAACACAATCATAGAGAATGTTCACTAGATATGATTCAAACATGCGCCATTTGCACTAAGGATCACACTACGGGAAGCTTCCCATCGCTTCTTGGATTAAAGGCAGTCTTCAAGGAAGAAAAATAGGAAGTGGAACCAGTATATCTAATGAACCAATGCCGTCAATGGAAAACATGTCTGATAGGTATGCCTACAGAACCATCTTCGTTCTTTCCTTCTTCACAATTTAATTCTCAGCAGTATTCAGGAGCAGCATGGCAGAACTAGCCACCTTTCTCTACATGGCCACCTCAAGAATTTTCTATGCCACCATGCCCTAGCCAATCAAATAATAATTGGCCAAATTCCTCTTACCCTCCACCTTTCTGGTAGAACACCCCCTATTCCTCTTAGTGGTCTCCTTCTACCTCGCAAAATCAGAACTGGCAACCAAATTGGCAATGACACCAAAATGTTGGTTGCAAATAAGGTGTCTTTTAGAACTCTTAAATGCCTCACATTAATAATCAACCTGGGTAAGTCTTTTTGTTTCAATGGCGTACACAATATGTTCAAGTGATATAAATTGTTGAATCTACAGAGAGTAATTATTTAAAATAACTTATTAATTTCAATACAAGAGTAAACAGATCAAACCATAAACTACCAACTTATAACTTCAAGGAAATTAACTTATTCAAACATAAAAACTCAGTCTTAATCGAAATCACAATCCAATCTTAATTGAAGGTTCTAACTGCAATTACATCAACCGTGTGCACCGTAACAATAATAGAGCTCTTTCAGCTAAATATAGGCTTATGCATAAAAGTAATACATCTGATATATTCAATAAAACTCTAGCATTCAATTAACAAGAAATGATTCTTAATCAACTCAATCCACGATATTAAATAAATGAGGTAATCAACAGGAGTAAGGACCAATGCAATGAACATACAAACTCAACACTAGTGAAAGCAAATCAATCATAAAACTATAAAATAGAGTAATTAAATTACAGAAAGGTAAACTATAAAATAGGGAACAACAGTGAAATCCACTAGTGACTCGGCCCAAGTTGCCAGTCATTACTGCTTGATTACTTCAAAATCTCGTAAATGAACAATAATGCGAATTATATATTATTCATCAAATCCAAATGTCATTACAGCATAATGTCTTCGAGAATAACGCTCTATATACTAAAATTACAACTGGAGTAAACGGCTAAAAAGTTCTCTTTTATTCTATGTGTCTTTCCCTTCTTATAGCCAAAGAGAAAAAGAGATAAAAGTGATTCCTTAGGATCAGTTGATCCTGAGGAATTCGCAACTAAATGCTATTATCATATAGTTTTTCTATCTTGCGCTGATCCTCCTTATCTGCTTCTCATTTTGACCACACAAGATGCGTGTTATTTCCTCTGTTTAGCTTTTGTTGTTCAATCTTTTGAACAACAGATGTTCCCTTCGCCAATTTCTGTATAATAAACAACGAAAGTTAGTTTTGTCAGTCAAATCGCATCAAAAGCAGTTGCATTCATTTTCTATCGAAATCTTACCAAAACCTTATTACGTCATGCCACAAAATGTATAAAAAGGAGGAAAAAGATAGTCTAATCAAGTGTAAATTTATACCTATTGCACGTCCCAACATACTCATCAATGAAAATCACATAATACCTTTGCCTCGTTGTGGATGCCATTGTGAATGGTCCACACAAATCAGTATGAACTCTCTCTAAGATAGCCTCTGCTCGACTGTCTCGATCATAAAAGGAAGAATTGGTGTACTTTCCCAAGGTACAAGCTTTGCATGTGTCAACTTGCTCAATTTTACCTTTGGGAAGTTCTGTAGATATCTACTACATTATATTCAAAGCCCCATGATGAAAATGGCCCAACCACATGTGCCACAACTCGCCAATGTCTTTCCTTTGCACCAATTCTACTTTCATACTCAATGATGCACAATCATCTACATCTAGTTTATAGAGATTCTTCACCCGAATCCCTATCCTTTTGGTTTGACCCATGGCTATGTGTCTTAGGAATGCCTTTCCTTTACTGAATACAACATCATAGCCTTTGTCCTCCAACATCATGACCGATACCAAGTTCTTCTTTAGTCCAGGCACATACATCACATCTGTCAAGGTGAGAGGAGCTCCATGCTCCCTCTAAAAAGCAACCATGCCCACTCCTGAAACACTATACCTTCTGTTGTCACCCATCTCTATGCGCATCTCAAAGTCTTTCTCCTCCAAGGCACTGAATAAATTTTTATCAGCGGTCATGTGGAATGAGGCTCCACCATCAAGATACCATACACGACCCATCATCGATGACACCATTCATGTGATGAGGGTAAAATCCATTTCGAACTAAGAGGCTAATGCATCACCTTCCAATCCTTTTGAGGATCCCTTCTTGGACATCTTCGATGGGCAATTAGTCGCATAGTGTCGCATCTTGTGACAATTAAAGCATCCTGCTTTTAGACATGTCACCCTTCTTCCCTCCATGAGAATAATTCGATTTGAAATGGGAAGCCTTCCCCTCCCCTTTCCTTTCCTTACTTGCGAAGGTCAGATTTTCTTCATCATCATTCTTGGATGAAGAAGCATCTCATGTGCTCCTCCTAATCTCCTCCTGCATAAGATTTGACCATAGTCATTCCCAATTCGGCGATTTCTCCCTTCCATTCACAGAATCCTGGTAGTTATTCCAACTCTTTGGAAGGCTAAGGAGAGCAAGACTCACCATATCATCATTGACAATAGTTATTCCCACACTGCCAAGCTCATCTCTATAGGTGGTGAGCTTGTTTAGATATGTGGAAATAGTATCACCCTTCTCCATCTTGATTCTTCGAAGCTTATCCTTGAGCACCAATTTCCTATGGTTGCTACTGTTCGAGTAGAGGTCCTTCAATGTCTTCCACATTGGAAATGGAGTATCCTTCCCATGGAGACTCGAGACAATATGGTGTCGAACTCCCTCAAGGATGATCTGTCTCACCTTCTCCACACACTTCTTCCACTCAGCCAACTCTTGTGCATTAGTTGAAGTTGGCCTTGGGATTTCTTGATCAATGAATTCCTTCAAGCCATTGTCTTCTAATACAGCCTCCATTCTATCTTTCCATGCTATGTAATTTGAGCTACCTTCCAAGGCATACTCGAGTCTCAAGCCATAAAACGCCATTTTCCAACCTTGAAGTATGATATGAATTCGATTTTCACTTGCAACCCCAAATTTCAAATTTGGAATTCTCTTCTTAGTATACTATTCACAACTCCAATACCATGTAGAAAATCTGTGATAGGTTAACACGATAATGCAATAAAAATCAAAGCGGAATACT
Organism: Pinus tabuliformis; assembly: GCA_031772625.1. Taxonomy (NCBI): domain Eukaryota; kingdom Viridiplantae; phylum Streptophyta; class Pinopsida; order Pinales; family Pinaceae; genus Pinus; species Pinus tabuliformis. The sequence continues at coordinate 1,714,255,691 of CM062819.1, read as the reverse complement.
ATAACCTACTTTTACTATCAATTTATGGAAGCTTAAAGATCGAGATGAACAATATAACCAAAAGAAGAAGAACCAATGGCACAACACACATGAAAATACTTTGGGGAAAGTCTCAGATAAAAACTCCACACTATTGTATTATCATACATGGTGGAAATACACAGGAATTATATAAATCCTTAGCTCTCACAGCTAGGCAGCTCTCAGTACAATCCTCACAGATGCTCATAGGAAATCTTGGCTTCTCTCTAGCCTTCCTCTCTGCCCTCCAAGCTCCTATTTCCTTGCGTTTTTCCTTGTGGATGATTAGCCTATTACCAAGTGGAAAAATAAGCTTTCAAAAGTGTGCAATCCTCAATGATGAATCCTTGACTACATGCATGAGTTTTCTCCATGAGAAAACACATGCAATTGATAGTACATTGTCCTTCAACATTAATCTCAACTAGATCTTTCTCAGAACATACATTCATGAGTTTTTGATGAGGCAATCTTCAGTTAACTGGAGTACCACTACTTGAGTGCATTAATGCATCAACTGACTGTTAACTCATTATTAGTTCCTCAAACAGCTTGGAACTAATTTAATTCCACTTAACTCGGTAAACTGAGTTAACTAATTACAACTCAAATATAACTCAATGTTATCTCCTTAATCTAAGGGATAACTCTTGCATGACTTCATAAACACTTCTAACTTGAATTTCTCCAAGTAATTAATTTAAAATAAATTAATTAATTATTTCCAAGTAGCTGTTAAGACTAAATTTGATTTTAATTCACAATTTAATTCAACGACAAATTAAATTGGAATATTCTTGTTGCCATACTTCAACATTGAGTTCAACTCTTTGCCAAATAGATATGGGTACAAGATGTCTAACCACAATTGCTTGGAGCTCCTTACCTTAAATGGTAAGAAAATTTACAAAGATTCCAATAGGAATGACTCCTCCCCCACCCTACCTAGAAGTTCCATCCTTGAGATGTGGACAACAAGAAAACTGAAATCGTATCTTAGAATTGTAAAACCCCTAGCCAAGTTCCAAGCCGAACATAGTTAAAAAATTATATATAAAAGCATTTAGTTGCAGCCTATCATTTAACCGACTAGGTGTCCATGTTGCTAGCATGGACCTCACTTTGATCATCGTGTTCACTTTGCTTTCTAAATAACCGCATCACCTCAAGGCATAATATCACCATCGCTGATGATACTGGCAATATGCATGCAATAATAAAGGTTTATTAATGCCTAGACTAGGTTGTGGCTCCATAAGTGTCGGTCCTTACAAATATTAACCAGCAAGCCATATTCCTTTATCCATTTTGATTAGTTCAGACCACCGTCTTATTTTCCAATCCGTCATCTTCAAAAAATTTGACTACCTTGGATGCCTTGGAATCATTGAATCTGTCACGCTGCCATGTTTATGTAGATCTCCTTGGAAACATTTGTAATTCACAAAAATATATATGCAAAGAGTTTTCATTCCATAGTGATATAATACTTCAGATGTGTTATGAACCATAGAGAAGCATCATAGAGCAACATAGATTTCCAGAGTTGTTTGTCATAGTGTCATAAAAATTTCGTGTATGACAGTAACATAAAAGAATCAAATGCTACCATATTTTATGTTTCTTCTAATCATGGGTTCATCTCCTCTTCTCCTTATGATATACTTATCATTCACGTTGATTTAGGGTTTGCTAATGGTTCCATTCAATCCTTCTCATCTCTCTTCTAATCTAAGGAGGAGGGTGGTTGGTGATAAGAACACACCCCCTAGTAGCCATCCGACAATTAAAATAAACCTAATTTTAGTGCTAGCTGGTGGTACTCCACAAATTAGCTATTGGACTGATTGTTGGGTTAAATTAAGTTCTTAAATGTTTTGTATCCCACATCTTACAACATCATATAAAAGTTTATACTTTGTCTAAGCATAGGAACCCTGTGCATTTGTTGGCATTCCACCTATAGCTATAGGTCTTAGTATATTCTTGCTGCCATCTATTACACCAACCACATTGGAAAATTCAAATACGCATCTACATAGGTAAATGAGTAGATTCATAAATGGTTGCAACGTTGGGCTTGAATCCTTAACAAATTGTTTGGGATATATCTGCATCTATTTTAATTGTTGGTTTTGTGATTGGGCATAGTTATAGATATTTGTGTGCAAAAAATAGAGTTTTATGTGATTGGGATTATTAGAGTGCTGTGCAGTAAAAAAAGTTTTTAAGTATGGGGGATTTACGCAGTGCATTATATTAGATATCATTTTTGGGATTCAACTGCGTTAAGTAAGTCATTCAAACGTATGACCATTTCCATGAGAGGTAGTCGTAACTGACTAATTTCTCATGATTTTTGAATAGTTCACTTAGCACTCATTGCATCGGGTGATGCTCACAGGGGTGAAGAAGTGGGATTGAAACTAGTGAAATGTGGAAAACGAATCACATAGCATCAATCATCACTTCTAGGGCTTGCACCCGGTAACCAGGACTTCCCAGGAGGTCACCCATCCCAGAACTCCTCTGGCTCAAGCGCGCTTAACTGTGGAGTTTTTCCCCACAATCAAGCCCACTTAGCTTGCTACCCCATTTGCAAAACCTTAGCAAGTATTGTGCCTCATGAACCATTCAAGTAGAGATCCCTTGACTCTTTTTGAATTTAAGTATGGGGGATTTCCGCAGTGCATTATATTAGATATCATTTTTGGGATTCAACTGCGTTAAGTAAGTCATTCAAACGTATGACCATTTCCATGAGAGGTAGTCGTAACTGACTAATTTCTCATGATTTTTGAATAGTTCACTTAGCACTCATTGCATCGGGTGATGCTCACAAGGGTGAAGAAGTGGGATTGAAACTAGTGAAATGTGGAAAACGAATCACATAGCATCAATCATCACTTCCGGGGCTTGCACCCGGTAACCAGGACTTCCCAGGAGGTCACCCATCCCAGAACTCCTCTGGCTCAAGCGCGCTTAACTGTGGAGTTTTTCCCCACAATCAAGCCCACTTAGCTTGCTACCCCATTTGCAAAACCTTAGCAAGTATTGTGCCTCATGAACCATTCAAGTAGAGATCCCTTGACTCTTTTTGAATTTAAGTATGGGGGATTTACGCAGTGCATTATATTAGATATCATTTTTGGGATTCAACTGCGTTAAGTAAGTCATTCAAACGTATGACCATTTCCATGAGAGGTAGTCGTAACTGACTAATTTCTCATGATTTTTGAATAGTTCACTTAGCACTAGTCGTAACTGACTAATTTCTCATGATTTTTGAATAGTTCACTTAGCACTCATTGCATCGGGTGATTCTCACAGGGGTGAAGAAGTGGGATTGAAACTAGTGAAATGTGGAAAACGAATCACATAGCATCAATCATCACTTCTGGGGCTTGCACCCGGTAACCAGGACTTCCCAGGAGGTCACCCATCCCAGAACTCCTCTGGCTCAAGCGTGCTTAACTGTGGAGTTTTTCCCCACAATCAAGCCCACTTAGCTTGCTACCCCATTTGCTATGTGATGATTGATGCTATGTGATTCGTTTTCCACATTTCACTAGTTTCAATCCCACTTCTTCACCCCTGTGAGCATCACCCGATGCAATGAGTGCTAAGTGAACTATTCAAAAATCATGAGAAATTAGTCAGTTACGACTACCTCTCATGGAAATGGTCATACGTTTGAATGACTTACTTAACGCAGTTGAATCCCAAAAATGATATCTAAAAAAAAGTTTTGTTTGGTTGGTAGTATTAGGGTATTGGGCTGAACCTTTACCATAAACACATTTTGGGAATTTAGTTGGTAGCAGTCTGGCCACCACATGCAAAGTAAATGAAGCAGTGAGCAATTTTGAAGACAAAGAAGATTAGATTGTTTATTTCCAATGAGGATTATATAGTATAATTCCCTTGTTTACATATTAGTGTTTGTATATCTGACCAATTGATTTGATTTTTTCTTGAATAATTAATGGAAACTTGATATGTAGCTTTGATATATTGATTCTACCTCTTTTCAATCTTCATATGCCTTTCCATCAAATCCTACGTGAACCTAGAGACTCGACTAATGGTGAAGCAAATATAAAGTTGAATATGATTCAAATAAATGAGACTGCCAACAAATTGACTTTCAAAGAATCACAATCCTTAGTCGTCTTAGCTTCTGATTGAAATGGAGTAGAATGAGGCTTACAGATAATCCATTTCAAATATCTTTAGGATATCCAAATCATACTTTAGCTTAGAAATGAAGATACTATCACCCAATTGCATAACTTTAATGCCAAGAAATAAATGCTACAGATCTAAGTTAGTCATTTCAAATGTATCTTTTAATTGTGACTTTAGACTTAAATTGAATCACCATTATTTCTAGTGATAATCAAATCATCCACATGAATCACAATTAACAGAACTACATCGTTCACATGTAACCATAAATATTGTGATCTATGTTAGGACGCCTCAAACCAAGTTGTAGAAAAAAATGAGTAATCTTCTGATTTCATATCCTAGGTGCTTGTAATCATTGAGAGGATGCATGCCATGGGGAAAATATGCAATATAATTCCTAAGATAGTTCACCATTTGCTTGAAATATTGTAGGTCAAGGTTGATCTTTCGTCGTGGCCAAATAAAAATGGTTGAAAACTTCAATGGATCAGTGCTTAGTCCATTGTGGTTCACAAAAAAAATCCAAGATAGTCAAGTTTCTTCTACCCAAATGCACACTTCGTCATGTTCACAAATAACTTGTCACGTGCTGCAAACACTTGGTTTATTCATCCTAGGTCTGGTTGAAAAGTAACATGTATAAGTACACAATTAGAGTTGAGTAAAGATGTGGTTATAGAACTTTGTTCATCATCTCATGAATGTTGCAAGGCCATAATTGGTAACACTTAATGACATTAGTGGCCATGCAAGCAGTCCTTGTCACATCTTGAAGGATGTCTTCCACATATCCTTAGGTAAAATTACTAATCAATTATAGATCTTAAGCTACATTTCACACTTTCTGTGCCTCTTTAGACAACGTGTGTGTGATAGGGAGTCAGTGAGTAAGAATGCACCAAAAAATTTGATTAGATTACATATCTCAGCCTTTCTAAGCCACATTTCACACTTTTTGTGCCTCTTTAGACAACATGTGTGTGATAGGGAGTTGTTGACGATGCTAGACCCACCAACATGTTAAGGGGATCTCCCTGGTAAGAAGTCCCAATTAGACCTCAGACCATTTGGTGTAGGAGTCCCAACAGTGGGTTGTAAGGTAATGCCTTGACCACGATGTCGCACAGAGGAAAGTAAGATAACTCTATCAGTAGCAAGGGTGTGACTGATGCATTGAGTCAAGGAAAGTTTATGAGAGGTTCGAACACTTTGAAGGGAGAGGAAGCTGAAGGTGAGTTCCAGGTTGAAAGGGATCAGTCCCAACTCGGCTAGGAACACACAACACAAAGGACATCCACAGCTTCCAGTGGAGCAATCCACTCGGATGCGGAAGTCACAACATACAAGGTAAGATAACATGAACTACACTCAAGGATCAGTCTAAGACGAGTATGACGGTTGTTATAGAAAAGTTCATGTGAAAGGTATGTCTGATGTCCAACAGAGCAGTAAACATGAATGATTGGACTCTGGATTGTTGTTGATAACTTGCCGGGATAGATGATATACAATCGAACATCGTTGGAGTAGCAGCAGGAGGCTCTGCCGCTGCTTCGTCGGATGACACAGTCCTGGATGTCGACGGTTGTTCAGACATATCTAGTCTATCCAAAAGATTTTCTAGCGATTCTACAAGAACTTGCGATGAAAAGAGACTAACTTCGAAGACCAACGAGGGAATGGTGATGATTATTCCGTTTAAAATAAATTTTAGACGCTTTGACACAACTTGTTTTTTCAATTTTTAAGAGTCGAGAAAAAACAAAAGATGACTCTAGTCTCCTTCGATTTTTAATGAGCCTGAAGTGACAAGTGCTCAGATGGACCTTTTCCGTTAAAGAGTCTGAAAAGGAACGAAAGGGACTGCTCTGGAAATCTAGGTAGAGGGATTACCAAACCAATCGCAAAACTACAGAATACTTTTTACGGTACGGCAGTCAATCTTCCCGAATGCTGTGTTCAGTGCATTGCGATCGATAGGGCGGCAGACACGGCTTCCTAAGGATAAAGGATTTAAGCCTATAGGCGTCTCCCAAAATATACTCGACGGTACATGGGAGCACAAGTCCATACTAGCACTTATCCTCTCAAAATGGAGGAATCACCCAACCATCAGTGAGGACAACAGTTACCAGGCTTTACGATGCTGGAATACGTCTCTAACCTAGACCTCTAAATGTTGTGCGTTAAGTTCCAAAGCGTTGTTAGATTCATTGAATTTATTTTAAGTTGATCTTGTTTATGAAGTTTGCCTTTCGGGTTCACCACGAGATGTAGATGTAATTCCTAAAATGCAATCTAAAAATGATAACCAAACTTTTATCTCTTTTGTGCAATGAAAATCCTAGCCACTAGAGGAAAAGAAAGACACAATCTTTTCACAAAGAGCAAAGAGCACACTGTAAATGCACTTTCCTAAATCAAGCCAAACAGACTGTCTATATGCAAATGCACATGCATGTATTTGTTTTCGACTTTCTTAGTATTGATGCTAAAAAGAAAGTTGATGTACAAATCTGAATTTGCTTTCAAGCGACAAACACAAACAAGCTTCTTTTCGAAATCAAAAGATAGAGACGATTACGACACTTTACGATTTTGAAATGAATACTCGTTTTGACACTAGAAAATCACAAATTCAGACCAAAGGCAATAGTAACAGTATAATCGACCATCAGCAGCAATCAAACTTTCTCCTATGATCGAAATCGACACTTGCGACAGATCTAAATCAAAGGACGACAGTACGACTATTCTACTTTTGCAATGGAAAACTGTAAACGACTCAACAAACACACAAAAACATCTACAGTTCTTTTATACAAAGGAGGCGGAATAACAACAAGGAAAAGGGGTTTTAAACAGACAATACTGATCACAGGCAACAAAATTCAGAGACAGAACTGGAAAGAATGAAGCACAAGAACCACAACTGCACAGGGCTAGTCTGATCAGCGCACCTGTAACACAGAGAAACTGCAATGCAGTGCAGGCTGCCCTTTCGGGAAGTGCGTTGAGAAGCAGGATCTCTTAACAGTACCTGCGCTGGGCCAGAAACGAGAATTTGTCCAGGTTCTGGGTCACAGTTTGCAGTTCAGTCTTTGGTTTTTGGCCGAGTAAAAGCAATCAGTAATGCACAATCAGGGGTAGATCTAAGGAGGGTCTAAGAGCTGTCACAAGGGAAATCAGATAGTTTGTGAATCAGCTGTTCAAATCATAAACAAATCCAGTGAATGGATTGAAGCAACAGATGTCTACTTTTCATTTGTTATCGCAAATGCAGCTCAAATGCTACTTATGAGTTTATGAAACAAACAACAAAGAGATACACAAACACACTAATTAGACATCCCCAGCGGAGTCGCCATTTTGTTACCAGGAAAAGTGTCTATTTAGAACTGCTCTATGCACCTAAGGTGTGACAGCTGCCTTAGAAACAAACAGAGAAAAACTACTTTCGTATTTCCTTTATGAACTATAGATAGAGAGGAATAGAAAGAACCAACCTGTGTCTTGCGCTAATCGTTTGATCCAATCCCTCTCTTCTTTGATAGCTTCCAACTACCTGCTCCCTTACTTGCCCAGCTTCACCAAGTACCTGTAAGATCACAGAAGAAGAACACTATACAAAGACATGGATCTATATTCATAAACAACTTAGGATCAGATTCAAGTTAACCATACAAATGTAACAAGCATCAATGATACAAAAGCATGGAGGAAAAACTCAAATAGTTTTTATTGATAAACAAGAAGATCCAGGAGGAGTTACAACCGATGGTTCCTGACCCAGCATCAACCTCCTAGCAAAGAAGCCCCTCTTCACCTCCAACAAAGCATAAATCACCCAATACTCTGATGTTTGTCTCAAAACCAACAGCAATTCCTTACAATGTGCAAAATTCCAGCCTCTGGACCTCTAGGATGAGGGATCCATATATAGATATGTGTAAGGAGGATGAGTCAGCTTGTGATTTGATTAGTGTCTTCCCTCTGTCAGTTCTTGCTTCCACTTGGAGACTGAAGCCATCTTACTCATCCTTGGTCGAATTCAGTGAGGCAAGTGTCACAGGAGAAGTTTCTGGAAGCTTCCATTGTCTCTCCACCTTGTGGAATGACACTGCCATTTGTCATTTCTCGCCCAACGCACCCTCACAGTGTATTTAGGTGCGTTGCAATGCACTTAGCCCGTGTATTTAGGTGCAATGCAACGCACCTAGCCAGTGGAGAAGCTGAAATGACCCTGTTTTGACTTATTCTGAGCAGTTTCAAGTGGAGAACTTCTGGGAGAAGCTGTAATCTGTTGACCTTGTTCCTTTAGGGGTTAGAACAACACTTTTAGGGACTTAGGAGCCCTTGGTTTATGGAAATTTCTTGCTTGGAGTTGTAAGGCACAAAAATGTCTATAACAGTTGCCCCCTAAAGTATGAGGCCGTTAACCTTTTGGTGTCGGGTGAAATGCTTTATTATGAGGATCCGAAGTTCTTTCAATGCTGGGAGGAGACCTGTAATAAGATACAATACAATACATTATCTTCATATTGTTTTCATGATCTATCTGAGGCGGGCATTCCCATGCTCAGCTTTATAAATTCATTTTTATGTACATAGGACAGACAATCGTCTGAGTGTAGACTGATGATTCTGATAGAGCCATCATCCTTTTGGTAGGATGATTATCTGTGCTGCAATGCTTGTACATTTAATGTCTTTATTTCCCTGAATATATATCACAGCCATGATGGATGAAACTAGATCCGGGGTCTTCAATCTCGTCCGATCTTCACTCGAAGTACAAGTCGATCCATGTGAGAAATGTCCTGAAGTCGAACATGGAAAGACATCGCTTGATTACCAGTCAATGATGTAAACTGTTAACAAGCGCGAGAGGAATCACCGATAATGATAATGATCCTCAAGGTACTGTAGTACAATTCACGTGGTGTGAATAAAGGACTTGGCATCGAACACCACGCAAAATCTTTCGGTCGAAGGTCATTGATGTAAACCTGTCGCCGGAAGTGAGAAACTTGCCATTGAGGCATGCAAGCTTCAAAGTACTGAATGGGGTGTTCCTAGACCAACTTCTTGGATAATGAGTTGATGTCGACAAGAAGTGATCTGTCAAAGGAGGGCCTTAATGAATCCCACATCAATGACATGAAACGGAGCAAATGATTTTGATGGAGGTGAAAACGATCTGATGATATAATGTTCAGGGTGGCGGTCATGAAAGAATGGAGTATAATGTATGGTAGTGGGTGGGACACAGGTGGCTTCTCTGGATGACTTGTCTTGAACATGTCGGCGACACTGATGTGATGGATTGGTAGCATTAACCCCAAATGTGGATGGTATGGTGTGACCATGGCGATGTGACCGATGAATGAAACAACCCAACCCGACTCGGACACGGAGTGGAAGTGTCATGTTCAAGAGCGACTTGCTACCAATAAAGATTCTTCGAGTTTTCTTCCCAATTTTTCCCCAGTCATTGCTGACTAGTACCTCTTTATTTTTGTCAAGCTTGAGGAGGATAACATATGCTTGTCCTATAATTTTCCCTTCGGGCAAACCCATCGCTATGTTTTAACGAGCCTAGCGATAGTGAAACTCATTCTCGTCTAAAGACAAGTTTGTCGCTATTAATCTTTTTAACGATTTTAACGACAAAGATAACTCGGTCCTTTTCAATTTTAGAGAGTCTAAAAAGGTACGTAAAGGTAACTCCAAAATTCCTTTTTCGTCATCTAATCCCTTAAGTCTGAAAAAGTATATACAGAAGGGATGAATTTTCGATAGTTTTAACGAGCCGAACAAAACAAGCGCTCGATCTTTTTGTGCAATAATCCCTCAGGTCCAAAAAGATTAAAATCTAGATGAGGGATAGCACATCCTGTCCCTTTAATGAGCTAGAAGGCCAAGGACTCGGCAATCTTTTCATATTTTACGAGTCAGTTGAAAAGAGCTTAAAGAAGACTCATCTTTTGAGGAACGAGTGATAAAACGTGTAGCAGCTGATTCCAGGTAAGGTTTGGAATTTTCCAATCCGGGCAGTGTCACAAGGATGGCTAGTGAAATCACTCTTCGCAGCTGTTCCTCAAAATGGGTAAACAATCAAGTGGAGGTGAATGATCGGCCAATGAAAAAGTGGAGGTGATGGTGCAAACACGACCAAGGCTTTAATGGCTGAAGTACTACATTCACGGTGGTTATTTACCGGGGAATAGTTCATTTTTTAATGAGCTTAAACGCGGGTGGAAACATTTGCTCATGTCTTATGTTTATTTTTTAACGAGCTTGAACTATGTGCTAAAACTGCTCGATGCGGGTTTATTTTTTAACGAGCTTGAACCTTGCGGTAACACTGCTCGAGGCGGGTTTATTTTTTAACGAGCTTGAACCCCACAGTAACACTGCTCGTGATAAGTTTGCATGCCCCCAGCATAATAACGCAAATCGAGGTGCATGCCCCCCAAGCTTCATTGCATTCAACTCGGTGGTTGGAATGAAGGTTTACCTTTGAGATTTGGAAAGGGGATTCATTTCATTTTTTTAATGAGGTTGACACAGTAAAAGAACTATCCTCATGACTCCTTGTTTCATTTTTTAACGAGGTCGACACGAGATAAGAACCATCCTCGAAATCCACCGTATTTACAGCATTTTATAAAAAATCAAAAACTGAAGGATGATTAAGGTCATTGGAATAATCTTCGTTGGTATCCGGAAGATGGGAGCAATGGCAGTAATCTTCCCATGGCACCTCTCCTATCATCATTGATTGAATGATTCCTTCATCTGTAGAATGTACATTTGACCAAGGATCTGAAGAGGTTCCATTTTCCTTAGACCTATCTATCCAAACACTTGATGAGCATTGATTTGGGTTTGCCACCCAGGCCAAGAAAATTGATTGCTACAATATTTCTAAAATGGCAATGATCCATGCTGACAAAATGTTCAGGAACCTTCTAAATCCATTAGATATAGAAGATTTCATATTACAGGTTTCCACTGTGGCCACTTCCGTCAGATTACTTGGAGGCGGTAGAGAAAAAGTACCCATTAAGGCATGGTCTTTTAGGAGACCTACTCCAATATTTTGAAGCAAATGATTGCTTCCATGGATCCTTGGAATGCTTCCCGTAACTTGTGAACTGTTGGGGAGAAATGTTTGTTGGTCGACGATTGTAATTCCTCCTTGGAATGGAAATGCAATCTTCCTAAAGTAGGTCGACACAACTGCGGCCATGGCATATATCCAGTGCCTTCCCAGTAGGATGTTGTAATCAAGGTTTCCATCAATTACTTCAACATCAATTTCTATTGTTTTTCCCCCTAGTTCAACTTGCAAGTTACTTAAAATCCCATATGGAGTGTATGATCGTCCATCAAATGATTTTAACGTCGTTGACGATCTCGACAAGGGTGGTGAGCCTAAATTTTTCCAGCAACTCATCGACATAATACATGTAGATGCCCCCTCATCAATAATTGTTCGATGAACAGTTTTGTTGAAGGCTTTCACTTGAATAAGGAAAGCTAGTTGAGCTAGTAACTGAGGGCCATATCCTTTATGATCAAAGGCCACAAGATTGGAATCCATTGGGCCAATCCCACCTATTGTTGATAATAAAGCTTGCTTTTGGGAGGGGCAATTTTGTGGTACCTCAAGTGTCGACATAGCAGACGACGATTGGGCCAGGTCCTCTACTATATTATAATTCCATGCTACTTTTGCACGAGGATTAAATGTCGATTTGTGTACTACTCCCTTTGGTGAATTTATCATTGGTTCAGGAATGATGGGTGGCACAACTTCGGTCAAAGTTGTTGTCGAACTACAAGGTTGTTCATTAGACTTGTTATGCGACAGCTCTGGATTCCCGTAATCTTTATTCCTTGTCAAAGCATCATTTTGCTGCTTTGATATAGACAACATAAGCACTTGGGATCGGGAAGCATTTTGATTAGCAACCAGTTTGGTTCTCGGGATTGGAAACGGATCAGTCAATACTGCTGAGGTTTTTGAACTCTTAAAGAGTTTCTTAACTTCAGCTTTATGTGGACAATCTCTCGTCCAATGATCCTCATCGCATATATGACACCCCGCAGGGGGTTTCCTTTGCCCAGAAGGGTTTGTAGAAGGCTTTTCAGGAGATGACTCGTCCTGCTTCTTTCTTCTCCCTTTCTTTTTCTTCTTGCCCCCTGGTTGCTTCAGCTGTTTGCCCTTGTCGGTCGACACGGCATTTACTTCTGAGGCAAGAAGTTCCTCATTTGCATTTTGACTAGAAATCTTACGGGCCTTCTTAGATGTAGCCTTTGTCGATTCCGTGCTTGTCATGCCAATCACGCCATCATCGACATGAGAGTCATTGTTTGATTTAAGAGGAGGAGGGACTGAGAATTCTGGTCTAGGAGCGTCAGGTATTTTATCGTAGAGCATGCCAGACTGAGTGTAAATCAAGTCCAAATATTGTGTACGAGCGATAACCTACTCTTCTGTGATGACTCCCCCTTTTGCCACATCTTCCGTGATGGAAGGCAATAATGACTTAATAAACCATTCAGCTAAAAGCTGATCAGGAACATATGTTTTCACCATTCTACGACGACCTCGCCACTCATGTATATGATCAGATATGTGAGTGGCCGTCGTTTGTTTGAAATTGGTAAGAAGTTCCGTTCCCATTTAGTACCTTATCGGTAACTGAAAATGGGTTAAAAAGGTTGTGGCTAGGGTACTGAAGTTGTCGAATGAAGCTCTAGGCAATTCGATATACCATTTTGCTGCTGGACCAGTTAATGTCCTCTAAAAAAGGCGAAGCTTAATCGAATCATCGTTTAGGGTGTTTGATGAACACCATAGATGAAATGTCATCACATGATTCGACGGATCTTCACCCAGATTTCCATTAAATTTAGGAATATCTGACGGAAGTTTATGCGGAATCACTGGCCACCAAGGGGCATAAGCAATTGGATCATTCATCAGCCGGTTTAGATCTGGTAATTCTAGAGTTGCTACAAAGGGCAACTGTTGATTCAGGTTAGGCGAAGCATACCTAGGATAAGATGGAATCGCCTGAGCAGTGGGTCTTTGCGTACCAGCATAATGTATTTGATGCTGGCAACTTTGACAAGGTTGATGGGCATAACCATTATAGTATGGTTGTTGATAACCGCTTTGGAAATGCAGTTGCCCATTACTTACAAAGACTTGTTGCTCAGGTCCTTGATATGATTGTTGGAATTGCGGTTGTTGAGATTGAACCAGCCCTGGTTGTTGGACCATTTGTTGTTGTCCAATACTGGATGATTGACCAAGATGAGGAGTCATAGTACTTGTTTGAGCCTGAGTCGCTCCAGATAAGGAGGCACTAACCTGAGGTTGTGATTGAGTTGTCAAGACAAGAGGCTGTTGTATTGCAACCTGAGAAACTTGGGGTTGACATACAATAGGTAGCGCTTGTACTTGCGACGCAATCACCATACCAAGTATAGTGGGAATATTCGACACAGGGTGGACTGGTTGCATTGAATATGCAACCCTTGGTTGCTGAGGCAGTATTGGTACCCAACCGCTGGATGTAATTCCAGTTTGACCTGAACTTTGTTGTAAACTCCCATATGGTTGTTCTCCGGGAGGGAACAATGAAAAGGCATACTGCCCTCCATATGGTGGAAATCCAGTACTTAAAGGGTATATTGGCCTTTGAAGACACATTGGATCGATTTGTTGAGTTTCAACATAAGAAATACCAGATGATAATCCGGATGAAGAAATAGGAACTGACCATGTCGTCGAATCAGTCCCTGATTGGACTCCGGCTTGTTGTTGATAACTTGCTGGGACAGATGATATACAATCGAACATCATTGGAGTAGTAGCAGGAGGCTCTGCCGCTGCTGCGTCGGATGACACTGTCCTGGATGTCGACAGTTGTTCAGACATATCTAGTCTATCCAAAAGATTTTCTAGCGATTCTACAAGAACTTGCGATGAAAAGAGACTAACTTCGAAGACCAACGAGGGAATGGTGATGATTATTCCGTTTAAAATAAATTTTAGACGCTTTGACACAACTTGTTTTTTCAATTTTTAAGAGTCGAGAAAAAACAAAAGATGACTCTAGTCTCCTTCGATTTTTAATGAGCCTGAAGTGACAAGTGCTCAGATGGACCTTTTCCGTTAAAGGGTCTGAAAAGGAACGAAAGGGACTACTCTGGAAATATAGGTAGAGGGATTACCAAACCAATCGCAAAACTGCAGAATACTTTTTACGGTACGACAGTCAATCTTCCCGAATGCTGTGTTCAGTGCATTGCGATCGATAGGGCGGCAGACGCGGCTTTCTAAGGATAAAGGATTTAAGCCTATATGGGTCTCCCAAAATATACTCGACGGTACGTGGGAGCACAAGTCCGTACTGGCACTTATCATCTCAAAATGGAGGAATCACCCAACCATCAGTGAGGACAATAATTACCAGGCTTTACGACGCCGGAATACGTCTCTAGCCTAGACCTCTAAATGTTGTGCGTTAAGTTCCAAAGCGTTGTTAGATTCATTGAATTTATTTTAAGTTGATCTTGTTTATGAAGTTTGCCTTTCAGGTTCACCATGAGATGTAGATGTAATTCCTAAAATGCAATCTAAAAATGATAAACAAACTTTTATCTCTTTTGTGCAATGAAAATCCTAGCCACTAGAGGAAAAGAAAGACACAATCTTTTCACAAAGAGCAAAGAGCACACTGTAAATGCACTTTCCTAAATCAAGCCAAACAGACTGTCTATATGCAAATGCACATGCATGTATTTGTTTTCGACTTTCTTAGTATTGATGCTAAAAAGAAAGTTGATGTACAAATCTGAATTTGCTTTCAAGCGACAAACACAAACAAGCTTCTTTTCAAAATCAAAAGATAGAGACGATTACGACACTTTACGATTTTGAAATGAATACTTGTTTTGACACTAGAAAATCACAAATTCAGACCAAAGGCAATAGTAACAGTATAATCGACCATCAGCAGCAATCAAACTTTCTCCTATGATCGAAATCGACACTTGCGACAAATCTAAATCAAAGGACAACAGTACGACTATTCTACTTTTGCAATGGAAAACTGTAAACGACTCAAGAAACACACAAAAACATCTACAGTTATTTTGTACAAAGGAGGCGGAATAACAACAAGGAAAAGGGGTTTTAAACAGACATATACTGATCACAGGCAGCAAAATTCAAAGCCAGAACTGGAAAGAATGAAGCACAAGAACCAGAGCTGCACAGGGCTAGTCTGATCAGCGCACCTGTAACACAGAGAAACTGCAATGCAGCGCAGGCTGCCCTTTCGGGAAGTGCGCTGAAATGCAAGATCTCTTAACAGTACCTGCGCTGGGCCAGAAACGAGAATCTATCCGGGTTCTAGGTCACAGATTGCAGTTCAGTCTTTGGTTTTTGGCCGAGTAAAAGCAATCAGTAATGCACAATCAGGGGTAGATCTAAGGAGGGTCTAAGAGCTATCACAAGGGCAATCAGATAGTTTGTGAATCAGCTGTTCAAATCATAAACAAATCCAGTGAATGGATTGAAGCAGCAGATGTCTACTTTGCATTTGTTATGGAAAATGTAGTTCGAATGCTACTTATGAGTTTATGAAACAAACAACAAAGAGATACACAAACAAACTTATTAGACATCCCCAGCGGAGTCGCCATTTTGTTACCGGGAAAAGTGTCTATTTATAACTGCTCTATCCCACTAAGGTGTGACAGCTGCCTTAGAAACAAACAGAGAAAAACTACTTTCGTATTTCCTTTATGAACTATAGATAGAGAGGAATAGAAAGAACCAACCTGTGTCTTGCGCTAATCCTTTGATCCAATCCCTCTCTTCTTTGACAGCTTCTAGCTCCCTGCTCCCTTACTTGCCCAGCTTCACCAAGTACCTGTAAGATCACAGAAGAAGAACACTATACAAAGACATGGATCTATATTCATAAACAACTTAGGATCAGATTCAAGTTAACCATACAAATGTAACAAGCATCAATGATACAAAAGCATGGAGGAAAAACTCAAATAGTTTTTATTGATAAACAAGAAGATCCAGGAGGAGTTACAACCGATGGTTCCTGACCCAGCATCAACCTCCCAGCAAAGAAGCCCCTCTTCACCTCCAACAAAGCATAAATCACCCAATACTCTGATGTTTGTCTCAAAACCAACATCAATTCCTTACAATGTGCAAAATTCCAGCCTCTGGATCTCTGGGATGACGGATCCATATAGAGATATGTGTAAGGAGGATGAGTCAGCTTGTGATTTGATTAGTGTCTTCTCTCTATCAGTTCTTGCTTCCACTTGGAGACTGAAAGCCTCTTACTCATCCTTGGTCGAATTCAGTGAGGCAAGTGTCACAGGAGAAGATTCTGGAAGCTTCCATTGTCTCTCCACCTCGCAGAATGACACTGCCATTTGTCATTTCTCGCCCAACGCACCCTCACAGTGTATTTAGGTGCATTGCAATGCACTTATCCAGTGTATTTAGGTGCAATGCAACGCACCTAGCCAGTGGAGCAGCTGAAATGACCCTGTTTTGACTTATTCTGAGCAGTTTCAGGTGGAGAACTTCTGGGAGAAGCTGTAATCTGTTGACCTTGTTCCTTTAGGGGTTAGAACAACACTTTTAGGGACTTAGGAGCCCTTGGTTTATGGACATTTCATGCTTGGAGTTGTAAGGCACAAAAATGTCTATAACATGCACCTCATGGTGACATTTTACTGAAGTGAACTCTTACCTCCATTGCACCCGGTGCATGGTTTGGCTCCTTCATCCAACTCATCTACCAACATGCGCATGGTCTTCTCGGGTGTGGCTAAAATGGCAACACGCTAATGCATAGTTTTCGTGTTGATCTTCAAGTGTGTGTTGGTGGTCATGCACATCAGCTTGCCAAAGTACATGTTCAGCCCCAGATGGACTTTCTTCGTTTCTTTGCCTTGGTGAGTGTGTTGAATGGGTCAGATTGCATGCGTATGCTCAACAAAATGCATGTTGCTGAATCCCTTACATGCGATCAAAAACACTACTCACCATGTCTGCTATGTGTTAGCTATTGGGATGGGTCTTTAACCTGTATGGATGCAGTTTCATCCATGAGTGCACGTTGCGCCTACTGTTGTTCCTGATCCTGTTGAAACTCATTCGTCTGGTTGTGTAGCTTCATGTTCTTCCTTGAGTTGCTGATTCAGCACATGTAACTCCTTCTTCATTCCATTCTCTGTAATCACACGACCTTCATTTCGCACCGTCACCTCATAGCCTAAGTCTCCAAAGTTTCTTTCATTATCATTGGATCTGTTTGATCATGCAAATTTGTTCTGCCTTTGTCTTATCCACAACCTTCCTCTTGTATTCACTACATTCACCATGTTCATTGCATTAGGCATGCTGCCTTCAGTTGTTGTCCATGATGTTGCTTGTTATCCTTGTCTACAAACAACTTGATGTCTTTGTGAGTAGGCAAGCTCATACACATTTGATTGACTGCATCCCCAAGCATGCTCTAAATAATTTCTTCATCTTTTCTCTCCTAGAAACCATTGTACCTATACTACTGAGAGGCTGATGAACACTTGTGATACCTGGAGACATGGCAACACTCATAGCAAGCAATCTATCAGTCAAAAACCAAAAGGAACATGAGAATTGACTTGCAACATACTGGGGTGAATGATTGTGAAGGTTGCGCAATTTTGGCTGGGAGGTAGAGAGACCAACTGGCAAGACTACTCAAGGTACAGTTTGGGCTATAGTGAGACTAGCTGACTATTGGAATTGTGCAATGCATAGTCTAGTCTTGCTGTTGATTGCTTGAATTGCACAATGGCAATTCCAACTGGGAAGGACTACCAGCCTAGGGATAGATTTGTGCAATCTCTTGGGCCAAGTAGCCATTGTCCACTAGAAATGTGAAAAATAGTCCTGGAGGCCAGTTCTGGGCAGGAATACGCAAATTTGGAGAGGAAGGTGAGCCTTCCCTCCCTAGATTGCGCAATGTAGCCTTGGTGAAGGCAGAGTCCGGGCCGAGGTTAGCCTGACTCACCAACGGCAACTGAAAGAAACTGAGATAGTAAATGCATGGTGACACTAAGTGATAGCATAAGTGATTGACAGTGCATGCAGAACATGAATGAAAGATTCAGCAAACAGATCAACACGCATGTGGGTGAGGCAGTTCACCGGTTGGGCGAACGTCCATGAAAAATAGTTTCATGCATGCGACAGCAGTGAGATAGCAACGAAATATGAAATAGAGCTAGGAAAAGCTGGTATACATGTGAAAAATAGCAAGCATTCACAGAAATCAAGCTAGAACACAAGGAATGGGAAGTGAGCTGACCCCAAAACAATTGAGCTCAATGTGCTGACTGCTCCTAGATGTTATGTGAGATGTTAGAGCTGGAAGGTTTATGTGACGAATGAGCTCTGCAGTGTCCAATTGATGAGTTTTGATAACATCGAGGTTGTGACATGCATGCCACGAATCTAGGGGAAGTGACAATTGGTGGGAGGTTTCAGAATTTCTCCTTGCATGTAACCTCCTACTGCTAAACATAGATCCCTTAAACAAGGAATGCATTTGCATGTTGCCTTGGGAGAAGTAGCCCATGCATGCAAGTCTGTTTTTCTCAGTCCCCTAGGGAACCGATGTTATAGATCCATTTGGGCACATCACTCCCATCATTCAGATCAGTACTATTGGGGCTCATCAAACCGCAATTTAGTTATTACATGCCCTAGACAAGTCGACAATTTGAATGCATCCTTCCCTGAGAGTTTTCTGGACTAAAGCCCTCCAGAAATGCCTCCTTGAGGGACCAGTGTAGCCTTGGTTAGGGGTAAGTGCACTTTAGTGCAGGTAGGCCCATGTCAGGGTGCTTTCTAGAGCACTTAGGCTCACTTTGACCTACGCTGGGCAATATTGAGAGAAATCATCATAGGGTTCTAGGAATATTCTTATCTTTTGGAGCCATCTAGAAGATTCCCACACTTATCATCTCCTATGAGCTCGAAATTGGATAGGGAATGAGTTAGGTAACATCCTATCCTCTCATCTCTTCCTCCATGGAAACTAACTCTAAGTTTGGAAGGCCATTTAATACCCTCATTTATGACCAAACCACCATCATTTTCCTATAAATTGAGCACTCATCTAAGTGATCAGGGGCTAGACATTGAGAATTTGTAAGGAGATACTATTCATGTGAGGTTTGAGATTGTAAGCAAGTATTGGTATGCTACTATAGTTTTGTTCTTTTGATGTGATGTTGGTTGGAACCCAAGTTGGAAGAGTGATAATGGATCGGAATTCATGGTTGTAATTCTTCCTTCTACTTAATAAAGTTTTTTACACCTTCTCCCATATTCTTGTCTTTATGTATGATGATTATATGTCTAAATGCCTTTGATTCCTCTTGCTTATAATAGATAGATCTCTTGCTTTGATTGGTTTTTGTCCTTTGTTTATGATTGAAGGTACTTGTCGAGCAGATTATTTTCGAGAAGGAGCAATGGGAGCCAAACAAAGGAGACAAAGGGAAGCAAAAGATAAGAAGTAGGTCACGTGTCTTATTTATCTTCTATAGAAAAAGGTTGTTGGGCAGTGGATCCCCCCACAACATGTTTTTGGGGCTTAAAGCCTGATTTTTGGTCAATGTAATGTAAAGACTCCGCAAAGTATGGGCATAGAGTGCGAAAGTCTATGATGAGTCATAGGGTTGTCCACCCTAAGAATTGTAGAATAATGTATGGTTGTGTCGGCCTACCCATGGTCAGCGGACCATGGGATGTGTAAATAGAGCGAGGCTCTAAGTGTAAACATAGTTTTTTTGGTAAAAAATAAATAGATAGATGCAAAGGCATGGTTAGAGGATAGAAGTGGATCAGAAGTGTATTGGGTCGTAGTAGTAGGAAGAGGCTCTGTAGCTGAGTGCGTAGAGGCCCCTGCAGCTGAGTGCGTCGGGCGAAGTCAGGTTTGTAATTGAACTCAACTTGAAAAGGATTATTAATAAAGATAAGTTTGATTCAAAATATTGTGCATCTATGGTTTTGTTTATTTTTATGCATCTATATTGTTTTTTATTACACACACTTACTTGAAAGTTGAATAAGTAATAATAATATTGGGCCTGCACAAACCAAGTCAAAGCACTAATATAATAGCGCAGTAAGGATCGAGGTCAGGATAGTACTGTATTCGCTCCCCTTATAGAGGTGCACATAGGCTACTGTGCAGAGCAGTGCAAGCACGCAAGTTTGGACCGTGAACCTCCAGAACCTTCATTAAGACATCCATAGGGTGCGGAAACTTTGTCCCATCACCCTCCCATACTACTTCGGGTGAGAACTCAGTTCGTGCTCCACGAAATGTTGCCAAAAGGGCTAGTAGTACCTGGATTTGCTTGGCTAAATCACTTTTGAACCTGGGTCAGGACCCACGTAGCCAAAAAATGGTTTTGTTGCTGGGATCAGGATCTGCCTAAGGGATGTCTAATGTCGTGCCAATAGAACCCAACAAAGAAGGAAATTGAAGAGTGGTTGGACAAGAAGATTCATGAGTTCGCGACATAAGAAAACAGAACTCCACAAGTATCTGAGAAAAAGTGGCTAGATTGCTACGTGTATACGGAAATCCATGAGATTTTTTTTGTATCCTTTCCTTCTGAACTATATGAGTGGATCGTGAGTTTAGCTGATAGCCAGGGAAGGTGCAGGCTCGACCAACCGATAGAGTGGACTCCGGAATTAGTACGCAAACTAGAGGCATCAGAAGATAAGATCGCATGAGCTGTGGACCATTGGCTCGACCAAATAATAGGGGGATTTATCACTGAGTTTGTGGTAGAAATGACCATGAGCTACAGTGAAGAATAATGACACTTTCTCAAAGGACCAAGAGATAAGTATATTAAGTCTTCATATACTTGGATTAAGATGCTATTGTGTGAAAAGAGGGTCATGCAAATACATTAATGTTTGGGACAACGTGGAGTGAAAAGATCTACAAAAGCAACAAAGAATTAGAAAACAGTCCCTTAATTTCACCTTCATGAGATAGCAAGGAAGAGCTTGCTAAGGTCTCTCCAAGAAATGAGGTCAGTTTGATAAGGTAGCGCATTCCACAATTACCTCCTCCACCCATGCCACCACCTGCTTCACCTCCCTCGCCTCCATCTCCACCCACTCCACCTCCACCACCTCCAAAGTTCAGTATGGCAAGCGCGATCAAACTACCAGTATTCAGAGGGGTGGGGAATGAAGATCCGGACCAATTCTGGTTCCTGGTAAGATCAGTATGGGAAGTGTAAGGTGTCACAGACCAGAATATTAAGAACACTATATTGGTGAGCGCGTTGTAGGATCGTGCATTGACATGGTATATCAAGCACTCCAATGACCACCCAAACGCAGGGATAGCAGAGATCCAGAGTGCGTTGAACAAAGAATTTAGTAGGCCAAAATCAGAGACAGTCAATCATTGGGTTTAAAAAGATCGTGATGCTTATAGGTGAGATCCCCAAGGATCTGGACCAAAGGCTAAAGAGTACGATTTGAGAGGCCAATCTGATGCTAACGGATGCACAACATCGCACATGGTTTGTGGCATATCTGACAGCGCACTTGAGGATGGTGCTGTCACAAAAAAAAATTTCCACCCAGGCTGAAACATTGGAAATGGCGATGAGGTTGCATGAGACCCTGATACAAGACCCTGGGTTGGGAGTTCAACAAATCCACGTGCAACTACAGAATCTATGCCTAGAAAGGCAATGTTTGAAGTAGGATAGGGCACTGCAGCTAGAGGTGCATGGGGAAGTATGGTGCATAAAATGCAAAGGCCAGGGCCATGACAAGGATCACTGTCCAGTGTTTGCAAAGTACTTGGTAGGAGGGGGGCCAATGTCGTTGATAACAGAGGCATAGGAAGGGCCAATTGTGGCACCCGCGTTATGGTGCATGATCTGTTAGGTAGGAGGAAAACACACGATGGATAATTCTCACTTATTGCAGAAGTATACACAGAATCCCCAGCAGTTGTTTTGAAAATTCTATAGGTCGGTAGGCCACAACGAGCGCACTTGTCGCAGCTATGAGTTAATGATGGATCAGAACCCAGCCTATAGGATGCATATAGAAAGCAAGCCCTTGACTTAGCTGCAGGGATGGCACGTGTTGGATTTCAAGGCCAAGGTTGAGGATGAGGAAGGGGTCGCAGACTGTTAATTTGTTACAATTGAGGAGCACCAAGGCACTATGCCCGCGATTGTACTGTTGGAAATAATACTGAGAGGGGGGGTGAATCAGTATTATCAGATCAATCAAACTTTTTCAATGCTCAGAAACATATACGCTACTTCAGTTAGGTGAACCAGCGTGTACACGCTACTGTGACTAAATAAAACAGCGTATAAGAAGAAAACTCATAATTTAGTTAGCTTATTCTTCAGTTAAGTTCATCAGGACATTATTCACCACATTAACAGTAAACAGGTGCAGTATAACAGAACAGATCAAAAGCCACACACATGAACACCAAGATATAAGGTGGAAACCCAATGTGGGTGAAAACCACCTGCTGCAAGTTGTCTCTATCTTTCTTTAATATGAAACTTCAGTTTACAATCTTTTGTATTGGTGCAGCCTTATACCAGTACGCAGGCTACAACCTGCAGAAGGCTACAACCTTCTCTCGTTCTCCAAACTTCCTTGGAAGGGAGCTCCAACCCCCTTTGCTCTTGTACTAGCCAAGATACTAGTACGTAGGTGCTGACCTACAATCTTCTTTCCTTCAGGTACCACCTTTCATACATTTTCAGACTGGATATTCCTGAAGCACAACATTACAATCTGTAGACCCCAATTCATTCAACTTTCACAACAGATCAATGAAGCATAAAACAACCAATACTAGTATTATCAAACTTTGAATCACTGAACCCTGTCAATCACCAGATACCAGAACACAGAGCAGTCTACAGAACTCTGCAATAATAGTCAGATCCAACTGCAAACCCAAAAATCAAGCTTTAAGAGATATACGCTACTTCAATGAGCGAAACCCGCGTATACACGCGCTTTTACCTAAGCCAACCTGCGTACAGATCTAAAAATAGATTCTCTCAACTTGCAGCTGTACCAGACATCAGTTAGATCCAGAACATAATATTGCGACAGTATGCAGATCTAGAAATACGCATAATCAACCATATCATAATAGAGCATTTCAAACCATTAGATCCTGATTTATCCTTAGATCTAGTCTTCCATCCACCGATGTGATTTTCTCCTTAGCTCATATCAAGCAACCCAGACCCTGCATATCAGATCTCTTTCTCTCTTAGATATTCAAGCCTTGTCGAAAGATGATTTTGCCTAATGATCTTCTTCTCCTTATATAGCCTTAGGCCTTGCTCAATACCAAGAGCCAAAACCATAGTAACACAATACCATCAACTTCAAAACTAGGGATCGACACGCCCGTCGAGACACAATGGTCCGAAACCATAGGCACAACTTCCAAGGACTAACCACCATGGACCAAAGGTACTTTTCCACATACACGCGCTTTTTCTGAATCCAACTAGCGTGTACACGCGACTTGGGCTTAACGAACCTGCGTATATGAACTTCCTTGGCATGCTGTACTAAGATCTGTCTTCTGATTAAGTTGCCATCACCTGTACCGACCTCTGAGCACCTGTACCAACCTCTGAGTGAGTTGCCATCAAGGACAACACTTGAATCATAATGCCAACAATCTCCCCCTTTGGACTTGATGGCAACCACCACACCAAGTCACTCTCCCCCTTTGACATCAAGGGCAAAGGGCTGTGCTCCCCCTGAGGACATGCTGATACCTCTGCTTGGCTGTGCTGACTCATGCTCCCCCTGACAGTAGGCCAGATCTACAAAAGATGTTCTTCAACAAGAACCAAGACTTATACACCATAAGGGACCTTCCTATCACCAAAAGACTCAATACATACATCCATACTCCCTACCAAGAGGGGACATATCAGAAACAACCAATTATATTACAGCATTCATCCCAGGCATAGTGGGGAAACCAACATAGGCTGTTACATGACCTTGACACCATAAAAGAGATATCACAAGAGAGATACATGACATAGAGACAACAGATCTAGACCAAGACTTATGAAAGTCACCAACAGCATATGATAAACATCTTTTTAGATCAGCAACCAGGATTTCTTTCTGAGCTCCTTTTCCTGAAATCAACAACCAAAACATCTGAATGCCAACAATACTTTATGAGACTTTTAAGCTGCTCCCCCTGAACCTGTGCCTGCTGCACCCCCTGAAACCGTGCGTGAAGAATTCTGACATACCCATTGCTGTTCAGAACTCCAGAGTTTGCCCTTGTTGTTCAGAACTTCATATACGCGATTTCTCCTGCATGAAACAGCGTATGGACGCGGATATAATCCCTGCAACAAGCGTACACCATACACGCGACTTTCCCAGCATAAATCCGCGTGTATACGCGTATATACCTTTCGTAACTTGCGTATACCAATTTTTCTGTAGACAAGCTTCAACAGCAGGATGAAGCATCAACTACTCCCAGCTTTTGTCTGAGATATTCAAAAGTTTCCCTGGGCAGTGGTTTTGTGAGAATATCAGTAACTTGTTCCTTAGAAGGAACATACTCCAACTTGACCTTCTGCTCAAGCACTTGTTCCCGAAGAAAATGGTACTTGATTGGTATGTGCTTAGTCTTTGAGTGCATGACTGGATTCTTTGAAATGCTGATTGCACTTGTATTATCACATAAGATAGAGACGGGTGGAGTGCAAGTGATTTGAAAGTCCTGCAAGGTCTGCATCATCCAAAGAAGTTGTGTGCAACAAGATGCTGCAGCCACATATCCTGCTTCAGCTGTAGATAAGGCAATCGAACTCTGTTTCTTGCTGAACCAAGATACTAATCTGGAACCCATGAAGAAAGCACCACCACTTGTGCTTTTCCTATCATCCACACTTCCAGCCCAATCTGCATCTGTGTAAGCATGAAGAGTGAAATCTGTATTTCTAGGATACCATAAGCCATAGTTTTGGGTCCCTTGAAGATATTTGAAGATTCTTTTGACTGCCTGAAGATGAGTTTCCTTTGGGTTGGCTTGAAATCTTCCAACCATTCCTACTGCATGTGTAATATCTGGTCGAGTACCTGTCAAATAAAGCAAACTCCCAATCATGGATCTATAAGTGGGTTGGTGAACTGCTGCTGATTCATCATTTGCACTGAGGCTACATCCTGTAACCATGGGTGTACATACTGGCTTTGACTCTTCCATGCCATACTTCTTCAAGATCTGCTTGAGGTATTTGGTTTGAGACAAGAAGATACCTCCTTCATTTTGTTGGATTTGCAATCCAAGAAAATATGTCAATTCTCCAAGAAGTGACATTTCGAATTCTTTCTGCATAACCAAGGCAAAGTTTTGACTCATAGTCTCTTCATTGCTGCCAAAAATAATATCATCTACATAAACAACAAGAATTAGCAATTTGTTATTTTCAACTTTTATATAGAGATTGCTATCTGCTGATCCTTTTGAAAAGCCTTGTTGGTGAAGATATTTGTCCAACCGATAGTACCAAGCCCTTGGAGCTTGTTTGAGTCCATAGAGTGCCTTTTTCAATCTGCATACAAGGTTTGGATCATTCCCAAGAATGAAACCATCTGGCTGCTCAATATATACTTCTTCTTCTAAGTCTCCATTCAGGAAGGCTGATTTCACGTCCATTTGAAATACCTTGAAGTTTTGAAAGCTTGAGAGAGCAAGGAACATTCGAATGGCCTCAAGTCTTGCCACAGGAGCAAAGGTCTCTTCAAAATCTATTCCTTCTTGCTGTGCATACCCTTTACAAACAAGTCTGGCCTTGTTTCTAATTACTTCTCCATTTTCATTTAATTTATTCTTGAAGACCCATTTTGTTCCTATTACATTCTTATCTTTTGGTCTAGGAACTAATTCCCAAGTGTTGTTCTTTTCGATTTGCTCAAGTTCTTCATCCATTGCTTTGACCCAACATTCATCTTTGCATGCCTCTTTCACATTTTGTGGTTCAGTGGAGGAGAGTAATGCCAAGTAGCTTGAAGCTTCTGCAAGTGTCCTTCTTGTTTGTACTCCTGCTTCTTTCTGCCCCACAATCTGAGTTTCTGGATGATTCTTTTGAACATATCTGGATGGAGTCTTCTCTTCTATTCTTGTCTGCTCCTCTAGTTCTTCTTGAGATTCTTCTTCTTCTTGAGGTTCTTCTTCTTCATCATTTCGCCTTTGAGAGTAACCTTCATCTTCTTCAATGTCTTCATGATGAACTTGCCTAGGAATATATCCCTTCTCATCAACCACTATATCAATACTGTCAACAATTCTGCCAAGTCTTTTATTGTAGCACTTGTATGCTTTGCTATGTGGAGAATAACCAAGAAGAATGCCCTCATCTGCTCTTGGTTCAAGTTTGCCAAGTTGCTCATCAGTATTCTTAATATAACATTTGCTCCCAAAGATTTTGAAGTGCTTCACGGAAGGAGTTTTACCACTCCAAAGCTCATGAGGTGTTTGAGTGCTGTTTACTCGGACATTTGTTTTGTTAAGAATAATAACAGCAGCATGTGCAGCTTCACCCCAGAAGGTTGCAGGAGTACCTGATTCATCGAGCATAGCACGAGCCATTTGTTGGATAGTTCTATTCATTCTTTCCACAACCCCATTTTGCTGAGGAGTTCTAGCTGTAGAGAATTCTCTTCTTATCCCATGTTCATCGCAGAAATCGAAAAATTCATTTGATGTGAACTCCCCACCTCTGTCAGATCTGAGGCACTTAATTTTTTGTCCTGATTCATTTTCAGCCAATGCTTTGAAGGATTTGAATTTTTCGAATGCTTCATCTTTGTGCTTCATAAGCCCTAACCAAACAAACCTTGAGAAATCATCAATGAATAATATCAGATATTCTTCTCCTCGAGGTGTCCTTTTCCTAAATGGACCACATACATCTGTATGGACTAGCTCAAGAGGCAAGCTAGCTGATCCTTCCTTCTCTGGAAAGTTAGTTCTGGTTTGCTTTCCAAACTGACAAGATTTGCATATGGTGTTGTCTGGAATTTTGATATCTGGAAGATCGCGAACTGCCTGATATTTGCATGCTTTCCTTATTTGTGAGAAGCTTAGATGTCCCAACCTTCGATGCCATAACCAGTGCTCTTCATACTTGCTAAGATAGCATTGTTGTTGTCCTTCTTCAAATATGTACAGATTATTTGGAGTTCTTTTGCCTTTGAGAACTGTTTTACCTGTATCAAGATCACGAACAAGACATCCATTCGATCTGAAAATAACCTCGGTTTTTTGATCACACATCTGGCTGACACTTAGTAGATTATGCTTCAATCCATCAACATACAAAACATTTCCAGCCTTGACCTTTTCTTTCAAAGGAGCAATACCTTTTCCTTTTATAGTTGCAGGAGTATCATTTCCAAAAGAAACTTTCTTTCCCTTTTCTAAAGTAGAATAAGATTCAAGTTTTTCTTTATCACCTGTCATATGTTTCGAACATCCACTGTCAATGTACCATAGATTTTCCTGTCCTTCTGCATAAAATGCTATCCCACATCTTTCTGTTTGAGGTTCCTTTATTCTCCATGTTTTGGTGCTCGTGGCTTGTTCCTTTTTCTCCTGAAACCTGCTCCTGCATTCAGAGTCTTTATGACCAAAATTATTGCAAATAGAACATTCAACTTCATTTTCAAGAACCGAAAAGTTGTTATAGGTCCTTTTTGTAATCCCTGTCATACTTCTTTGTTTTTGAGCTTCCCTAGTCATGATTGTTTTATATGCAACACATTGAGCTGCTTTGTGACCAAAGTTATGGCAAGAAAAGCATTGTCCATTGAAGAAGCTTCTGCGGTTATTGAATCTACCAGCCAACTGATTGTAATTTCTATTTTCATCTATTCTTGAGCCAAACTGAGAAGATTTTACCTATGGTTGGTTGTAGCTTTTGTTCACCCTTAAGAAGGATTGTCCCTGATAGTTTCTGTTTGTAATTCGTCCCTGCTTTACCTGATTATCTTCATTGTTCTTCTGCTCATTTCTTCTTGCTGCATCAAGATAACTTTTTGAGGTGGATGCTTGAGAGGTTTCTCCATTATAGCCCAAACCTGTCTTGTTTAGAGGAGACCGCTGCACATTGATAATCTCATCCAAAGTTTCAGATCCTTTGACAAACTTAAGATTAATAGCTTTTGTTTTCTCAATTTCTTTTCTGAGACCAAAAATTTCACCTTCTAGTTTTTCAAGATGTTTTTCCTTTTCATCAATTTGAAATTGCAAAGTATCAATGATCACATTCTTTTCTTCTATGCATCTCTTGAGTCTAGTAATTTCATTATAGAGATTATCCACATCTACAGCATCCTCATAATCATCATCTTCAAATGCCATTAACAGCTTATATTTATTACCTTGTTCATCTTCATCACTGTTTGATAAGCCATCACTATCTTCATGGGTGTAGTAGCTTTTCTTATTTGCACTTTGTTTCTTGTTCCATCTAGCAGGTTCTTTTCCTTTATCCTTATAAGGACATTTTGTAGCATAATGACCTACTCTTCCACAAGCAAAGCATTTGAAAGGTAGCTTACCTCTGAACCTTCCAGAACCCCTTTGAAGATTTCTGACAAAATTTGATTCTTCTTCCTCTTCTTCTGGAACATGGCTTGCTTCATAGTAATCTTCTTTTCCTGATGCCTTAAAAGCAGCTTCCCTTCTGTCAGATGGACCTCCCTTTCTCATTTCATAAGCAGTTAGAATTCCATGTAGCTGAGACATAGTGAGAACACGGGGATTTTCTTTTTCTTCTATTGCAGATACTTTAGATTCAAACTTGGGGGATAATGATCTTAGAATCTTTTGAACTACTATAGTCTCTTTTATTTCTTCACCCAAATTTTTCATACAATTAACAATCTCATCTACCCGAAGAAAATAATTAGCCACACTTTCATCATTATACATCTTGAGAGTCTCATATTGAATCCTGAGAGTTTGAAGTTTAGCTTGCTTTACCTGTTCATCTCCTTCATAGCTAGTGATCATTTTGTCCCATATCTCTTTTGCTGATTTGAAGTGCATGACCTTCATGAATTCTGTTTGGGATATACTTCCTAATAGAGTACTGACTGCTTTTGCATTTGTTTCATACTGCTTTTTCTCAGCTGGATCTGTAGGAGTAGCTGAAGGAAAAGCATAGCCTATTTCTACAATGTTCCAAACTTCTGTACCAAGAGATTGAAGATATGCAGTAACTCTTACCTTCCAATAATTGAAATTTGTCCCATCAAAAATCGGTGGCCTGATTGATGCTTCTTTCTCGTAGTTGCTCATGATGAATGATCTACCTTCAAGCGATCAAGCTTCTCTGAAGGACCTGCTCCGATACCAATTGTTGGAAATAATACTGAGAGGGGGGGTGAATCAGTATTATCAGATCAATCAAACTTTTTCAATGCTCAGAAACATATACGCTACTTCAGTTAGGTGAACCAGCGTGTACACGCTACTGTGACTAAATAAAACAGCGTATAAGAAGAAAACTCATAATTTAGTTAGCTTATTCTTCAGTTAAGTTCATCAGGACATTATTCACCACATTAACAGTAAACAGGTGCAGTATAACAGAACAGATCAAAAGCCACACACATGAACACCAAGATATAAGGTGGAAACCCAATGTGGGTGAAAACCACCTGCTGCAAGTTGTCTCTATCTTTCTTTAATATGAAACTTCAGTTTACAATCTTTTGTACTGGTGCAGCCTTATACCAGTACGCAGGCTACAACCTGCAGAAGGCTACAACCTTCTCTCGTTCTCCAAACTTCCTTGGAAGGGAGCTCCAACCCCCTTTGCTCTTGTACTAGCCAAGATACTAGTACGTAGCTGAACCACTGAACCCTGTCAATCACCAGATACCAGAACACAGAGCAGTCTACAAAACTCTGCAATAACAGTCAGATCCAACTGCAAACCCAAAAATCAAGCTTTAAGAGATATACGCTACTTCAATGAGCGAAACCCACGTATACACGCGCTTTTACCTAAGCCAACCTGCGTACAGATCTAAAAATAGATTCTCTCAACTTGCAGTTGTACCAGACATCAGTTAGATCCAGAACATAATATTGCGACAGTATGCAGATCTAGAAATACGCATAATCAACCATATCATAATAGAGCATTTCAAACCATTAGATCCCGATTTATCCTTAGATCTAGTCTTCCATCCACCGATGTGATTTTCTCCTTAGCTCATATCAAGCAACCCAGACCCTGCATATCAGATCTCTTTCTCTCTTAGATATTCAAGCCTTGTCGAAAGATGATTTTGCCTAATGATCTTCTTCTCCTTATATAGCCTTAGGCCTTGCTCAATACCAAGAGCCAAAACCATAGTAACACAATACCATCAACTTCAAAACTAGGGATCGACACGCCCGTCGAGACACAATGGTCTGAAACCATAGGCACAACTTCCAAGGACTAACCACCATGGACCAAAGGTACTTTTCCACATACACGCGCTTTTTCTGAATCCAACTAGCGTGTACACGCGACTTGGGCTTAACGAACCTGCGTATATGAACTTCCTTGGCATGCTGTACTAAGATCTGTCTTCTGATTAAGTTGCCATCACCTGTACCAACCTCTGAGCACCTGTACCAACCTCTGAGTGAGTTGCCATCAAGGACAACACTTGAATCATAATGCCAACATGTACCAACATGACGAGGATATCTTGTTCGTATTGTGCTCAATTTGATCACACAGATGTGCAAAAAGGGGGTATTCTAGCCTCCTCTGACTTAGAATATACAAATGATGAGGTCTGAACCGCACAAAGAAGACTTGAATGTGAACATGATGCCCAAAAGCGGTGCGACCACGGGGGAGGATAAGGGGAAGAAACCCAAGGAAGATACATGGGTTTGCAAGGCTCCTGCAAAGGAACCTGAGTTTGACTTAGAACATGCAAAGGACACATTCATGGAAGCTAAGAAGAGCTTCACAGAGGCCTCCACTTCATGTAGTCAGGATCAACTAGAGCCAGGAATGGATCCTTCAATGCTCACTACCTTTCTAGAGACATGCATGAAACCACCGTACGAAAACAAGGCAGTTAAGGGACTACAGGAGTTGATCACCAGGTGCACGGGGTCAGGAGAACTGTGCGTAGTCCGAAAATTGGGAAAGAATGCATTGTGCACTGGGAGGGAAATGAGATTGACCGCACAGATTAGTGATTATGAAATGGATCAGGTAATCCTAGATCTGGGTTTGGATGCAAATGTGTTACTGAAGCAAACATGGGAATGCATGGGCAGGCCTGCATTATAGTGCTGCCCTATTCAATTACAAATGGCGAACCAATAGAATATTTTTCCCATGGGGAGGTTACAAGGGGTAATAATTGATATTGAAGGCGCGAGCACACAGACGGATTTTGAAGTGATAGAGATTGTCGATGATAGCAATCACTATCCCACATTGTTAGGAATAAACTAGGCCACTGATATTAATGGGATCATCAACCTAAAGAAGTGGAAGATGATATTCGAGAAAAATTCACTACGCGTAGTAGTTCCACTAGACCTAGCCGAAGGAGCGCGCTACACTGAACTAGTGCATGATGATGAAAGCGACGATGAGCTGAATTGTATTTACAAGATAACTGGGCAAGACCAGGATTGGGTGAATCCAAATACAGATGGGAGAATTTCATGGAAGCATGAAAGCTCCTGCACTTCGGATTCAGATGAAGAAGTAGAGCGTTGGTAGAATTGGTTGAACGAAGTGACAACACTAAATTGCAACATGATGATTAGATCGTTGCGTTGCTTAACAATAGAGGCCCGAGAGCTACTGACATCTGATGGATTGACAGTGGTAGATGACTTCTTGAGAAAGTTGGAAAGCATAGTACCAGAACAACAATGGTTCGATGCGTTCAAGTGGGCACTGCACGCAACACCTACGCATTGGTGGGGAACACATCAAGGAAGTTTTGAGGACTCATGTAGATGTAGAAGGATGATGTGCCTACGATTTGGGAAATTGCAGCTACAGTTAGAAGACAAATACGATGGACAAGATGACCCGTGCACGCACCTCGAGAAATGGGCCAAGGCCTATGGGGAAGAACCACAACCTGAATGGGTACATTTATTCTACCATACCCTGGATGTCATATCCATGAACTGGTATAATGAGACAGAACTATGACATGGTACGGGTGAGTGGGATGTCTTGCACGAGGGATTTTTGTTAAGATTCACATTTGAAGACCGGTGGTCGGATACTGTTGACAACGCATTGCGAGCAGTAAAAGCTGCCATCTTCAAAATACCACAGGAGTTGCTGGAAATGCATCAACCAGCATGGGTGACCCAACTAAGCAGTGCCCTCGAATGTTAGAATGTGTAGGTAGAGGAGGATGATAATGACTCCCGAAATATTAATATTCCAGAAACCAAAGGCTGTCGCGAGGTTTGAGTACCATCAATTGAGGATCCTGACATCACCGCGCCGCTAAAAACAAAGCAGGTAAACATTGGTACAGAATCGAAGCCAAAGTACGTGATGCTCGGGGACTATTGGGATGATGCTATGGTAGATAAGGTCATCAATTTACTCTGGGAATATCAAGACTTGTTCCTGACCAAAATCACAGACTTATAGGGAATCATTGATGATTTAGAGATGATGAATATCAATCTGAAATTGGATGCAAAGTGAGTTAAGCAATGACCTTACCACTTGAATCCAAAGTATAAAGAAAAGGTCCATGAGGAATTAGACAAAATGCTCGCAGGTAGAATTATCGAACCAGTGGAAGAATCCGATTGGGTGAGTCCTATGGTAGTGTAGGAGAAAAAACAGAGGGGTGAAATAAGAGTATGCGTGGACCTCAGGAAGCTTAACGATGCCTGTGTTCATGATCCATTCCCGACACCGTGCACAAATGAAGTATTGGAGAATTTTGGCGGTCAAGAAGCTTACTCATTCACGAATGGCTTCTCAAGATACCATCAGATTAAGATCGCACCAAAAGATAGGAGCAAAACAACCTTTGCGATAGAATGGGGCTATTTTCAATACGCCATTATGCCGTTTGGACTGAAGAACGTGCCAACGATATTTTCGTGCATAGTGGTTGTCTGTTCAGGGAATACATCTACAAGTTCTTGGAGGTCCATCTCGATGATTGGACTGTTTTTGGGTTAGTTAAACACCATGTAGCGAGCTTACATTTGATGTTGGATACTTGCCACCGACACCAGATTGCGATGAACTTTAAAAAGTGCACCTTCCTCATTCCCTTTGGAAACTTGCTAGGCCATGTGGTCTGCAAACAAGACCTGATGGTGGACCTTGCGAAGATTGTTGTTATTTTGAATCTAGAAGCACCGCGAAATGTTAAACAAGTACGTGCTACTTTGGGGCACACTGGTTACTATCGAAAGTTTATCAAAAGTTATGCCCTAATAACAATGCCAATGGAAAAAATATTGAAACATGATGCTACATATTATTTGAATGATGATTGTATGAAAATTTTGGATGTTCTCAAGGATAAACCGGCATCCGCTCCCACCCTGATCTTCCCAAAATGGGACGTGGAATTTCTTGTACATGTTGATGTGTCGTGTATTGTGCTGGGAGTTGTACTCATGTAGGAAGGCATGGAAGGCGTGGATCACCCAATTGTGTTCGCGAGTCAGCGGCTGTCCAAAGCCAAAAAGAAATACTCTACTACTGAGAACAAAGGATTGGCAATGGTGTACGTGCTCCAGAAATACCGACACTATTTACTTTGCAGGCACTTCCAGATGTATACCGATCACTCCACATTGAAATACCTAGTGAACAAGCCAGTGTTTGGGGGTTGCATATGCAGATGGCTTTTATTGTTTCAAGAATATGACTTTGAGGTCATTGTCAAGCCGGGATGCCTAAATGCAGGACTAGGTCACTTATCACGAATTGAGACAGGCAAGGAGCTAACAAATTTGGAGGAGGGACTACCTGATGCACAGCTCTTCGCAGTGCACTTTGCGGATGGCGATTTCAAAGATATAATCCATTTTGTAACTACAGGGACTACGCCGAAGGAATACTCAGTCCAACAGAAGAAGGAATTGGTGGTGTGTGCGGCAGACTTTTCTGTCATCGCGGGGCACCTCTATAAAATGGGAAACGATGAGATATTGTGAAGATATTTACCTGAATTTGAGTGAGGATAGATCCTTGCAGAAGCACATGGGGTTGCTGCAGGATGACACTATGCAGGACGTGCGACTGGATGGAAGATTCTTCGCACTGGGCTATGGTGGGAAACCTCGCACCAAGATTCAAAAGCACACTGTCGGGCCTGCGACATATGTCAAAGGACTGGAAAACCATCATGAAGGGACGAGATTCCACTCAATCGACAAATGACACTGCAGTCGTTCGAAAAATTGGCAATCCATTTTGTGGGGCCGATCAAACCTCAGAGAAAGACGGGAGCGCGCTACATCATCACCGCGACAGAGTACCTGACTCGATGGATAGAAGCATAGCTAGTTAAGGACTACATGACCACTACGGCTACAAATTTTTTGTTTGACAACGTGTTGACATGATTTGGTTGCCTGAAAACCTTAATGACTGACCACGGAATGCACTTCCTGAATGAAACCATCAGCGTGCTCACCGAGGAGTTCCAGGTGTATCATCAACAAAGTACACTATACCACCTGCAAGCTAATTGCATAGCAGAAGCATTCAACAAAATACTGGAGACTGTGCTGACCAAAGTCTGTAACATGCAACGAAATGACTGGGACCTATGCATACCTGCCATATTATGGGCATACAGAACCACGTGTAAAAAATTGATGGGTCAGACACCTTTCAGGTTAGTCTAGGGCACAGAAGCTGTCATGCCGATGGAATACATCGTACCTAGTTTGCGAATAGCAGCACTTACAGGCATGTCAGACAACGAAGCCTTGGAAGAGAGGCTTATGCAATTAGAAGAACTCGAGGAAGAACGTTTTCTGGTGGGATTCCATCAACAAGTACAAAACCAGCGTGAGAAAGCCTGGCATGACCGCCATATCAGGTTGCACACTTTCAAGGTAAATGACTTAGTGTTGTTGTATGACAACAAGATCGAAAAAATTTCGAGAAAATTTAGAATGCACTTGTTGGGACCATATGTGGTAAAAGAGGTCACAGACGGAGGCACGGTCCAGCTAGTCAAACTTAATGTAGAACCCTTCCCAGGAAAAGTAAATGGCAGTCACCTGAAGCCCTGCACGGGTGGGCCCGCTATCAGACTAACCAACCAAAGCACAGTCTTTACAACCTGAGAATCCAGACAGGGGTGCGGGAATATAAACACAAGTACTAGAAGCCATCACCAAAGAAGAGAATCAAGTCAGACACAGATGATTCAGAAGACGAAATGGAGGAGATCCAGTAGATGGCAGAACGATTCATTACGAACCTTCGCGCAACACCAACACAGCTGGATGGACTTCACACAAAGATCACTGCACTAGCAGTGTGACTCGGGATGAGTCACGATGATTGTGTTGGGTGCCTGTTGCGTAGCGTATCCCCCCACAACATGTTTTTGGAGCTTAAAGCCTCAGTTTTTGTCAATGTAATGTAAAGACTCCACGAAGTATGAGCATGGAGCGCGAAAGTCTAGCATGACTCATAGGGTTGTCTGCCCTAACAATTGTAAAATAATGTAAAGTTGTGTCGGCCTACGCATGGTCCGCTGACCATGCGATTGTATAAATAGAGAGAGGCTCTAAGTGTAAAGATAGTTTTTTTGGTAAAAAACAAATAGATAGATGTGAAGGCATGGTTAGAGGATAAAAGTGGATCGGAAGTGTATTAGGTCATAGTAGTAGGAAGAGGCTTTGTAGCTGAGTGTGCAGAGGCCTAGTAGAGTCCGTAGCTGAGTGCGTAGGATGGAGTTAGTTCTGTAATTGAACTAAACTTGAAAAGGATTATTAATAAAGATAAGTTTGATTTAGAATATTGTCCATCTATGGTTCTGTTTATCTTTATGCATTTATATTGTTTTTGATTACGCACACTTACTTGAAAGTTGAATAAGTAATAAGAACATTGGGCCCACACAAACCAAGTCAAAGAACTAATATAATAGCTCAGTAAGGATCGAGGTCAGGATACTACTGTATTTGTGCCCCTTAGAGAGGTGCGCATAGGCTATTGTGCGCAACAGTGCAATCGTTCAGGCTCAGACCGCAAACATCCAGAACCTTCATCAAGACATCCATAGGGTGCAGAAACCTAGTTCCAGCACCCTCCCATACTACTTCAAGTGAGACCTCAGTTCGCACTCCATGCACTATTGTTGAAAGGGCGAGTAGTACCCAAATTTGGTTGGCTAAATCACTTATGAACCTGGGTCAGGCCCCACGTAACCAACAAAGGTTAAGCACTTTAAATCTGTTGTTCTAGGTGTAGCTACCCACCTAGGGAAATTGTGTTTATCCATAGATGCAAAATTCCACATAACAAATTGGTGACTCCACTGGGGAACGACTATCATTCTCAATGGCTTACCCTCATCATATTACACCCTAGTAGACTTTTATTGACTTTATTTATATTATTTCAGTACTTTTGAAGTGTTTTTAGTAAACAATTGTGCTTGAATGTCTCTTGATTTGACTCTGTGGAACCAACGCAATGTTGGTCTTGACACAGTGCACTGCAGAGCAGCGCTTACCTTAGAGACAGTGCATTACGGTGCATTGTCTCCCACTCTAGCCTACGTTGATTCCTTTTAGGCTAAAAAACCCACCTTTGGTGTGATTTTTCCAAAGTTGCTTCTCTTGTTGTTTGTTGATAGATCAATGATTCTTGTGGTTCTGAAATCAAGTTGTATTTATCATCCTAACCCTACTTTGGCCTTGTTTGTTTAGTGTTTCTTAAATAGTTTCCTTATCATTATCAATTCATTGTCAAAATTAGCTTATAGTTGATTAATCGTTTCTGAAAAGGAAGTGTCGTAAAGTCTTCATTTCTTTAAAAAAGGAACTGTCGTAAAGTCTTCATCTCTTGAAAAAAGCTTGATTTATAGTTTTTGCATCTAGTTCCTTTTTGTTCATCTAAACACTAAAGTGACTGAAAAGAAAAACTTGCATTGTGCATATTGTAGTTTGTGAATGCTTGATAGGAATAGCTAGGGAAATTGCATTAGGTGTGCTCTTTGCTCTTTGTCAAAGATCTTATTTCTCTATCCCTTACCAGCTATGATTTTCATTGTTAATTGAATGAAAGAATGTTTCTCATGTTAGTTTCATTGTAGGAATTGCAAACATACATCCCGTGGTGAACCTTGAAAGGAAAATTCTTAAGAAGGTCAACTTAAAAGTTATCTTAATTAACCTAATGGAGCATTGTAGCTTACTGCATAACATTTAGAGGTCTAGGCTAGAGACGTGTTCTAGTATCGTTAAAAATAGCAATTGTTGTTAACTGTCTACGATACATTCTGAGTGTGATACCTCATTCCAGGTACGTAAGTATATCATAGCTTGTCCATGTACCTTCAAGTACATAGGGCGGTGTTATAGTACAAAAAGTATAAAGGAATGCTCTCACTGTGTGGTTTTGCATTAGACAGTGCTAACAAGGATTAGGCCTCCACATACTTTCGGGTATATATGGGAGGACAACATTAGGCTGCTATCCATCCATAGGTAACTGAGTCGACAGCCTTGTACACTGCGATACACCGAACACAACATTCAAGGATATTTTTTGCCTGTACTTCTCAGTTCACCAATAGGTATTCTACAGTTCACAGTTACTTGGTAATCCTTTTGCCTAGATTATCCCTCTTTTGTTTTGTTTTGTTATTTTGATTAAAATAAAATTAATTGACTACGGATAACATCCTCGACGTCACTCCTTATTTGACCTTAGGTTGAGACATATGGCAACAACTCCAGAGTCCACCGATCAAGGAATTCCTTTTGATGGGTATCCTAGTCCTTTTCCTCCTTTCGGAAATATTGGTGCTCCTTATATGGCTACATTGTCCCTTTCGGGAATTACCATCAGCTTGCCAATATGGTTTTCCTCAACCTCCTTGGCCCCACAACTAAATATTCGTACAACTAGATAAAATCAACCTCCATTTGATCCTAAAGTTTACCCTTTGCCTTCTTCATCGATTGTTTCTTCCTCTCATTCTTCCTCTTCGCTTGGTGAAAGTATTCACACTAGTAACGAGGTGGCTAAGAAGAAGAAGAAGAAGAAGAAGAAAATTTAGGAGGGGGAAAACCATGCAACCACTGCTTCAAATGCAAATTCTAATGAGAAACCGTCCAATAAGTCTCACAAAATTCGATATCCTTGCAAACTTTGTACAGGAGACCATCTTCTTTCAAGATCTGGATCATAAAGATCTATCTAGTGATCAGCAATCAATTCATTTTCATCAAAATCAATTGCTTCCACTGCTTGCACTCAGGATTTGGAGTGAACTATTCGGCAGATTCCCACGCGTTACGCACCCATTCGCTGGTATTCCTCAAATATTAGAAGAATGGTCTTCTTGTTCACATCATCCTATGTCATCAACTTTTGGAGATCATGATGGTGACACACCATTAATTAGTGGTAGTAAAGTTCATGGAAATAAGGGTAAAGCTAATTTTCCCTGTAGGTTATGTGAAGGGAATCACCCCATTCACCTTTTTCCCTATCTGGATGAAGCCAAAAATGTGTTGGACAACCATCATGCTTCTCCGCAGTGACTTCCATTTGGTTACAGGAGACTCTCCCTTAATCTTTCACTAGTTGATGAAGTGACTAACCCAAATCTACCATCGGTCGAACCCAACCTCTTTGAATGTGAATCCCATGAGTCTATACCTAGCCAATCATAGGTCGAGGAAATAGTT
Organism: Pinus tabuliformis; assembly: GCA_031772625.1. Taxonomy (NCBI): domain Eukaryota; kingdom Viridiplantae; phylum Streptophyta; class Pinopsida; order Pinales; family Pinaceae; genus Pinus; species Pinus tabuliformis. The sequence goes on along the minus strand of CM062819.1, from coordinate 1,714,216,368 downwards.
GACCCGATTTCACCTTCAATTAATTCTACCTTTCACATAGAGAGTGAATATGATACCACTCAGGTTCTTTTCATTTCTTCAGATTCCAATGAGTTTGGGGGCAATCCTCCTGTTCCATCAAAATAAGAGGAAAATCCTCGTGTTCTCGTAACTCAAGGGGGTAATTCTCCCGTTTCTACAGTACCCCCTCCAAGTAGTCTGGTCACTTCCTTTGATTGGAATCGACTGGTAGGATGTTTTCTTCCTTCTTATGTGCCTTTCTAGATCATAGTACATGTTTCTAATATGCTTGTACCTGGCACTATTATATATGAAGGTGCATTTGTGAGTATCCTTTCCTCCACTGCTTGGCAAGCGCTCGGTTCACTGCCACTCATGCCTGTTACCCAGAATTTGTTGGCTTTTCACAAAGGAACCAGTCAACCATTAGGGATCCTTCCTCAATTTCCTATTACTTTGGGAGGAAAAATTATTTATCTCAATATGATGGTAGTCCCAGGCCCTTTATATTACAATTTACTTCTTTGGTACGACTATGTTTATGACATGGGAGCTATTGTTTGAACACTCTTTCGAGTGATGTGTTTCCTGCAGGAAGGCAGAATTGTCACCATTGACTAGATTTCATTTCCTGGTCCAAATATGGCTTCCAGTCAACCATCTTCCCTAAATGGTCCTTTTGTCCCAATGGTCTCTTCCCCTCCACGGGTCAATTATGTTGAAACTCGTTCCATGCCTACATCAATTGACGATCAATTCCGTGATTTTGTACATTATGTACTAGGGACATTGGAACCAGATCTCTCTAATGGATTCCTTGCTACGGATCCCTTCCAGAGCATTGTTCTCCCATCTTATGAGAACCTCTTGGAAGTCATGACCTCTTATGGGTCATGATCAAGGAATATGAGGACAGTTCCTTGTCTTGTGTTAAACTCGTTAAAAATGAAACAAGGGATATGAGGTTAGTTCCTAGTCTGATGTAAACCTCGTTAAAAAAAAATGTAACAAGGAATCAGAGCATAGTTCCTTGTCTTGTATCAATCTTGTTAAAAAATGAAACAAGGAATATGAGGATAGTTCTTTCACTGTGTCAACCTCAATAAAAAATGAAACAGGTCCTAGAGCATAGTTCCTTGTCTTATGTCAAGCTCGTTAAAAAATGAAACAAGGAATATGAGCATAGTTTCTTGTCATGTGTCAAGTTCGTTAAAAAGTGAAACAAGGAATCTGAGCAGAGTTCCTTGTCTTGTGTCAAGCTCATTAAAATTAAATGAAACAAGGTCCCCTGGATTAATGTTCCAATTCGAGTCTTTGATTAGATCTCGTAAAATCCCAGTCGAGTCTTTCACTTGATCTCATAAAGGAACCTTCATTCCATCCACCTAATAGCCACGAGTAGTCTACTTAGGTGAATGTAATGAAGCTTGGGGGGTATGCACCTAGAATCGAGTCATCATGATGGGGGCATGTAAATCAATCTCAAGCATAGCTTTTCGTTTCCAGCTTATGTAAACATGAAACTGAATCCAAGAATAGTTTTTCGTTTCAAGCTTGTGTAAACATGAAAATGAATCCAAGCATAGTTCCCTATTGTTCAAGCTTGTGTACAAATGAGCCCATCTCCATTTTAACACTCGTGACTTCCATTCTATCAGCCTCTTCTATCAGATGAGCCTTGGTTTTTCTCCTTCCATCATCACTATCTACTTGGATGATCATATGCTTTCACTTGGTTGTTTTACCCTTCCTGAGGAACAGTTGTAATGAGTGGTCTTATTAGCTAGCCTCTTAATATAAATCAATATGCTCTGAGAAGTTCCAACATTACCGGAACCAGTTGCTATCCTAGACACCACTCGTTCCTCTAAATGGAGTCCTCTTTAAGCTCTTTTCAGACTCTAAATATGAGAAGATAGCTGAGCGCTTGTCCTTTTCAGCTCGTTAAAGGATTGGAAACGACATCTATGGAGTATAAGTTTAACCCTTTTCCAAACTGAGATAAATTATTTACAAAAAAGGAACACATTGATCAAACATGGTCAATAGGTTCTCTATTGTATTGTTTTACGCTTTTTCAAACTTGAGATACAAATATACAAAAAAAACTTGTGGATTTTTCTTTTTGTCCCTTTTCAAACTCTCTAAACATGAAAAGGACTGAGTTATCATTGTCGTTATACTAGTTAAAACATCAAATAGTGACAAACTTATCCATCATGACAAGATCGAGTTTCACCCTCGCTAGACTCGTTAAAACATCACATAGTGATGGATTCACCCAAAAGGTGGAATTATACAACAAGCATATGTTATCCTCCTCAAGCTTGATAAAAATAAAGAGGTACTATTCAACAATGACTGGGGAAAATGGGAAAAGGGTAAACCACTTTATGGCAACAGGTCGCTCTTGAACATGACACTTTCACTTCATCGTTGTGACTATTTGGGTTGGGTTATCTACTTGATGGTCATCATACCTCACTCTATCATACCATCTATTACTTTGGTTTTGGGTTAATGCTTCCAATCCATTCAGTGTCTCTAATATGTTCAAGTGAAGTCATTGAGTTTAAAATTCATTCTTTGCAATACTTGTAAGCCTTCATTTTCATGACTGCCATTCCTGAACCTTCTATCATCAGTCACATTCCATCTCCAAAATCATTACACTTGTTTCATGTCATTAATGTGGGATACATCAAGTCCCTCCTACAATGAGTCACTTCTTGTCGACATCAACACATTATCTAAGAAGTTTACTTAGAAATGCCCTTCCATTACCTTGAGGCTTGCATAGATCAATGGCAGGTTTCTCACTTCTGACGATAGGTTGACATCACTTGCCTTCGAACGAAAGACTTTGTATGGTGTTTGACATCAAAACAACCATTCACACCATGCATAATGTACTTCAGTACCTTGAGAATCATTATCATTATCGATGATTTCTCTCACGTCTATTAATGACTTACATCATTGGCTGGTAATCAGACAGTTTCTTCCCATGTTCGACTTTAGATCACATATTTGCATGGTTAGACTCATACTTGAGCAAACAATTAAACGAGATAGAAGACATTGGATCTAGTTTCATCCATCTGGGTTGCGATTTCAGGAAATGTACCAAATCATCCGTACGAGGGCTTTACGTTGATGGTCATCCTATCATGGGTCTATATCTGTAGATGACTATCTATGTACCTGTAATGAAAGTTTATATGCTAAGCATGGATATGCATTCCCTCAGCAATTCATGAGAAAAAATCAAAATGTCATGATATTATGTATTGTAAACGATGCAGGTCACCATCCACTTCGAAACCTCCTTGTCACATCGTAAAGCATATCACTCGACATTAACATTTTCAACTTCATGCTTTAGGGGGAAGTTGTTACAAATCCATTTGGGCACATCACTCCCATCATTTAAATTAGTACTATTGGGGCTCATCAAAACCTAATTAAGTTGCTACATGCCCTGGACAAGTCAACACTTTGAATGCCTCCTTCCTTGAGAGTTTTTTGGCTTGAAGCCCTTTCGAAATGCCTCCTTGAGGGACCAACGCAGCCTTGGTTAGGAGTGAGTGCACTTCAGTTAGGTAGGCCCATGTCAGGTTGCTTTCCAAAGCACTTAGAATCACTTTGACCTACGCTGGGCGAGATTGAGCGAAATCATCATAGGGTTCTAGGAATATTCTTATCTTCTGGAGCCATCTGGAAGATTCCCACACTTATCATCTCCTATGAGCTCGAAATTGGATAGGGAATGAGATAAGTAACCTCCTATCCTCTCATACCTTCCTCCATGGAAACTAACTCTAAGTTTTGACGGCCATTCAATACCTTCATTTATGACTAAACCACCATCATTTTCCTATAAATTGAGCGCTCATATAAGTGATCAGGGGATGGACTTTGAGAATTTATTAGGAGATATTGTTGGTGTGAGGTTTGAGATTGTAAGAAAGTATTGTTATGCTGCCAGAGTGTTGTGCTTTTCATGTGATGTTGGTTTGAACCCAAGCTGGAAGAGTGACAATAGATCGGACTTCGTGATTGTAATTCTTCCTTCTACTTAATAAAGTTGTTTACACCTTTTCCCATATTCTTGTATTTATGTATGATGATTATATGTGTAAATTCCTTCGATTCCATTTGCTTATAGTAGATAGATCTCTTCCTTTGATTGGTTTTTGTTCCCTGTTTATGATTGCAGGTCCTTGTTGAGCGGATTAAGTTCGAGAAGGAGTAATGGGAGCCAAACAAAGGAGACAGAGGGAAGTGAAAGATAACAAGTAGGTCCCTTATCTTATTTATCTTCTGTAGAAAAAGGTTAAGCACTTTAAATCTGTTGTTCTAAGTGTAGCTACCCACCTAGGGAAATTGTGTTTATCCGTAGACGCAAAATTCCACATAACAACCAGTCAACTCAGTTGCACCTACAAGAGACTGCTCAACTGCTAGAAAAAAATGTGCATTTATGACTGGGAACTAGGCTGACTACCCAAGGAGATTACACAATTTCTGAGTAGAGTAGCTGACTGTTGCCTAGATTTACACAAATCCTAGGCTAAACAACTTGCTGCTGGGAAAACTTTTGCAAATCCTGTTGGGAGGGTTGGCTGGCAGGATTGTGCAATCTTGGAGCCCAACAAGATGTCAGAGAGGATTACGCAATTCCTGGAAGGAAGGTTCGTTTCTCTGCAGAAATGTGCAATTTTCAAAGGGAAACTACTCAGCCTACAACTGGACGAAGTCCGAGTGAGCAACTTATGAGGGGAATGGATCAAATGTGATCGACAAATTGCCTTTGTGCGAGGAAAGCATTGAAGCTTGAGTACTTGACGAAGAAAATGAATGTGTTGTGTAAGGTTGGTAGGGAGACTCCAAATAGGCAAAGGAAAAATTTTGGAGGGTGGTTGTAGCCACTACAATAGGAGTCAGTGAGTAAGAATGCACCAAAAACTTTGATTAGATTGCATATCTCAGCCTTTCTAGCAATTTCTTGAGCATAATAAAATTCCCATTAAATGATGGTTTTCCCATTTGGAATTTCACAGTAATAACATCCTTATGTCTATTATGTGGCCATCTAAATTTTGTGTGCTAGGACATGTTAGGGAGTGCTAGGGAAACAAAAGGGAGCATTAGCTCAAATTAGTGCATGCAAATGAACAAATAAGAGTTTGTGACAGGAAGTGTGAGTGAGATACAGGTTTGTTGAGCGAGTAACAAGGTATGGTATGCAGTGTTAAGGCATGCTAGAGGCCAGGGAAACATGCCAAGATGTGCCAGGTGCTAAGGTGTGCCAATGCATGCCATGGAGTGTTATGGAGTGCCAAGGAAACAAAAGGGATCAGCAGTTTCAAATACATCGAAATGAACGAATAAGAGTGTGTGACAGTGAGTGTTAGTGAGTTCTAGGTGTGGTAAGGAGGGAGTGACAAGATATGTTAGGTAGTGCCAAGGAATGCTAGAGTGACAAGGCAACATACCAAGATGTTGAATGTGCTAGGGTGTGTCAATGCGTGCCATGGAATCTTAGCGAGTGGCACAAAAACACAAGGGAGAAATAGTTTGAAATGCATAAAAATGAAGAAATAAGAGTGTGTGACAGAGAGTGTCAGCAAGATCCAAGTTTTCTAAGGAGGGAGTGACGAGGTTATATGCTAGGAAGTGCCAAGGCATGCTAGTGTGCCAGGGCATGTTAGAGAGTGCTAGGGTGTGCTAGGGAGTGCAAAGCATGCCAAGAAATGTAGGGGATGCTAACACACACCACATAGGGCTAATGATTTTTAGATGTGCCATGTTTTACGGCATGTCAAGATGTAAACTATGTTTCTTAGTTGTTTTATGGCCATGGTTAGACGTGAGCCTTGGATTGGTAACTTGTTAAGTGGGATGAATTGAGATTGGACATGAGTAGCCTAAGATGTGTTATATGCAGTTCTTATGTGAACAAGGGATAGTCTAATTGTAGTAACTATAACTTGGTTAAGTTGTTGTAGTTGTAGTTGTAGTCACTGTTTTTGCTTTCCTTTCACCTAGGGTTTGAAGTATGGATCCTGAATCATCACCATCAGAGAAGAGGAAGTAAAACAAGGGGGTAAAGATACTGAGGTTTGAACCCTCTAATTGTAATAAAATCACCTCTTTCCCATTTGTCATGAAATGCTTTGAAGATGTCAATTGTTTAGGGTTTTGTAAAAGCATGCAGGAAGTAGGTTACCATGAGCATCTCATAGGTATATTTTCCCTCACCTTTAAGGAAGACAAGATCACCATTGCAGGGACTTATTTCATGTTTTCAGTGGATTCCATCTCTCAAGCTCCAGGCATACCAAACCATGGTGAAAATTGGTTCAAAGACATGAACCTATACCTGGAAGAGTACAAACCCTACTTGAAATCGCAATACAAAGGAGCTCACTCAGATGTTTTGCCACTTAGATACTTGTTGGAGAGATTTGCACCATTGATGAAGGCTGTCATGCAGTTCTTCACATGTGAGGGCAGATTTTCTAGGCTAGCTATATCAATACCACATAAAATTGCTCATGCACTTTACAGTTGCCATGTCTCTAAATTTGTCCAGCTACTTGTATAGGAGCCTAATGAAAATGTCTGAAAGTGTGCAATTGAAAGGAAAAGTGAATTATCCCAACCTCTTTCACCATACCCTGATAGAGGTTACAGTACTCCATCAGTTTAAAGAGAAGAACATGACATGGGACACCTTCATTGAGGAAGCCTTGAAAACGCATATAACCACTTCACCAAGCCAACTTCAAACCATGTCAGTACAACACATGGAGGTGGGGTCATCAATCAAGCATGATGAGGTTTCCAAGGCACCTAGGCCTGAGGTGAAAAATACATATCAGAGAGGCATAAGCCTTGTGTTTGCTCCTAAAATTTAGGAAGGGGCCAACCCTACTACATTAGCAGAACAGAGATCACCATCACATCATGAGGATTATTTGCATGATGAGGAGCCCATTGAGCATGACTTAGACCTAGTTGACTTGGAGGCACATGATGAGAATCAAACCCTGCAACAAGTCATCAAAGAGAAGGATTCTCAGATCATGGATCTCAAGGAAAATTTGGAAAGGGCCAAATTCATCATTTCATTCCTTGAACAAGAAAACAGTCAACTTAATGCAAAACAGCTAGTCATGGAGAAAGAGCAATTCAAAGCCAAGAAACAAGAGATGAAAGGCAAGGAAGTGGTGGAACATGATGAAACTAAGCAGAATGAAGTACATGTGGCAAGGAAGAGACCAAGGAAAATGGATCTTAGGAAGGCACTTCAGAGGGAAAGAGAACAAAAGCCAGCAATGGAAGAATTGACCTTTGAAGAGAGGATTGCCATGGAAATAAATGAGGATAGGGAGTTTCAACTTGACAAAGTAAATTTCCACCTTGATAAGCTCCTTAAAAAGGACAATAGGGATAAAAAGTTGCAAAAGAAAATGGCCATTCATTATTACACAAGGAATCAGGTTGTCAAGGTCAAAATCAAGCAGTTGAAGGAAAAACTCAAGGAAACCCTAATCAGCCATGAGGAGAAGGGTAGGTTACATTTTCTTGCTGATACATCCATGATTACATAACATACCTCATTAGGCATCTCTAGACAAATTTTGTTATGATTTGGAGAAAATTTTGTGTTTTCGTGCAGCCTCGTGTAGACTTCCAATTTTTTGTCAAGTTTTTGTCTAGGATCATAGCGAGCTCACACTGTGCTTCTTCCTTGGTGCTCCAAATGATGGAAACTCAGAAATTTTGGAAATCTTATGACCCCCTCTCAAAACCCATTCTCCCACTTTCCTAGTTTGGGGCTCATTTTTTGAGAAATTTGCAGAAAAGAGTCCAAAAATCAACTTTCTGCCCCTCTTTTTCCATTTCGCTACGCACTTGGAGACACCTTGGGAGAATAGCCATATATCAGCAAAACATGGGTCATTATGAGTGAAAAATTAGTCTAAATACATATACACTCTCCCTTATTTCTATAAAAGTCTTCATATCTGGATTTGGACTTCAGAAATGCACTCACAAATGGCCTCCAAAATCTCGTTGCACACCTAGAAATTTCTAAGATTTTTGTAAAATTTTCAGTGTGTAATTTTTCGTAATTCCTAGTTTGACTTTGGTAAAAGTTGAAAGGGTGAAGTAGATGAATGTGAGGGGTAAAAGTAAATGTAAATAATGGGTGGTTGGTCATTTTAAGATGTTTTTATGTAAATTTGACCTCATTTATGAGAGAGGTTGGAGTCAAAGTTAATTGTAGAAGTTGTTTTTAACTTCCCTAGACATTAGGGTTTGGCTAGAACACCTCATGGAACAGTTCCTAGATTCATGGTCGATTTGACCCTTGAGAGTGGGGAGATGTTGTTTTGGTCTTTATGTATCAGTTTCTCAGTGATAGAATGGGTTGGATTTTAGAGTAGAGAACTATTGTAGCTTGTACTTGGACATTTTCTGGAAATCAAAGGACACAATTTGCAACTATTATCTAGGAATTCATGTTCAATAAGTTTGTGATGTTATTTTTTCTATGTTATATATTTATATGAAATATATTCATCTTCTCTTTCCATTCATCAATTCTTCAATGGTTTTCCTTATAGTTTATAAACAAAATTCTTTGCATAAATCTTTGTTTTGATGGAAAAATCATTATGTGTTACTTTCTTTCTTGCTTAATGAATTCATGTTTCATGCTCATTAAGACCTTTTTCTTATTCTAAACACTACACTACACCAAAAAACCCTAAGATCCATCACAAAAGTAATGCTACCTTGCTCCTTTATATCTTTGCTGTTGTAACCCTTTGATCCTCTGACCTAGCTACCTAGTTTTTCTCCCTTATCCAACAACAAAACCCTAAATTTTCCAAAACCCACCTGAGCCTAGCTATCTAGCCTAAAATCCTTTACATTCCAGTCATCTCTTGGCTATGATTTCATAGAGAGATCCCTCTCTGGTTTGGTAGGGCTAGCTACCAAACTAAAATCTTGGTCTATGGTTACCTCCGTCGATCTCCTCATCAGCCTGGGACATTGTGGAGGATAACAGAGGGCATGACAACTAGGGAGTGCCAAGGCGTTCTAGTGAATGTAAGGTTCCCAAGTCATGGAAAAATGTAATGCTAGCTGTGAGGTCATGACTGCTAAGGTGTGTTAGGGAATGCTAGGCATGCTAAAATGTGCCAGATAGTACGAAGACATGTCAAACCGGCTAGCATGTGCCAAGTGCTAAGGCATGCCAAGATTTATAAGGGTGTGACAATGCATGACAAGGACAGTAAAGGCAACAAAAAGGATGAAAATGTTAAACTACAAGTAAATGATCAGATAATAGGGTTAATAAGTCATCATTTTGCCTTTTCCATGAGGGGCATGCTAGGCACACCAACACTAGGTGCCAATATGTGCCAAGTGCCAAGTTTCAATGTATTCTAAGTGCCAAATCTTCCTCTTTTTCTTCTCATCTAGTTTCCAATAATTGATCTCAAATAACTTTAATATTAAACAATGCCAGAGCATAGCAAGTCATCTCAATGCATGCCAAACATGCTAAGACTTTCCAAGTGCCAACATGTTCCTAATTCCAATGCGCGTGAGGGAGTGTGATGCATGCTATGAAGTGGAAGCATATCGAAGAGTGCTAAGGTGTGCTAGAGAGTGCTAAGCATGCTGAGGACTGTTAGGGAGTACTCGGACAACACAAGGGAGAACTAGGTCAAAATGCATGGAAGTGAATGAATATGAGGGTGTGTTGGGGAGTGTCAATGAGTGCTAGATGTCATGCCAAGGAGAGAGTGAAAAGGTATGAGAAGCACGGGTAAGGTATGCCTGGGAATATCAGGGAATGTCAAGAAGTTCTAGAGTGTGCTAGGTAGTTCCAGGGTGTGCTAACATGTGCCAAATAGTGCCAAGGCATGCCAGCTGCTAAGACATGCTAGGATGTACAGGGTGCTAGTGTATGCCAATATGCATCAAGGAGTTTCAAGACAACAAAAGGAATAACCAAGCTAAAATGCAAGGAAATGAACACATAAGAGGGTTAATATGTCGGGACTTCATCTTTTTCAAAAGGGTCATGCTAGGCACACTAATAATATGTTCCAATACATGCCAAGTGCGAATGTGTGCCAAGTGCTAATGTTTGTCAATGCAATATTATGCCAAGGTATTCCAGGGCATGCTAGGGACTACAAGTCATGCCAACACATGATAGGGTGTTTATGCTATGCTAGGGCATGCCAACATGTGCTTGGGCATCCTACTCATGGTAATATGTTCTAGGTACAAAGATGTTCCAAGACATGTGAGGTGCCAAGGAATGTTAGTGTACTGTTCCAAAACATGTTAAGGTGTTCCATGAGTGTTGAGGAGTGGTATGTCTCCCTCATTAATAGAATTGGCAGAGCTTGATTATGTATTAAATAATATAGTTCTTACACACACTAGTGGAACTTTACTTAAAGGAAATTTGCTAGATAATAAACCTAACAGAGATTAATCATGTGTTGACTCATAGGAAATTTATATTCTTATGACTTCAGGGAGATGATACACACTAATTACTTCTTGACAAATGAATTGTCAATTATGATAACCACTATGACCTTGGACACATAATGAAAAAGACTCCACAACAATGGTCTTAAAGCATTATCTTTTGACAAAAAGTATAGTAACAGGTACATAACGTCATCAAAAATGCATTGGAATGATCAATGATGACGAACATTTTTTTACTGTCACCAAAACTAACCAAAAAGAGCATTGGTGGGGGTCAATAAAAGATTGTCACTAGAAGTGTCACCAAAGAGAGAATTAGTGATGGCCTTTAATGACCCTCACCAAAAGTTTCACCAAAGAGAGAATTAGTAACGGGCCTTTAACGACCCTCACCAAAAGTGTCAATGAAAATGGCTTTTGTGACAAACCTTAAAGGACCGTCACTATATACACTTACAACAACAATTTTTTAAAGACCATCACCATATGTAACATTGGTGACAGACCTTAAAGGTTCGTCACAGGCATGAAGCATTGTAAAAAAACTCATTGGAATGATCAATAGTGAAGAACATTTATTGACCATCACCAAAAGTAACCAAAAATATCATTGGTGACGGTCAATAAAAGATCGTCACTAGAAGTGCCACCAAAGAGAGAATTAGTGATGAGCCTTTAATGACCCTCACCAAAAGTGTCACCAAAGAGAGAATTAGTGATGGGCCTTTAACAACCCTCACCAAAAGTGTCATTGAAAATGGCTTTGGTGACAAACCTTAAAGGACCATCGCTATATACACTTACAACAATGCTTTTTTAAAGACCGTCACCATGTGCGACATTGGTGATGGACCTTAAAGGTCAGTCACAGGCATGACCCTCACCAATGACCTTTTTTCTTATAGTGTTTTAACATTTTCCAAAGATCGGCCTTGGGAACAAAGTGAAAATATTTTCTAGAATTAATGAACGAGGAAAGGAAATTGGTTTTATTATTGGGGTATTCATCTTCAATGAGTTTCAATGTAACAATATGATTATAAATTGAATGATATCCCGAAATATAACTTGTTATTTATCTCTTTCTCCATTGCTTTCAAGCCATATGCTTATCAATTTTTCCAACATACTTTCTTAAAGCTTAGTTAAGGCGGGCTTAATTGTAATGGTCTCATCATTAGAAAGATTATGTTTATCCCACTTTTAAAGATATGAACAATGAGGAATTCAGTCTATGGTTTACAAAACACTATGCTTGACTACATAATTGAAGAGATTGTGTATATGAGGGATGGGTATAGGCCTTCTAGTTTTAAATATTTCAGTTTGATAGCCTTAAATATCCTTATATTTCTGTTTTATGAATTATTGAACCCCAAATTTGATGTCTTCTATAGAAAACACTTTATCCTCTATATGGACATCTGGAATGTTGTTCACAACAATAGAGGATTAATAAATATTTATGAGGTAGGATTTCCATTCTTTTATGGGAATTGGATTATTGTGGGATTATCTTATTTAGTTTAATGAGTCAATATTTTCCTCTAAAATATTCTAGGATGAATCTTAATAACTAAAGAATATTTTCTTGTTGTTTATTAATGCAATTACTTTTTCCTTTTAATTATGGATTCATATATATTTTAGCATATCCAATTTAAGGAGTCATTAGAAGCATCCAAGATGGATTTTCTAGCAATTTTGCACTCATTTTAATACCAAGTGTTGGTTATGCTATTTTCTCCGTTTTCCCTAACACATCGATAGAGAATTTGTTGATGGAAGTAGAGAATATTTTCATAAAACTAATGAATAGATCATTAATATTCTTCTTATATGATAGGATACTTATTTCACTATTCAAATCCTTTAAGAAGAGATCAAATTATTTTTGTCAAAAAGAAAGTGTCTTCAATTACTTAAATTTTCCTCAATGGAGTCTTTGTTCAAGACAATTTCAGGGTTCTACGATAAATGTGTATGCTTAGACTTAGGCTCATTGCCCCTTTCTTGTTTATTTTACCTTTTGAAATTTATTTCTTAATTCTTCTTTCTCTTCTAGAATGAGGTGTTCAATTATAAATATTCCTAGTCCTTTTAAGTTGAGAGTATTGTTGAATATGTTATATTTATATTCATTAGAGATTACCTTAAAAGAAACCAACCTATATTTATTTTTATTAATTTTTCCTATCCTCATTGCATTTGTGAAGTAAGTTGTTTTAGTCTTGATTTGTTTTTTCATTCTTGCATCACTATTGGTAGCATATCTTAAACTTTCTTATCTTTAATACAAAAAATGATGAGGTTCAAGGAACTTTTCTTATGTTCATTGTCCAACTCTATGATATTACTCATTTCCTCTTCGATGGGTTTGATAACCAAGTTACATTTTGAACTGTTTAGTCTAGATTGTTTCATATCTTTTCTTCCAACACTTTAATCTTATTACCAAGATTAAGATTGTATTCGTCCTCTTATCCTTGGATTGTTTTATTTTTCCTTAAATTTATTATCTATTATTTATTTTAACTCTAATTAAAGTTGTTTTTTACTTCTATAGGAGGGGCTTGACTCCCTCCTTTTGTTAGATTGTCTCAAGAGTTCATTGGAATGTTTGATCAATCCTCAATCCCCCCCAAACTCCTCATGATTTGTGTCCTTACCTAAGATCAGCTAAAGATAATTGAGATTCCAGTCTCCCAAGAAACCAATGTTTGAATCATTTTGGAAAAATAAAACTCAACAATGTTTCCCACCAAAACCAGTATAAGATTTAAAGTATGAGGGTAGATCTAACAGTATTGCAAAATACATTTAATAAATGCATGATCATGCTCTGATTTTCAAGTTCATCGAATTGTGGCCCTCCAAAAATTCCTTGATTAGTTAAAACCAAAATAAATTGAATCTCGAGGGACAAATAGTTTGGAGCTAGAAGAAAAAGGTTTCTTCGCTATTACTTTTTCCAACTTGGAAGATAGAATGAGGGTTTTAAAGGAGGGCCTTACTTTTTAATAATGTTGGGCTTTCATGTGATTTTGGAAAGGGGATTAAAATCATAAGAAGGAAGACTTCCTTTCCTTCTTAATATGGGTTTGAATGTTTTCTCTTCCAAAGGAATATTGGGAGAAACAAAATCCTTGAAGGCATTGGCAATGTCATTAGTATCTTTGTCAAAGTTTCTAAGGAAACTAAAAGAGGGAGATACATATCCTATTTAAGTACCCATGCATATATCAATATTTTTTAGCCTCTTCCAACTCCAAAAAATATTTATTAAAGAATAATCTTTGGAAACATACATTGGATTATGAAAATGTCTGATTTATATGTAAGCATTTTCATGAATATGGGAATGTTTTTAGAGATTTCCCTTTGATTACTAAGGATTGAATATAAAATCAAATAAATCATAAAGGGAAAGAGCGCTTTGGAAAATCCCCCCAAAGGAAAAGGAATTTGAGACCTCATGGAGCCACAAATTTTGATGAAAACTGTATATCTATAAATAGGTGTGTGTCTCTCTCACCTCTATATCAGACCCTGGTGCAATATGTTAATCAATCAATCCAAAAATTAGTTGTTGGAAGTATTCCTAAGTATTTTCCATCACCGACAGAGCCTAAGAAGAAGAATCCAAAACATAATTTGCAAAAATCTCTTCCAAAGAAGTTGACTACCTCAATAATGGAAGAGGATGGGACCAAAGACCTCATAGAAGTCATGGATATAGATATTCCACAGATGATTTCTTTGGTAAAGGCCTTCCTCAATAAATATTTATAATCCAAGCCAGACCAGCAAATAGTTAATTCTTATTCTAGTTCGAGTTCTTCAAATATGAATCTAGGAGTTTAAACACAATCTTTTAAAAGATCCCCCCAACATGGTTAACGAGGACAAAAAAGAGGGCACAAGAGAATTAAGGCATTGGTTGAGAAGATGGAGAAATGCTAGTGAAGTCAGGGAAAGTCATGCTAATATCAATGCATTTCCTCTTTCTCAACCCAAAAACCCTGGATTTTTCATCTTCAATCTTTAGAAAATAAGTATTTTCTTAGTTGTAATTATTGTTATTCTTAGTATTTGATTGTTTTCTACCGATTTGTATATTTACTAGTATCTTTAGTTTATAGGCCAAAATTTCTAATCTTTTTATGATAAGTGACAGTTTCTAGACTGTGAAAAGCCATGCGAGATGTGATTTTTCTCTAACTAGTAAAAGGCTCATCCGATTCACAAAAGAAGAAGAAAAAGAAGAAAAACTCTCTAATTAAAGCTAGGCTTCTCTATTCTTTGCATTTTCTATAGAATTTATATGTTTATACATATTATCTAAGGTTATTTTGTTAGGTCTCTCCTTGTCTGATTTTGATATATGTTGTAACTTATAAATATTAGACATAGATTAAAACTCATATTATAGATATAAAGATAAATAAATAAATAAAAGGGAAAAGTAACCTTGCACGTAGATGATGGTAGAGTTTGGCCCTTCAATCTAGTCCTTAAGATTAAGATTTTCCTAAACATATTGTACATAAGTTTTTTTACTTTTTCTTTGTTTCTCTTAGGCTTAATATCAAACATTGTTTAAACTCTAATTGAATTTTGGCTTCTCTCTTTTCTTTACATTTTTCTAAAAAAATTATATTTTCATACATATGATATAGTGTTACTTTGCTAGGTCTTCGGTTGAAATTTTTTTATTTGTGATGAATTACTAATATTATAACTAACAATAGAACTTGAAAATTTTTAATTTGTTGTGAATTACTAATATTATAACTAATATTAGAATTTATATGGTAAAGTTGAAGATAAATAAATAACAATAGAAAAAACCTTTACACTTAGTTGATCATAGAGTTTGGCCAATTTGATCATTTACTTTTGAAATCTAGACAAATATTTCTTATCATAAACAATTCCAAATATATTTAAAATAAACATTCTACATTTAAAAATATAAAATATTTATAATATATATATATAAGAGATTATATGTTTACTCAAAAAAAGAAGTATGTCAAAATTTACATTCACTTCTTCATGTAAAAAAGTATTCAAAATAAGGTGATATGCCTTGATATATCTTTATACAAATATTCATTGCAAAAAGATATGCCAAAGAATATTCATAATAGAAAAATATACACCAAATATATAAATATATATATATATATATAAATAAATATTATATTTATTAAACATTCGTTGCAAAAGATATGTAAAAAATATTCGCAGTAGAATATGCATCCGATATATATATATAATTAAAAAACTGATATTTTATTTATGTTTATTTTATAATAATATTTTTATATAATTAAATTTATAAAATTAAATAAATAATCCGTTTAATTCTCTTTTGCATGATAAAAATTCCACATCCTCACGGATTGAATCTCTATATACTTATATTTAAATATATAAAATCACACTTAACATATTACAATATCAAAAAGTCTGCTTACATTCTTTCGGAGACATTGAGCTTGCTTCCCCTGTCGCGTTTAAAGCATACATAAATTATAATTTCAGCTGACAACCTTTTAAACCATTGTGTTAACAAATTGAAAATTTATATTCAGCTTCATCATTGGCACTTCTGAAGAGCACCATATTAGAAAGAAAATGTTGGAAATATATTATATGTTTATTTCAATCCTGCAAAATAATGTTAAACAATCATTTCCACTTTTATGTTCCCTGAAACTTATACTTTTATATATATAATCTTCCAATATGAAGATTATGTAGATATTATTTGATATTATCTATGTCGTATTACTTCAAAGTCCACATGCATTGTTGCCTTTAATTATGATGTAAAAGAAAACACATATATAAGTTTTATAATATAAATATGGGTGGTTTTAATTTTAAAATTTAATTATTACTTTTATTGAATAAATTAGTATTTTAATATATTATTTTAAGAAATATTTAGTTAGGTTTTATTAAAGTAATGAATCTTAATAAACAATAAAAAATGACGTTGTGTGATTATTATAGGTTTTATAGTTTTTGGTTTAACTTTTGTGAATTTTTTAATCACATAATCATTGTTGGAATAGTAGGTTAAATTGAGAATAGTGATAGGGATTCGTCTTTTTAAGCTAATTAATTCTAAAAAAGAAAATAACAAAGAAGAGATCCAGTAACAAAGACTAGACCAAGATCATGTTACTTTGCAAAGTTTCTCTATTTCTCTTTTCATGGGTTGGAGCCTTTGCCCAGATGGAGTGGTTGTTTCTACCAAAGAGGAGATGCATTTGGCCATGTGTTAATATGATGTTCAACAATGGATGGATCTAGTTTGGGCATCTCTCAATATGACCAAGTGAATACATCTAAAAATTCTTGGAAAATGGGTTTGTAAGATAAATTTCTTTGGAAGACTAGGCACCTCGAAGAAGTATGTTCTCGGTAACTCGAGTTGTAATAAAGATATTCATCTTGATGGTGGGGAATACTGTCTATGTTGTTTAAAATTCATTTTTGAATGTATAAATCTATTCCGCTCTCAAAAAGGCTTAGGATGCCTAAATTGTGTAGAGTTTATAAATCAAATTGATAATTCCAGCAAATTCTTTCTGAATTATCAGACAATTTAATAAAATATGCTGAAAATCTTCATTGTTAGACTACAACATAAAAGATAAAATTGTTACTTCTCTAAAATTAACGAGAAAACCTTACTTTAAAATATGAATCTTAATGGACTACAAAAATGATATTGTTTAACTATTATATGTTTTGGATATTTTGGTTCAAATCTTATGAAATAATTTAATCAGATAATATTTTTTTATTTAAAATTTATTTTTGAATGTATAAATAAATTTAACTCTTAAAAAATCCTTGAAATACATGAATTACAAAGAATTTATAGATAAAATTAATAATTCCAACAAATCCCTACAAAATTAACTAAAAAAAATATATACAGCCAACTTAATATAAAAAATAAAATTATCAATTTCTATAATTGACCAGAAAACCTTAATTTAATCTTTGATTTAAGTTAATATCTCTCCCCCAATTATATGGAGAAGACCTAATTCATTGACATGCAATTGTCAATGCAACGGATAGTTTGAGATTTGGCCGCTGAGCCGAATTGACTGGTGTCGCATTCTGACGAAACGGCAATGAAATATATACCGTCCGATGGGTTAACGGAGCCCACTTAAGGTAAGGATGTCGTGGTGGACACATGGAGCTGCGGCTAAAACGTGCTCAAGTCATTCAAAACAGATCTTGCAACCGGCCGCCGGTGGGACCTGGTGATGTGACTCACCAGCTAAGAACACGACATCCCAACCGCGAGATTTCGTGCCGTTTGACAAAACGACACCCCAACCTTGATTTGCCTTCCATTTGAACAGGTCCACTATGACTTGCTTGGGCGCACTACAGCCCCAGCCGGGGGTTTTGAGGCATGATGGTTGTTGGAATTTGACGGCTATATGGCCCGTCAACGACCATTTTGCCCGTCCTGTACGGCTAGAGCTCTTTCAATTTACGAGTTTAGTTTTGTGTCACGTGGTGGTTAAGATTGGATGGCCATATAGTTTGTCAACGAGCATCTTGCTTCAGGTATAGGTTTATTTTATTTTTTTTATTAAATGTAACTGCATTTGCAAATAATCGAATTGTCATTTTAGAAGTTTGGTTTTGTGTCACGTCGTGGTTAAAATTTGATGGCCATATAGTTTGTCAACAAGCATCTTTCTTGTGGTATAGATTTTTTTTAGTATTTGCCAATAATCGAATTGTCATTGAAAGATGTTGAAGTTTTTTTTTGGGAGTAGTGTAATTAAAAGGTTTTTTTGTTTGAACATCTTTTTTTATAGAATAATTTTTAAATTTTTTTAAAATTTAGGAGAAATTTTAAAAAATCATAAATTTTAATTGTTTAATTTACTAAGATCAAGTGTGATGAGTTTTTGGATGGCTGAGTTTATTTATGTTTTCAAAAATACATTTTAAACAATAAAAAATCGTAATCTTACTCAATTTTTAATCAAAAAGTTATTTTTTTGTCTATAAACCTTTTTCTTGAAATTTAATTCGTGGAAGTTTTACATCTTGTTCTTGGAACTTGATTAATAAAGTTTTAAGTTTTAGGTTTTTTTTTAAATTAAGAACATAATTTTGGATTTTTTCATTTTATTTAAACTACTATAAGAGAAATAGAATGTGTTTTTTTTTTTAAGTTCCATAAATATAATTCTATTACTCATAACTTATACTACATTGATAGTCTTTTTCATCCAGCACTTGGGATCCCAGATTCCAACATTGAAGACATAATTTCACCTTGGGTACCAGATATAAACTTTGAAGAGGCTAGTTCAAAACCTCGAAGAGGACAATACTAAAAAACATGTTTAAAGACATAGTGAACATTATTGTGCATGCTACCCATCTACAATTACATTGCATGAACTATACTTTGCATAAAACATACATAAACTAGTGCTTGAGAATGACACGCCAATAACCCATGATGACTAATTAGAACATAAAAACTAGTAGTAACTAGTTTGCAAACACAAAGTACAAAAACCATGACAAACTATTATTCTGAGATGACAATAGGAAAGAGTGGAGTAGAATTGCCTTGGGACGAAATCTCAGTTAGCACATTGATGGTGTTGCTTCTAGCTGCCCATGAGACTCAGAGTCTGATACCACAAAACATTATGCTCGTGTTAACCTTGCCACAATATCATCCAAATTGTATCGAATGTCCCAGAGAATTCACTTGTTTTCTGATTTTTAAATTAGATATATGCCTTCAGCGCCCTAAAAACTCGTGGTCTATCTAAATTATGGAGAATTCACAACTCAAACTTAAACTTATGTTCCAACCATGCTCTGTAAAATTTTAAACTAGAAAAAATATTTAAAAAGGAAGAATGAAAGAAAGAAAAAGCCATAAAGATTAGTTTAATATACCTCATACCTAATATATCTCAAAAAAATACATTCAAGGGCTATAGTTTCAAGGCATCTTTAACAATGATTTAAATTGGCTACTAAGATTTTTCAATATGCCCTTAATGACATAATTTACATAATTTATTAAATTAGGTCGTTGAAAAAGCGTGGATTCAATTTCATTATCATAGGTTTATGGTTTTATTAATTTCTCTTTGAAACTTGAGTTTCTCTCCGAACTCTTTTCGGGGCAGCATTCTCTTGTTTCACCCGAGTGACTTGAATAGCATGCATTTACTCCTGCTGTATTATATATTTCAACTTAAGAGCTATTTATAATTTAGTTTTAAGTTACCATTTATTAAATGCAATTAAATTTTATTTATATTTTTTAATAGTATTTTTATGTACTTTTTAGCTCGGTCTAATAAAAGTAGAGATGTTGTAACTTAAAGTAATGTAAACATTTTAATTAGATAAAAATAAAATAAACTTTAAAAAATAAACAATGATGCAAAATATTAATGCATGGTATTCATGTAGAATATAGCATATTTAATGTGGGAAATTAAGCCATCCTAAATCCATCTTAACTCCAAATCAAATCTCTTGAGATGCAAACATCTTTTAGACTTGAAAGAGATTTGATCTCTCTTGGAGCTTGGTAGATACGGAGTTAAAGATGGAGATAAGATGGATCTAGGCCAGTTAAATTGGTTATTGAGTTCTTTTTGTATTATGACTTTAATTACATGTAAACTTAGATTATGGAAAAAAATAGATTAAGTCTCATTATCATGAATTTATATTTTTTGTTAATTTTTTTTTTTTTTTTAAGATGAGCTTTTCCTCGTACTTTTGGCATGGAAGATTTTGGCATTTTGTTGCTTCACCTTTATTGGCTTTACCATCATGCAACTATTATGATTAGAGTATGTCATTTCACTGAAGATTTAAACTACAATTTGTTAAATATAACTAAGGCCTATTCAATCAAGTTCATTCAACTATGGGCACACTCCCACTCATGGCATTATAACATCCCAACAATAGTTAGCCAATATTTCAATTATTTAGCCAACACATAGCAAAGCAAGGAACATAATATTCATTTAGGTAAAGTAACCATAACACACAATTATAGAGGGTTCCCACAGTAGATACCTAAATTTTATTATATAAATAATGTTACAGATAGATAACGAAGTTGCAACATTCAACACACAACTCTATTATCTATGTACAATAAGTCCAAGGCAATATTGTCTTCTGCATACTACCTAACAATGTTGTACAATCCAAGGCCTGAAGCAGCTTAAGGTGCCTCATGTAGGTCTCTCTTCTTATTCTTGTTACTTTGCCAATGCAATTCATATTATAATGCTAACCTTGAACTTAGCGCAATCGTATAATATTTTTATACTCTTGGTCAAAGATCAATGGATGATTCATATGTTAACATCTTTCAGGTGTGCATTATTTATACAATTTGCATTTGCAAGCCTATCCAACCGTAACAGGCTTAAGTGTTGAAATCACTAACTTCAGTGGTGTCACTTTTCCCTTCATGACTTCTCTGTCAAAATTCTAATCTCCAATATTGTTGTGTTGAGCACGTCATGGACCCAAAAAGCGCAGCTAATGGGCCCGTGCCTAGTGGATGTGTGGTCTAATGATTGTGTTGTACCCAACTCCTTGGGTCCACATGTAGCCCAAGAACACAACTATATAAAATTTGATCAAGTTCTCTATGTCATTTTTTCCATCATGTATAGTGCATGTTAGCAAATTAGGTTGCTCACAACAACCCTCGTTGTCTTTCATTAGCAATTTTCCTTCAAAGTTTCTATTGATATAACCAATTAATGTGAACTACTAAGGTTAAGTGTTCCCAAAGTATGAGAATGGTGTCCAACATGTCTGTGGTGCACTTTACCAATTGGGAAATGTTGTTCCAAAAATCACTCCTCTAACCATGAACTTTCCATGAAGTCATGCTAATCAATAATCATTGAGGATGGAGAGTTTTAATAACCCTCCATAAATCTATATGTATAATAAATAGATGAATCACCTTGATATATAGGAAACTGTGAAGATAATTTTTTTAGCAAATCTTTCAATTAATTATAAACGTTTGTAATGTTTTGATGAATAATTTTAGTAAATTATAAAATATTATAAATCCTTAGATTTTTTTTACTTAACTATAAAATCATATTTATTAATATGAAAATATATTCATTAAGTTATAATATACCCATTTATCATATTTGGAGAAAGAAACATAATTTGTCCCTCCTCTAGACAACCTTGAAGAATCAAAGCTTGCATTTGTCAAGGCTTTTGCAATATACTCTTGCATATCCGTTTATCCATTTTAAGGATATTCCATGAAAAGTTTCTTATATGTGTTAATCTTGACCACAAGTTCTATGAAGGCCAAGAGATATTACTCTCTCTTTTACAATGTCTATTACAGATTCTCTGCTCCTAACTCATCGACTATGAAAAGACATTTGAAACTTATCATAGGATGTTCCTAAATAGGTTGGCACATCATTTCTTCCATCAAAAGCTTGAAATGCATATAAAAATAATACGCCACACTTCATCCATGACTTCATCTTAACAATCCATTTGTACCTAGAAAGTACCCTTTCCATTGAAGAAATGCTACTTTTCTCCATTGTAATCTTGTTGGCTTATAAAATAGTTAAAAGAAACATAACTTGGTAATAAGTATAAGAACATGTAAAAGCACCCATTGAGCATAAATGTCAACTATTGGGGAATGACTAAGGCCATAAAAACTTGTTTCTTAAACTTACATCTAAAAATTGTAAATAGAATTGTTGGTTATAATGAATGCAGTTTTGAATCATATTTCATATACCTCTCCTTGCATAAACAACATGGACATCAAGTCATAGGAGATGAATTTTATAGTCAAATAAAGAAATATGTAAATTAGATATCAAAAGAAAACTCTTCACAAAATGCTAAAAAAAATTTAAAAATTTGTTATAATCCTATTTTCCACTCCATTATAGTGAGAGAAACCCAATATCAACTTACCTTAGTTGTTTGGCTAAAATGCATCCCCTTTCACCTTTTCTTTTACTTATGTGAGATTTATCCCACGTTTAAAGGGTGGAATTACATGATTGACTTATTTCTCATAATTATTTTTTCCAAAATATTATAGTTATGAGAAAATAATTATTTCATAATTGAGATTATTGAGAAAAATCTCATATTTGTGAAAAATGATTCAAGAGTTTTCCATTCCCAGGGAGATCAACTAGACCCACTTTTGTATGAGTTGGCTAGGGGTCCATTATTGTAAACGTTTCCTAACTATCAAGCCCCTAGGTGTCTAGATACATTCTCCCAAATGATATAATGAGCCTATATAATCTCATCAAGAGGAAATGAGGTTAGACCAAGTATCCACCCTATAGCGTGAGAGCTCTACTGTTGGGAGAGAGACCATGCTACAAGATTTAGGAGAGGATATCCTTTGCTAGAAGGTATATTCATGTACATTCACTTATATCGTTAATAAAAATATATTTTCCTTCCCCTTATATCAGTTTTGTAGTAATTTATATGTGTGATTTCTAGATGTTTTAAGTTGACAATCTTATCCAGAAGATCAATTGTCATCTCTATTTGGTTGTGTTTGTGTCCAAGATTTGGATCGCGAGTGGATGAATGAGATCGCTTTAATGGAGTGGAAGGATTCTTGATCAGGCCCAAAACCCTTCACCAACGTACAAGGAGCCAGTGGCACCCTTTTCCTCATAACATCTAGATTTGTTTGTATGTTGCATGAATAAGAATTGGTTGGGACTTTTCTATCGATCCACTAGTCATATTCCTTTTGTTGTATGGTAATCCTTTCAGACGGAGGATTGTGAAGCAATAGCTCCTTGCATAATTAAATGAAACACAACTGGTACTTACAATGAGAGAATTCTTGTTCTTATCCGCTTTGCCTTGGGTTTTTGATGATTTCTCTCCTATTCCAATTTTCTAAGCTTCTCTAAATTTTCTGACTCTTTGTGGTTATTTTCAGGCTTAATTACACAAATATTCAGTATTTTTCTCTACTTGAGTGTGATTTTCTCGAAATTCCTGGGTTTTTTGCAAAGTTTCTTCCACAACACTTCATCCGAGAGACTGTAGCTTTCTAATTGCTCTCTTGCCCTTATATCTGAGTGACCGATCGTTCCCTTTCCCATTATAATTTGCATAAAAAATTATAACCTACATTGTTTAATGCAAAATTAATAGTGGTCAATAAGAAAATCAAATCATATAGTCTTGTGTTAGTAGAATAATAAAATTGAGATTTGAAATGGATAAATTAATTGCTTACTAAGGCACAAGGACTTTCATAAAATTTTGGTCGGTAGTAACCACTATGAAGTCTACACATTTTCAATTTTACTCCTACGTAAGTGCTAAAAAAAAATAAAAAAGTTGGAAGTAACTCCTAGTAAGTATATTTATTTACCCCTTGATGGGGGTGAGTCTCAAGAGGAGTTAGAGGATAGGGTTGTGCCTGCTAATTCGAACATGATAAAAATTTAATGCGAGGGGTGGTGTGGACGCCCCCTCACATGCTTAAGCATGTAGCACTATTCATATCCTTGTACCATGCAATGTAACTAGATGGTGTCGAGCGAGCGAGATAAGGCTCTAAGGATATTCTCATTCGACAAAAGGAGCTACTCTACTCTAAGAGAGATTAAAGGAATGATTTTTATAGAGGAACTATGACTCTCAAATGTATTTACAGTCAAGAAGGCTGAAGCTACTAGTTTGAGGTATGCATAACTAGATGATTGGAGAAAGTTGTTTGACAAGGGGAGAATGGTTGTCAACAAAGAGGGACAAGAAAGATATTTTAGCCTGGGCTACTTCTCTATCATGGTCGTGAACAACTCAATCTAGACTGAGCCATCTTCCCTAGATCATGACAAAGGGGATCTTTTATGCTACTACTAGGTAATCCTTCACCTTGTAGTTATTTCTCTAAGCTCTGTCTAGTTCAGTTGTAGAAATATATGTATTTTCATGTGTCATAGTGTTTTATATAAGAAATTCTCCTCTTAGCTATGTCATCCTAGATAGAGGTCAATTGTCTTGGACATGGGTCCCTATGTGTCATTGCTTTGATGTCTAACTCTGTGTATACTAAAATCCAAAAATCTATATTTGATTTTTTCAATTGTGTATGTCCATCCTACTATGGGTTTCTTTCATTCTATTGTGGGTCCTTTTTGTTGCGAATGTTTTACTGGTTTTATTCTACAATGTGGCCGAGGAAACCCAATGTCATGACCCACAACAGTTGGGTCTAGAGTGATTATCAGTTGGCTTTGTCATGAACTCAACCCAAGCCTAGTTTTTCCCAAGGGGGTTGTTATTAGGGGTATAACTCATTCCTACCCTAACAAGTACGCTCCCTCTATCCAAGGAATGTGGTCTGGGGCCTTTTTCTAGGTGCATTAAAATTGGATGATCATGGAGCACCAAAGAATGTGTAGTTGAATGGTGGCGAGGATAGAGGTCCTCAAGGCCATAGTAGATACCATCAACATGCCCAAGCAGTTTATAAAAGTTTTCATGCAGTGATCCCTCTTGATACCGAAAAAGAAATTCAAAACTTGGCATCTTGTGTTGTTAACGAGAGACATGTCTTCTCTGAATATGACATCATAGATGATGTTGCCACCTGAATCCCTGATTAGGGGCACACTCAGGGATGAAAAAAACATTGGAGATCTGTCTCTTTATTGGGAAATGACGACCCCGTTGGGAAGGATTTTAATGGATAAGTAGGTTGAGAAATACAACATATTTTCTAATGGAAGACGTTAAAAGCTATAAACATAACCATAATTCTTTTCTAGATAGAATTGAAGAAAGGATTTCTCACATTGAGTTACACTTCCAGTGTAATCCAACTCGTCATGAACCTTTAGGTTTGAGTGCTCAGATACAATCCCTAACATCTCTTTAGGTACTCGATTCTTTAGGATGTCTACTAGTTTTTTTTTTTTTTTTTGTGTTGTATATATATATATATAATATATATATAGTTTGGTCATGACAGAAACTTAGATACTTCTTCAATTTTGGACAAATTACTCCATAAGTAGGCAGTAAAAAACATTCGGTTTCCCACTGGGAAGATTGAGACCACTTACCTAATCTCATATGACTTGATGTGGAATGATGTACATTTTTAGCATGATTTCTTGAGCAAATACAATCTACACTTACAAAACAAAGAATGTATATTTATTTACATCTTATTCTTCTCCATTTTTTAAGCAAAGACTTAAATTGTGATGGATAGTAACTAATGGTAAATATGTTTTAAATTCATTTATATATATATTATATATATATATATATATATAATATATATATATATATATATATATAATATATATATCTAAAGGAATCGACAACTAGATTAGTCTCATACTCATGTGGCACATGTTTGATTCTGGCTATATTCACTATCCTTCTCTCTATACACTAAGTTACCTTCGAGGGAATTGAACCTTCAATCTCTTGCTATCAAGACTTCACTTTCACGATGATTTCCAATTAACTACACCCTCAGGACAACTGATGGTAAATATGTTATTTACCTAAATATGAGCCATATATAAGGATTTATTTTTGGATGGTTTTCCTACAAAGCATAAGAATGGAAATCATTACACAAGTATATAAAAATCGTGCTTGAATATTGCAATCATATCTATAAATTATGGCATAAATATGTGAGTAAATCATCTACATGACATTATACTATGTAAAAACACTGCAATAAGATCTTCAAGTTATAGACTAATTCAATGTTTGGAAAATATTTTCTTAATAATATTGAAAAATCAATATTTATTTTTCAAAGTTAAACATTATAGTTTGCATTGGTCAATGCTAGACTAATAGTGGCCAACAATAAAATAAATTACTATGATTCTATCCTAGCATGGATTAATAATAATACACACACACACACACAATTAAATTAATTTAATTTTACAAAACATATAACTCATGTATCATCAAGATCTTAATAGAATTAGATATAAGAATATCCCTATATATGGAAATGTGAAATTTATATAAACATAAATAATACTGTTAAGAACTAGCATAGATCTATCCTAACTTCAGATCTAGCAAGCACCAAGAGAATCAAATTTCTCAAGTGCAAACATTTCCTCAAGTTTTACACTCAAATTGAGGTTTGCATCTTGATAGATTTGACCAATCTCGATGCTTGGTACATCTAGAGTTAATATGGATCTATGCTGATATTTTTGTTTTGGTAAATTGATTTGTATTACCTCAAAATATCCAATTACATCAATCTTTCCATCATTGATAAGCACAATACACAACAATACATTCACTACCTCCCTGATCTTACTACCTAGCCCATACATCACTTTTATCCTGGGTGATGAACTCAAGAATGATCATTGATCCCTCTAAGGATCTTTTTTTCCTTTTTTCTTGCAAACATATATCCACCCTAAGGAATTGTTAGGAGCAAATGTGGATGGTACGATAGTAGTGTTTTCTTGAGTCAACTCTAACTAGGGGCTATGTATTTGTAGTAGCTCCCTTATAATTATCCGAGTGATCCAATTCATGGAAGTGTTTGTGTCCATTTATTGACGAAGCTAAAACCATAGTTGTGTCTTGTGCAGATTTGTTCAAGAGGTGGAACCTAACATCCGTGGGACATGATAGCGCTGCATGTGGTTGAGCTGAATTTGAAGGACTCAATTTATCTGTAGAGTTCTAAAAAAAATTATCTATAGAGGTCTTTTAGTGCTGAGAGTTATCTGGATGGCTTACTATAGATTTCTTAGATTCCATGGGAACTTTTGAGTCTTTCTATCCTCAAGGTTTATTCTTGGTGGCCAGAGGGGGAGAGCACCCATGTTGAGAAGAAGGGCATACAATTTCAAGATGATCTGATAGTTAACAAATCCTGTAATGGAAAATCGTATTTTCGTAGGGGCAATGATTGAGTATAAGTCAACCCTTTCAAGTGAAGAAGGATTTTATCCTACATTGCAGTATAGAGATTTATTTCTTCACATATGTGGGAAAATGTAATAATACCCTTCCCAAGCCTTCCTATGTCGACCTTGATGAAATGAACAATTGAGTTACCCAATTTAGTTAAAATATTTGGAATTAGCAAATGATGGGTCATATTCGAGAGCCAAATTGAAACAGACATGGGTAAAGAAGGCATAGAAAGAGGGCTGGAAATAAAAAACAAGGCTTCATTACCGTCTTTATATGCCTTCTTGAAGACTTGGGACCTATGGGGAGAGGAGGTTTAGTGGCAAGGTTTCATTTGTTTCCCCCTTGGTCGGTTGTAGGAGGAGAGTAACCCTCCATGAGAGAAATCCCTTAAACGTGATAGATGGCCCAACAACACTAGAGGTGCTATCAATCTGCACAAACGAAGCATTCTGGGACAACAGGACATGTAACCAGTCGGCATCGATTGGGATGTGGCAGAGACCATCACACTCGTAGAGCCTGTAAAATCAAAATTTATGTTGGTAATTATTTTAAATAAAGTTATAATTTAATTAATTTTTTTATGATTATTTAATTTTAGTAACTTGAGATATATATTGAAGTGTCTTTATGCTTATTATGGATTGATGCATAATAGCATTTACCAACCATTTAATTTATATATTGTGCTAATTAATATTGATTTGGAAAAGTACAAACTAGTACATTTTTCCTTTCCTTTACTCTCTCATAAAATAACATTTATAATTTATAATATTTAATTTAAATTGTTTTGGAAAATTTTGCGATAATGTAATAATAGTTTGATGAGGTGATTTTAGATTAATTTTATTTAAAACGGGATAAAAAGTCGGAAAAGTTTTAAATTTAAATTTACTTACCCAAGTGTTTCAGAATTCATTTTTGAATTAA
The DNA here is from genome assembly GCA_031772625.1 of Pinus tabuliformis. Classification (NCBI taxonomy): domain Eukaryota; kingdom Viridiplantae; phylum Streptophyta; class Pinopsida; order Pinales; family Pinaceae; genus Pinus; species Pinus tabuliformis. The sequence continues at coordinate 1,714,187,859 of CM062819.1, read as the reverse complement.
AAAGATGCAATTTAATAGCAGAAACATTCTGATCAGATCAGGAATTACTCATTTCATTAAATTACACCTGCGAGAATTTGTAATAAAAGATTATGACGTCTAATTAAAACATACGACTTAAAATATTCTGATGTCTAATTAAAAACATACAACATTAAATTGACTTAAAATATTCTGATGTCTAATTAAAAACATACAACATTAATTGATTAAAAGAAGTAAATTCAAAATTTGTTATATTTTAAATTATATAAATGAAATTATATGCTAACATGTCAAAAAAACTTAAGAAAGCCTAACGCCTTGATTAGGAAATCACATTTTTGAGATAGAAATATCATTGATAACCAAATTATTATGTTGAAGAGTGGATTATTTAAATTTTTTATTTAAATTTAATGTATTATTAAAACTTAATATATTATTAAGAAAATAAAAATAATAATTAATAACGTTTATAAGTCCCTTATTAATATTTAATTCGACGATGCTTTGTTACGAAGCATGCTATGAGAAAACCTTTGTTATGTCCATGTTGTCGTTATTTATTGTTAATATTTTTTGACATGTTAAAAAGGTATTTGGTTGGCTGTTTTTTTGTGATATGTCGGGGTGAATCCTTACCTTCACCAACAATCCATGCATCATAATCGCTATATTGGGGACGACAAGGTTTTTTAGGGATATTCCTTCCTATGATCCATTTAGACAACTTCAAAATATGTTTTTAATCTTTGGATTTGGATAAGTTGACTAATGAACCCATCAAACAGGATCCCTGGTGGCCACCTATGCCTGCCAAATTGTCTTTTGATATTCTCAAATTTGAAGCCCAGAGAGAATTCGTCCACTCATATCACTACATATCGTCTATGATAATTCATCCAAGTCTCTTGTGGACAATTCAGTTAAGCTTTGCTGTTCCAACTTACATTAAATGTGAATGCTACAAAATGGTACATTGAATGGATACAACATCCTACAATGACTTTTCTTCTTTAGCTCAGACATTCTTGACAAACTTTCAGCTTCCCAAAAAGTATGATATCGATTCTAACCTCTTGTCAAGCTTTAAACAAGATGATTCCATGCCAATTTCTAACCATATTCATGAATGACATCATCACAAGAGGTTGGATAGAGCCAAGATTCCTAATGATATCTTGTGTAAAATGGTTCATTTCGATCTCTAAGACCTCAAATTTCCAAGGACGTGACAATGTT